>CM053578.1:88653107-88751515 GCA_028646485.1 Cryptoprocta ferox
ATAGGTATTCAGTGGGGTTAAACTAACTCCTATTAAATTGGGGGCGAAATTCGCCAGGGATGATGAACAATGGAGGTTTCTTATCCCAAGTATTTCCTGGCACCAAACTGCCCTCGCTGCCTTCCCGTTGCTAGAATGGCTCCAGAGCCCGTAGGTCCAAGCTAGTGCCTGAGAGGACATTACCACCCACCTGACATCCCTAGCTCTCTTAGAACCAAAGCCCCATGGAGGCTACAGCTCCCACAAGTAGCCTCAAAAGTTGGGAGTATTGCTGGCAGCAGGTGGCCATGACGTTAGTACCCAACTAGGCATCAGGCATTGGCCCTCTAGAATGTTAACATCGCTCCAAGGACACCATCTCCTTGCTGAAGTCAGGCCAGCTCTGGAAATAGAATATGTGGGGGTGGCGCCTGGTGTTTGGAAGCCATGATGTGCTGATTGGTGGCTACAGGCGCATCCTGCTGTTATACACCTAGGGCTCCCCAGGGCAGCATGAGGCATAGGAGTTCCAGATACAGGTCGAAACCTGGCTGTACTGGGGGCAGTGGAGCTTACTGACGGTGGTGTTGGGGCGACAGGACTTTAGGGAGAGTTGAATGAGTAAAGACTAATCAGTATAGATACTCTGTTAATGGAGCAATGAGTGTCTCTGAGACCCCTTTAGTTACTGGATTGTGGGTCATCCAGGAGCCTGTGGGCAGGAAACTCAAAGCTAAAATTTTAGCCCTTGTTTCCGCAGAGCTTTTTAAGGTGATGTAATAACTCTAAATAAGCATACCCTGTCTTCCTGGTGGGAATTACATTTCCAAAAATAATTTTTTAAGTTGAGGGCCTTATCTATGGCAGCCTGGAAAGGGCAAGTGCTTGGACAATATGTTTTTGCTGTTGGGGGGTGGGAAGGACTACCCTATTACTTCTTCATATTGCTGCTGTGGGAGCCTGGACTTTCTTGAGAACCATCACTGATGGGGGTTACAAAATACCTTTTAACAGAGTACTCTAAGGCACTTAAAGAAGACTTCAGCTGCATGGTATTTCAGTCCATTTAGCAGAACACTTTGTGGTTCATTCTGTCAAGCAAGTGAAATGATAAACATTAAGCTAAAAGCTTGTAATCAAGCTTCCATTTATAGAAGGCTGTTGTTCAGCTTGGGTACAGTGATTGTGAGTACACCTCAAAGTCTATCTTAGACTTTTGTTCTTCAACAAAGACAGTTGTCCTTTCTGTGCCTCATCTTTCCATCTATATAATGGGTTAGGTCATTCTGTCACGCTAAGCTGTAGTGGGAACATGTAAATACCATGGGAAGCTGTGTACTGCAGTTCAGGAAGGCACTGGAATATGCAGTTTCATACTTGGGTGAATTGAGCAGGTTAATCCTCTGAGCATTAGTGATCTCATCTGTAAGTATAGTTTTTTGGGGGGAGGGGGGCTACCTGCCCTATCTACCCAATAATTCCCCTAGTCGGGGGAATTAAGTGAGAAATATTGGGCATAGGGATTGAAATCTTGACTTTGTTAGGACTTTAGAGCTAAAAATAGCAATGGTAATCATTTTTCTGCTCTATCATCTGAAGAATAATTAAGGGAGTTAACCAAGGGCACAGGCTGTTTAACAGGTGTGGAGAATTATAGAACTCTAATTTTTTTGAACCTTGTGATGCTTTAGCACAATAATAAAAGAATGTTTTCTGTATGGTCCCTACATAAGTAAGCGATGGATGATTCTCAAAGGGGTGGAGGTAGAGAATGTGTAAGAATCATTAGAATGGGGGCTTTTCCAAATTCCATGTTTTCTCTCCATGGATAGGGATGCCAGAATTAATGGGGAAGGATCAGCAGTGGGTGGGGAGGGTGTAACTTTTTTTCGTTCAAAAGCTGTTATAGGGGCGCCTGAGTGGCTCAGTTGCTTAAGTGTCCCAACTCTTGATTTCGGCTCAGGTCATGATCTAACAGTTCATGAGATCAAGCCCCACATCAGACTCTACACTGACAGTGCAGAGCCTGCTTTGGATTCTCTCTCTCTCTCTCTTTCAAAATAAATAAACATTTTAAAAATATATTTAAATAATAAACTATTATAGACATATGGTTTTAAAAAGTATAAACTGTGCAGAAGATTTTATTATTTACAATGAAAAGTAAATTTCCCATGTAGATTCCAACCTTAGCAGTATTTACTGTTAAGCTTCTTAGTTTTTATTTATTTTTTGTTGTTATTGGTAAGATTCTTATTTGTCATTTTAGAAACATTTTATATAAATATATAAGAATATATTTGTGTATATAAGTGGAAGCGTGTATACTATTCTGTACCCTTTGTTTTTTGAAGGGCTACATAGTATTACAAATAATGATGTACCCATACGTATCTAACAGTTCCTAGTTGATAGATTTTTACTATTTCAAGCTTTCTGCTTTTAAAACAGTGCAACAGTAAGCATCCTGGTATGTCTTCAGTACAGCCGAGGTATACCTCTTGAATAAATTCCTAAACATGGAATTATTGAAAGGCGTGTGGGTTTGAGATTTTGAGAGATTGATTTAATTGATTTACATCAAGTATATGGACTTAGAAAAGCTCCTCTGGTATTTATGAAAAATACATTGCCTCTAAACGCAGGGTAAAACTTGGTTTGACTTTAACGAAACATGTTTACTTTCTTTTTTCACTTGAAGCCTGTGCCTACTGCACTGGCTCAAGTAGATAGAGAAAAAATCTATCAGTGGATCAATGAGCTGTCCAGTCCTGAGACAAGGGAAAATGCTTTGCTGGAGCTGAGTAAGAAGCGAGAATCTGTTCCTGACCTTGCACCCATGCTGTGGCATTCATTTGGTACTATTGCAGCACTTTTACAGGTGGGTACATACTTGTGAGTTGCAGGTCAGTCCTGTTGATCACACTTCTATCTGTCTGTCTGCTCAAATGATTTTGAAGACTTTAGTAGAAGAGTTCTTTAAATGTTAGCATTTGTAAGAATCTGTTTTAGAAAAGTCTAAGGTGCTTGTTAGGGTCTTACCAAAAAGATTTATTTGGTCTGAGATTAAAAATCTTTTTGAGAAAATCGCCTGCCCTGCTGTCAGGTGATTCTGATGTAGGTAGTCTGAGAACTACACTTTGAAAAACACAGCTTTAGGAATACTACGAGACAATTCTACATGACAGAAGAAAAAAAGTAGAAAGTAAAGTATAAGAACTGCAGGGTGTATTCTGGCAAAAGGAAATGTTAAGATAAAGATATGGTAGCTCTAGGATTAGAGGTAGGTACACTTGTACATTAAAGAGTAACTGTATTTGGTTCTGGCTATAACGGTCATTGGTGGGGAATAAATTGATATGGTATAATCTACTACTAAGATAATGGAATAATCATCCTTTAAAGTATTGTCCAAAATTCCTAATAATTAGATTAATCTTTCAAGCCTGTTAAGTGAATTTGCATTCAATTCCTACATCATGTAACCAAAAAACTAATCTTTCCTTTTTTAATGTATAATTAACATACATACAGTGTTAGATTAGTTTCAGGTATACAGTGTTACAATTTGATGATTTAACAATCCTATACATTACTCATTGCTCATCATAGTAAGTGTATTATTTTTTTTAACGTTTATTCATTTTTGAGAGAGACACAGAGCGCGAGCAGGGGAGGAAGAGAGAGAGAGAGGCACAGAATCCCAAGCAGGCTTCAGGCTCTGAGCTGTCAGCACAGCGCCCGACGTGGAACTCAAACTCTCAAACTGCTAGATATCATGACTTGAGCCTAAGTCGGACATTCAACCAGTTGAGCCACCCAGGCACCCCACAATAAGTGTATTCTTAATCCCCAAAATTAATCTTTCTTTTAGGAACTTTTCCTGTAGAAGTTTTACAATTAAAAAAGCAGGAATTACATATAGCATATCGTCACCTTTTGACCGAGTACGTCTATTCACTGCTGCTTGAACGTACCTCCGTGTGTATGCCGACGTTCTTCTCTCTCCCTGTTTGCAGTTGCTACCTGACCAAATGCAGATTTCCTTATGAGTCGCTGTGGTTGATTTCCTGACACGTGCTATCTGGCCAGTTACCTCATTACCGTAGCTTAAAGCAGGGTGTTGACAGAAAGGAGGATTATAAATATAAGAGCCCCTCAAGTGAAGGCCTCAACAGATGCTGGATGTAAAGAGGACGTGTAGGTGACCACAGACAAATATTCCCAGAGACCGGTGTAGAAATGTCAGACGTATTTGGGATGAAAAGGTAGCATTGTTTGTTTATTTCTGCTCCCACTTTGGTGGTTCAGTTCTTACAGGATATGTGGAATTAAGTTGTTGGACTTTTAGGGTTTTTGCTTTAATACCATGGGAATTCATTCTGTAATAAGTTCTTTATTCATTCGCTGCTGGTTTCCATTTTTTAGGAAATTGTAAATATTTATCCATCCATCAACCCACCCACCTTGACAGCACACCAATCTAACAGAGTTTGCAATGCTCTGGCATTACTGCAATGTGTGGCATCACACCCAGAAACCAGGTAAGTGTTTTGATGAGTCTGTTGATGGAGGCTGATTGAATATGGTCTTTTTCTGAATGATGAGAGGAGGGGGCACGCAGTTGGTTACGTGTGTGTGGATGTGGATCTTCAGGATTCTCATTTGCTTTGCTTTTCCTGAAGAATTTCTGGTCTCTAATTCACCAAGTTTTCATGTGGTAACAATATAATGTTTAACATGTTCTTTCATAATTTTTTTTTTGCTTTTTTAAAATGGTGATAAACTATACATAACATACCATTTCAACCATTTTAAGCATAGAGTTCAGTAGTATTAAATACCTTTATAACTTACAGCCACCACCCACATTATCTTGTAAAACTGAAACTTTACCCATTAAACCATAACTCCCCATTCCCATAGCCCCTGGTAACCATCATTCTCCTTTTTGTTTCTGTGATTTTGACTACTCTGAGTACCTCATTTAAGCACTATTAGTCTTTTTGTAATTGGCCTATTTCATTTAGCGTAATGTCCGTATTGTAGCATATGTCAGAATTTTCTTCCTTTTTAAGGCTGAATAATAATCCATTGTCTCATTTACTTTTTACCCATTTATAACACTGAACTTTAAAGGAATGGCGTTCACAGGGCGCCTGGTAGAGCATGTGGTTCTTGATCTCAGGGTCGTAAGTTCGAGCCGTACGTTGGGGGTAAAGTTTATTTAAAAATAAATAAGTAAAAATAGGGGCATGTGGGTGGCTCAGTTGGCTAAGTGTCTGACTCTTGATTTCGGCTAAGGTCGTGATCCTAAGGTTGTGGGATCTAGCCCCGACGTCATGCTCCGTGCTGAGTGTGGAGCCTGCTTAAGATTCTCTTTCCCACTGCCCCTCACCCCCACTCGCGTGTGCACACTCTCTCGCTCTCTCCCTCTCTGTCTCTCAAATAAAAAAATAAAAATAAAGGAGTGGCGTTCACATCTCAAGAAGGGTCAGGTAAGTATATACTTCTCCCTCCTGAACCCATGGTGGGCATCACTGTGCCATGTATGAGGCATGTAGTAGGAGTTGAGTAAATCTCTGAACCCAGCATTTTTTTCCCACTGAACCTAGATTTGGCTTCAGAATCATTCTTAACACAGGAGTCTAGGCAGCCTTGCAAAAGATTAGAACTGGCATGCAAGGTGGCCTGCTACATCTGACAGGAAAAGGGAAATCCTGTTCAGGTATCTGCTTTGTGACTTTTATGGCTCTGAGGCACTTAATAATCATCTTATTAAAGTCTTTCCTCTCTCAAGTTTCCTTATAAAATCTGACTGCTAGGTTGACACTGACATTTTAGAACTTAGAGAAGTTGCTATGAAAATTATTTTTAAGCACTTAAGAAAAATGCAAGAGTACTGTGTTAAAAATTTAGAGTGCTTACTCTCCCGTAAGGTGTAACTATAAATAATATAAAGTAATGGATTGGTTCCATATTAGTTGTCTGACATATTAGCTTCAGATTAAAATGTTTTTAGAATACTTAGTGTACCTGAAATGCTCTAACAAAAAAAGAACAGTGTGCATTTAAACATAACAGATAAACCTGATAATGGCTGCTTTGTTTTCCTGTCTTGGTTTATAAGGTTTTGTGTGACTATACCTGTGAATAGGTGAGGGAGGCCATCCAGGAGAATCTGTTGGGCACTTAACAGCATTTTATGACCTACTTTTTAAAATCTGCAGTTGGATATTTTATCAGTTTTTCAAGTACTTGATATCGATTACAGGGAAAATGGCGTATTCTCTTAACCACTGACCTAGACTAGGTTTGTTTTTTTTTAACCTTGACATTGCCATTTTGAGCTAGGTTTTGTGGTGGGAGGAGGGGAGTGAAAGGGGGCTGTCCTGCACACTGTTGGATGTTTAGCAGCATCCCTGACCTCTGCCCACTGGATGCCAGTAGCACCCCCCTCAGTTGTGACAACCAGAAATATCTCCAGACATTGCCAGTTGTGCCCTGGAGGACAAAATCACTCCAACTGAGAACCATTGGTCTAGACTAACAACCAGTAACCCTTTTCTAGAGGTTCCTTGGTTAGGCAATGTTACAGGCCTTACAGAATGAACTGCCTGGGAATTGAATGTTCACAGTCCTTAGAAATTAAGTCTTGGGCTCCGAATGTGATTATCTTTTTCTTTCAGGTCAGCATTTCTTGCAGCACACATCCCACTTTTTTTGTACCCCTTTTTGCACACTGTCAGCAAAACGCGTCCCTTTGAATATCTTCGGCTAACCAGTCTTGGAGTTATTGGTAAGTTATAAGGGCTATTTTATAGGCCTGAAATCCTCATAATAGTGACTTAACTTCGGTTTTTTTGTTTTGTCTTTTATAACTTTTGTTCACCAATTGTTTGTTTTTTGTCTTTGAGGTTGAGTCTGTTTCCACTAATCAATGAGGATATAATAATAAATGATAAATATCTGTTAAATAATAAGAAGTCATATAATGGTTCTTATCAAGCACCATTCTGCGTGTTATTAATAAGGGTATGAGGCCCAACATTTGGGATTAAATTTAGCATATATGTAGAAACATTTATTGGAATTGTAGGGAGAGTAAAGAACAAGATCTGTGGTCAACAAAGAGTATTATTACAGAGATAAGAATTTGAGCTGTTTTATTTTGTTTGTTTCTCTTTTGGAGCTGTTCTCCCATAACTGCAGATGTTTGTCTTCTGCTTCACCTAGTTGAATTTTTGCATGCTAAAGTTAATGTTTTCACATGTATTTACTATGGGAGATGTGTCTAAAATACATTATGCTCAAGAAAATAATACATTAGCTGTTTCAGATCTCAGACTCCCAGGTAATAAAGAACTGTCTTTGGATTTGTGAAAAGTGAATACATTCAGGGTTTCTTTCCAGGGGTGCCGGGCTGGCTCAGTTGGTAAAGCACGCAGCTCTTAACCTCAGGGTCATAAGTTCAAGCCCCATGCCCCACGTTGGGCATGAAGCCTACTAAAAAAAAAAAAAAAAAGATGATGATGATGATGATGATGACGACTTCTTTCCAAATTCATCCTTCAGTATCTTTCTCTCATAGTTTTTGCTCACATACTGACCAAACAATAAAAATACTGATTTTTTTAAATAAACGTTTTTGTTTTAAGTTTATTTATTTTGAGAGAGAAAGAGACGGGGGGGCAGAGGGAGAGAGCGAGAACCCCAAGCAGGCTCTGTACTGGCAGCACAGAGCCCAACGAGGAGCTTGAACTCGTGAAACCGAGAGTCAGACGCTTAACTGACTGAGCCACCCAGCCACCCCAATAAGAGCACTGATTGTACAGACTTTGTTTTGTTCGGTTATTGTTTTTATGTTCAATCTGTGTTCATATCCCTATGATTATAAACCATTGATCAGGAAGTATACTTCAAAAGTTTGGTACTTCTAAGGCACCTGGGTGGCTCAGTTGGTTAAGCATCCAGCTTCAGCTCAAGTCATGATCTCATGGTTCCTGAGCCCCACATCGGGGTCTGCACTGACAGTGCGGAGCCTGCTTGGGATTCTTTCTCTCCCTCTCTCTCTCTGCCCCTCCCCAACTCGTGCTTTCTCTCTCTTTCAAAATAAGTAAACTTTAAAAATATAAAAAACAAAAAAAAATAAAAGTTTGGTGTTTCTGAGACATAGTTCTCAGAGACATTTTATTGTACATTTACAATAAATGAATGTTACTGTGTTTTACATCCCCTCTCAAGTAGTACTCTAATTAGAAACTTTTTTTCCCCAATATATAGTTTTCTGCTTTTAAGTTATAAAAATTTCCCATGGAGGATTTAAAACATGAACAAGGTACCAGCCTAAAGAAAACATTTATATCCTTAATTCTGATTTAAATTACATCCTACTTCTGCTCGTTTTTAGATCAGTTAGGTGATGCATAATGGGATGGTGGGATAAACTTAACTGTATGGGGATAAAAAAAATACTCGGACAGTATTAAGCCAATTGTTTGCCCTTGCATATGTTTTCTGAAACTTAATTTCTCCAAGTTAGTTGAGAGTACAAGCAGAAAGTAAATATTGGGCCTAGACTTTTTGCTTACAGTTTAAAGGTCATCACAAAAGTTTGAATATAATGAAACGATACATGAAAAATTAGAAAATACTTGAAAATTAATAAAATAAAAACAGCATATCAAAACTTACACGGTGCAACTAAAACAGGGCTTAGAGGGAATTTTGTAGCATAAAATGCTAATATTAGAAAGGAAGAAAGGTCTTTAATCAATGTTCAAACCTTTCCACTTTAAGAAACTAGAAAAAGGAGCCAATTAGGCTAAATTAAACAAGGAAATGGTAAAGAATAGACATCATTGAAAATGAGAACAGGAAAACACTAGATAAAATCAATGAAACCAAAAGCTGACTTTTTTTGAGATATAACTGACTCTTAATATTGTTAGTTTTAAATGTACAACATAACAATTTGATATATGTATATATTGCAAAATGATTACTATAATAAGTTAACATCCATCACCACACACAGTTATAAAAATTTTTCTTATGATGAGAACCTTTAAGATCTGTCTTAACAACTTTCAAATATGCAATACGGTATTGTTATTATAGTCCTTGTACATTACAATCCCAGTACTTACTTATCGTATAATTGGAGGTTTGTACCTTTTGACCACCTTCACCCATTTCACCCCCAATTTTTTACTGAAAATATTTGAATGGAACTGGATAGACTGGGGGAAGAAGAGAAAACACAAATTATAAGTACCAGGAATGAAAGGGTGTGTGTTATAACAGACCACAGCCACTAAAAGAATAATAAGGGAATATTGCTAATAACTCTTTGCACATAAATTGATAACTTAGGTGAAATGGCCAAATTTTATGAAAGATTCAGTCTGCCAAACTGTATTCAAAAGAAAATAGATAATCTGAATAGTCTCACGTTAAATTGTTTTTCCAGTTAAAAACCTTCCACCATGAGAAAACTCCAGGCTCAAATGGTTTCACTGATGAAATCTACCAAAAATTTAAAGAAGAAATAGTACCAATTTTGTGAAACTTTTCCAGAACATAGAAGACTTCTAAGTTCTGGGTGAGGCCAGCATTACTCTGATAATAAACCAGAAAAAGACATTGTAAGAAAACTTTAGGCCAGTATCCCTCAAGAACATAGATGTAGAAATTCTCAACAAAATGTTAAGAAATCAAGTCCAATGATATACAAAAAGGATCATCATGACCAAGTGGGTTTTTCCCAGGGGTGTGTGATGGTTTAACTTTCAAAAAGCAGTCAATTATAGGGGCACCTGGCTGGCTTAATTGGTAGAGCATGCAACTCTTGAGCTCAGGGTTGTGAGTTCGAGTCCCACATTGGGTTTAGAGATTACTTAAAAATAGAACCTTAGGGATGCCTGGATGACTCAGTCAGTTGAGCATCAGACTCTTGACTTTGGCTCAGGTCATGATGCCAGGGTAGTAGGATCTAGCCTGCTTGGGATTCTCTCTCTTCCTCCCTCCCTCCCTCCCTCCCTCCCTCCCTCCCTCCCTCCCTCTCTCCCTCTCCCTCTCCCTCTCCCCCCCTTCTTCCCCCTCCCCTGCTTGCACGTGCTCTTGCTTTTTCTCTCATAAATAAATAAAACAAAATTTTTTAAGAAATCCGTCAATATAATTGACCATATCAACAGATTAAAGAAGAAACATTGTATGATCGTTTCTTTCATTAAAAAAACAATAGCTGACAGAATTCAGCCTCCCTTCATGATAAAAAGTCAAGCAAAGTAAAAACAGAGGAACTTTCTCAACCTGATAAAGTTAAAAAAAAGAATCCTGCAATTAAGATCATAGTTAATGTGAAAAATCAAGCATTGTCCCCTAAGATTGAGAACAAGGCAAGGATGTTTATTCTTACCACTCCTATTCAGTATCATTCTGGAAATGCTACTTGGTGCAATAAGGCAAGAGAAAAGAATAAAGGGCATACAAATTAGAAAAAATAAGATTATTTATTCACAGACAACAAGATGAACTACATAGAAAAATCTTGAAGAATCTACCCCAAAAAAGCTACTAGAACTAGTGAATTTAGCAAGGTTGCAAGATACAAGGTCAGCATTCAAAAATGAATCCTTTTATGTGGTAGTAAAAACAGTCAAATTGAAATTTTAAAAACCTACCATTTATAATAGCACCAAAACATAAAAAAATTGGGTGTAACGCTTACAAAATGTGTAAGATCTGTGGCTAAAAAACTATAAAACAATGATGAAATCGAAGATGACCTAAATAAATGCAGAGATATATCATGTTCATTGATTGGTATATCAATGATTCAATATTGTTGAGATATGAGTTCTCCCCAAACTGATGTATAGACTTAGAGCAATTACAGCAAAATCCCAGCAGGATTTTTTTTTTTTAAATATAGAAAGTGACAAGCTGTTTCTAAATTTTATATGGAAAGGTAAATGAGCTAGAATATGCAGATTTTAAAAAGAAGGACAAAGTTGGAAGACCTGCACTACCTGATTTCAAGATCTACTGGAAAACTGTGGTTGTAAAGACAGTGTGGTATTGGAGAAAAACTAGACTTATAGATCAGTGGAGCAAATGGGGAGTCTAGATATTAACCCATACAGATATGGTTGATTTTTGCAAAGGTGCAAAGGTAATTTCATGAACAAAGGATAATAGTCTTTTCAATAAATGGTGGTGGGACAATTAGATATCCATATGTAAAACCATGAAGCACAATCTATACCTTGTACTCTATATAAAAATTAACTCAGAATGGATTTTAAACCTACATATAAAGTCAAAATTAAATAGTAATTTGATATCTGCTATAGACCATATTAGTAAATTATTGTATATGCTGTTTGCTGTGGGGTTTAGAGGTGTAGCATTTGTAGATTGCCAGTTCTTATTAAAATAAATGATATTCCTTTCTAATCTAAAGTGATCAATTTAAGTTATTACAGATCTAATTAGACAAGGCCTTTTATATAAAAACTAGTTGATGCATTGGGCAGCTCAAGGACCAGTCATTTGTTTAATGAGGCTCTGTTTCCCTGTGTACAGAATGGAGAAGATATTACTGAACTGTGACTGTTACCTGGTCAGTGATGTCAGTTTAGAACTCAACAGAGTAGAATCGGGATGAATTTCAAAAATCATTTGTTCCAACTCTTATTTTATAGATAAAGAAACAGAGGTCTATAAAGAGAAGGTAACTCTATCATTTGGTAAACTAGTTTCAGGACTAGGATTAAAGTTCAGGTGTATGTGTGTTTCTTGCTTAGGTATACCCTTCCATGATTGTGCTCTTTGGTGAAGGAATGACAATTAAATAACCAAGAAGTAATGTTTGTTTATGTCCAATGTGAAATAGGATTCAAACTGACACCATTTCTTTGCTACCTGGGGATATCCTTTAGTACTGATACAGAACTCTTCTCTCTTCACTAAAATAAATGGAGAGTAGATGATGATGTTACTGTGTGACTATCTACCAAGAATGATAGAAAAATGATTTAGATGTCTGAAATGCTGCTATGTGGTGAACCAAACCTGGTACCTCATCTTTCAAATGCTGACTGATAACAGTCAACCTCTGCTTTCTTTTCCTTTTTTTTTTTAATCGGTATGACTTTGGTTCTCTGACCCAAACCACAATGTACGTTCTCTGTTACTTAAGTTCCACAACTAGCTGGATGAACACTCACTCCAAAGTTAATTTTTAATTAAAAATATTCATTCTGAAATAATTTTCTTTGTCCATATTTTTTTTAGGGGCCCTAGTGAAAACAGATGAGCAGGAAGTAATCAACTTTTTATTGACAACAGAAATCATCCCTTTGTGTTTGCGCATTATGGAATCTGGAAGTGAACTTTCTAAAACGGTATGTGCTTTTCAACTTAGATTTTATATTTTGTTGGCTCTTGGACTACTTTATGGTCCTGGGATCATTTTCTGCCTCCCTTCAGGTTTTTAGAAACTTCTATGAATATATTTTCTCTTTGGGATAAAAATTGTTATAAAATGATGTTTTAAAAACCCAGACCTGGGGCACCTGAGTGGCTCAGCTGGTTGAGCATCAGACCTTTGATTTCAGCTCAGGTCATGATCCCAGGGTCATGGGATCAAGCTCTGAGTCAGGCTCCACGCTCAGCATAGAACCTGTTTAGGATTCTCTCTCTCTTTTTCTCTCTCTCCCTGTCTGCCCCTCTTCCCAGCTTGCTCTCTTGTGCGCGCTCGCTCTCTCTCTCTCTCTCTCAAACAAAACAAAACAAAACCCAGGCCCTTCAAAAGAATATAAAGTTAAACATTGAATTTTTCACTTTTCTCTGAACCCACTTCTCACCACAAACGTGTATCATTCCAGGGGCACCTGGGTGGCTCAGTCGGTTAAGCGTTTGACTTTGGCTCAGGTCATGATCTCACGGCTCATGAGTGAGCTGTGCTGACAGCTTGGAGCCTGGAGCCTGCATTGGATTCTGTGTCTCCGTCTCTATCTGCCCCCCTTCCCCTCTCAAAAATAAATAGACATTTAAAAAAAATTTTTTTAAGTGTATATTCCAGACATTTTTATGCATACTCAAGTGTATATATGCCTGAGCTTTTGCTTACTTTGCACTTAAACTATGAATGCTAGCCAAATTGGGTATAAAATTCTTATCTTTCGCTGTCAGAATTCTGCCATAGCCCTGTTGTCTTCTGATATTGAATGTACAGTGAAATCTTGGGCCAGTGTAAGCTAATCCTTTTGTTGGTGAACTTGCCTTTTCTGGGTGGATGTCTGTAAGCTTCTTTTATTATTTTCAAGTTCATTTGATAATCTTTTATCAATATTTTTTCTAAAAGAGCATACTCCCTGTGTTTCTTGTTAATTTTTATAGTTTTCTCCTTAAGTTGTTCTGGTCTTTTGCCTCAGCAAAATCGGTTATGCCGTAGTGTTATCTTTCATATCTATTCTTCTTTCCCTTTAATAATTTACTACTTTTTAAATTTCATGTCATGTGATTTTCCTCAAGGCTACTTTTCCATTTTGCTATTTTTAGCAACATCAACCTCTGCTCCTAAAGTATGCTTAGTCACATCAAATTAATTTAATTCAGTGAATATATTTATTTCTGGGTTGGATGCAAGCAGATGTAATTATTTTAAACATGCAGTACAGGGGTGCTTGGCTGGCTCAGTCGGAAGAGCATGCAGCTCTTGATCTTGATCACAGGGTCATGAGTTTGAGCCCCACATTGAGGGTAGAGATTACTTTAAAAAATAAGTAAATAGGTCGCCTGGGTGGCTCAGTCATTAAGCATCTGACTTAGGCTTAGGTCATGGTCTCAATTTGTGAGTTCAAGCCCCAAATTGGGATCTGTTCTGACGGCATGGAGCCTGCTTGGGATTCTCTCTCTCCCTCTCTTTCTGCCTTTCCTTGTGTGTGCGCTCGCTCGCTCTCTTGCTCTCGCTCGCTCTCAAAAGAAATAAATAAACTTTTTAAAAAAGTAGTAGGAAAAGTTGTACTAACCTCATTTGGAGGAGATAAGGCACAGCTAAATTTCTAAATTCCTCTTGGCCTGTGGAAAAAAGAAAACTAGGTTTTCAAACTAGGTTTGGATCTCAACTCTACAACTTAGTGGCTTTGTCACTTGGAACCTTAACCTGACAAGTTATTGATTAGCAGTTATGCCTGGCACATAGTAGGTGTTAAATAACTGGAAAAGTGTCTACATTTTTTATTTATTTATTTTGAGAGAGAGAGAGCATGTGCGTGAGCAGGGTAGGGGCAGAGAGAGGGAAAGAGAGAGGATCCCAAGCAGGCTCCACACTGCCAGCACAGAGCCCAATTGCAGGGCTCAGACTCACAAATCGTGAGGTCATGACCTGAGCCAAAACCAAGAGTCAGATATTTAACCAAATGAGCCACTCAGATGCCCCCAAATATCTATATTTTTAAGAAATTGTTAGTTACCCAGAACCTGCCCTTTTATATAAAATGTGAATAACAGTAATACCTACCTCACAGGTTTATTGTGAAAATAAGATGAGGCATGTTATGCCTGTAGGAAAAATTCTGGCACATAGTATTCAGTATGGTAATGTTTATTATGAATTTTTTTTTAACTGCGCATATCTTGGGAAGTAAGTTGTAGATAAGGTCAGGGTCTCTGCTTAATTTTCTGATTCGCAGTTATTCCTGGGAGATGAATCAACATTTGGAAGACAAATCTGAGCAACGTTTTAGACTTCTTAATTTTGTTTTACTCCAGGTTGCCACGTTCATCCTCCAGAAGATCCTTTTAGATGACACAGGTTTGGCATATATATGTCAGACATACGAGCGTTTCTCCCACGTTGCCATGATCTTGGTGAGTTCTTTCATCTCTCTCTATCCCCTTTACAGTTACTTCTGATTACACAGCTTAGTCCCTTTTGCAGTTGACACTGAACAGCATCCTGGAACCTTATATAATGATTCTTGAAATATCTGACCTCTGATGTCAACTAGAATCATTTTGTGTTTTGTGTGTTTTTTCCTACCCCACACCATTTTGGGGGAAAATAGGGTAAGATGGTCCTGCAGCTATCCAAAGAGCCTTCCGCCCGTCTCCTGAAGCATGTAGTGAGATGTTACCTTCGACTCTCAGATAATCCCAGGTAAACATTTACAGGATTTATGGGACTTTGGGGAAATACTCTGGTGAATGGTTGCCCTGTCTTACGGCATAGCTTCTATATCTTCAGGGTAAGCAGTGGATATAACTAAATTAGTCTGACAGAACTTAATTAAATCCTTTTAAAATCTGAAGTGCTGAATTTAAAAATCCATCAGAGGAGCGCCTGGGTGGCTGAGTCAGTTAAATGTCCAACTCTTGATCTCAGCTCAGGTCATGATCCCACAGTTCGTGAGTTCGAGCTTCACATCAGGCTCTGCACCATCAGTGCAGAGAGTCTGTCTCTCCTTCTCTCTGCCCTTCACCTGCTTGTGTGCTCGTTTGCGCTCTCTCTCTCTCTCTCTCTCTCTCTCTCAGAATAAATAAATAAAAACTTAAAAATTCATCAGAGTTTTCGGGGTACTTGGCTGGCTCAGTTGGTAGAGCATGCAACCTTGATCTCAGGGTCATGAGTTTCAAGCCCCATGTTGGGCATAGAGCTTACTTTAAAAAAAAAAAAATCAGAGTTTTGTCTCCCCACTGTGACTCTTGTGCCCTCCTCTAAAAGTTCAGAGAATCTAGTCTGTTTCCAGCAAACCTTATGATATGTACTTCTGTGGTTTGAGCTTTCTATTGCTGCTTCAGCTGGTCAGAAAGAGAAGTAGGTTTTCAAAGATCTCTTAAGACAGGAATGGAGCCCCCAGGGCTCTTGAATTATATTTTCAGTTTCTCTTTGGTTCCTATAAAGTCCTTGAGCTAATTATTTTATTTCTCTATGTTCTTAATCTTTCAGAAATCTTACATTGTAGATATGATGCGTTTTAGAAATGTTTGACCTTTTGCTTTGTAAATCCATAATTCATGCTGAAAGCCACTTGCTCAGGTTCTGCTAAACCACATAATGGGGCAATTTCTGTGTTCCTAGGAATGAGGATAACTCGATTTAATGTGAACACAGCCTTCTCCCACTGAGGTTATTCATGTCCTAGCTGTTTCTTCAACCATTTTGTCCTTTTGTCCTGTTCTTCAATAGTTCCTGTTTCCATCAGTTTGAAAATACGTTTATTTAAAATTCTACTTATACAAAGAAACTAGACGGAACAAAAGCCCTAACTTTATTTAAAACATCTTTATAAATCATTAATGTTTATCTTTTTAAGGTTTTCAGATTGATTTTCCTCTGGTTATCTTTTAAAGAAAATGATACATTTAAAAGTTCATGTTGCCACCATAGTTTTGTTTTTACTTCTCATCTTTTATTAAACATATTAACTGTGAAACTGAAGCAGGGGCACCTGGCTGGCTCAGTCAGTATAGAGCATGCAACTCTTGATCTCGGAGTCGTGCGTTCAAGCCCCACATTGGGTGTAGAGCTTACTTTAAAAAAAAAAAAAAAAGGAAAGAAAAAAACTGAAGCAGTTTTTGGAAAGACACAAATTTATATTGATTCAGAATTAAAGTTCTTTAATTTATCATACTATGAGTCAAGTCATCTTCCCTATTCATGTGCTGAACATTTAGAAATGTTTCATTTACTGTAACCCATCTATTTCTATCATGAGCATATTGACAGTGTTTATTGTAATAGATCAGAAAGCATGGGGCGTCTGGGTGGCTCAGTCGGTTAGGCGGCCAACTTCAGCTCAGGTCATGATCTCACAGTTTGTGGGTTTGAGCCCCGCGTTGGTCTCTGTGCTGACCGCTCAGAGCCTAAAGCCTACTTCAGATTCTGTGTCTCCCTCTCTCTCTGACCCTCCCCACTCGCATTCTGCATGTCTCTCTCTCTCTCTCTCTCTCTCAAAAATAAATAAACATTTAAAAAAATTATAAATCAGAAACCAGTTGGAACTCTTGCACCATTTCATTCCATTTTGCTTTATCATGAAATTCCACATTGAGGCATCATTCTGAAAATATTCACAGATGACAGATCCTGGAGACCTCTGAGCCCATGCCTAATACAAGTTTTAAGGAATTTTAATGGATTAAGATACCTTGACTGAACTGCATATTCCCAGGATTCTGCATGCATTCTAAGATAGAACCTCTTCCCTGTCCCCCAAATGTGGGTTTTTTTGCTGGTCTCCCCCGTTGGCTTGTCTGTCTCTGATGTAGGGCACGTGAAGCACTCAGGCAGTGCCTCCCTGACCAGCTGAAGGACACGACCTTCGCCCAGGTGCTAAAAGACGACACCACCACGAAACGCTGGCTTGCACAACTGGTGAAGAACCTGCAAGAGGGCCAGGTCACCGATCCCCGGGGTATCCCCCTGCCCCCTCAGTGATTCTCCCCCGCCCCCTTCCACTGCTCCCCCATGTTGGGGACAGGAGGGGGAACCTGCGAGGAAAACAGCTCAGGTTTTACCGCCGACCGGGAATAGACAACCTCAATGCTGAACTGCACTGGAGAAGAGGGGCAAGTGACCCCGCTTGAGGAGTGTGGGCTGCCATCTCAGGCCGCCTCCAGGACCTGGGCTCCCTCCGCTCCTCCCAGGAGATGGGCTCCTGACACAGCAGTCTGCCACCACAGCTCCAGGAGGGTGTCAACACCAGCAAATGCTGTGTCTGCAGCATGCCCGAGATGGCCCTTCTCCCCCATCCACCAGCCACTGGCGGGGAGGGGAGGCAGGGTGGCGGCGGCGGCGGCACTGTAGGCATGCTGAAAGCCTGGGACCAAGCCAGGTGGCGGTTTTTTATTTTGCCTTCCTGGAAGACTCAAGATGTGTCTCTTCATCCTCTCTCTCAGTATTCGTTTACTTTGGTCTTTTGTTTTAATGTCAGAGAGAGGTGTGTTTAGTGGACACAAGCTGTAATACTCAGCAAAACTTTGTCAATTGGCACTGTTTACAAGTCTGTTAGCTGCATAAGCTTAATAAAAAGTTGGTCTGGGCATTACATCCCCTCTAGCAGGCCAATAGCTGCATGAACTGTGGGGAGGAATGGGAGGCAGGGGAGAGACAAAGCCAAAGGACAACAGGACCCCACCGCCTCTTTCCCTTCCCTTTCTGTTCTTCTGCCCCCAGTTCCGGATGCCACAAGGACCCTAACCTTGATTCTGGCTCTAGCTGCTAGCTTTTCCAAATCTCAGTGCTTTTCCCTTTTTTACATCCCTCCTTTTAAAACTTCAACAGGCGTTTTAATTCATCAGGCTGTCCTGGAAGGGTATTGTATTGGGGGAGAAGAGACAGCAGGGGACCTCACCTTCAATTCTAGTCCTTGGAGAGATTTTCTGGATGACTTTTAAAGGGGAGGTGCGTGGGATCAAGATGATAGACTACTCAATCCCATTCTTTGCTTTAGTAGGTGTTCCTGCAGCTCCATCTTTCTTCATAACTGTATGTGAAGTGGGATTAGCTGAATGAACTCATTCAGATTTAAGATGGAGGACTGCTTCACTTAAGTCTTTTTTTTTTGGACATACTCCCTGTTGGTCTCTGGGAATTACAGGGTTGACATTAAAGTGTTTCCACTTGTTCATATTGTGTCCGAGAGTCCCCCTTCTCTCTTTGGAGCTCTAGTTGATTATTCACAGGCCATTGGCTTGAATCTGTAACGCGGTGTAGACTGCCTTGCTTTCCTCTAGTCCTTCCCCCTGCCAACACCTGCTTGCTCTCATCCCCATCTCCAATCACAGATGGGATTATTAATCCAAGTCTAGAGAGAGACAGTATTTTCTGTCCACATCTCACACAAATGAAGGTGCCTCCGAACAAGTTGGGCAGGGGAGGGGGGAGTGTAAGGGGCAAGCTCAGAGAAACCTTCACAGAGGCAGTTTTGCCAACATGAGGGCTCTTTCGAGCCGACCTTCAAGCCGGCCTCGTTAGTCGGCTTCTGTCTCTTTAGAGCCAAGAAAGTAGTAATTGAGTAGCCTAGATGTAGAAAGGGTAGAATAAGCACTTATTCCCCTGCCTTCCAAAAACGAAGAGGAGAACCAGGTCAGCGCTCAGTCTCAAGCCCGAAGAGAAGAGGTCTTGGAGAAAGCAGAGAACAACACGGACCAGATAGACGTCTGGACTTCCTTCAGCCCTGAGTTTGTTGATCTGGAGAGTCCAGCTAAGGTGTCCTTGATTTTTGCCAACTGCCTTCCTGCTGAGCCAAAGTTTTCTCATTCCCCCTCCACTGAGGAAGCAGCTGAGGCCCAGGGCCTTGCTCCCTGGGAAATTCTCTTCCCTCTCCATCTTTTGGTGCGTTGGCCATGTTACTGTGCCATTAGTGTCTTAATTCCTGATCCTTCTATTCTCAGCTGGTCTTGGGCCGCACACAGGAGTTGGGGGAGGGGTGAAATGGGTATTATTCCTTGTAGTTGATCCTGATGCCTTATATGTATAAAGAGACCCCTCCCTTCAGTTTTTGTTTTCCTTCCCTCTCCTACCCTAACAGGATTGAAATAAAACCTGTTTCTGTTTTTATAAAAATAATTTTTCCTTTAAACTGGAGACTTGATTTTGTCGATATCTAGATATCTAGGCACTCTGGTCACATGATCCTTGTCATCCCTGCCTCTACCATCTGTTCATCTACACGCGCGCGCACACACGCGCGCGCACACACACACACACACTGTTCTGCTGAGAGAGCAATGATGATTCCTTTGTGGACCAGTCCCTTGGGAAGAGTCCTGCTGATGGATCAAAGCTGTTTGGGAGACTGGGCTGGTGCCCTTTATCTGGTAAAATATGTTTTGCTGAAACAGAACCTCACTCCTGCCTGTGGTGGCCAGAACTTAATATGGGAGAGGCTTCTAGAAGTAAAGAGGTAGCGCTTGAAACATTTTATCACAGGCTTTAATATTCATTTCCTTCTGAGGTTCAAGACCTAGCACACATCTCCAGAGTTTCCATGCCTGTTTCTGGCTCTCAGACAGAGCCAGCCTCTGCTTCCAGCTTTTCCCCCAAGGCATTGGACGACTTGTGACAGTGGTGGAACAGGGCAAGGAGAGGCACTGGAAGCCTTGAGAGCATGCTGTCCTTACTGTCTATGTATCGCATTCCCTTGCTCACTATCCCTGCTGCTCAAAGGCCGAGAGGGGAGAAAGTTATTGCTGTCAAAAGTCCAAGTAAAACATTTGGAACAGGAAAGAATAGAATGAAATGAAATTCCTGAATGCTGTGGAATGTTTTAAATATTCTCATACATTTCAAAAGCTGATCTAACAGGTAAGTTGAACAACACAATTAACACACCTAACTTAATTCACATATAGAGCACTGCACTCAAAACCGGCAGTATACATATTCTCTTCAGTCACGCCAGAAGTATTTACCAAAACTGGCCACAGCAGACCATCAAGCCTCAAAATTTTTCAAAAAAGATTAAAATAATGTTCTCTGAGCACAGTGGAATTAAGTTAGGAAAAAGAAAACTGTAAAGTCCAAAACTAAAAAGCAAGCAGTACAGTTCTAAATGACCCATGGGTCACAGAAGAAATTACAAATGAAATTAGAAAAAAAACTTATAACCATATCAAAACCAGTAAAGTAATACTTAAATATATGTTCCAAAAGAAAGGATGAAGTCAGTGATCTAAGTTTTATGTCAAGAAACTGGGAAAGGATAGCAAATTCAAAAAATAGAGAAATACAAAACAGGCAAAAGTAAACGAAACAGAAAATATGCAACAAAGAAAATAAAGTAGGAAGTCATTCCCTTGAAAACCTCAATAAAATTGATAAACGCTTATAGACCTTAGATCAGAAAAAAATGTGAGAAAAGGGGGAGCCCCTGGTTGGCTCAGTCAAATGTCTGACTTGTTTTTGGCTCGGGTCATGATCTTGTGGCCATGAGATCAAGTCCCCGGTCAGGCTGTGCACTGAGCAAGTGGAGCCTGTTTGGGATTCTCTCTCTCTCTCTCTCTCTCTCTCTCTCTCTCTCTCTCTCTCTCTCTCTCTCTCCCTGCCTCTACCCCTCCCCAACTCACGCACACAACACTCTTTCAAAATAAACATTTAAAAATAAATACATTTTGGCTTTTAAAAAAGGGAAAAGGATATCACTCAGATCTTACACTCACCAATCTTCCGTAAAGTTCCAGAGACTATAGAATAAAGGAACAGGTCCCCATTCACTTTTGAAGCCACCAAAATCTATCAAGGATATCCCAAAGGAAAATCAGGGGCTGAACTCTTCTATGAATGTAGAAGGAAAATTTCCAGAAATAGGCAAGTCAAGCCTAGCAAAATATACAAATGATAATGCACCATACTTAATCTGGGTTTACTGTAAAAATACCAGATTGATTCAACACTTGAAAACTAATCAATGCAATTCACATAATCAACAACTGTGTAAGAAAAACCACACAATTGTCTAGACAGATGTACAAAAGAATACTTTGAAATTCAATACCTATTCTGATTAAAAGAACAAACTTTGAAAGCCAGAAATAGAAGGGCTCCTTAATCTAATCAAAGGCATCAACAAAAACCCTACAGTAAACCTCTCAATGAAAAAATACTGAAATCCTCCATTGCATGCTTGAGATAAAGATGTCTACTCTCACACCTCCCAAGCCTGTGCGCTAAGCCAAGACAAGGATAGTAAAGGGGGGAAAAATCTGCTGACAACACAACTGTATACATTGATAACCCAAAAGAATCTCCAAACTCAGAATTGAATGGATTTAGCAAGGTCCCAGAATACAAAGTCAATATGCAAAAAAGAAAAAAGAAAAAGCAAAAACAAAAACAAAAAAAAACACACCTATTTCTAAGTATCACAAAAAAGTGGAATTTCAAAAATATTTATAATGGGGGTGCTTGGCTGGCTCAGTCAGAAGAGCATGTGACTCTTTTTTTACGTTTATTAATTTTTGAGTAATCCCTATAGCCAACATGGGACTTGGATTCTTAATCGCAGGGTTGTGAGTTTGAACCCCATGTTGTGTGTAGAGAAGGGCTATCAAAAGATATGCAGAAACTTTACATTGAAAACAAGGGGAGCCTGGGTGGCTCCGTTGGTTAAGCATCTGACTTTGGCTCGGGTCATGACCTCACAGTTTGTGAGTTCGAGCCCCAAGTTGAGTTCTGCACTAACGGTGTGGAGCCTGCTTGGGATTGTCTCTCTCCCGCTCTCTGCCCCTCCCCCCCCTTGTGCTCTCCCCCTCTCTCAAAATAAACTTAAAAAAAAAATAAAACGAAAGAAATTAAAAACACCTCTATAAATGAATGGAAAGATATCATCTCTGTGGACTAGAAAACAATATTGTAAGGATGCCATTTCTCTAAAATTGATCTGCTGGTTAAACTCAATTCGAAGTAAAATCCCAGCAGGTTTATTTCTATGAAATTGACAAGTAGATTCCAAAATCTATGGAAATGCAAAATGCCAAAATAGCCAAGGCAATCTTGAATGAGAACAAAATTAGAGCCTTTTTATTCCCAGATGTGTTCCTTTAACTTTCAACCTTTAATAACACCTTTTTGTAGACATGCCTGTTACAAATGGCACATACTTACATTTTGTTTTATGACATTTTCTGAAAGTTTTCAGTATGGTATATTACACCGTTTGTATTTAAAAATTGTTAAATGTTTATTCATTTTTGAGAGAGAGAGACAGAGTGTAAGTGGGGGATGGGCAGAGGGAGACAGAACTCAAAGCAGGCACATGCTGTCAGCACAGAACCCAATGTGGGGCTCGAACTCACGAACCATGAACTCATGATCTGAGCCGAAGTCGGATGCTTAACCAACTGAGCCACCCAGGCAACCTTTTTTTTTTTTAATGTTTATTCATTTTTGAGAGAGAGAGAGAGTGAGAGAGAGAGAATAGGGGAGGGGCAGCGAGAGAGGGAGACACCACTTGTGTTTTTTGTTCTAACTTCCGTCATCTTGTCCTCTGGTTCATTTTATACCTCCTTGTTCCCCTCACCCCCCCCCCCCCACTTTTTATGTTGTTTTTGTTTTTAGAGGAAGGGCTGCACTCTGGCTTTTGAAGTTGTGTATCTGGGCTTTTAATTCCATAAGTGGTCTCATATTGATGATTTTTAAAGTGGAATTTAATATTTTGAGAAGCGTTTCTGACCACAAAGAAGATGGGCTTCGTTTCAGAAGTTTGAATAGTTAGGCTGGATGGACTGTGGAACTCACTCTAGTCCTGAGAAGCAAGATTTTAGGACTTCTCCACTGTGTATCAGAAGGGTCTAGATTTGCCTGCGTGGCAGCAGGACAGGACAGTGTTTAGGTCTACCTCTTTGCCAGCTGCCCCTTCATTTCAATTTAGGGCTTCTGGGCCTTTCCTGGGCATGGTTCCCAGAAAATCCCTCTGCTGCTGCTGCTGCCATGATCAAGTTTCTGGATCTGTTAATAATAGACAACAGCGGGGGAAGGGCCAGGATCATTATGGAAATAGGAAGGACCAAACCATAGGGACAGTTTCTGTACCAGGGGCCCTGTCTGTCTGCTCCCTCCCTGGACCTCTCGAGCATCCTGCAGTGGGCACGTCTTCTGAGCCACTGTTTGGAGCGCTCTAACCTTGTGAAAGTCTCCCATGTGCCTGCCCCCAAAATGAGAACACATGATCTGGGGAACATTAGTGTGAAAAAGAATATCTGAGATCTGAACTTTCCCAGAAAATCCAGGAGGAATGAAAATACCCCTCACCAAGGGAAGAAGGGAAGAAATTGGGCAGCAACTAGGTGAGGCAAATAGAACGAGGCAAACCGTACATAGCCCAGGAGTGTAGACGAAGTGAGGAATGTGAAGCAGAAGTGTGGAAAACTGAGGACGTGATGATGTTAAGGGAGTAGAAATGGGAGAGGAAGACAAGCATATGAGACAGGAGCTCTATTAAGTAAAACCTGAAGCCAGCACCGCTTAAATTGGGGTGCTCTCTTGATCCTCTAGTCCCCCTGAATGACCTCCTCTTCAGCCTCTCCACCCTGTATACTCCTCTTCCTTTATCAGAACCTGCTCTCAGGGGCGCCAGGCTGGCTCCGTTGGAAGAGCATGTGACTCTTGATCTCAGGGTCCTGAGTTCAAGCCCCACACTGGATGTAGAAAATTTTCAAAATCAAAAACAAAAAACCTGCTCTCTGGAGAATATGGAAACAATTTATAAACTGTGGAGAAACAATAAAATGTCAGAAACTAACACTTGCCAAAACTGGAAACCCTCTTACTGTAACAGACATAGAAAACTACATGAAAAGGGGCGCCTGGGTGGCTCAGTCGGTTAAGCATCTGGCTTCGGCTCAGGTCATGATCTCACGGTTCGTGGGTTCGAGCCCCGCATTGGGCTCTGTGGTGACAGCTCAGAGCCTGGAGCCTGCTTCGGATTCTGTGTCTCCCTCTCTCTCTGCCCCTCCGCCGCTCATGCTGTCTCTCTTTCAAAAATAAATAAACATTAAAAAATTTTTAAATAATAAAATTACTTAAAAAAAAAAGAAAGAAAGAGAAGAGGGTGCCTGGGTGGCTCAGGTGCTAAGCATCTAACTTCAGCTCAGGTCATGATCTCACGATTCGTGAGTTCGAGTCCCACATCAGGTGATCTCCAACCCCACATTGGGTGAGCTCCAGCCCTGTATCAGGTAAGCCCTGTTTCTCTCTCTCTCTCTCTCTCTCTCTCTCTCTGCCCCTCCTGGGATTTTCTCTCTCTCTCTGCCCCTTGCTCACTTGCACCCTTTCTCTCTCTCAATAAAAAGAAAAAAAAATGTATAGTTGAATAAGTTATAAAGGGAAGAGCGTTGTTAGCTCCCAGGACTAGAAATAGAACTCGGCCAACCGTTTCAGAAGCCAGCTATGAGCATGGTCCCATCACAACTCTCCCTCCTCCCTCAAGTAACCACAATTCTGACGTTTATGGTAATCACTTAGGAGGGTTTTATTTTAATGGGACTAAAGGTTTAGCTATAAATAACCACTAATGGTAGAATATTAGGTCCTTGAGGGGTGTTTGGGGAGCATGAGAGGTAGCCAGATCTCAGCACACTTAAAATCACATCATTTCATACAGTTAGTTCCCTCTGTGCTATGATTAAAACACACCTCCCTGGCAGAGGATTCCCAGAAGTCTAAGCCCAGGGCTGTGCCCTGTGCCCTCAGCTGCCTGATTCCTGTCCACTGGTCCAGAAAATTCTATACCCCACAGTCTTTCCAAGGCGGAACAGAAGTAGGTCCCAGCTCACAGTGCTTGGGAGAGTGCCAGCGCCTGTTTGTCTCAGCCACTGACGTGTGAGTCCAGGACATTGCCTAGACTTCTCTGGGCCTCAGTCTCTCCGTGTGAAGTATGGAGCCAAAATAAAGCCTTGTACAATTTAGGGGTGAGGGGGTGGCTCAGTCGGTTAAGTGTCTGACTTTGGCTCAGGTCATGATCTCGTGGTTCGTGGGTTGGAGCCCCATGTCTGGCTCTGTGCTGACAGCTCAGAGCCTGGAACCTGCTTCAGATTCTGTGTCTCCTTCTCTCTCTGCCCCTCCTCCCACTTGCTCTCACTCTCTCTCAAAAATAAATACACATTAAAAAATTTTTTAAAAAGCCATTTCAGTAAAGCCTTTTACAATACCTAACTTTGTCCCCTTTCCTCAGTGTTGGTTTTTATTCCAGCTGCCTATTGATTCACCTTGCAAGAAGCTCATTACCTTTCTTTCCCCCATGGGTGTCTCTCCAATTTTGTGCTCCACATTTTTGCCCTTGATTCTTACGTACCATGAGTCCGTGCCATCTCTGCACGCGTCTTTATAAACACACATGCATGTCCTTGCCCACTGGAGGTGCTGAACAAATGGTCACAGAATGAATAAATGGAAAGGGAGAACAAATGAGTTGTTTGATGCGTTTGTGTGTGCAAGTCCTTCAATATTTAGAAAGGGCCCAAAATAGGCAGAGTTATTAACCTGTCCCTCTCCACTCTTTTCCTCTCCTCCCTTTCTCCTCATCTCCCTCCTTTCCCATCCTATTTATTTTTTCCTTTCCCTGTGCCACAGAGCTAGACTGGGCGTCCTGCAAGACACAGAAGCAGGCTGGCAAAACAGACACCCTGGAAAGGAGCCAGATGAAATAAGGGCAGAGACAGCCGGTCAACATGCCGGGAGAAACTGTGCGGACTGAAAAGCAGTGATTCATGGAGCACCGCCACGCAGACACTCCTTGGGTTTCACTTTGAGAGCTGCTGCAGGATTGGGGTCAGTGAGGGCTGCCATCAAGATGAAGGGCGGCCAGGCTCCTCCTCCCTTAATCCTTTTCTACCCACCCCTCCCCCAACAGCTCCTCGCGGTGACCTGTGTCCTGAGCCTTTAAGAGTTGGAAGGGCCAGACGGAGGAGGGAGCTCACACCTCTCTCCACCCTACTCCTTCCTTTTGGCTACAAGTCTGCCGGTCACAGCAGCAAACTGCAGCAGAAAAAGGGAGGAAGCCAGCGGAGCAAGAGGAGCAAAAGAACCCAGCTGGGTTTCCTCGTCCCACAGGAGAGGGCATCACAGAGCTCACAGACACAGGACTGCTTTCCTGCCCACGGTAAGGGCCCGGAGGCTCTGACCAGCCTCTGCTCCAAGCTCTGCCCCGCCTGAGTCCCAACCTCTGCCCCCCACATGCTTATCCATCCTGATTAAATTGTACCCCGGACTCCTTAGCCCTAACAGGTCTGCAAGGCTCCCCGCTCCTGGTTCTCCCTAGCTCAACCCCTCTGATTTACAGATTTCCTCCTTGGCTGTGGCAGTCACCCCTTTATATGGGAACTTCTTAGCCACCCAGGGCTGCCACTCAGAGTTGAGCCCCACCCTAGTAAGGGACGAGAGAGAATTGGAGTAGCCATGCTTTAGCATTAACAGAGTGGTGAGGATTACCAAAGACCCAGGGAAGAGTATAGAAACTATAGAGTTAGGAGATTTCCTTAGAAAGAGCCCAGGTTTGAGTTCCGTACCTGTTCTTAGTCTGCTCGATGGGCCAGGGCAGTTTGCTGGCAATGCCCAAGTGCTGTGCTGGGAAGCGCACCTGCTTCTAGTCCGACTCTGCCTTTAGCTAGCTATGTGACTTCAGACAGCAGCTTCCTGAGCTGGGATAGGAATTCAGGGTTTCCCAGACTCACCTGTGTATTGGGGCTTCTTTTTAACAATAAATATTCCTGAGCCCCATCCTTGCAAATTCTGATCTGGTCGATTTGGGGTGGGGCTCGTAAATCTCTTTTTTTTTAAATTTTTTAATGTGTTTATTTATTTTTGAGGGAGAGAGAGAGACAGCATGAGCAGGGGAGGGTCAGAGAGAGAGGGAGACACAGAATCTGAAGACAGGCTCCAGGCTCTGAGCTAGCTGTCAGCACAGAGCCCGATGCAGGGCTCGAACCCACGAACCGTGAGATCATGACCTGAGCCGAAGTCGGACGCCCAACTGACTGAGCCACCCAGGCACCGCGGGAATCTCTATTTTGAGACACTCTCCTAGGGATAGTGATATAGCCAGGAACCTCTGGGTTAGATGAGTTATGAGAGAGTCTTCGAGCGCTAACATTCTGAGGGCTATGACCTATGACCAGAGCCGTTCTGTCGTCTTTCTCTGAACGAGGTCAGGCAGTAGTCCTGCTCAGAAACAAGAGAGAAGGCAAAATCATTCTCTTCCTTCTTGCCCCTCAGAGAGCCCCGAGACACCCTGAATTTCACAGTAGTGCCTTTGGCACCATTGACAGCCCTGCCAAAGTCCATCTCTAGGTGACATAAGCCACCTGTAGGTTGAGGACCAAATCCTACTCGGCAGCCCTGGCCACTTCTGACCTTATTTTGTGTCTCTGGTCTCTCATCCGTATTATAGAGGTAATTATCTGCAGCCTCGAGGATCTCTACATTCGCCTCTAGGAGTGAACAGTCAAGACCCACTCTTCCTCTCAGGCTTCATCCTCTGTTCCTTACGTCTTGCTCTTGCTCCCACTTCCGATCCTTTGTCCCTTCTTTCCTTGCCGCACCTACATCAGCTGTGACTATCCTTCCCACCATGCCTTCAAACACCAGAGGATGCAGCAAGACCTAGAACACCTGGGTTCTAAGTCGCGTTCTCTGGGCAGTGTGTTCAGTCTGTCTCCTAGGATACGGGGAAAGTGAGGCTGAGTGGAGGGGTGCACGCCTGAGTGTCCTCCTCCCTCCGGGACCCCAGTCTCAAAATCTCCACAGGGGACAAGAATCAGAGCTATTGGGAATTAGAAGAGAAAGAAAGAGAAGAAGAGGTGACGGGGGGCAGGGGTGGGGAGAAGGATGAGGAGAGGAGAGGGCAGAGAGGCTGACAAGGGGGCAAGTAGGGAGGCAGACCGGATCAGGAGAGAACGCTGAGCTGAGAGAAGGGAAATGAAGGCGTCACGACGGGGGAGGAGAGAAACAGGAAGAAAGAAAAGAAAGGCTATTAAAGTGGGACATGGCAGGGGCAGAAGATGACAGAGAGGAGAAACAAAACATCCATGTCCCCCATGGATTTGTAGCCCTGCCTTAACCTGCCTCCGAGACAAAACCCTTTCTAAGGGCAGAGCCTTGGTGAAATCTCTGAGCTGGACATATGGAACCTTAGTTCTAGTCCCTGACTCTGGCAGTTCAGTTAATCTTTCTAGTCCTCAGTCTCCTTCTCTATAAAATGAAGTCCAGTTCTGACATCCTGGGGCTCCCTGAGTTGGAATTGGCCCTCATATGGCCACATGTCGCCTCAATCTAGGTTTCAAATAACGAGGCAGGAATGGGAGCAGGATTGGAAGAGCAAGGCAGGCCCTGAAGTTGGAAGAGTTTGACAAAAAGCCTAAGATAATTTTCCAAAGACCGACACCTGGGCGGCCCAGTCCGTTAAGCTGCTGACTCTTGATCTCAGCTCAGGTCTTGATCTCAGGGTCGTGAGTTGGAGCCTTGCATTGGGCTACTTAAAAAGGATTTCCCCCCTCTAAGGCTTGTTTGAGCGGAGGTAGGAGTGTCGCATCCCTGGAGCTTAGGCTTCCTGTACTTCCCATGTTTCCAGACATTCTGGGGAGGCGCCCAGACACAGGTGTAATTCTGTCTTCTCCCAGGGCCGAGACCCACCCCATCCCAGAGTCCCTAGGCCCCAGACATGGGAGCTGAAATTCAGAGAGGAGATAAGGCAGGATGTTGGCAAAGTGGGATTAGAGCCCTTTCCCCTAGAGTCTGAGGACCTGAGACATTTAGGAGAGCACCTGTTACTTCAGTCTTCATTCAGCCTTACAAGCCTCAGATTCCGAACTACATCACCACCCAAAGGAGCAGAGCTGTTTTTCTCCCTCTCGTGAAGCACTCTGGGCCCCTTCATCCATCCAGAGGCTTCTTCTGATCTCACCCAGGCTAAGATACTCAGCCTCAGCCAGCAAAACCTTTGCTTTTTGGAACTGTTTCGGGGTTCTGTCTCTCCTGAGAGCTGCTTTGAGTTGTCCTTCCCACTTAGATGCAGATTGGTTCCCAACCTTCCCCTCTCCCTCTGGGCCCCTGCATGTTTGTCAGTCCTGTAGAAAGTCTTCTGTAGGGGCGCCTGGATGGTTCAGTCGGTTAAGCATCTGACTCTTGATCTCAGCTCAGCTCTTGATCTCATGGTTGTGAGTTCAAGCCCCATGTTGGGTTCCACACTGGGTGTGGAGTCTACTTTAAAAAAGAAAGAAAGAATGAAAGGAAGGAAAGAAGGAAGGAAGGAAGGAAGGAAGGAAGGAAGGAAGCCTTCATTGGGTCCATCACATTTCTGGACTTCTGCTTTGGGTCCTATAGTCAGGGAAGCTGTATTTTCAGTGACCCCCCCCCCACACACATTTTTCCTAAAGATTTATAGGCTCTTCCAACTAAACAGAGATAGGGCACTGATAGGCCATGTGACCTGAGACAAGTCACATCACATTTCTGGACTTCTGCTTTTCATTTATGAAATAGAGGGAGTTGAACTGCACAGTGTTTTAATGGAGCACCACCTGAATGATTGTAGAGATGCTTTTTGTGTTTTAGATATTCACCATTGTCAAAATTTTTAACTTATCTATTAAAAACCACAACAATTATATTCTATTCCTTTGCTTATACAAACTGCCAGTTCCAGAAAGATTGTGTCAAGAGTTGAGAATTTCTTTTAGGGGCTACATATCAAGTCTTCTAGTTCTTTTCAAGGGAAGTTTGTTGTTACCTACTAGGACAACTTACCCAGGTCCTAAATTAGCATAGATCTTAAAGAAGGTTCTCTTTTTTAGTAGGTAGGGAAGACTTGAAAATGTAGTGCTGGGGCACCTGGGTGGCTCAGTCGGTTAAGCGTCTGACTTCAGCTCAGGTCATGTGGTCCGTGAGTTCCAGCCCCGTGTCGGACTCTGTGCCAACAGCTCAGAGCCTAGAGCCTGCTTCAGATTCTATGTTGCTGTCTCTCTCTGCCCTTTCCCTGCTCACACTCTGTCTGTCTGTCTGTCTGTCTCTCCCCCTCAAAAATAAATAAACAATAAAAACATTTAAGAAAATGCAGTTCTGAGACTACATTACTTACCTGGTTCATTAATCTGAGAATAATTGTTAGGCCAAAGGGTATAAACTGTGCTTTACTGTGTGAAGGCAGAAGGAGATGGCTCATTGTGCAAGTATGGCAGTAAGTGTCACAGAAGAGATAAAAGAGGCGCTCTGCCCTGGCCCCCCGGAGCTGGATGATCTGCACGGGATCGTGGAGAGGGCTCCCAAGATAGAGAAGCAGGGGTGATTCCATCTGGAGAAGAGAAAGCTGGGAGATAGAGAGATTCCAGGTTCTGAAAGGGGGCAGCCTGCTTGATGGTGGTCCCTAATAATCAGGAGCTGAGAAAGATGACACAGGTTACCCAGCAGACTGTGGGGTGTTGGGTAGAAGGCTCTGGTGTCACCCTCTCTGGACTTGACTATGGGAAACAGCAGAGGCATTGGAATCAGACATATTTGGCTTTACATTCTGAATCCCTATGTGATCCGAAGCAAGTTTCTCAGCCTCTCTAAGCCTCAGAGTCTACCAAAGTCAAACTAGAAGTAAAAAGAGCTGAAGACTATGTAGATGATAGTGGCCAGTCAGGGCACGCTGCTTTCCTTCACTTTCTCCTTTGATCTGTTATTCTAAGACCACCAGTATTAACCCAAAGCTTTTTGTTCCTCCTTGCTCCTTTAGGTGACCAGCTCTGGCACCAGCTGGTGGAGCAGGAGGTGATGGCGTCCCTGATGCAAGGCCGTGAGTACCCCAGCAGGAGAGGAGGGCTTGGGGAGACAGCCCAGGGAAGGGGAGGAGTCCAGACCCCTGTTCCAGAGCTCCTCCTGGAACTCCAGAGCTCCTCCACCCTCCCTACCAGCTACCCAGCCAACCCCTTCTTCTCTTGGCCCAGGGGTGCCCATCAATCAAGACGTGCTGCTGATGCAGAAAGGCATGCTGATGCGCAAGGTGAGGTCCAAAAGCTGGAAGAAACTAAGATACTTCAGACTTCAGGATGATGCCATGACAGTCTGGCATGCCCGGCAGGCAGGAGGCAATGCCAAGCCCAGCTGTGAGTCACATGGATAGCTAGGGGTGGGCATGTTGGGTAGACAGGGCTCTGAAGAGGCCAGCAGCTGGAGAGCAGGGGAGGGACCAGGGTCCTACAGTGTGTCCTTGTGCTGTCCCTCTTGTGTCTATTTCTAAGCCTGTGAAGTGGAAATTATAACAGCACTTGCCTCGTAAGCCTATTTATGAGGATTCAACCAGCGATTGCATGTAAAGGGCTTAGGAGAGCCCTAGCATATAATAAGGCTCAACAAATCACAGGTCATAGTTTATTACTATTAAACTGAGGCATGATCTCAGGCATCGGGCTGGCTGGATTAAAACCCTTGCCCTACCACTTTCTAGCTGAGTGGACAAGATACTTAACTTAAGCTTCAGTTTTCTCTTCTGCAAAATGGGGATTAAACAGTACCTGCCTGTATGGTTACAGGGACTAAATAAGTTAATGTATAAAGCACCTAGCATGGGACCTAAAACCAGGATGCATTTAATACATTAGCCACGATGATGAATGTTTTTAAAAATCATAAATGCAGCATAACAGTGCACATCCTGTTGGCCAGATGCCTTACGAACCCTCTAAAAATCTGATCACAGGACACATCTAAGAGAGTGTGCTTTAGAGACATAATCAGATCTCACGAGCCACACCACCTCCAGCTGAGGAAAGGGGGTGGAAGAATTTCTCTGGCTCTCCCCTAGACGTCTGGAAAGAGGAAGCCCTCAAACCGGAAACAGGGAAATTGAATTTGGGCACATCGTGCTTTGCTGTAACTGCTACTGCATAGACTTCGAGAGTGTTTCCTTCCATCAGCCCCACCAGTCGTCCTGCGGTCACCACCTGTCCATGGAAGGGACCACCCCTTATTTCAGATGAGGGCACCAAGGGGTTAAGTCATTTTGGTCTGTGTCACACTGCCAGCTGCTGGCCAAAAGCCAGGTCTTGCCGCTCCCAGGGCTCCCAGGGCAGGCCGCATGTCTTGCTGCCTATGAAAATGGCAGTGACTCATGGGGAATCTTGAATCCCAGGGGTCTGCATCTTCCTGTTCTAGGACTTGCGGGTTTCATCCTGTGGAGGCTGGGGTTCCTCTTCCCTATGGCTTCACAGAGAGGAAGGGAGTACAGGTCCCTGACCCTTAGCCCCTGCAATTTGGCAGATTCTCTTCCTCAGTGCCCACTTGCTTCTTCTCCGGCAGTCTCAATCTCTGACGTGGAGAGAGTGCGTGGGGGTCATGAGTCTGAGCTGCTGCGCAGCCTGGCGGAGGAGTTCCCCCTGGAGCAGGGCTTCACCATCGTCTTCCATGGCCGCCGCTCCAACCTGGACCTGGTGGCCAACAGCGTTGAGGAGGCCCAGATATGGATGCAGGGGCTCCACCATTTGGTGGACTTTGTCACCAGCATGGACCAAAAGGAGCGGCTGGACCAGTATCAACAGGATGGAGTCAGAGTGGGGACCAGGGGTCACTGCAGGAGCTGCAGGGCTAAGGACGGGTGGGGGCATGCAGGGATAGGGAGGTCTAAGAGGCCAGATGGGGTGGGCAAGGGCAGCTCAGGCCAATGTGAGGCAGAGGATATTGAAGGAGTCATGGAGTCTTGGGATAGCAAAAAACATAGCCAGGCAGAGAATGGGCATAAGTCAGACCCTTCCGGATTGGTGGAAGGGACAGTGAGGTCCACCAAAGGACGAAACAAGGTATTGATCTTGAGAGCTGAACAGAAGATCCCGGTGACATTAACCACCATAGGACTGGGAAGCAGCTTTCGTGGTGTTGACTGATTCAGATTTCCTAGATTGTATTCACCTTCCATGCCAGTTCATTCATTCATTCGTTCATTCATTCATTCATTCATTCATTTGCCATTTATTAAGCAGAAGACATCAACCACTATACTACACTTTAGAAGTACAAAGATCAGTGAGACTCAGGCATGGTTTTAGTCGTTGGAAAAAATGGAATTGGGTAAATAATCTAAGTGTCCTAGAAGTGTTAAGGGACTTAGATTATTTGTAGGTGTTCAAAGGAAGGAGAAATATTTAATTCTAGCTGAGAGAGTTCTGAGGAAACTTCAGGCAGGTGGTTGCATTTGAGCCGAGCCTTGAAAAGGAGTAGAATTTGAACCTAAAGAAGGAGGGAAAGGCTCTCCTGCCTGAGGGAACAGCATGAGCAAAGGGCCACACACAGGACATTGAGGAGCAAGATAGAGAGTGGGACATCAGAGAGCAGGGAATTGCTGAGTCTGGCCAAAGTTCAGGGAGGAAGCAGTGAGATGAGAAGGCTGGGTGGGGGCCAGATAATGGTGGTGAAGACCTTCAATCTGTGTTAGGAAACTTGGGCTCCTTTCCTCAGGCAACAGGGAGGCCCCCTGCAGGCACCCGAGCCATGCGGGGGCAAGATAGATCGGGACTCTGGGGAGATTATTCTCGAAGCTCATGTGGAAAGTGCATTGGCCATGGAGGAGAGACTGGGAAGATGGGAGGGGAGAAGATGTCAGTGGATGGACATGCACACTCATCTGCACACACAACCACACACACGGTGCTTTTGCCTTGACTCACACCTGGGTGGCTGAGCGACTGGTTCCAGCGTGGAGACAAGAACCAGGATGGCCGCATGAGTTTCCCAGAGGTCCAGCGGTTACTACACCTGATGAACGTGGAAATGGACCAAGAATATGCCTTGCATCTTTTCCAAGTGAGTCTTTTGGGGAAGGGTTTTCAGAAGCCAGCGAAGGCCACATTCTCACTTGGCCAGAAGTATTCTGGTCCTATCCAGCGTCGCTCTTTGTTGAATCTCTCCTGTGCACCCTACCGCAATGCCAGGCTCGATGGAAAGGGTAGGGTGCGGTTCTTAGCCTTCGGGCTTCTTAGAAAGACAATTCATGGGGGCGCCTGGGTGGCTCAGTCGGTTAAGCATCTGACTCTTGGTTTCAGCTCAGGTCATGATCTCACGGTTTGTGGGTTCAAGCCCTGCATCGGGCTCCATGCTGACAGTGTGGAGCCTGCTCGGGATCCCCTGTCTCCCTCTCTCTCTGCCCTTTCCCTGCCTGCACTCTCTGTCTCTCAATATAGATAAGTAAACTTTAAAAATTTAAAATAATAAATTAATTTAAAAAAGGAACGATGATTCATAATCTTATGAATGGTAAACAATACATTACTATGTCAGACTTCAAGGACCTCTGTGTCCATAGCTGGAATTTCACAGGTGCCTAGTACCAATGGAAAACTCCAACTGGAATGTAAGTAAATAGAAGGAGGGAGCTTTTGACCTTGTAGGCACTTGTTGGGGGCAGTTCACCCTTTCTAACTGAAATTTTTTGCTAAAAGCTAGATGACTGTAGCAAATGGTATGGCTACAGTTTTGCTTTTTGCTTACCAAAGTGGCTTCTATGAACACCAAATGTCAGGTGTTCTGTGGGCATACTGTGGAAGTGTGTTTGTACCCATCTGTTGTGTCAGTAAGACTGCCCTTAACCAGGCAAGCTGAAGCCATAAAATTTGCTCTTACCTGGATTTGTCCACAATCCTCTAAACCCTCGCTTGCAGGCAGCGGACGCATCCCAGTCTGGGACTCTGGAAGGAGAAGAATTTGTAGAGTTCTATAAGGCGTTGACTAAGCGCCCTGAGGTGCAGGACGTGTTTGAAAACTTTTCGGCCGATGGGCAGAAGCTGACCCTGCTGGAATTTGTGGATTTCCTCCGAGAAGAGCAGAATGAAGGAGAAAGAGCTTCTGACCTTGCTTTGGAACTCATCGACCGCTATGAGCCTTCAGAGAGCGGTAAGGGGGCTGGAGGGTGGAGAGGCGCCCATCACGGGGCGGAGAGAGGGACCGGGATTAGAAAGGTCCAGAGACAAGCCGCCTTCTGCCTAACTCAGGGTAGCCTGGGTCCACCCATACCTCAGCCCCTGGGCAATCATTTTCATCTCATTCAACCCCTCCCTGGGAAGGAGAGCAGAAATTTCCTTCCCAAATAAGACAGGAGTCTTCTGTGATGCGAGATGTCTCCAGAGGAAGACCATCCCTTAAGTCCCCTCTCTTCCATTCTGCTCCTGCTTCACTTTCGGACTAAGTTCTTCCTGATATCGTTTGTCCTCAGCAGAAAAGGAAGATCCTCAGTCCTCTTGCGTTGGCTTCTCCTCCAGCGCATACGATTCCTTTTCCTCTAGCTCCTTCATGGTTCCTGTTTGTTGTTCCTTTAAGTGCTGGGTCTCTGCCCTTTCCTGAACTCTCTCCAAATTCTCCAAGTGGTTCTTGAGTCGCTAAGCCCCTGGGCCAGGAAGCTAGTCAGTCCCTGGCTGAGGGGGTGATGAAGAGGTCAGTCACCTAGCTTTTAGCAAGCACGGCTAACCCTCAGACCTTCCTCCCTGCCCCTTCCGTGGGCACCTCCCTGCCCTCCATGCCCTTCAGAATACCAGGCATTGACATTAATAATAAATGATTTACAAGGCACTTTCACACAGCTTACTTCATTCAGTCCCCCCTTCAACCTTGTAAATCAAAAGCATAATCTTTATTCGGCTTCTGCTAAGTATTCGGTCAGGGGCCAACGTCGCTACATGCCCTTTCTCTCCTCATCCTTCCAACAGCCTGTTGACGTGGGTTCTGTTATTAAGTCAGTTGTACAAAAGAAGAGAACCAAGGTTTAGAAAGATCAAATCAGTTGCTCAAAGCCAACAGCTAATGAGAGGAGGAACCAGGATTCAAACCTGGGTCACTTCACCCTTTCCTCATGAGGATTAGAAATGAGAGGAATGAGAGCTGGACAAGGGACCCATGTTTGCAAGTCTCGACTCCCAACGCCCTTTCATTCATTCGTTCACTCCTAATGCTTATTAAGGACCTGTCATGTGCCAGGACCTAGGCTCAGGACCAGAAATGCATCAGGAGGAAGTTGGACAAGGACACTGCCCTCATGGAACTTCGAGTCACACAGAAAGTATTGGAATCGCTGATTCCAGACCTCTGTTCATGCTTAGAGAAGAAAGGGGGCTATAAAGAAATAGTTTCAGAAAACTAAATAGAAGAACGCAGTGCTTAAGAAGTAGGATCTTCTATTTCTAGTGCAGGGTCTGGTAGACAGCAGTTTCATTTATTCTACCACCTGCCCCTCTGGGTGTTCCTCCCCTGCATTCACCTGGAAGATACTATACTCTGGCTGCAGAGAATCATATCAGCCAGAAGATCTGGGCTCAACTCCCCACTGTACTTCTTTCTTTTTTTTTTCATTTTTAAAATTTATTTATTTATTTTTAAATGTACATCCAAGTGAGTTAGCATATAGTGCAATAATGATTTCATGAATAGAATCCAGTGATTCTTCCCCTACATATAACACCCAGTGCTCATCCCAACAAGTGTTGTCCTTAATGCCCCTTGCCCATTTAGCCCATGCCCCCACCCACAGCCCCTCCAGCAACCCTCAGTTTGTTCTCTATATTTAAGAGCCTTTTATGTTTTGTCCCCCTCCCTGTTTTTATATTATTTTTGCTTCCCTTCCCTTATGTTCATCTGTTTTGGGTCTTAAATTCCACATATGAGTGAAGTAGTATATTTGTCTTTCTCTAACTGATTTATTTCGCTTAGCATAATACCCTCTAGTTCCATCCACGTTGTTGCAAATGGCAAGATTTCATTCTTTTTGATTTCCAAGTAATACTCCATTGTATATATATACCGCATCTTCTTTATCCATTCATCTGTCAATGGACATTTGGGCTCTTCCCATACTTTGGTTATTGTCCATAGCACTGCTATAAACACTGGGGTACGTATGCCCCTTCAAAACAGCACATCTGTATCCTTTGGGTAAATACCTAGTAGTGCAATTGCTGGGTCGTAGGGTAGTTCTATTTTTAATTTTTTGAGGAACCTCCAAACTCCTTTCCAGAGTGGGTGCACCAGTTTGCATTCCCACCAGCATGGCAAAAGGGTCCCTCTTTCTCTGCATCCTCACCAATATCTGCCGTTGTCTGAGTTGTTAATGTCAGCCATTCTGACAGGTGTGAGGTGGTACCTCATTGTGGTTTTGATTTGTATTTGTATGATGAGTGATGTTGAGCATCTTTTCATGTGTCTGTTAGCCATCTGGATGTCTTCTTTAGAAAATATCTATTCATGTCTTTTACCCATTTCTTCAATGGATTGTTTGATAAGTTCTTTACAGATTTTGGATACTCACCCTTTATCTGATAATGTCATTTGCAAATATCTTCTCCCATTCCATTGGTTGCCTTTTAGTTTTGCTGACTGTTTCCTTCGCCGTGCAGAAGTTTTTATCTTGATGAGGTCCCAATAGTTCATTTTTACTTTTGTTTCCCTTGCCTCGGCAGACGTGTTGAGTAAGAAGCTGCTGCGGCCGAGGTCAAAGAGGTTTTTGCCTGCTTTCTCCTCTTCCCCAACGTGCTTCTTACTAACTGTATAACCCTGGGCAAGCTGAGACACGGTTTGCTCATTTGTAAAATAATTGGTTATCGAATGAAATGACGAACATGAAAAGTATCTGGCAACTGTGGATTTACCCTCATGACTTAAGTTATTACTGTCAAGAAAACTTCCTGCCTCACTTCCTGCCACCGCCCTTCTCCACCATCACTAGGCCTTGTCAAAGCTGGAGCAAGGAAGCTGGGCATTAGAGTCAAGTTGTTCGGCCTCCCAAGAGAACCCCCGTGCAGCGTTGTTCCCCTCAGTGAGACCGCACAGCCCAGTGATACAGGTGTGGCTCAGACCCCTGGCTGCCTGGGTTCAAATCCCAGCTCCTTCACTTACTAGTTATGTTACTTAACCTCTCAGGGCAGATTATGTTGTATCTACCTCGTCATGTTGGTGAGAGCATTAAGAGAAATGCTGCATGGAACGTTTTGGGTATTAAGAGCTCAGTATGAGTCGTTGTTGTTGGTATGGTATTAAGCCCATGCTGAGATGGGTGAGAGCTATGGAAGGAGTGACAGGGCCCTGCCATCAAAGAAAAGTGTAGTCCAAGGTGATATGGGAATCGGTGATAAGAAAAAACCCTCAGGTCATGGCTGGCAGCAGCTACGCAGCACAGGGAATGAACCACAAGTACCTCGGTCATGTCACTAAGTCTTTACTTTGTTTGCCTCTGGGCCTCAGTTTCCCCATCTATAAAATCAACCCTTTAAAAAAATTTTTTTTGAACGTTTATTTATCACTGACAGAGAGAAACAGAGCATGATCATGGGAGGGGCAGAGAGAGAGGGAGACACAGAATCTGAAGCAGGCTCCAGGCTCTGAGCTGTCAGCACAGAGCCTGACGTGGGGCTCGAACCCATGAGCTGTGAGATCATGACCTGAGCTGAAGTCGGATGCTCAACCAACTGAGCCACCCAGGCGCCCCTAAAATCAACCCTTTGCACTGAATACGATGTTGTCCAATACCCTGAGCTCTGTATGACTATTTAAATTTAGATGAACTAAAATCAGGGTGTCTGGCTGGCTCAGTTGAAAGAGCATGTGACTCTTAATCTCAGGTTCATGGGTTCAAGCCCTCCATTGAGTTTAGAGATTACTGAAAAGAATAAATAAAAACTTAAAAAAATAATTAGCTGAAATAAAAATTTTAAATTGAGTTCTTCAGTCACACAACCACACATCAAGTGTTCAGTAGCCATATGTGTTTGGAGGCTACCATACTGGACGGCACAGAATAGAACATTTCCATCATTGCAGAAAGTCCTATTGGATAGCACTGGATTAGAATGATGTTGTGTTTTTTTTTAAACTAATACTTTTTTTAGTTTATTTATTTATTATCAATATATGTCTTTTAACGTTTATTTATTTCTGAGACACAGGGACAGAGAGTGAAGCAGGAGGGGCAGAGAGAGAGGGAGACACAGAATCCGAAGCAGGCTCCAGGCTCTGAGCTGTCAGCACAGAGCCTGATGTGGGGCTCGAACCCATGAACCATGAGATCATGACCTGAGCCAAAGTCAGATGCTTAGCCAACTGAGCCACCCAGGTGCCCCTTAAGTTTATTTATTGTTGAGAGAGACAGAGAGAACATGAGTGGGGGAGGAGCAGAGAGAGAAGGAGAGAGAGAATCCCAAGGAGGCTCCCTGCTCAGAACGGAGCCTGATGTGGGGCTCAATCCCACAACCTTGAGATTATGATCTGAGCTGAAATTAGGAGTCGGACACTCAACCACTTGAGCCACCCAGGTACCTCTGGACTAGAATGATCTTAATGATTCTCCTTGTAGCTTTAACTTTCTCTGAGGGCCTTGATGATCGAGGTGACAGTGGGTGGGGCACATCTGGGATCTAGAGGCTGGGAGTGGACGCCATCCGAAAGCCAGGACTCTGGAGAGGGGTGGGGTGAAGGCCGGGCTGGGGATATGCCGGGACACTCTGACTCAGAGCTTCTCACTCTAGGATTCCCCTGCTCCACACCTTAGGCAAAGTGCGACATGTGCTGAGCTTGGATGGCTTCCTCAGCTACCTCTGCTCGAAGGACGGCAATATCTTCAACCCAGCCTGCCTCCCCATCTACCAGGATATGACTCAACCCTTGAGCCACTATTACATCAACTCCTCTCACAACACCTACCTAGTGGGGGACCAGCTTTGTGGCCAGAGCAGCGTCGAAGGATATATACGGTGCAGTGGGAAGGGCTCCAGCTCATGAGAAGGGACCATCTGTGCTATCCGTGCTAACAGGGATTGAGAGGATGTCCTGGGGGGCTTGGGGCTGACGGTACCCGGGTATCTGAGAGACTTGGAGGACATGTTGCAGACTGACAGGCAGTAGTATTGAGACTCTATGGGTATTCGGAGCTTTTCTCCCTTTCATAGGCTAGGAAATGCTCTTGGAACCCAGAGGTCCTGACAGGTTTATTTTGGACAAATAAATAAATGTTACCCGGAAGGCAGTAGCGCATAGAAGTTAGAAACGTATGTTCCGGAGTCGGACCATTTGAGGTCAAATCTTAGCTCTCTCAGAACTTGGTACTCTGGTTCTAAGTATTTAACCCCTCTGTGCTTCAGTTTCCCCATCTATGAAATAGGGATGATAACAATGCCTATTCTGTCTGCGTTGTGACGATTTTTTAGTTAATTAATCAATTAATCTATTTATTTTTGAGCGGGGCGGGGGAAGGGCAGAGAGAGGGAGACACAGAATCCCAAGCAGGCTCCACATTGTCAGCACAGAGCCCGATGTGGTGCTCGATCTCACCAAACCTCAGATCATGACCTGAGCCAAAGTCAAGAGTCGGACGCTTAACCGACTCAGCCACCCCAGCTCCCCCTGAGTTGTGAGGATTAGATCGGATAACCCATGTGCTAATAGCTAATAAGTGGTATCTGCTCGTACTGTGATTGCGCATGGTTAGATCGGATAGTCAAGATCTCTTGACTTACAGTGCCAGCAACTGAACTAGTAGGTTCAGGGTATACAGAGATTGGTGGAATATATTGTTTCTGCCCTAGGATGTCTAGTAGAGAAAATAGAGTATAAATCTACTGAGAGTTTGAGGGGTGCTTGGCTGGCACAGTTGGTAGAACATGCAACTCTTGACCTTGGGGTCATGGGATCAAGCCCTATGTTGGGTGTAGAGCTTCCTTTAAAAACAAACAAACAGGGGCGCCTGGGTGCCTCAGTCGGTTAAGCATCTGACTTTGGCTCAGGTCATGATCTCACAGTTCGTGAGTTTGAGCTCAAAGTCGGGCTCTGTGCTGACAGCGCAGAGCCTGGAGCCTGCTTCCGATTCTGTGTCTCCCTCTCTCTCTGCCCCTCCCTGATTACACTGTCTCTTCCTGTTTCTCAAAAATAAACCAATGTTAAAAAAAAAATTAAACAATTTCCTAAGAGTTTAAAGAACTCAGGTGTCGCAGAACGATAAACAGCCAGAACACCAGAAGCATCATGAGGCCATATGTGGTGACTTGCTGAAGGCAGATTGTGAGGTGGGTGGGCTGGGGAGGGGGGTGGAGGCGGTGTGAGCTGCAGCAGTGTCCCAGTGCACAGAGAACAGCCCGAGGAGATGTGGTCTTAACAAGTAAGTGCCGGTGGGCACTGTTCTCTCCAGAGTGGGTAAGGGTCCCCACACGGAAGGTGAGACCTTGACCCCTCTGTCTTTCGGGGTCTGGGGTTCTTGCAGGGCCCTGAAGAGGGGGTGCCGCTGTGTGGAGGTGGATATATGGGACGGACCTAGTGGGGAACCTATTGTTTATCATGGACACACCCTGACCTCCCGCATCCTGTTCAGAGATGTCGTGGCCACTGTGGCACAGTACGCCTTCCAGGTAGGAGCCCCGGGCTGGGCGCGCTGGGGACGGAAGATGACCTGAGGGAGGAGCAGCTGGCTCTGGATCTGGGGGGGAGAGAGGGATACGGGGGGAGGTCATATCAAATAGCATGTATGTCTAACTGTGAAACATCAGGCAAATATTAAGGGATTATGAAAAGGGTTGGATATGTCACCAGTAATTAGTAGTCACAGAGGTTATTGCTAGAGATTAGTAACTATTACTGTGAATAACTGTCACCTATTTGGGAGACGGTGGATAAGGAAACAGAAAAAGTGGTGGGTACGGCCGGAGGACACTAGGGATTGGGAGATGAGAGTGTAACATGAGCACATAATCGGGGGAATGGCCGAGCCATTGAGGCTAAAAACTCAAAGGTCCCAGAGGGACCTGGGTCAGACCTGGTACAGGTCTCAGATTTGGGATCCCAGCAGTGACTTTTTTATTTTTCTTCTTCTTTTTTTTTTTTTATTTTTTGAGAGAAAGAGCATGCACAAGTTGGGGGGAGGCAGAGAGAGAGAGAGAGAGAGAGAGAGAGAGAGAGAGAGAGAGGGAGAGAATCCGAAGCAGGTTCTGAACTGCCAGCATGGAGCCTGACACGGGGCTTGAACTCACGAACCGTGAGATCACGACCTGAGCCGATAATCAAGAGTCGGACACTTAACCGACTGAGCCATCCAGGCACCTCCCCACCAGTGACTTTTAAACACGGGATGGGCCCCAGACCCAGCAAGACCTCCTTGACATCTGGAATAGGGTCAGAGGAGTTTAGCCATCAGGGTACTCAGCTGCGTGAGTCACCAGGGGGGCCCTGGAGACGCAAGGAAGTTCCAGGCTTTAGAACTCTGGCTCCAGCGTCCCCTCCCCCATCAGACATCAGACTACCCGCTCATCTTGTCCCTGGAGAACCACTGCAGCTGGGAGCAGCAGCAGGTCATGGCGCAGCATCTGACCGAGATCTTGGGGGAGCAGTTGCTGAGCACAACCTTGGACGGGCTGCTGCCCACTCAGCTGCCGTCGCCTGAGGTAGGCACCCTGTTCCCCCAGCCCGGGCTCCGCCGTGGCCTCCACACCCGCCCCGTCTCGGCCTCTTCCTCTGTGCCCCTCCTGTCCCCTTCTTCTCGCCCTTAGATGGACTCTCTTGCTCTTTAATGTCTTGAAGACAACTTTAAAATTTTTTTTAAATTAAAAAATTTTTGAGAGAGAGAGAGAGAGAGAGAGAGAGAGTGAATCCCAAGCAGGCTCCACACTCAGCATGCAGCCCAGTGTGGAGCTCAATCCCATGACCCAATGTCCCAACAACTTTAATGTTTAAAAGACACAATTGAATACAGAATTGTTTATAGTTCTCTAAATTTTAAATCAATTATTGACTTGTTTCTGTTTTCAATGGAAATATCTTTTTTTTCCCTGATAGTTCATAATTATTGTAGACTATACAAACAATATACAGAAAGGGAAGTCCCCCACCATCATCTCAACCCCACCCCAAACAGCTATTAATAGATTTTTAAGGTTTATTTATTTTGAGAGAGAGAGAGAGAGAGAGAGAGAGAGAGAGAGAGTGAGAATGAGTGGGGGATAGGCAGAGAAAGGAGAGAAAATCCCAAGCAGGCTCTATGCTCCACAGTAAGCCTGATCCGGGGCTTGATCTCACAACCTCGAGATCATGACCTGAGCTGATATCAAGAGCTGGTAAGTTCAACCGGCTGAGCCACCCAGGTGCCCTGTCAATAGAGTTTTTTAAATGCTTATATAAATATGCGTGTGTATATATATTTACATTTTTAAAAGCATGCATGGGATCCTTTTCCATATCCCTTTTATATCTCACATACCATATATATACCATGGATGTCTTCTCATGTATACTTTTTCTCCTTTTAATAGCTATATGGTATTCCATTTTCTGTTATGAACCATCATTTATTCAACCAGCAAATAGTAATCATTCAGGTTGTTGCTAAGTTTTCACTTGTACATACAAGCTTTGTCCGTTTACTCTTCCTGTGAGATGGGTTTCTAGAAGTAAAACTGCTGGGTTGAAGAATTTGCATGTTGATATTTTGGTAATTATTGCCAAGTTGCCCTATGGGGGGAAAAAACAAATTGCATTTCAACCAACAGTGTTAGAGAATGACTACAAATAACTCCAGTAGTGAGATGATTCATAGTGGCAAATGTGAAAAAAAAAAAAGAAAGAAAACTTCAAGTTTTTAAAAAAGAAAGGTCATTATTTTCTTCTTTTGAATTAATTTATATTATTTACCCACTTTTATTGGGTTTATAATCTTTTTTATTTTTAATTTTAGAGAGAGCTCACACAGGGTGGGGAGGGGCAGAGGGAGAGAGGGAGAGAAACTTAAGCAGGCTTATGCTCAGCGTGGAGTTTGACTCAGGGCTCAATCCCAAGACCCTAGCTGAAATCAAGAGTCAGATGCTCAACTGACTGAGCTACCCAGGCGCCCTAGGTCGCCCTGGGTTTATAATCTTTATTGATATATAATAAGTTTGCTTGTTTGTTTGTTTTACAGAGATGATTCATATGCAAGAAACTGTAGCTACAGTTATATGTGTGTGTGTGTGTGTGTGTATACATTTGAGAGACAGAGGGAGACAGAGAGTGAGCAGGGGAGAGGCAGAGGGAGTCACAGAATCCAAAGCGGGCTGCAGGCCTCTGTCAGCACAGAGCCCAATGTGGGGCTCGAACACACGAACCGTGAGATCATGACCTGAGCTGAAGTCAGATGCTTAACCCACTGAGCCACCCAGGCGCCCCTGTTTGTTTGTTTGTGTATTATTTTTTTAAGTAGACTCTACGCCCAATGTAGGGTTTGAACTCACGACCCTGAGATCAAGAGTCCCATGCTCTACTGACAGAGCCAGTCAGGTGCCCCTATAACACGTTTTTAAATGTTAAAGATATTAATGCTTTGGAAAATATCTGGTTTTGCAGTCTTTGCTTTTGTCCTACTGCATCTTCTGCCCTACTGGGGATTTTAAGCTTTATGTAGTCAAATCTGTTGGTCCTTTTTATGTCTTCTGAGTTTTCTTCTCCTGTTTTTTTTTTTTTCCCCACCTCCTGTTTCTAAATGCTTTCCACTTAAAGATTATTCAAAAAGATTCTCTGTTTTCTTCTAATACTCTTAGGTTCTTCACATTTATTTACTTATTTTACTGTTTTATTTATTTTTGAGACGGAGACAGAGCACGAGAGGGGGAGGGGCAGAGAGACAGGGAGACACAGAATCTGAAGCAGGCTCCAAGCCCTGAGCTGTCAGCACCAGAGCCCGACGCGGGGCTCGAACCCGCGAACATGAGATCATGACCTGAGCCGAAGTCAGAGGTTTAACCGACAGAGCCACCCAGGCGCCCCTGGTTCTTCACATTTAAATCTTTAATCTGGGAGGAATTTTTATGTGTCAAATGTGAGGTAGGGGTCCCATGTATTGTTTTCCAAACGGACAGAGATGTTACAAGTTGGCTTAACGACATGGAGTCCCTATTGTATGTATCATGCCGCCCCCCTGTGGGGACTCCTGACCACCCACTTCCTGTCTTTGAGGTGGTCCCCTCAGAGCAGTGGGCGCTGCATGGTCCCCAGAGCAGACAGAGGAACAAGCCCCTTCATTTCCACCCCCAGGAGCTTCGGAGGAAGATCCTGGTGAAGGGGAAGAAGTTACAGACACTTGAGGAGGACCTTGAGGAAGAGGAAGAGGAAGTGCTAGAGTCTGAACTGGAGGGACAGCAGGAGGCTGAGTGGGAGCCGGAGGCCCAGTTTGAGTCTGAGCCCCAGGAGCTGAGCCCCCGCAGTAAGGACAAAAAGAAGGACAAGGTGGGCCAGGAGAGTGATCTTTCCGCTCTAGCGTTAGGTCAGTCTGTACCACCAGCTCAGTTCATGCGTGGAGAGAGACTAGAGCCAGGCAAGGTGGAGGGCAGAGGAGCAAAATGCCCCTTGCCCGAAATAAAAGAGGTGTAGGGATGGCATGGCTATATGTGGTCATATAGGGAGAGCTAGACTGCAGTGGCTTTCCAACTACTTTGGGCCATGAAATCTTTTCTGAATGAAATCTTATACAAGAGCTCTGTACACAAAAGTGGTAAATGTGGAGCTGTCCTACTTGGAGCACCCATTTGGCTCTCTCTGGGGTCCCCCCGCCGACTCCCGAGACAGCTTTTTAAAATAGATTTTTTTTAACGTTTACTTTTTGAAAAAGAGAGTGCACGCCCACACGTGGGGGAAGGGCAGAAAGAGAGAGAAAGACGCAGAATCCAAAGCAGGCTTCAGGCTTTGGGCTCTCAGCACAGAGCCTGACATGGGACTTGAACCCACGAACCACGAAATCATGACTTGAGCCGAAGTTGGCTGTTTAACTGAGTGAGTCATCCAGGCGCCCCTCCTCGTGAGACATCTTTTGTACTAATTCTCAGTCTTCTTAAAGGCCAGTTTGAAAGCCACTGTGTGTGTGAGAGAGACAGAAAGAGAGAGAAAGAGAGAGAAGGAGAGAGAGAGAGAGAAGAAAGGAGAAGAGGGAGGGAGGGAGGGAGGGAGGAGGAGACAAGAGCACTGTGCTACTATATTGGGTAAGTAGGGCTTCGTGGAGGGATGCCTGTGGCCTCATGTAAAATGGGCTTAGAGAAACAAAGCTTCTTGGAAAAGGTGAGTCTGAGAAGGGGCTGGAAATAGCCAAAACGAAGGAACAGAAAGAGTCAGGGAAGGCAAAGGCTTCAAGCAGCCTGTGCAAAAGTGATCCATCTCCCTGTGGGGAAGGGGTGCCATTGGTGGATCCGCCAAGATCCTGGTTTGGAAGTCTGCATTTTTCCTTCTCGTGCACTTACTTGACTTGGCCGACTAACTGCTCACTTACCCTGTCCTCTCTGGGGCTGCGGTGTCTAACCTGCTACCATGTCCAGGGAAGGAAATGGGAATTCAGGAGACAAATGTAAAGCTATTACTCTGGGACCCTCACATCCTTCCAGGTGTGACTCCCGTGCCCACTAGCATACCTTGGCATAGCTGTCTGGGTCCGTGTACACTCTGACCAACATTTACTCGTTTTAAAAGACGAGAGGTGGGGAGGAGGACACCCCCCCTGCTTAAAAATATTAATTACAAACCTGTTACCCAGAAAGTAACAGTAGAGCAGACCCTTTAAGCCCAGAAGCTGAAACCGATCCCATCAGTGTATGTAGACTGCCTTTATTCCCATTCCCATCCCCAGGTTGTGATGTGTCCGCTGTTTTGTACGCCTATCTGTTGTCAGATTATGGTTCAGGCTCCTATTTCCAAGCCTGAGTCCGTTCTCTTTCCCAAGCAGGTGAGGCAGGAGGGAGAATGCAACGGGGAGGCAGTGGGCAGAGGCGCAGGCTGGGTGGGGAAATTCAGATCCTGGCCAGCGGCCCCCTCTGGCCCAGATGGCTGAGGGTTCAATTTCATCGTCCTCTCTATTTTCTCCTTCCCCAGAAATGCAAACCCATCTTGTGTCCAACCCTCTCTGCCCTGGTTGTCTACTTGAAGTCTGTCTCATTCCACAGCTTCGCTCACTCGAGGGAGCACTACCACTTCTATGAGACATCATCTTTCTCTGAAACCAAGGCCAAGAGCCTCATCAAGGAGGCTGGTCAGGACCGAAAGGGAGGGCCAGGGAGGGAACGGGGATGGGTAGGGTCAGGCTGCTGGGCAGGCGGAGTCCCAAAAAAAGATGACAAAGGGGCTAAGGAGAGATGAGGGAGCAGGCACAGGGACAGGAGTTAGGAATAGCAGGCTTACGGCACCGGTGGGGAGGCAGGCTGGGGAGACAGGTCAGGATGGAACAGAGAGGCATGGGGAAGCCCTCTGGAGCTGGCCTTGGGGGGGTTCTGGGGACAAGAGTGGAGTGCCTGGGGCCTGGGAAGTGGTGGAATCTGCTCCACTGCCATCCCCCTACTACATCCCTTTTGTAGGCAACAAGTTTGTGCAGCACAACGCCTGGCAGTTAAGCCGTGTGTATCCCAGTGGCCTGAGGACAGATTCGTCCAACTACAACCCCCAGGAGCTCTGGAATGTGGGCTGCCAGATGGGTGAGGGATCCAGGGACAAGGAGGAGGGAGTGGAAGGGCAACAGGTGGCCAGAGGGCCGGGGAATGCTTGACGCGTGCTAGGCCGAGAAAGATGCCCTCGAAGTGGGGTGTTCCCAGCAGGCCCTTTCATACCCAATATACCTCCTTAATCCCCCGATGGTTCCTGAGATGGATCCTTCCCTTCTCTTCTCCTGGGGCCCTCAGTGGCTATGAACGTGCAGACCGCGGGGCTGGAGATGGACGTTTACGATGGGCTCTTCCGCCAGAACGGGGGCTGTGGCTACGTGCTGAAGCCCGACTTCCTGCGTGACGACCAGAGTTCCTTCCACCCCGAGAGGCCCGTCAGCCCTTTCAAAGCCCAGACCCTCCTAATCCAGGTACCACGGAGAGGAAAAACCGTCGGGAAGAGCCTCGGGTAGCTGGGAGGGGAGCAGGGGGGAGTGTGGGCCCGACTGGGAGCGGCGTGCACTTTGGAGCCAGTTGCCTCGGTTCAAACCCATTCACTGGTTGTGTAACTCTGGGCAGGTTCCTTAACCTCAGGCTCCTCACCTGCAGAATGGGGGTAATGAGACCACCCACCTCACAGGGCTGTTGCGACTAACAAAGTGCCTGCAACAGTGCCTGGTGTGGAGTAAGTGCTAGAAAGGGGCTGCCGACCGAACACATCTGCTTCCAAACCTTGTTAAATTTCTACTCGGATGCATTTTAAATTGCAGATAGACTGTTAGAAGAGAATGTATTACCCAAATCCAGAAGCTGTAGCGCACGGTCCTGTGCATCCCACCCCCCGCCTTCCCCCGGGGTGTAAGAGCGAGCTGGAGCGGGGCTGGGCTGAACAGGAACCAGTGAGGTTCCAGAGTCTCATTTGCAGGTGATCAGTGGTCAGCAACTCCCCAAGGAGGACGTGACCAAGGAGAGGTCCATTGTGGATCCACTGGTGAGAGTGGAGATCTTCGGCGTCCGCCCAGACACAGCCCGGCAAGAGACGAGCTACGTGGAGAACAACGGTGAGACGGGGCAGTGCTGGCGGGAGGGGAGGAGCATGGCCGTTTTTCTACCATGCTGCTCCCCATGAAGCACAGTCCCCGCCCCCCCACCCCCCTGCCGGAAGCAGTGTAGAACAGGACAGAGATGGGCTGGACATCTTGGGTCCGTGTCCTGGCCCCTTACTCAGAAGCTCCAGCAGGCTTACTCAGAAGCTCCAGCAGGCCGGGCAGATTGCTCACCTACTCTGGGCCTAAAGAAAACAGCCGACGATCTGTCCCTTCACTCCCCCCCTCCTTCACCCCCTCTTCAGGTTTTAATCCATACTGGGGGCAGACCCTGTGCTTCCGGGTCCTGGTGCCTGAACTGGCCCTGCTGCGTTTTGTGGTAAAGGATTACAACTGGAAAACCCGAAACGACTTTATCGGGCAGTACACACTTCCTTGGACCTGCATGCAACAAGGTGGGCCGGTGCCCCAAACCCTCGCTGACACCCCAGCTCTGGCTGCCTTCCTAATGCTGTCCTCCTGCTCCTTTCCAGGCTACCGCCACATCCACCTGCTCTCCAAGGATGGCACCAGCCTCCATCCGGCCTCTATCTTCGTGCATATCTGCACCCGGGAAGGGCTGGAGGGGGATGAATCCTAAGGCGGGCACGTCTTGGGAAGGGTGGATGTGCTGGCTTGAGATGGTAAGAAAAACCTGGAAGGATGCTCCAGAAAGCAAACAGAGGTGGTAAAAACCAAGTTTTAGGCTGTGCATTGCTAAGCACAAAATTACCTCGCCCTTCCTAACAAGCAAATCCAGGACCCGATTTTTCACTCGCTCTCTCTTCCCTTTCTTCGTTTTTATGTCTGTGGTATCTTTTCTGCCCCTTCCTCTGTATACTGTCTGCTGGCCTTCCTTCCTTCCTCTTGCCACAGCCTCAAATCCCACACCCAGATCTAGGATGAATCTCTTTCATCAACCCTGGCTCAAAGGCTGGCTGCCACCAGAAACCCGGAGAAGGGCTTGGAGCAGAGAAACACCAAGAGGCATTACCCCCCGCCCCCGTCCCCAACTTCCTCAAAGCTCAGAGCCAAGGAAAGGACAAATCGATCCTCAAGGTTCCCCAGGCAAAGGCTGGAGAAGGAGGCCTGACCCCAAGACTACATGGACTCTCAAGAGAAGACTGCACAGCCGCGTCCCCACTGGTCTGCTCTTCCCTAGCCCCACTTGTACAAATAGAGCTTTTCTCCCCACTTGGGCTCGAGTATGGTCTGTCGCTGTTGGGCAAGAGAAGGTATGAAGGTTGGGAGACATTTGGATAGATGGGTCGTGTCAGGGAAGGGTAGAAAAACTGGAAATTTCCAGGGCCGCCTGCATGTGCTACGTAATGTAGACCGGTCCATCAGCATGGCTTCTAAGGGCAAAAGGAGACAGAGGGTTATGTGATCCCAACCCTGCTGAGAGTTCACCTGGAACCATCCCGGTTTACGTTTTTTGCCTCAGCAGAATTACGAAAAGTACCCTCTCTCATTTTCCCAGCGTGTCCCAGTGTAGATGGTTAATTGTCTAGTCGTGAGGTCTGGATTCACGCCAGCCCCCGTCCCCCCAAGCCATCTGCGTCCCACACTACCCCTGTGCCTGCACTCTAGTGTGGCCGTGGAGCCAGGCTGAGGGCAGATGCGGAATTAGAGCTGCTTCCAGGAGCAGGCTTCGTGGAGGGCCGTCCTCCCTCTATGGGTAGACCAAGGGGCCTGGCAAGAAGGAGCAGGGCAGGGCCCAGGACAGAAAGAAAGCAGACCTGGCCCATTTCAGAATCACGCAGTGAAAATGGAAAGAGACAAAGGAGACGCAGAGGTCTGCGAGGGAACAGGGCAGATCGAGAGGACAGCCTGGAAAGACCAAGTCAGGGACGCGGACGAGTCTGTAAGCTAGTGATCACTCTGTTTAACATGCTTTAGAGAGCATTAGGCACAACAGCACATGCAGTCAGAGACAACTGTTCTGGGGGCGCTGCAAGAAAACAGTATTTGACAGCAAGAAGAAAGGGGGAGACAGAATGGGTAAAACCAATGTCTTAGAGCCAGGGACTTCGGCGGAGGGATGGTGAAGCAAGCAGGGACTCACGGGTTAACGTGGCCATCAGCTTCAAAGTACTGTAGCCTGGGTCCCAGGAGGCCTCCAGCTCCCCCGGGGGCACCTCGGAGCCAGCCCTTCCTCAGGCCCTGAGCTCCAGGCTTGCGCTGCCTCCAGTCTGCACATCTTGGACCACACCCTCCAAGAGGCGGGGTGGTCTCTCAGCCCTCAGGTCCAGTTGGAGGAGCAGCAGGAGCAGGGGGGCCGGGGTCCTCCAACTGCACGTCGTGCAGGTGCACGGTGGGGGTGGTGGGGTCTTTGCCCACTCCTTGGTTCGGGTCGGCCTGGTCGGGGTGGTGCCTGCGCACATGCTTAACCACCTGGAACTTCTGCTTGGCCTTGTAGCTGCAGAGGCGGCAGAAGAACGGGTGGCGGTCGGTGTGGGTAAGGGCGTGATGGCGCAGGCCGGCAGCCCAGCGGAAAGCACGGTGGCACACGTTGCACACGTAGGGTTTGGCCTCGCTGTGCTTGCGGAGGTGGGTGCGCAGCAGGAAGCGGGTCTTGAAGGCCTTGCCGCATTGCTCGCACATGAAGGCCCGGGCCTCCCGGTGCCGCGTCTCCTGGTGCACACGCAGCGCATCGGCCCGGTTGGTACAGTACTCACACTCGGGACACTGGTATGGCTTCAGTCCTGGAGGACAGGGCGAGGACAAAGACCAAATTACTACCAAAGGGAGTCGAACAACGTTTAGGGCGTGGTAAGAGTCGCCGTGATCCTGGGACACAACAACGCCAGCAGCACGGTGACTAATGACTGCGTCTTTGGAATGTTCCAGTCTCCTCTGACATTTCTATGCCCTTCTCCCAACACAGCCCCTTGTACACAATGAGCGCTCAATGGATGCTGGTAACTGATTCCCGAGTCGCCACCTGACAGCAATGAATATACACTCAAATATGACAGGGTTTCCAAATGGGAGAGTCTAACCCCCTTTTGATCGTGGGGTCCTCATGGAACTTAGGAATCCATTTAAATTCGACTTACTGTTCAACCTGAACAGTAAAAGAAAATGTTGAAGAGGAAGGAGCCAGAGGCAAAAGAAGTCACAGATGCAAAGTGCCTTGACATGCATCTGGTTGCTTCTTTGACATGGGCGGGGGGGAGGGGATCATACGCAGTAATCACAAGCACGGCATCAGCAACTCTTTCCTGAGAACCTATAGTTCATGGACTCCGTACCCAGTAGAGAAAAATGAAGTTAGAACAAGTGAACCCTTTACGTTCTCTTCGCTACTCATAACAGCCCCATCGTGTCTGCAGGAACTGAGGAGACCTCCCTCAGTCACACGTTTGAGTTCTCAAGAGGAGAGGTGGGTGACCAGGGCCCCGATCTCTGGGGAAGCTTTTTTTTTTTAATTTTTTAAATGTTTTATTTACTTTTGAGAGAGAGAGAGACAGACAGCATGAGCAGGGGAGGGTCAGAGAGAGAGGGAGATATAGAATCAGAAGACAGGCTCCAGGCTCTGAGCTAGCTGTCAGCACAGAGCCCGACGCGAGGCTCGAACCCATGAACTGTGAGATCATGGCCTGAGCCGAAGTTGGATGCTTAACCGACTGAGCCACCCAGGTGCCCCGAGGGGGAAGCTTTAACAACGTGTACACGCCCCGGCTCTCAGGGTCACCTCTCCTCTGATTCCAAGAGGTCTTCAGTGGGCGGGGAAGCTATTCTGGCCATTCGGCCTACCTCCTATCCCCGATGTGAAGAGTGACACGCACCCTGAATCTGAGTAAGGACGCCCACCACCTCAGGAGGCCAGGCGTGCCAGGGAATGGGGGATCCCCTGGGCCTGCTGAAACCGCGCAGACGCACCTGTGTGCTTGGTCATGTGGTACTTGAGCTGGTTGACCCACTTGCACTTGTAGCCACAGTCAGGGCACAGATACTTGCGTTCTTCCTTGTGGATCCGCATATGGTACTGGAGGAGGGAAGAGCAGAGTGTGCCCAGAACACACGAACCCCTGACCCTCAAGGGATGCGCTCCCATCCTAGCCGCACTTCCGTTACCAAGCGGGCTCCCCAGTCTGGCCAGTTGGGCACCAACCTATCCCACTGGGCCCACCTCTAGGTCTGCCCTCTCCCAGCTCTACCACTTGCTCCCTGTACCTTTGGGGGCTTAACCCCTACCTTGCAGTTTACTACCCTGTGAAATAAACTGCAGAACCAAGAGCAAACGCAGCTCTATCTTGTGTTCTCAAAGGATTAAAGTTAGTGTCCAGCATACAATAAGTGCCCAATAAACGTTAGCCATTATTACGTAGGTTGCCGCCAAACTGTGACCTGCCTTTGTCACATACCAAGCACGTATGACGGAGTTTTATCTTTGTAACAAGCCTATGAAGTCTTCTCTCCCTTTTACCGGTGAGGAATCTGAGGCTCGACACAGGTCCCTGCGCTAATAACCGGGAGCTGGGATTAGACGAGTCCCCACCGCCCTGGACCTTACCTTGAGCCGAGAGGGGTCAGCACAGGCGTAGGGACAGAGGTGGCAGCGGTAGGGCTTTTCCCCGGTGTGGATGCGGCTGTGCCACGTGATCTTCTGCCGGTTCTTGGTGCTGTACGTGCAGTCGGTGCACTTGTAGAGCCGGGTGCCCCCGTGCCCTTTCACGTGGTGGTCCAGCACCAGCTGATGGCGGCAGGTAAAGTCACAAAAGGGGCAGCGCAGCGGGGGCTGGCTGGCACCCGCCGCGCCCTCCGAGGCCGCCGCCGCCTCATGCTGCTCCAAGTAGTGCTTCACCAGGCCCGCCCGCTCTCGGGCTGCGAAGTCACAGAGCTGGCAGCGGTGGCTGAAATGCTGCTGTCTCCGGTGCTCGTCCAGCGCCGGCCGGCTGGGGAAGGCCTCCTGGCAGGCCCCGCACTCCAGCCGTGGGTGCTGTTTGCGGGTGTGTCCTCTCAGGCTGGCGGGGCTGGGGCACAGCAGCCCACAGCGGGAGCAGTGCAGGGCGCCCTCGGTGACCTCGGCGGGAGAGCCGGGGGCAGGGGGCGCAGGCTCAGGATGTCGGCGCAGGGCGTGCTGCTTGAGTGCCGTCTCGGAACTGAACTGGGCCTCGCACCTCGGGCAGGCAAAGGCAGGGGTGCCCTGGTGGCAGCTGTTGACGTGGCGAGTGATGTCATGGCGAAGGTAGCCACTGTAGTCACAGAGGGGACAGAAGTGGGTGGGTGTTTTCTCGTGGACCCGTAGCCGGTGCAAGCGCAGTTTTGAGTTGGTACCAAACGTCTGGGGACAGGAGCTGCAGGGGATGCGGCCAACGCCCGTGTGTCGCGACTGGTGCGCCTCCAAGCGGTACCGTCTGGTGGTGGAAAAGTCACAGAAGGGGCACTGGTGTGGCTTCACTCCCTCATGCTTGAGCCGCCGGTGCTGCTGCAGGCAGCGGCCCTGCTTGCAGGTGAAGCCACAGTCCGCGCACTGCAGAGGTGGCCGTGGTGCCCGCGTGGGCGCCGAGCCTGGGTGCCTCCGCTTCCGGTGCAGCCTCAGAGCAGCAGCGGCGGTGGCCGTGAACGTGCAGAGGCCGCAATGCAGCTCGCCAGAGTCCTCGAGGGGGCAGCCCCGGGTCTGGTGAGTCCGCAGAGCCCGCTCCTGCTGGCAGCTGAAGGGACACGTGGGGCAGGAGAAGCGGGCCCCCTTCTGCTTTGGCACCGGAGTCGTGTCCCCGTTCCCCAGGCCACACTCTGTGCTGCCTCCGTTCAGGGGTGCGGAGTCTCCCTCGCTCAGGAGGGAGGCGACGGGCTGGGGCTGGGCGGCCCCCCGCTTTCCTCCCCCGCCACGTCCCCCGCGGCAGCCTTCGGCCACGTGAGAAGTAATGGAGGAGAGCCGAGAGCAAAGGAAGGTGCAGGAGTTGCAGTGAAACTTGCCCTGCTCGAAGCGGAACTTCTCAGGGGTCTCTTCGGGGGAGGGGTTGCCTGCGGGAGGGGCTGCGGAGACACAGGGTGTGCCAGGAGCCTCCTCTACTCCTTCTGGTTCCCTGGGAGGCGCGGAGGGAGCATCTCTTGGGAGCACCAGCTCTCCTTCTAGTGGTGCAGGTGGGGGCTTCCCCCCTTCTGCATCCCCTGGGGCCTGGGTGCCCGGGGGCGGAGGGCGCAGAGGCACGGGCGAAGATGGTCCCGGCAAGCCCTTGTTCTTTCTGAGCAGAACAGGGCACTTCTTCAGCAGGTGGGTGCTGAGGCCACGCTGTTGCTTGAAGCTGGCCCCACACTCGGGGCACAGCAGGGGCTCCCGACGGCCCTGGCACCCGGTCCGGGAGTGCACGCTCAGGGCCTTCTCCCGGCGTGTGATAAAAGGGCAGTGTGGGCAGCGGAAGGCCCGCCCCTCTCCCTGTATCACAACCATCTGAACCCGGCCCTCCAGCACCAGAGCCTCTGCCTGCTCCTTGTCCTGTCTCCGCAGCGCCTTGAGTAAGGACTCGGACTCCGGGAACTGGGGCAGGGGAGCGGTCTCAGCAGGCAGGGCTGCCTTAAAGGTTCCCGCCCAGCTGTCAGGGGGCTCCTCCGAGGAAGGGGGGTTTCCGGGGCTTTCAGGGACTGGCTTTTCCAGAACGGGCTCTTCTTCAGCATCCAAACCAGACGTCCCAGCACCTTCAAAGGTAGACAGCTCTGTCAAAGTTGCATCTGGCCCTTCCAGGTTCAGGGGCTCCGACGGGTCCAGGGGCCTGAACTCCGCAGCGGCGGTTTCAGCGATCTCCTCGAGGGGCGGCTCAGCCACCGGCTCCAGCTCTACCCCCAGGGCCTCGAGATGCAACGTGCAGCCACCCTCATCTGCCTCGGCCGGACTGGGGCTGCCGACCAGGTCATCCCCCCGAGGAACCTCGCTGCCATCCGGCCTCCCAGCACAGTCCTCCTCACTGGGCTCCGGCGGGGCCTGTTCCACGCTGGGGTCCAGCACAGCCCTGGGGTCCCGGTCAGGCGCCTCAGGCTGGCCAGACAGCTGGCTCGAGGGCTCGGAGTCCGGCAGGGTTGTCGGGCACTGCCCGGCCCCCTCTGGCTCCTGGCTGGCACGGCGGAGCTGCCACACCTGGTCCCCAGGCACGTAGCCGTGGGCCTTGCGCTTGTGGAAGAAGAGGGTGGTGTTGCTGAAGGTGCGGTAGTCGCAGAGGGCGCAGCGGAACTCCCGGAGGCGCGTGTGCTTGCAGTTCTCGTGGCTGAGCAGGGCCTGCTTGTGGCGGCTTTCGTAGCTGCAGTAGCGGCAGGGGTAGAGCGGGGCGGGCGTGCCGGGCTGGTGCTGGGAAGCCATGTGCTTCTGCAGCTCGTACTTGCGCTTGCACGCAAAGGCGCACACCTCACACATCAGGGACTTGCCCTGGTGGCGCAGCTTGTGGCTGCTCAGCTGGTCAGCCCGGTGGCAGCGGTATGAGCACTGGTTGCACTGGTACCTGGCGAGGAGGCGGGGGGGCAAAACCACAATCATAAACTCTCTTGTGACATGTAAAGGAGCACTTACTACGGACAAGGCTCTACACTCAGTACCGTGCACGCATCATCTAACTTACTCTTTTCCACCACCCTGTGACGTAGGCTTCTGTTTACAAGCAAGCACGCTAACGCACGGCAGTTAACAACTTGCCTAAGGTTACAAAGGAAGCGAAGGGCAACGAAGGGCAGGGAGAGCCGAGCTTCAGGGCCTGTGTCCCGGCCTCCCCTGCATCGCTTCCCAAAGGGAAGAGAGCATGAATCAGCAAGCCATGGTGGACTCGGAAGGAGCTGACGGGGCTACAGCCTCCCCAGCAGATGTCCGGGCCCAGGTCCCGTTGTCCCGTGGAGGCATGGGAGCTAGGAGAAACCCCCTGGCCAGCTGTGCCACCGCTCCGCGGGAAGTGTGCCTGGATTGGGGTCACGGGTGCAGGCTCCCTACTTTCCCAGAACTGGACTCAGAACTCAAATGACACCTTCGTCCACAGGCCTGCGCTCCCTTCCCTGAGCCCAGAGAGGGGCGAGAGGAGGAGTCGCTCTGGGGCCAGGAGAGCGAGTTCAAGGGGAGGCTAGCTCGGCGTGAGGTCCTTGGGGACAGGGATGGAGGCGTGCGTGTGCCCGTACCTGAGGTCTCCCGCGTGTTTCCGCATGTGCACGCTCAGGTAGTGCTTCCACTTGGTAACATAGCCACACTCGGTGCACATGTAGTCTTTGGTGTTGGAGTGGGTCAGCATGTGCTTGGACAGGTAGCTCACGTCTCGGCACGTGAAGTCACACAGCTCGCACTTGTGCGGTTTCTCGCCTTAGCGGGGAGTGGGGGTCGGGGCGAGAGGAGAGAGAACATGGGTCAGACACAGACTGAGTGAGCAGACAGACCATCTTCCCCCACAAGCTTGCCCTGATGCCAAGCGGGAGCGAGAACTTCACGTGCCGCCCACGGCGTGGCTCATGACAGTCAGTGCTGCTCCCCAGCCCTCGCAATTTCTCCGCTCTGACCTGAAGCAAGCCAGAAGGAACGTGAAGACCATGCTTTCCAAAACCAGCTTGGAAGTCTACCCGTGATCCGGGGCGGAGCTTGTTGGCACTGGCGGCCAACTGCCCCACTTACCCTAGTTCCTTCCGGTTTTGTGGAAGAGGAGAAAAAAATGAGGCAATCCAAGAAGTAGTTAAGCATCTGGACTCTGGGGTCCAACACAAGAATAAAGACTTTAACAGCCAACGTGTATAGGATGCTAATTACGTACCAGCTCCACTCTTACTGATTCCTCCCAACAGCCCGAGGAGCAGGACCTGCCCCATTTTACAGAAAAAGAAGCCAAGGCAGAGGGAAACCGCAGAGCTATTAAGCGGTGGTTCAGATCCCAGCTTACTACTGTGTGGCCTTGGACAGGTCACTTGACCCCTCCAAGTCTCGGTTTCCTTGGCTCCAAAGAGAGGGCAACAAAAATACCGACTGCTCATGGTTGACAGAAGATTAAAGGAGACGTCCCAACGTCCTCAGCGGTGCCCGGCAAGGACTCAGGGAAGAGCTGTCCGGATAGATGGTCAAGACCAGGTCCTTCAGGACCCTTCCCTGTGATCCCTGCCTACCCACCCAGCCCATTTCCCTGTGGTCAAAGGCAAGCAACGCGGCGTTCTGGCTCCGGTTCTGATACTAGCTATGTGATCTTGAAACGGGCCATTTCGATGTTCAGTTTCTCTTTTTTATTTGTATTCCTTACAAGATTGTTACTATGCATTAAATGAGATGACAGATCTAAAAGAACTGTGAAAACTATAAAGCACCATAGAGACAGAAGATTTTAGGAAGGGCCGCAGGAAAACGAGGCTTGGTGACTCAGCGTGTGTAGAAATGAGCTGTTCCAGGGGAACAATGGCTTGGCCCCAAGCTACCTAAAAACTGCCCCCCCCCAAATCTTGGAGGAGATTTTTTTTAATGTCTTATCAACCCACTGATGCTGGCAAAGAGAGCACAAATGGGGTGATGCTGTAGCGGGACACCTGATGTGGCTGCGTCACTCAGAGAGCATCGGCAAGGCTGGTAACCGATTCGGACTCGGAGTCGCTGCCAAGGCTGCAACGTATGCAGATGGCTCAGTCCCCACGCCCCATCTCTCAGCACATCTCAACACTTGGATCACCAAGGAAGGTACCTCTCCTGGTCTGGGTTCCTTCGCTCTGATAGGCCGGGTACTGACTCAGGCCAGGCTGACGAAGGGTAAGCAGAACTGGACAGGGCCTTAAGGGGCAGCCACAGCAGCACAGGCTTTGGCTCAGGAGCTCAACCACGGGACTAGCTGAGTGACACGCTGCTCAAGGCTCAATTGTCCCTGGGAAGACCGGGCCCAATACGACAACGCACGCCAGGCCCTTCCCGTGTCTCGTGCATGGTAAGGCTCACTCCTGCTGCCCCCCCTCCTCCCGGCCACCCTTCCGCTCTCGGATGCAGGGAAGCCAGCTCACCGGTGTGCAGCAGCATGTGGCGGATGAGCACCCTCTTGTGGGCGGTGGCAAAGCTGCACTCAGGGCACTGGTGGATCTTCTCGTGGGCGTGCATCTTGCCCACGTGGTCCTGGTAGGCCACCGGGTTGAAGGTGGCGAAGGGGCAGAAGGTGCAGCGCAGCTCTTCGCTGCCGGGGTGGCCCTGCTTCTTGTGTTTGCGGAACAGGTGCTTATTGGAGCAGGCAAAGTCGCAGTGCGGGCAGTGGAAGGCGTAGTGGCTCCTGTGATGGGCCTCCATGGCTTCGGCTGTGGCGAAGAGCATGGGACAAGAGTGGTGGCGGCACTCCACAGCCCGCACGCCATGCGTCTCCTTCAGGTGCTTCACGAAGGCCTTGCGGTCAGGGGCCGCATAGCCGCAGCCTTCCTGAAAGCAGCGGAGGGGCAGTGGCTCTGCCGCCGCCGCCGTGTGGCTCTTGAGGTGCTCCTTGAGGGCCTGGCTGAGGCGGAATTCCTCGCGGCACACGGGACAGGTGTAGGTGTCTGAGTAGAAGTTGGAGATGTCCTCGTGCATGCTGGCCATGTGGCGGTTGAGCGCGTTCCTCTCCACGGCACTGTAGTGGCACAGCGGGCAGCGGTGGGCCTTCTGGCCCAGCTCCCGCAGCAGATGGGTCTTGAGCTTGCTCTTACTGGTAAAGAACTTCTGGCAGTTGGGGCACTGGAGGCTGGGGTCCGGGAAGTGGAGATGCAGGTGCTCCAGCAGATGGGTCCGCTTCTTAAAGCAGCGCTTGCATTCTGGACACATGTGTGTCTTGAAGAGGGACTCGGTGCCAGGAGCCACATCCCCTGGGAGAGGGAAAGGTACAGGAGGCAGCTCAGGCGCTGGCCACAAAATGGGCGAGCCACAATGTGCCCAGGCACAAACATTATGTGGCCTCTCCCCTTCCTCTCCAGCAACCCAAACAATAGCATCTCGAACACTGTAGTCTCAAAGGAGAGATGAGAAATTCAAGTATTTAAAGAGGCAACATCACAAGGATTTCTCAGGCCTTGTGGCAGACCTATCCGGAGTGCTTTGCCCAGCTACCTACTGGTCCTAAGCCTCTGTCTAGAGCTGCTCAAGAGAACAATCCGAATGGACCATTCTTGTTCTTCCTGCCCTTGTTCATGGGGGTAGGCAGGGGGATCAGCAGGGCTGGGTGGAAGGAAAAACAAAAAAAAACCCACAGAGTGTGGAAAAGGGAAGTGAAGAAGGTAAAGGACTCCCGCTTCCTAACACCGGTTCACTGAGTTCTAGATCATAGAGAACCGGTCATAAATACAATCACATCTTTTCTGTTCTCTTGACAGTAAATGTGCTCCCTGTGGGATGGAGGGGTTTCCAATGTTGTTCTAGTGACTTGGAAAATTGGGAAGCAAGGATTCAGAAACAAAATCTCAGTGGGCCCAATGCCAGACGTGTCAGGCGGCTGATCAAGAACGTCTGGCATCTCTGGGGTGCCTGGGCGGCTCGGCCGGTTGAGCGTCTGACTTCGGCTCAGGTCATGAGCTCACAGTTTGTGAGCTCAGGCCCTGCACTGAGCTCTGTGCTGACAGCTCAGAGCCTGGAGCTTGCTTGCTTCAGATTCTGTGTCTCCCTCCTCCTCTGCCCCTCCCCCACTTGTGCTCACTCTGTCTCTCTCAAAAATAAACATTAAAAAAAAAAAAAAAGAAGAACCTCTGGCATCTGTGTGATGAATATCACCCTCTCCTTCCCTGCAAAAGAGCTTTCTGCCCGAGGAAAACCAGCCCAGGAGGGCAAACTCTATTTACTCCTGCTCTGTTTCTACAGTCTTTACTCATTTATCATTTTCCCACAAGACACGTCAAAGTAGAAGAACACAAGGATATGAACCAAAGCCTGGGAAACCAACCCCTAGAGCCTCAATGCCAGGCTCCCCACAATCCGTTCCTCCCCACCAGGAGGTTCAAGCCTAATCACGTCATTACCTTCCACCTGCTGAGCTCCCTGGGCTTTCTCCGGGGCTTTCTGGGAGTCCTTCAGGGTGCCACCCGCCTCCTCTTCCTCTACGTCCTCCTCGTCAGCTGACTCTCGCCTGGGCAAGGGCATATCTGCCAGTTCTGAAGGCTCTCCCTCTCTAGGGGGCAGTCTGGGAGCTGGAGACACATAAAATTTGATGTCTAGAGAAGCCAATGACAGCAGTGGATGCTCATACTGCTCCTCTTACTGGCTGGCAGAATCCTCCCCCCCACCCCCGCCCTTCAGTGTAAGAGAATTCTTGGATTCTAAGTCTGTATGTTTATTACCACTCAAGACTGGGATGGGAAGACTGAGAGCTAAGCTATCATTAATGCTCCAACCTAGAGTAAATCAAGCGTCAGGTAACACCATCCTCAGACCCCTTAAAGGCAAGGGCTTTGAGATCACTGCAGGGGGGTGGGGGTGGGGGCTGAGAGGGACAGAATGGGTGCAGAGCACTTCCCTGGCTTGGGTTCCCAGGGCTAATGGCTGGTGGCTCGGTGCAGGCGAACACGGCCTGACCTCTTAACTACTCTACTACTGAGAGGCCTCATCAGCAAGGCAGGGTCACACCAATCCATCCCTTCTACCCCTCAACAGAGGCACTTGCCTCAGTAAGGCAAAGAGGCAGGGCTATGTCCCAGGAAAAAGGGGTCTTCTCTTTGGGAACAGAGCACCAACATGTCTTAGCAAGCCTAAGTCTCTCAGCAGAATCTCGACCTCTCCAGGCCTGGTTTCTCTATTTTCTCCTCTATTCACCCCACGCCCGTTTTTATGAGACGGAGAGGAGTAAGGATCTGTGAAGCCCCACCCTCCTTGAAGGTTTCTTTTTAAAATAATCCCGGCTTCTCTGGCCCTATCTCACGGCTCTAAAAGGAAGTCTACAGGTATTCTACCAGTGGCTATGGCCACTGATGAACATTTTAGCTTTTACCCTCAAAAAGCTCCGGAATGAATCAAAAGAGGATATTGGTTAGGTAACTTCAAGGCCACGGCGTAGCCAAAGCCAAATGCCACTCACTGTCACGGACAAAGACTTGCTCTTCGTCTCATCTATTCTGACTGGCCCAAGGTTTCTAGATGCTTCCTGTGTCAGTCAGTAATGCTGTCCTCCTGAGCCACTGCTCCATGTTCCCTTGCATTCGCGTGTATATTCGCGGCACTAGAATCCACCGGCTGTGCTACAGGACTGGCCGTGGCTGCATTCCAGGCAAGGCACGGCTGGGCCCTTGGCCTTGTACCTGGCAGCAGCTCCTGGGGTGGAAGGCCCCGAAGGGCAGCCAGTTCTCCCTGGGTCCCGGCGCCATGGCTCCGCTGATGCTGCCGGAAGAGTTTGACGTTGGAGCCCACGAAGCTGCAGTGGTCGCAGTGGAAAGGGTAATGGGCCCGCCGGTGCAGCTCCATGCCCTGCTGGCCCCCGAAGAGCAAGGGGCAGCCCCGGAAAGAACAGGGCACGGGCACCGCGGCGTGGGCCTGCCTCAGGTGCTGCTGCAGGCCCTTGCGATCTTCAGCGGAGAACACACAGCCAGACTCTGGGCAGGAGAAGGTGTCGGGAGCGCCCCGGTGAATCTTGAAGTGGCTCTTCAGGGCCTGGGGTTGTGCAAACGCCTGTCTACACACAGGGCATGGCAGGGGGCTGGCTGGGGGGCCCTGGCCCTGCAGAGGGCCAGAGAGACTGAGGTTGCCGGGGGTCAGCTCTACAGAGCATGGGGGGCTAGAGAGGCCCTGCAGAGGCTGTATAAGGGTCTCAGGACACTGGTGCAGGGCCAGCAGAGTGGGCTCGGCGAAGCTCTGCTCACAGCGCTCACAGAAGTACACCTCCACCACCTTGACCAGGACACCTGCAGGCAGAGGGCCGACGGAGAAAGGCACAGAATCATATGGAACGAGACTCAAAGGAGTTAGCTGCCAGGAGAAGACGTAGGTGAATCTTTTAATATTAGTGGCATGGACATGGACCTTACGTCTGGTTCTATACCTGGCCTGTAGGCCCCATAAGGTCAGGACAGCCTCTTTATTTGCACATACATGTGGGTTCCCAGTATCTAGCACAATATTTGGCACAAAATAGGTATTTAATATTTGCTAAATGAATACAACAAGCATTAACCGAACCTAGAAAGCATTAGGAAAGAGCAATGTTATTTTGCCCAGATGAAAAATTAAGAACTTCCAAAAGAAGAAAACAACAATCTGGGGATAATATCTACAGCATAAATGATAAAGTATTACTTTCACATTCTGCAGAGGAATTCTTCAAAAGCACAGTAGTAATTCATAAAATGGGAAACATCCATTTTCAAAAGACCCAAATCACATTCTCAGTCATCACTGCCATTTCTTAAGCAGTGGGCAAGGCCTTGATAAAGAAAGGCTTAGGAAACACTCACTTGGTACTCCAGTAACTGTTCCTGTTAATGGTAGAACCAGGACTCAAGCCCAGGTCTGAGCCACAACTACCCTGGGGACCCGTTTTTCATTATTTCTTTGTTTAAATAAAAGTTTAGTGCGATAACTCAAACAACACAGCTGTATATAAAGAAGAAATACCACCCCCCCCACAAAATTTAGTGTATATTCTTTCAGGCCTTTTTTAGTCCTTTCTCTGCAATTTGCTTCCCCCACCCCCACCCCCGCCCCCGCTTGCTATATATATCAGATTTTTTTTTTTTTAATCTGAGTACCATTAGATCTAGCTTGTAATTTTTTGTCTGGTCCAGAGTACTTCCTGGAATGAACAAGTCAAAATGAAGTCCTGCCCTTACTGACGGACACTTGGGTTATTTGCAATTATTATAAATAAAGCTGCTCTGGACATCCTTTTACTCCTGTCTCCTTGTGCATCTGTGTGAGTCTTTCTACAGGACAGAGCCCTGGAAATGGAATGATGGGGTCATTTATACAGCGGCACCTGGGTGGCTCAGTCGGTTAAGTGTCCGACTTCACCTCAGGTCACGGTCTCACAGCTCGTGAGTTCGAGTCCCGCGTCGGGCTCTGTGGTGATAGCTCAGAGCCTGGAGCCTGTCTTCAGATTCTGTGTCTCCCTCTCTCTCTGCCCCTCCCCCACTCACGCCTCTGCCTCTTTTTTGCTCTCAAAACTAAATAAACATGAAAAAAAAAATTAAAGTTTGTCATACAGATAAATTGACCTTCAAACGATTATGGTTATTTATACTATACTCCATAAGCTTTAAGACACTTCTGTTTTCCCACCAACGCTAAGTAATATAAAAAATATTTAATTTTTGCCACAGTTGAGAAGCGATATGGGCATTTCATTAATTTTTTTTTTAGTAATATCTACACCCAACGTGGGGCTCAAACTCATGACCCTGATATCAAGAGTCACATGCTCTGGGGCACAGGGTGGCTCAGTTGAGCGTCTGATACTTGATTTCGGCTCAGGTCATGATCTCACAGTTTGTGGGTTCAAACCCCGCATCAGGCTCTGCGCAGAGCCTGCTTGGGATTCTCTCCCTCTCTCTGCCCTTCCCCCGCTTCTGTGCGCGTGCCTCTCTCGCACTCTCTCTCTAAATAAATAAACTTAAAAAGAAAAAAGAGTCACATGCTCTTCTGACTGAGCCAACCAGGCACCTCTCATAATCATTTTTAACTAGGATTTATTTGTGTGTTAGTGAAATTATGCATTCTTATGGTTGTTGACTATTTTTATTCTTCCTTATGAAATGCCTGTAGTTCCTTTTGCCCTTTCTAAACAAACAAACCCCCCCAAAAACATTGTTTCTTTTTATTTCAGAGCTCTTTGAATTATAAAGATACTAACTCTTCCTTATGTATTGCAAATGTTTTTCCCAGGTTCGTTCTTTCCTTCTTACTTGTTTCATTACACAGAAGGTTAGAAATACTCTACGACCAAATTAGCTAATCTTTCCCAGTAGTTGCTGTCACTATATACACTGCCAAGGGAAGTTGTGACAGCCATAGCTGGAGGATGGCAGTTAACAGCAGGGAAGTTACCTAAAAATAAGAAGTTGTAGATACGGGAAGACTAGAGGGGGTAATCTTTTTTCTAGCATAAATATAAATGTTCAACTCCCACTCTTGACAACATGCCTTGGATGAGTTAAGTATGTTATACACAAGAAACTAGGGCAAGGAAATACCAGATTACCTCTGGGAAAGCCCTGCCAAGCCCAGGGTGGTGGAGGCGCTGGGCCTGTTGCCTAATCCCTGGCTGCAGTTCCTGAGTGGGAGGGTCAATATGGGGGAAAGAGTCCCCGAGGGCTATAGGAGTGAGGACCGGGCAGAGGTGTCAGAAAGGTCTTCCCTTCTGGATTACTGCCTAGCAGACACAAAGCGCTCGCAGGCATAGACTCTGCCAAGACCCTAGTACCAGGTTGTGAACCACCCTGCCAGCCTTCAATCAACATTCACCAACTGCAAATCAAATTACAACATCTCTAAGAATAAAAAAAAGATGTTATCTTGGGTTCTCATCACATTTATATAGAAGGGTCAAAAATAGCACAGACAAAACTTCAGGGCTGATTGTCCCCACTGGCTTGGTAGCAACTATGTTAGTACCTGGGGTCTCTCCAGGAGCTCCTGGGGACAGGTTTCCAGCTACTGCTTCCACAATGATCTCCATGTTCCCTGTGTCCTCTTCAGTTGCCGTGGCCTCTACCAGCAGGCAGCCTGGGTCAGCAGGCAAAGGTGTGGGGCTCCCAGCAGGACAGGGGCTCTGGACAGACTCCAGGATTCCACGGTTGGACAGAGATGGGGGGATCAGCAACAGCTCAGGGCACAGTCCTTCCATGTCCCCAGTGCTCTTCGTTGGCTGGGAGTCCAACACGGGGTCTGTCATCACCACTGACTGGTGTTCTGTGGTCTCTTATGTGCTGATAACGCCAATCAGAAGAGAACCCAAACAAACTATAGTTAGAGACCTCACTCGCTTTCTTCCCACTTAACGTGGGTGCACAGCCCAGGGCCTCCCACTTAGGCGTTTCCATGCATGGCAGCCTGCCACACCTAGCTCACCCAGAAGCTTTTACAACAATGCTCAGGACAAAAAGTGTACAAATGCGAATAGGGACCAATATTAGAAGAGAGCCAACAAGTTTTGGGCAATATATTAAAGCCTGAAGGTTATGTTTCTTGGAGCTAGGTAACCCTGGTGAAATCATTAAGCAATCTGGGTCTCAGTTTTCTTATCTGCAACAAAACTCGGGCCAAGGGATCTCAGACGTCCCTTCCCCTCTTAACCTGTTATGCTCTCACTACTCCTCAGTAAGGGTATAAGGTCCTTCCTTCATGACCTGGCCCCTGCTCACCTCTCCACACTCATCTACCACTTCTCCCCTCCACAGATCTCTGATCCACTCATACCAATGAGCCTCCATTCTCCAGGCTCACCACCTTCTCTTTTGCTCCCATACTCTCATGCGTGCCTCTCTTTTCTCTCTTGGCTTGATGGGCCATTTCCCCCTTCTCCATCTCTCGTCTGGCCAGCCAACTTCTAACTGTCCTTAAGAATCTGCACCAATGTCACTTCTGCTATGAAGGCTCCTTGACACTGTTTATGTAAGTTACTCTCCCTGGCATCCTAATGGCACCTGGTACCTAACTCTATCAGAAACTCTGTCACGCTGTGCTGTTTACCTACCAGTCTCCCTCCCTAGACTCAGAGCTTTCTGACTGCAATTGACTGACATACCACTTCACTCAACACAAACCACAACAATTCATGGCAAGGGAGACAAATGAGATTCTAGTGAAGCACCGTAGACATGGAGATGCATTAGAGGGAAGCTCGGTCTCTACAAAGATAAACCAGTGGTTCTTTCCATATAGAGTAAGACACCTGGAGAAATTTCAAACTCGTTGACTCTGGCCTCATACTGAAAACGCTAGGACACAATTGAGAAATGAACGCCAACTAAATTGCATGTCCTGTTATACACTGCTAAAATTAGCTTAAGCTGAATAATAAGTAACCTATGACAGTAATCACTCCATGAAATTGAGTCATGGAGGTCAAGTAAGGGCTTCGGGATAGGAAATCAGGTTGCAGGTGTGAATCCTGCAACTCAAAACCTCGGATCAGGGGATTCGGAAGGTAGCTGGGAAGCGCACTTCCACGGTCAGAGGATTTTCTGGAAACCACAGCCTCCACTTAACAGAATTTTATCGCTGCTCTGCGGGGAGCCAAGGAGGACACGGTGCCGTCTAGATCAAGAACCTCAAAACCTGAACCTTCAGCCCATGGAAGGCGGGTGAGGTGGGAGACAGGTGGACACAAGAGGAGAAATGAGCACATCTTTGGGGCAGAGCCGCTGAGGAAGAAAAGGGACAAATTAATGCTGAGAGAAGACCTGGGGAAAGAATGTGACCCGGCCTGGGGACAAAGGTATCCGGGTTTCCACCTGCCTTTGGGCTCTGACTCACCGCGTGCTTCCCAGGGCCTCAGCTTTCCTATCTGTAAAGTGGAGGTGATGACAGCGTCCACATCGTTGGGCGGGAGCGGGAATCACAAGAGCCAGCAAATGGGAAAGCCGTTTTGTAACCTGCAAAGCTTGGGACGGAGCGTCGTCATGATTACGGTCCTGAGGAGAGGCAGCGGGTAACCGGGCGGGGTCCAAAGCAGTGACGCGGCTGAGGCACCGGGACGGCTGCTGTGATGCGCCGGGGCCCCGATCGTCGGCGTGCTTCCTTCAGCACCTTCTCCAAAGGGTTCCCACCCGCCCGGGTCCACCCTCATCCTGGGGTTCGAGAAACTTTTGCCTCCGGCCCGCTCCACAAGCACTCCCTAACTAGTTTCCGCCCCGCAGCCACTAACTCACCTCCCGGCCCAAGGCCGGCGGGAGCCGTGTCTCTCTATGGTCCGCCAGCGGCTGGAGCGGCCTCCCGGGACTCCTTTTGTGCGACCGCCTCCGGCCCAGCCGCCTCTAGGCCTTCGGGCCGATGGAGGCCGCTCTCTCTTCCTCTCGTCGGCTGGCGGGGTACTCTATGGTTTTCTCCGGCCTGTCCCCTTGCCCCTTCTCCCAGCGGAGCGGCCCAAGGAGTACCATCGAGAGTTGTGGGGCAGAGTGGCACGGCCCGCTAGGTGGGTGTGGCGGGAAGTAGGTGAAGGAACGCCGGGGCGGGGCCGAGCGGCGCTTCCCTGTAGTGCAGGGGGCTGAAACCACCGAGAGGGAGGGCCAGAGAGTCATGGCGGTAAGGGGGCGGAGTGAGGGATTGCTCCGAACCACGCTGCTGGAGGCGCGAGCTGGGGTGTGGAAGGGGTTCGGGAAGGGGCTTCTGGGCGTCAGACAAGGGCCCGGGAGGGGGAAGGGCTTTGTCTGTGGCCTTCGATGCATACGTATTTTGGCATTCTGGATTCTACTCTGAGCCTCAGCCGTGGTATCGGCTGTCAGTTCACAGTCCCGCGTACCACGCGCACAGCAAAGTGGCAGGGGTCCGGAAGGCGTGCTAGAAACGATGTGACTTCCAGTCCCTCGGGATCTTACCATCTAAAATTAGACGGGGTCACGTGTTATTGGGGGAGAATTCGGGGAAAATGTCCGTGGAGGAAGCAGCAGATGCACAGGTGTTAAATTGGGGAGGAGAATCCATTAGAATGGGCATTCCGATTAGGGAGACCTGCTTGAGCGTATTTGTACAGCAGAGAATATTAGGCGCTAAGCAATGAAAGATAGGTAAGTTCTGTGTTGTGGAGGTTTCGAGTACCAGGCAGAGGAATTTTTACCTGATTCAGGGATCTGTTCAGAACAAGCCATTGGATTGAAATAGACTGTGTGAAGAAAGCTCTGGATCCCTGTGTAGCAATTTGGTGAAGCCACAGGTAGAGACCCATCAAGATGACATTTGAAGAACTAAAATTAAAGAAGCGGTTTAGTCGCGAGATAATAAAGGGCTCACTAAACAGGACATTAGCATGTGAGCATGTGAAGGAGAGGATATTTGAAGGGTATTACTCATGGTGATAAGGCGTGGGGTTACTGACAGGTCAGTGGAAGAGAGTAGCTTCTTCATCCTCTGTTAACTCTGGGCAGTGGGCCCCTTTATCAGCTAGTCTAAGGGACCACAAAAATTCTGTCCATTATCGTGATGAGAAGCTGGCTACATTGTTCTCTCATGTTAAAGGAATCTTCAGACCTAGTCTTCTGGCAGGAAATTGAGCTATGAACAGGATAATGAAGGGCAAAATGGGAAGAGAGGCCTCAAGTCACAGCCCTTGCATTCCAGCACGACCTCCATCCTACAAAGGGAGGATATAGAAACACACAATAGAACTGACCTGTCCTTCCTGCACCCTGCCTCTGTGGGAGGGAGGGGTGAGGGTGAGGAGGAATTGCAGAGTCCTTTCTAAACTAATCTGCTTTGTCCCATCTCCACTGCTCCCCACGCTCAGGTTTGAAAATGCGTCAGAGCCTGTAAGGTGCAGTGTTTGCTTCTCAAGATGCCCCTTTCAGACTTTATTCTGGCCCTGAAGGACAATCCCTACTTTGGGGCTGGATTTGGGCTTGTGGGTGTGGGCACAGCCCTGGCCCTGGCCCGGAAGGGTGCCCAACTGGGCTTGGTGGCATTCCGGCGCCATTACATGATCACACTGGAAGTCCCTGCTCGAGACCGAAGCTATGCCTGGTTGCTTAGCTGGCTCACCCGCCACAGTACCCGTACTCAGCACCTCAGTGTCGAGACTTCCTACCTTCAGCATGAGAGTGGGCGCATCTCCACGAAGTTTGAGTTTGTCCCCAGCCCTGGAAACCACTTCATCTGGTAAGGTTGGGAGCCAGGGAGCGCTCTCAGAGTAGAAAAGGAGAATGAGGGGAGCTGAATTTGACCCATTCATTCCCCCCATCTTGACCATTTTTATTCAGGTACCAAGGGAAATGGATCCGAGTGGAACGAAGTCGAGAGATGCAGATGATAGACCTGCAGACAGGCACTCCTTGGGAATCTGTCACCTTCACAGCTCTGGGCACTGACCGAAAGGTTTTCTTCAACATCTTGGAGGAAGGTGTGGGATGGCACAGGCTGCTTTTATGGGGGGGGGCAGGTTGCAAGAATAGGGGCATATGATGTCAGAGGAGGAGAAGCTTGGAGGATCTGAACCCATGGAACCAGAGGGAAGCTGTCTTGGCACAGGTCTGCCTAATTGCATGGCAAAGACAAATTACTGGCTTTGTCTCGTTTCCCCCTCTTAGCTCGAGAGCTAGCCTTGCAGCAGGAGGAAGGGAAGACGGTGATGTACACAGCCATGGGCTCTGAATGGCGCCCTTTTGGCTATCCACGCCGGCGGCGGCCACTGAGTTCTGTGGTTCTAGAACAGGGTCTGGCTAACCGAATTGTCCGAGACATCCGGGAATTCATCGATAACCCCAAGTGGTACACTGACAGAGGTGAGAAGCAGCTGGGGTCTTAGCCAGGCTGTTTTTGATGTGGTGCTAGGGCAAGGGAAGACAGGCTGGTCTCTGTGGTCATATGGGGTGAATATAAAGCTCTAGCCTAATTCCCACAGATGGAGGTTGGCCTTGGGGTGATTTCTTCCAGTCCTGAGGTCATCAGGCCACTAGGGGGCAGGGTTGGGAATGAATGTGAACATCTGAGGTAGAGTACTTAAATTCATTTTAGGTCTTGATCACCTTGGCTGTATTCCTAGGCATTCCCTACAGACGTGGCTACCTGCTTTATGGGCCCCCTGGTTGTGGAAAAAGCAGTTTTATGTGAGTAGGGTCACATGTTCTCTCAATCCTTGCACTGGAGAAAAACTGGGCTGTGGGGCTGGAAAGGGAATTCAATGTGGGGACCCGGGAACAGGATACACATGGGACATGAGAAGCATTAGGATGGGGTGATAGAAGGGTTCGGTCTCTGAGATCCACCCATTGTGGTGAGGACAGGCACTTGGGCCCAAGAACCGGTTCCAGGTGGCCTGCCTTCTGTCATCCTATCCTCCACAGCACAGCCCTGGCTGGGGAACTGGAGCACAGCATCTGCCTGCTGAGTCTCACAGACTCCAGCCTCTCCGATGACCGGCTCAACCACCTGTTGAGCGTGGCCCCGCAGCAGAGCCTGGTGCTCCTGGAGGACGTGGATGCAGCCTTTCTTAGCCGAGACCTAGCTGCGGAGAGTAAGCGAGGGGAGTTGAGGGAATGGGGAGCGTTTCTAAGTGAGGGTAAATGCAGAGCAGTGGAGGAAAGTGAAATCCAGAGGGCCGATGGAGGATGCCTGGGTGGCAACAAGAGTTCACAAGAGGCAATGATAAGTAGGGGAACGTGGTGGGGAATAGAGGGCTTAAGTAGGGTTATGGCCATCCATGCTTCATCTCTGCCCTCCTTTAGACCCAGTCAAGTACCAAGGTCTAGGTCGTCTCACCTTCAGTGGACTGCTCAATGCCTTGGATGGTGTGGCTTCCACCGAGGCACGCATCGTGTTCATGACCACCAATCATGTGGACAGGTAAGAAGGGGTAAGGCAAGCCAAGACTGTGAGGCAGGACTCCACCCCCTCGGCACCTTGGGAGGATCAGGAGGTTCAGAGAAACCATCATTTTAGGGGGAAGCAGTGGTACTTGTGCCTGTGATTCTGCTTTTGCTGCCTTGTGCTCCTAGGCTGGACCCTGCACTGATCCGCCCTGGACGAGTAGACATGAAGGAGTACGTGGGCTACTGCTCACACTGGCAGCTGACTCAGATGTTCCAGAGGTTTTATCCAGGGCAAGCATCTTCCCTGGCTGAGGTCTTTGCAGAACGTGTCCTTCAAGTTACAACTCAGATCAGTCCTGCCCAGGTCCAGGGCTACTTCATGCTGTATAAAAATGACCCTGCAGGGGCAGTTCACAATGCGGAGTCTCTGAGGATGTGACAGGTGGGCCGTGCTCAGCTCTCCTCTAGCTCAATAAACACCTGCCACACTGCTCTGGTCTCTGACCCCCTTCCTACCTGTCTGTATTGGTACTTGAATAAGAAGCAGGGGCCCTCAGGCATCCACGTATGCAAGTGCTGGGGGCACAAGCAATGGCAAAGCAGGAAGAAGAGACACTATGGTCATCAGGGGAAGTAGAGTCCTCCATTTAAAAAGCATTCAATTAAAAAAACGTGCGTAAAAACGTGGGTGTGTAGGTAGTGTATATATGTTATGTTCCCACATATTCTGCTTAAATGCTGGCTGGCCTCTACTAGTTTTCCTGAAACTTACCACACTAGTGGAGACGTCAGACCTGCCTTCACTCAGACCCCGATCTCTTGGGAAAATGGACTTCAGAGCAAAGTTGGGGCTACTCTGTCACACTCTAGTCTTGCCAGGAAGTCAGAGCCATACTGCATAGACTAGGCACTACTAAACAAAGAAGCCAAACAAGGCCAGATCTCTTTATTGCCCCCTGCCGCCCCAAATCCCTGTCCCCCCACAATACTGCTAGGAACCATCCTCAGACTCCAGGCTCAGGGGCTCCCTTCGAGTACCAGGACGGTAGGCTCCCCGGCCCCGAGGCAAGCGGGGGTAGGAAGAGCCTGGATTCCGACCCTTGGAGCGCTCCCAGTGAGCACAGTCCCGAGTCCTGCGGGGTGGGGGACCCTGCCAGGTGCCAGGCCCCTTCTCTTGGGGAGGACCTTCAACCCCTTGGCTACAGGGTTCTGGCTTTAGGTCCATGGGCTCCTTGAGGGGCCCCTCAGGAGGTGGTAGTTCCTGGGTGTCATTGGTACCTTTGTGGGCATTGCACTCCCCTCCCTTTAGGTGCCTCCGTTCGGGCTGTCTCCAGGGGCCTCGACTGGCCCGGGGGGGATCTAGCATAGTTTTTGGGGTCTCGCCCAGCCTTTCCTGATTTGGCCCAGCCCCTGGAATCTTCTCACACGTGTACTGGGAGGCCACAGGCAGAGGAGTGGACAGGTTGGGCTGGGCAGTTGATGAGGTGGACAGTTCTGTGTCAAGGGCACTAGGCAGCTGAGATCCTCTGGTGGCATCTACAGTGGACTCTGGCTCCAGAGGGGCAGGAGGCTAGAAAGAAGTGAGCAGATGCAGTGAGGGAGATGCAGTTCCCCCAAGGCAGGGACTGCAGGCCCCTCACTCAGGACTAGAGCTGACCACCATCAGCCTCAAGGGTAGAACAAAGTTCGCCCTCAGGGCCACTATGGCAGAGGCGTGCTGGTGGGAAGGTGGGGTAGGGGGCATTAAGGGAGGAATGAGAAAGCCTTTTCTCACCTGCTGGAGGCTGATGAAGTACCGGTTACGCTCAGCCTCAAGGTCAATGATGCCCCCCCGCTCCTGCTGCCTCTGATACAGCCGCTTGCGCTCTTCCTGCTGGCGTAAGCTCTCTGCGTTAGGCTTGTACGGCTCCTGGAGGGAAGCGAGCAGAGTGACACTGCAGAAGGTTTTTTTTTCTCTTGGGGCGGTGGGGGCGGGGGGGCGGACGCGAGCAAGGGCAAGAGGAACAGAGGCAGAGAGAGGATCCCAAGCGGACTCCACACTCAACGCAGTGTCCTGACTAAGGGCTCGATCCCATGACCCTGGGACCAAGACCTGAGCTGAAATCAAGAGTCAGATGCTCAACCAACTGAGTCACAGGCACCCCCTGCACAAGATTCTTTGGTTCGTCCCTCAGATTGGGGCTCCTAGTGTCTTAGCCTAGTTGGGGCTATGGCTCTGCCGAGAGGTCCCTGGCTGGTCAAGCCCAATTCCAGAGATCCCATTCGAGGCAGACAAGACGCCGTCCCTCCCTCCTTGGAGAATGCCACTATTCCTGGCTCAGATGAGAAGGGAGCTCCCTTACCATGGGCTGCTGGGGTTCGGGGGCTGCTTTCAGTGAAGCAAGATCATACACGAGGGGCTCTCTGCACACTGGACACTGCACTCCGACTGCCTTCTAAAAATAGAGGAGAAATCACAGCCCGTGGTGCTCGCCAGCTGCCCAGCCCAGCCAGCCAGCCAGCCTAATCCACACGGGGCAGGGACGCAGGGCAGAGGCACATCAGTCAGTAGTGAAGGATAGGGTGGGGGCTGCCGCCCTGGATGGAGGTCTGGGAACTCTCTGAAACTGCAGGCAGTGCATCTATCTGTTTAAAAGAATGCCCTTTATTTCCTGGACAGAGGTGAGCTTTCATTAATCTCAAAGGTATTTGTGGCCCTAAAAAGGTGAAGAGGCACTGGAGTGAAGAGCCAGGACAGGGTGGGACTCGGGGGGTCAGGGGAGAGCAGGGGCCGGCAAGCTGACCTGCTTGGTTGCGGCACGCTGCCGTTCCTGTTCCTGCTCCTGACCTTGAGCCTGCAGCTCATGCTCCATGTGCTGGATATACCGCGCAAGACAGTGGCAGTGGAAGTAGTGGTAACAGGGGGTCTTGGTAAAGGCCTCCTTCTCCTGAAGGCAGGACATCCGGCATGGCATCAGAGCTCTCTCCTGAGCCCTCCACTGCCTGTCCCAAGCAGATCCCAGGTCCTAAGAGAGAGACCCACCTGGAAACCGTACAGGCAGATGACGCACTGGCCATGAGGGATGTTGTTATCTGTGAGAATTTCCTTCCCTTTCTGAGAGGAGAGAAGACACTGTTCAAACGGGGAGGTGGGGCAAAAACTGTGAACAAAGCCTGTCTACTATTCCCTGGAGGGACTGTCTCCTACCGAGCCAATGTTACTTTGTGTTCATGCACCTCTGTCTTGGCGAGGCTCCCTCATCAGGGGAAGAATCACTCCTCCACGTCCCCACCGCTCTCCCAGAATCTACCCAGCTGCAAAATCCGATTTCATTCTTTCCCCACTCATTAAACCACCTTTAATACGTCTCGGGGATGAAAGTAATATACATTGAGAGAACGAAATGTTCAATTAAAACTCATATATTCTGGGAGGCGTTCCTGGGTTAAATCCCTCTGAGTATCACCTCCACCCAAGAACCTGTCCTGGAGTCAGCCTTCAGAAAGAAAGTCAAGGCATGAAGAACCCAAATGGACAGAGAACTCAAAGGCATCGAGTTGGGCTGTGAACTAACACATTTGCCCTGCTGTCTGAATAGCTAATACTCTGGAATTCCACAGAGTTCAAAGTTGCATTGTGGAGGCCAGGCTCAGGAGTGCTACACTACAGTGGTCTAAGCCCACTCTCTGGCTCCCGGCCGCCCACCTTCATTCTCTTCTGAACATTTTTCTTCAAAACTCGAAGTTGAGGAAAACAAGACTGTACTTATTGTGTGTTTTTAATCTCAAGCAACAGAAGTTATCTGTGTATGTGAACTTGTAGCTCTAGGTGTTCCCTGTGTGCTTCATCGGGGTAGAAACTCAGAGTACAAGAACCATGATTTTTTCAGTCAGCTCCAAGGGCAGGCCAGCCTTCACACGTTTATTTGTGACTTGACCCTCTAAGCAAGGCCCCTATCTCTTGCTACTTTCAGTCGCCAATGCCAAGAGAATGCACTGAAACAGAATCAAAAATCAAAGTTAAAGAGGAAAAGCAATTTTCAAGATACCGGCAGAGGCAACTTGAGGAAGCTACAGAACTGTCTTTTTTTGGGGGAGGAGGGTGTTCTCGGAAACAGAAGAAAACCTTATCTTTGTGGATTTAGGCCTTACCTAAACAAGGACTAAATTAATGACTCCAGACATATTTAAGATTCTAGGCCCATTACCTCTATGAGTTCATAGAGCATGGCAGTACCCAGCCCGGCGTTGGCCACGTGGCTCAGTGCCTGCGAAATACTAGAAAAGGGCAAAGCAAACATTAGGCCTGCCCCCTCCCCTCATCAGTCAGAGCTGTATCCCCTCTTCCCTGCTCTGAGCAGTCCAACTTACTTGTGGATCTGTTCATCTGAGAGTCCTCGGGGGTTACGGATAGATATCTGTGGCACCTCATTGGGGTACTAGTGGGAGAGAATAACAAGTTACTGCTAAAGCACTCCGCCCCAGAGCCTCTCCCCTTCCTCTCTTTGCTGCCATAAAGTAGGGGCCTCACCTGTGCTGGGACCTGAAGCACCAGAGTGAAGCAGACATACTGTGAGTCCTGATCTTCTGCAGTGGCGGGGTGCAGGGTAATGTAGATCTCCCATGGTGAAGATCTGTAAGTGGATGAAGTGGGGACCTAGGATGTGACTGGGCAGGGGTTTGAGGACTGGGGAAAATGGAGGTGAGACAGTAAAGTGGGTGGAGGAAGTGAGCACTGGGCTCTTCCCTTTGGAGGAGATTAAAGGAATAGGCTTTGTCTCCATGAGAGCAACATTTTCTCTGGATCAAGGCTCACGGATTCTCCATGGAATCCTGTCATTACTAAGGGGACTCCTGCCCACCTCTAGCTGAATACGTACCTGCCATTTCCTTTAACCACCTGTAGTTCATCCAGATAGATAGACTCTAACACCTCGACTTCAGAGGGAAGTACCCTAGAGAGACAGGGGGAGACTGACTCACCATTCAGCTCTCCCTGTAAAAGCCTGCTAAAGCCAATGAAGGCTGGCTTTGTAGAAAACTGGCAACTTACCTGAGTGCATTCTCTTGCTAGCCTCCATAAAAATGGGGGAAATATGATTTGAGTTGTCAAGTGGCCAGGAAGGAAGCATGGAAATCAGAGTTTAAAACACCATTTCTGTCAACAGATGAGGAAATGGAGTCCCAGGAAGGTGCAATAACTAGCTCAAATATCAAAGTTTAACAGAGGCAGAGCTAGAACCATAGCCTGGTTCCCTGACTCCCTTTTTAAGTTCCATCGCACTGTCGATTGGCCTTCTCTCTGACCCAGAAATATCATGTCCATTGATTACCAATACCGCTCCTGGCTTTCCCTACACCACTGTTCACATGGATCCCGGTGTCTACGCATACTGCCAGTATCAGTCACCCTAAGCCTATTCAAAAAGAGATACCAAGAAAAAGAGATAAAGGCCATGATATAGTACAAGGGCCACCAGCTTTGGAGTAACAGGTACCAATCACTTACCAGTTACATGACCTGAGTAATTATCTCTGTAAGCTTGAGTCACTCTACCATATATAATATCTCCTACTCTCTAAGGTTATCGTGGGGATAAAAGGTTATTTACGTAAAGTACCTAATAATATCTTGGCCACGCTAGCTAGTCTATGTCTTCTTTTCTCCTATTTGTATATAACCTTCTCCCTCGAAAGAAGGAAGGATGCAGTTAGTAGTCAATGTATTTATGACCCTTGCTGTTTGGTTAATCTAGATCAACCTGTTTAGGTCAGGATCCGGTGGTCCTGATGTAAATGAGAGGACACACATATCTAATCATAGAAACAGCAGTTGTAATGACATTGAAGATGAGTGATTGGGTTGAGTCCACAGCTCTGCCCAAGTAATGCATGTAAAGATGAATTCTTGGTCTCCTTTCTATAGTTATTATTCCCTCTTCATCAAGAGCAGGCTGCCCTAGCATGACCTATATATTACTGGTTCTCAAACTTTCTTTTTGAGTCTTACAGGCCTCAAAATATCAAAGAGGTTAACAGTGGAGTACTCTGGTTGACATGAGTGTGGGAGGCTCAGAGCACCACAGGCCAGCTGTGCAACCACTGCTACCCTCTCCGTGGCTCAAAGTGTCTCCTCTGAATCTTAAAGTTCCCCTGAACAGGTTGAAAACCATGACCCTAGATGGTCTCAATAAAGGCCAACACAGGCTGGGCTCCCTGAACCAATGAAACACTGACGTGTAACCTCTACCAAGAGGCCCTTCAATACTTAACTCACCCTAGCCACGACTTGGTCCCTGGATGGGAGGGATGGGATGGGATGGGATGGTGGTAAGGTGGTGACCAAAAAAAGGGCCGGGGAGATTATAAAATGTGCTAGTCCTAAAAACATAAGATATGGAGTCAGATAACCTGGATTCCTAGTCATAACTATGTACCTTTTCAGCAAATCGATTTACCTCTTCAGGCCTCATCTAGTCCCCTTAGGTGCCCACACCTCAGTTATTAATGAAAAGAAGGCTTTTATGTATGTTACACCGTGATCCTCTCAACTATTCTGAGGTAAATGGCACACCCACTTTTTTTTACATCTGAGGACACTGACTCACAGAACCTAGGTGGCCTGGTTAGCATCACCCAGCTAATAAAATGTGGAGTGAACCCACATTTATCTTATTTCCAAATCCCAGAGTCCTTCCAGGTTTTGGTCTCTTGTTGAGAATGTCTGAGAGAGAGAAGGACTAGGAGAGCTTTTTGTGAGGTGTAAAGCTTTATTCAGACAATAGTCCTCATTAGTGCTGGCGGGAAGGGAGGAGGCTGAGGAAAGCCTCGGCGGAACTAGGCTGATCCAAGGGGAAAGAGGGACGCGAGCTGGAGGACATCGGTTCGGGAGGTAAAACGGGAGGTGGGGAGGGCTGATAAACATGCATCCCCCGGGACTCTGGGCAAATCCACACACCCTTCAGGAGAGTGGGACGGGTGAGGCGGGAGAAGAGGGGATCGAGCCAGACAAGGCGCAGCCCGAGCTGGCCTGGCCGGCGCAGATCCTGTCTCCTCTCCACCAGATCAGCGCCCCTCCACCTTCCCGCTCCCCAGTGCAGAAGCTCTCCTAGAGACATGTCAGAGTCTCTGCCCTCCCTTATCCCTCGCTCCGCCCCACACGCCCGCCGTACGGACCGTCCGCGGCCACTGCCAGTCCCCGGGACCGGATCCAGGCGGCCAGCCAAAGCCCATGCCCCTAAAGTTACCAGTCCTCCTCCCCGGGAGCTGCAGACGCAGAGGCCGCCATGTCTTCTCCGGCTCACAGCCGGAACCGGAAATACTCTCGGGGAAGTCAGGGCGGCAAGTTAAGGGAGGGAGCGAGGAAGGGTGGCAACCGGCCGTTTCTAGGCAACCATAGACTCCAGGTCCTTAGTGGGTCCTGATGGCCAAGAGACGGTTCGGAAGTGCCTTAGAAAGTGCCTATGGGTGGTCCGACGTCTCTCCAACACCTCTGAACGCCTTTGTCCTCTGAACCTCTCTGACCAGTTCCAGCGAGTACATCTGGTAACAAAGGGAGTCTAAAAAGTCTAAAGAGACCGGCAGTGGGGGTGGAGAAGAATTATAAATCAGGCAAAGTCCACAAGCAGCCGGAAGGGGCGGGGCTGAAGGCCAGGGCCCGCATCCCTCGGCCTGAGGAGCTTGAACCTCCTGGGCTGGGGGTGAGAGTGGGGCTCCGGTCTACGAAGCGCGCGGGCAGGTGGCACGGGCGGGGGTGTCGAGGAGGTTGGCGGTGGCGGGAACCTGTGGGAGGCTGGAAGAGGCGGGGTCGGTAGGCGAGGCTGGATGGAAGGGGCGGGGTCGGGTGGGCGAGGAGGGGAGGAGGGGGCGGGGCCGAGAGGAGAGGCTGGGTAGAAGAAGAGGGGGAGCGGTGGTGGGGGGGGCGGAGCTGCGTGGAGAGGGGAGTGGGGTACTGGGTTGAGTGGGAAAGAGGTTGGGTTGGGAGACAGGAGGAGGCTGAAAAGGAGGGAGAACAGGAGGCGCTCTGTTTGCTCCCAAGAGCGCTCTGTTAGCTCCCAAGATCTCATCTTTCCATCCACTCCACCCTACCACGTTTTTGAGGTCTGGATTATTATGAAAGAGGAAAAGACAAGGTGGCTAACATAAACCTGTCTTTCATGCCCAATCCAGGCCTCCTAGATGTGTGAAGCTGTCCCTGGAACTGTAGCCCTTCACCCACCATCTCTACCTCCTTCCTTCTGAGGGATCCTGAAACCTGTGTCATGGAAAAGTACCACGTGTTGGAGATGATTGGAGAAGGCTCTTTTGGGAGGGTGTACAAGGGTCGAAGAAAATATAGTGCTCAGGTGGCGAACAAGGAGGGATATCTCTTGGGTGGGATTCTGTATCTCCAACCACAGGGGAAAATGGGACCAGAATACGAACCTGAATTCCTAAGGCACTGACTCGGTCATTCCTCTTGTGAAGTGTGTGCTCTAATATTGGATTACTTAGGTTCAGACCCTAGGTCCACCGTTTCTAGCCTTAGAACTATGGACAAGTTAACCTCTCAATGTCTCTGTTTCCTCATCTATAGAATGAAGATAAGAACAGTATCTGAATGAGGGGGTTGAGGATTAAATACAATTCATGCTGAACCACTACGCTAGTATAGTGTCTGGCACCCACTAAACAAATAAATTTTATCTTTATTATTATTATTGTCTATCATACCATGCAGGAAGAGATAAACCACTTGAACTCTATTCTTCCGTCTTCGTTTTTTTCTTCCTTCTCTTGCCCCTAAATCTCCTTTAAGTTTTTACCTAGAGTTCTTTACCCAGATCAGAACACCTCTCCCAGTATCCACCAAAGGGATCTGTCTGGCAGAAGCTGTTTTCTCCTAGAGAAAGAAGTGGGGGGCATCTGGATAAGGCCAGGGTACTTGTAAGGAAGGGGAGTGGGAGACGAGCAGGTAATGAGAATTTGCCCAAATACTCTAAAGCCCAAGTTCTGGTTAGGCCTTGACTCTTCATCTTACCACTGACAGGTGGTGGCCCTGAAGTTCATTCCAAAATTGGGACGCTCAGAGAAGGAGCTGAGGAATCTGCAACGAGAGATTGAAATCATGCGGCGTCTGCGGCATCCCAACATTGTGCATATGCTTGACAGCTTTGAAACTGACAAAGAGGTGTACTTCAGTTTGGGGTCACCTCTCCCCGGGAAAAGGGTCCCAGAAACTTCCCAGCCTCAGAATGCATAAATCTTGAGCCATCAGTACCATTGCCTTCTCCCTGCAGGTGGTGGTAGTGACAGACTATGCAGAGGGAGAGCTCTTTCAGATCTTGGAAGATGACGGAAAACTTCCAGAAGACCAGGTATGTTTCCTGGCTCAGACTTCTCCCCTCCTCTGACCTCTTTTCAGATTAAGGACTGGTAGGCAAAGCGGAGGGCACTGAGAGTCTCCATTTTGAAAACTCCTGAGGAAAATATAAGAGTCTAGGTGTATATGGAGACAGTGTGGCAGTCACATGTCACATACATGACAGTAAAGTATGTGAACACTGGCGTCAAAATCTCTGAGTACAAAGATTTTTGTACTGCCACTTTCTAGCTGGATCCTTTTGGATGAGTTACTTTAACCTCTTAGTACTCAGTTTTCTCATTTAAAAATGGATGTCATTGGGTCACCTGGGCGGCTCAGTTGGTTAAGCATCCGACTTCGGCTCAGGTCATGATCTCACGGTTCGTGGGTTCGAGCCCCGCATCGGGATCTGTGCTGACAGCTCAGAGCCTGGAGCCTGTTTCGGATTCTGTGTCTCCCTCTCTCTCTCTCTTTCTCTGCCCCTCCCCTGCTTGTGCTCTGTCTTTCTCTCTCTCTCTCTCTCTCTCTAAAAAATGAATAAACATTAAAAAAATTTTAAATAAAAATAAAAAATAAAAACGGATCTCATTATAATGTCTGTCTCCTGAGACTATTGTGAAGATTAATGAATTCATATAACGTGTTTAAAGCTTTAAAAAAAAATTTTTTTTTTTGAGAGAGAGAAAGCTCCAGCATGGGAGAGGCAGAGAGAGAAGGAGAGAGAGAATCCCAAGTAGGCTCTGCACCATCAGCACGGAGCCCAATGTGGGGCTCAGACCCACGAACTGTGAGATCATCCCTGAGCCGAAGTTGGATGCTTAACTGACTGAGCCACCCAAGCGCCCCTCATATAAAGCATTTAAACGAGTTCCTGATGTCCAGTATTCAAAATAGTTAGCTGTTATTAGCGCTTTTGCTGTCACTAGACGCTTTTAGGGAAAAAAAGGCCAATGTGGTTATACCAGAGAGGGCAGGAAGGAAATACGGGTTGTTGTTAATGCAGAATTCGCCACCAAGACCTGCTGGATGGCAGTGGGATTTGGTGGAACACATTCTCCAGCCACACTCATTCTAGGGATTTCTCTGTACCCTAACAAGTAGTCCCTCCCACCCACCCACCCCTGACTTCCTGTTGTAGCAATCCATTTCTTTCTAAGCATTGTTATTTGTAAGTTACCATCTTACTCATTTTGTCGTAACTTATTTGTTATCTGATTACTTGTCTTGAGAAAAAGGGATTTGTCTTGTTTAGTAACAGCTAATGCATACTGTTACTGTAATGTATACTGTATACTGAAGGCTTACTAAGTGCCAGGCACCATTCTGAGCATGGCATGCTTTAACTTATTTAATCCTCACAATAATCCTATAAGGGAGGTGGTATTATTGTCGTCAGCTCACAGGTGATGGATCTGAGAGGCATGAGATGATTTGCCCATCCATGGTCATGCGGCTAGTGAGACTGGATACATTTTCCTTGAATGAGTGGCCGAACTAATCAAAGAATGAGTGAATGGGAGGCAAGAGCTAAGGAATATGTCGTGGGAAGCTCTGGAAGAAAGAGCAAGAGAAGATCTCATCAGTAATTTAGGGAAGTGTCTTTGGGCTCATCAGTAGGCTTCTTCCTCTGACCTCTCCTTTCTTTCCTCTGCCTGTTTGACCCCTAGGTTCAGGCCATTGCTGCCCAGTTGGTGTCTGCTCTGTACTATCTGCATTCCCACCGCATTCTCCACCGAGACATGAAGCCTCAGAACATCCTCCTTGCCAAGGGTGGCGGCATCAAGCTCTGTGACTTTGGGTGAGGAGCCTGACCTTCCAGTTCTGCAGGGAGTCTTAGACCATATGCTTGACTTACCTGGGCCTCATTTTAGAACCCGAGCTGAACACTGGGGTTCCTGTTGGGTCTTTTGGAAGGTGTTCTCTGAGTTTGGGATATCTCACATCGTGATGGGCCTGGGTTTTATTGAATATGTTTTCTCACTTCCCATCTCCGTTCCATCATCTCCTGCAGATTTGCCCGGGCGATGAGCACCAACACGATGGTGCTGACATCCATCAAAGGCACACCACTTTATATGTCTCCAGAGCTGGTGGAAGAGCGACCATACGACCACACCGCAGACCTCTGGTCTGTGGGCTGCATCCTGTATGAGCTCGCTGTGGGCACCCCTCCCTTCTACACTACGAGTATCTTTCAGCTGGTCAGCCTCATTCTCAAGGACCCTGTGCGCTGGCCGACCACCATTAGTCCTTGCTTCAAGGTAATGAACATGGAAAGGGAGATCACTTTTGCATCAGAAACGTGTCTTCCTCTGCCCCGGTTCCCTTATCCAAAATCTGGGGCAAGACTCTGCAGTTACTGAACAAACCAAGGAGCTAGGCCAAGCTGCCTTGCTTTTCTAGGGCAGGGGTGTATTCTGGGAGGCTGTTCTAAGCTCTGCCAAACTTGGGAATACCAGCCCCTCGTTGGGGCAGACTATTCATATACATAACAAACTATTCATATGTATATATATATATTTTTTAAGTCTTTTTATTTGTTTTAGAGAAAACACACACATGTGCAGTGGGAATGGGCAAAGAGAGAGAGGGGAGAGAGAGGAGAATCCCAAGCAGGCTCTGCACTGTCAATGCAGAGTCCAATGTGGGGCTTGAACTCACAAACCGTGAGATCATGACCTGATCTGAAATCAAGATGTTTAACCCACTGAGCCACCCAGGTGCCCCAGGGCAGGCAATTCTTTATCACAATGGAAAGGTAATTGCAAGCCACCAGAGACACATTCTCTCTTTCCACTTACTTCCTATCAGATGCAAAGTCCAAATGATATCTAGATTTGCCCACAGCTTTTAGTCTTCTTCCTGAAAGAAGGAATCTTCAGAAATCCAAAGGGCCAGAGCTAGTGGGGTGAGATCAGCGATTAGGGGCAGATGATTGAGGTGGTATCTGTGCCCTGCAGCCAAGTCTCAGAGGATGAGGGAGGGAGGGAGGATAAAGAGTTGACCCTTTTTATTTCTTATCTAGGGCAAAATTTGGGCCCTCAATGGAATTTAAATGCAACCTTTTCCCAGAGTGCAGTCTCATTATAACTTTCCCTTGCCCTGTCTAAGATGAGAAGGGACAAGTGTCTCCCTAACCTATTTAGTTGGGGAGGCTCAAGTAATTATCAAAAAGAATCTAAGCAAAAGAAATGTAAGTGGGTAATCTACATAGGATAGTCATTCTCCCTGAGAGCAGACAAGCAGGTATCTTCAGCAAGAGCCACAGTACACTAATCACCTTGTTTTAGAACAGTGGTCATGATCGACCAGTACCTTCTATCCCTATTTTAGGCCCGACTGAGGATTTTCCCAAGGATACACCATAACAGATATACCCTTTTCAGAGGCAGTCTCCCTTCCATTCCACTGTCTCAAGACTCGCTGAAAGGTTTCTGTTTTCCTGTGCTCCCAGACACACCTTCACACCATGCCTTGTGTGTGAGTGTGCTTTTAACCACAAATGCTTCTGGTCCTACCCAGCTGCAAACAAACTGGCAATCAAAGGGAGGGCAAAGTGAGCAATTTGGACTCCTTGAATGTTTGCTTTCTGAAGATGATTGTGAAGGTGACAGTAAGTCTCTGGACAGGAATTGGGGCTATCTAGGAGGTGAGGCAGGGAGGTCTGTCCCCGAAGCCAGGGAAATGAGGCCTAAGGATAGGGTTAGAGAGGTTGTGATCAAGACCAGCTAGTTCGCTGAAGGAACGGACTCAGGAGACTTGGTTTCCTTGTTCTGCTGGTGAGTTAGAGAGAGCCTATAGGAACGCGATGACCCATGGGTTATTTTTTTCTCTTCACAGAACTTCCTGCAGGGACTGCTCACCAAGGACCCCAGGCAGCGTCTGTCCTGGCCAGACCTCTTACATCACCCCTTTATAGCTGGTCGTGTCACCAGTGAGTCATTAGGGTTCCCAGGGCTTTTGCACATCCCTCGTGCTCTTCCCAATCTACCCCTTCCCCCGGTGTCTGGATGCAACATGTCTGCTTTACCCTACCAGCTTGAATTTTCTTCCTAGCCCTTTGCCTAACCTTTGGCACTTCCCTTGCAACCCCACTCCCTCTTTGTCGCGTTGTCAAAACGGCCTCCTCCTACAGAAGCCCGAGGACACTGATGTTGTTTCTGGCCAAGTGGAGATGGTGGCACAGCGCCAGTGTGACCACGTATTCTCCGTCTTCTTCCCTGCAGTAGTAACGGAACCAGCAGGCCCAGATTTGGGCACCCCGTTCACCAGTCGCCTACCCCCAGAACTTCAGGTCCTAAAGGACCAACAGGCACATCGGCTGGCCCCCAAGGGCAATCGTTCTCGAATCTTGCGACAAGCCTGTAAGCGCATGGCTGAGGAAGCCAAGCAGAAGGTATGTGGGACAGAGGTGAATATGTGACATGACCAGGCTAGTGACTGGGAGAATTGGAGAAGGATGGTTGAGAAAGGGCCATGAATAGGATTCATACTGCCCTGTGGCAATCAAATAGTTTTGTTTTGTTTTTAAATTTATTCATCTTGAGAGAGAGAAGGTGTGCGCAGGGGAGGGGCAGAGAAAGAGAGAGAGAGAGAGGGAGAATCCCAAGCAGGCTTCAAGCTGTCAGCGCAAGTCTGATGCAGGGCTTGAACTCACAAATCATGAAATCATAACTTGAGCCAAGTCCAAGAGTCCTATGTTCAAATGACTAAGCCACCCAGGCGCCCCAAACAAATAGTTAAAAAAATTTTTTTTCAAGTTTATTTATTCTGAGAGAGAGAGATGGGGGTGGGTGTTGGGCACAAGTGAGGGCACAAGCAGGGGAGGGGCAGAGAGAGGAAAAGAGATGAGAATCCCAAGCCAGCTCCACGCTGTCAGTGCAGAGTCTGATGCAGGGCTCAAACTCACAAATCTGTGACAAGATCATGACCTGAGCCGAAACCAAGAGTCAGACGCTTAACCGACTGAGTTCCCCAGGCACTCCCGCTCCCCAACCAAATAGTTTTGATTCAGTGTCTCCTGCCCATTTCCCACAGAAACACCAGAACACAGGATCTGCCCTTGAGCAAGAGGACAGGACCAGCAAGATGGCTTCTGGCACAGCCCCTCTGCCCAGACTAAGAGCCACTCCTCAGGAACCAGGCCTCTTGGCTGGGATCTTGGCCTCAGAAATGAAGAACAGCTGGGCTGAGTGGGGGGCTGGAGAGGCTCCCCCTGTACCTCGGTGAGGAGGGGCTAGCCAGGGATTTATAGACTGAGGCACCTCGAAGATCTTTGGTTTTAGTCAAAACAAATACAACATGGCGCCTGTTACTAGCCACTACCTAAGTGTGGACGGGGCCCTCGGAGTCCCAAGTTCTTGAATTCCGATTCCGGATACTTTCCTGATTTATCAGTGGTCATGGGAATTTTCCTTTCTGTATGCTTCAGTTGTACATTAACTGAGAAGGAGAGAATTGTCTCCGTGTAAAAGGGAAGATATTTGAGTTGAGAACTACAGGTGAAAACCGCCAAGGTAGGCTTGAGAGTAAGATCCACAGTGGAAGGGCAGTCAAGGATATGTGTAGTGGTCCACATCCTGTCCTGGCCATATCCTAGAAGAAAGCTCTCTCCTATCCAGTCCTGTATGGCTCGTTCTTCATTCTTATCTTGGGCCTAGAGAGAGGAATATGTAGATGAACCCTAAGCCTCACAGGTCTGGAACTCTTCCTATTCTCTGTTCCTCTGGCAGAGAAAACCAGGTCAGCCAGGATTCTAAACCCACTCTCCCAGAGCTGAGGCCGGAGGTGGTGGGCCAGCGGAGCATTGATGCAGTGGACCTAGAAAATGAGGTGAGCCGTGGGGGCCCCTCTTGGGCCTTGACCTTGCCATGGGATGTTGGGTATGGGTAGATGTCTTTCTAGAACAGTGATTCCCAACCATCTAAGAACGAGCTCCCCTGGTGTTAAAAATTGCTTCCTTACTATTAATTTGTAGATTTTAATTGCATAGTATCTAAACATGTGATTATCAAAAATTGGAACACCTGGGTAAAAATGAAAGTCCCTCTTGCGTCTTACCCCAGTTCCAGAGGTGTCTGCTGTTACTAGTCTTTCTTTTTCCAAACTTTTGCATTTTTACATATGTGTATAGGCACACATAGAAATCTATAGTGTTTGGCTGCTTTTCTGTTACTGAGTTCAAACTACACGTACTGTTTTGCATCACACCTCTCTTCCCAGATGATCTGTTTTGGAGATCTTTCTACATCTGAACATATCATTCTACCTTAATCTTTTCTGGCTTTTTTTTTTGGGGGGGGTGGGATTAACTTTTTATTTTGAAATAGTTTCAAGCTTCAAGAATAATTGTGAGGATACCACAAAGAATTCCTATATGCCCTTCATCCAGATTCACCAACTCCTAGAATTCTGCCACATTGGCTTCATGATTTTCTCTTCGTATATGTCCGCATATGGATATATCCTCTTTCTTGAGTCGTTTTAGCATAAGGTACAATCATGTCCCTTTACCCCTAAGTACTTTAGTGCATGTTTGTTAAGAACAAGATCCTTGACCTTCACTACTAGAGTACAATTACAGAAGTCAGAAATTTAACCTTGATATAATTCTGCTACTTCATCTATAATCCATATTCAAAGTTTGCCGGTTGGTCCAATGCTGTTCCTTAGAGCAAAATTTTTTTTTCCTGGTCCATGATCCAACTGCTTTAGTTTTTATACCTTATTAGTTTCCTTGAATCTGGAATAGTTCCTAGTCTTCGTCTTTCATGACTGATAGTGTTGAGGTACACAGGCCAGTTATTTTGTAGAATGTTCCTCAAATTGATATTTTCTCATGATTAGATTCATGTATGCAGTTTTGATCGGAATACTACATTAGTGATGCATTCTCAGGACTACAATCTTTTTTTTTTTTATGTCTTTATTTTATTTTGAGAGAGAGAGACAGAGAGTGAGCAGGGGAGGGGCAGAGAGAGAGAGGGAGACACAGAATCTGAAGCAGGCTTCAGGCTCTGAGCTGTCAGCCCAGAGCTCGATGCGGGGCTCAAACCCACAGACTGTGAGATCATGACCTGAGCTGAAGTCGGACGCTTAACCCACTGAGCCGCCCAGGCGCCCCATACAATCTTTTTAATAACGTCATCATATTTCCTAATATGGATGTGCCATGATTTATTATTCCATTACCGATTGCCTTTATGACATTGCCAATTTTTTTAAATTATAAAGCATGCCGCAGGGGACATATTTGTAGGTATCTCTTTATGAACGCGTGCCAGTGTTCTCCAAGAGACTTTTCAAGACCCCTCACCTACTGCCAAACTATACCTTTTTAAACTGGTGGTTGAAGCAAACACATCTGTGTTGAAGGAGTCACTGGTTCTTGCATTTACTCCATGATCCTGCAGGTTGAGAGCCACCACCCTTGAACTTCACACACTCCTGACCTCTTTCACTCCCCTGTGCCTCAGGAGCCGGACAGCGATGACGAGTGGCAACACCTGCTAGAGACCACCAGCCCTGTGCCCATCCAGCTGAAGGCCCCTCTCACTCTGCTATGCAATCCTGACTTCTGCCAGCGCATACAGGGCCAGCTGCGCGAGGCCGGAGGGCAGGTAACGGGCAAAATGATACTGTGGATGGGTTTTAGACCATTTTAATCACAGATGAGACCTTTAAAAAAAACAAGGAGAAAAAGGAAGTTTGTCCCTTTCCAATTCTCTTTCAATCCATCTGTTTAATTCAAGGAGATTTGCTAACCTCCTTTAGTAACACAGAAAGAACAGACTTCAGGTTTCTCTTTCTTTCTTTCTTTCTTTTTTTTAATGTTTTTTCATTTTGGAGAGAGAGACAGAGAGCAAGAAGGGGAGGGGCAGAGAAAAGGAGATACAGAACTCGAAGCAGGCTCCAGGCTCTGAGCTGTCAGCACAGACAGTTCGACGTGGGACTCGAACTCATGAACCATGAGATCATGACCTGAGCCAAAGTCAGATTCTTAAGCAGCTGAGCCACCCAGGTGCCCGCATCGGGTTTCTCTTTCTGAAGGGAAAAGCATTCATCTAGAGCAGGGGTCAGCAGACTCTGATGGTAAACGTTGTAGGCATTGAAGAGCAAGAGGCAAAAATGGAGGGTATTATCAAGTACTTCTGTAGTGAGAGAAAGCACTTTTCCACAAAATTTTTCTTGATTAAATTAAAAATTTAATTTTTTAATTTAATTAATTAAATTAAAAAATAAGAAATGAAAAAATTTTTTAAAAATTGAATTAAAAATAAGTATACAGTATTTTCTAATATAGATATACTAATGAGAAAAATGAGATTCTTTTTTAAAGGATAATATTTTGCTTAATTGGTATTCATAGTTGTTCACTCTTACAAAGCCTTTCCTTTTCTGAAACACCGTGATCCTCCTTCCTGGGAACTCACCAAAATATGTTGCCTGCATTTCTTTCCTTCTATTTTCTTTAAAGTTTTTTCTTTTTTTAATGATTTTTAGGAAATTTACCAAGTTGTGAAACCATCACTATAATCCAGTTTTAGAATATTTTTATCTCCCCATAAGATCTCCCATACCCATTTACAGGTCATGATCATTCCCAGCCCTGGTCCCAGGCCACCACTAATCAACTTAGTGTCTCATAGATTTGCCTGTTTCAGGTAGTTCATATAAATGTAATCATGCAGTACACAGTTTGGTTTTTTCTTTGTTGTTTTTTTTAATGTTTATTTTTGAGAGAGAGAAAGTATATACGTGTGTGCACGTGTGCACGCGTCAGTGGGGGAAAGGCAGAGAGAGGGAGACAGAAGATCCAAAGTGGGCTCCACACTGACAGCAGAGCCCGATGTGGGGCTCGAACTCACGGAATCACAAGATCACAACCTGACCCGAAGTCGGATGCTCAACTGACTGAGCCACTCAGGCGCCCCAAAACAGTTTTTACATCCGGTTCCTTTCACTTAGCGGAATGTTTTTGAGGTTCATTCTTCTTGTGACGTGTATCATTACTTCATTCCTTTTTATTGCTCATTCTCATTAGCATTCTGTCATATGGCTATATCACATTTTGTTTATTCATTCATCAATTGATGGACATTTGAATTGTTTCTACTTTTTGGCTTTTTTGAATAATGTTGCTATGAACATTCATATGGAAGTCTTTTTGTGGATATATGTTTTCATTTTTCTTCTGTAGATACCTAGGATTTCTGGGTTGGATACTAATTTGTATTCAACATTTTAAGAAGCTACTAAATTTTTTTCCAAAGTAGCTGCATCATTTAACATTCCCACCAGCAGTGTATGAGGGTCCCCATTTCTCCATATTCATGCCAGATTGTATTATCGTCTTTTTATCATGGCCATTCTAGTAAATGTGAAATAATGGCTTATTGTCATTTTAATTTGCATTTTGCTAATGACTAATGTGGAGCATCTTTTCATGTGCTTATTAGCCATTTGTATATCTTCTTTAGTGAAATAGCTCTTCAGTATTTTCGCTCATTTTCAAATTGGGTTCTGTCTACTTGAGTTGTAATAATTCTTTGTATATTCTGGATAGGAGACCTTTATCAGATGTGGTTTGCAAATATTTTTTCCCAGTCAATGATTTGTCTTTTTATTTTCATCAAAGTGTCTTATGAAGCACAAAGGTTTTGAATTTTGATGACATCCAATTACCATTTTTTCTTTTTGTGTATGATGCTTTTGGTGTTACAGGAAGAAATCCAAACCCAACGTCTGGAAGATTTCCTCCTATGTTTTTTCTAAAAGTTTTTTTTAATGTTTGTTTATTTATTTTGAGAGAGAGAGAGAGAGAGAGAAAAAGCATTGGGGGCGGGGTGGGGGGAGAGAATCCCAAGCAGCCTCTGTGCTGTCAGCACGGAGCCAGATATGGGGCTCCATCTCACTGACTGTGAGACCATGACCTGAACCAAAACTGAGAGTCGGACACTCAACCGGCTGAGCCACCCAGGCGCCCCCGTCTGAACTACTCTTGAGCTGTGTGATCATTGACTCCTTACTTAACCTATCTAGAAGCTTTAGTCTTCTCATCTGTAAAATGGGTAATTGCATTTCCTGCACAGGGTCATTGTAAAGAGTAAATGAGCAAATAAGTGAAAAGATTTAGAAACACTGAATGGCATGTTATAAAGCACTTGATATAAAGCATTACTCTCTTTTGAAGAGTATCCTTTTATATTTTTGTTAAAGTTTATTTATTTTTGAGGTGGGGGGACAGAGAGAGAAGAAAGAGAGAATCCCAAGCAAGCTGTGTGCTGTCAGTGCAGAGCCCGACGCGGTGCTCAATCTCACGACACTGTGAGATTGTGCCCTGAGCCTAAATCAAGAGTCAAATGCTTAACTGACAGCCAGCCACCCAGGCGCCGCTGAAGAGTAACCTTTTAAAGAATAGCCCTTTAAAAGTGTCATTCTGACCCTACTTTGTAGGCTGTATGAAAATCAGTGGCAGGCTAGATTTGACCTATAGGTCATACGTAGTTAGGCAAGTCCTGATCTAGAGTTGGACAATATTGTTTTATCTGTCTGGAGTTGAATGACACTGTTTTGTGTCCATTGTTTTTAATCTTTGGAAGTGTGCGTGTGCACATGCATGTATTTTTTTAAAGTGAAGGGCTGGAGAAGGGAGGGAACAGATAGGAATGGCACCGGGCCTGACAGAGATTCTGAGGGAAGGTCCCCTGTCCTTTGGTCACCATTGTTGTAAGTGAGGTGACCTGACCATCTATATTCCTCTGTTACTGCTTCCCTTTTCCTCTGTTCTCCTTCTTTGGGTTTGAGAGTCCCAAAGAAAGGAATGAGAACAGTTGGTCTGCTTTGCCAACTCCTTAGTATTTGTGATTCTCCTTTTCCCTCTAATAATATCAATTACTGTTTCTTTCCCTCGTGTCACCCAGATCCTGAAAGGCGTGCTGGAGGGGGCTTCCCACATCCTTCCTGCACTCCGGGTCCTGAGCAGTCTTCTGTCTAGTTGCAGCGACTCTGTTCCCTTGTATTCTTTCTGTCGTGACGCAGGGCTCCCCAGGCTGCTGCTCAACCTGCTCAGACACAGCCAGGACAGCAGCAGTATCCAGCAGGTGAGCACTGGGCCAGGAGCCTTGAAAGACTTACAGGAATTTCTGCTCCTTGGTTTCTCTTCCTCAAAGTGCCATGTCTATTCGGCCCACTGCCTTTTATTTTCTTTCCTCCTCTCCGGTTAGTAGACCATGAGTTGCATATTCCCTTGCCTTCTGAGGCCAGGCAGATCACATCAGTCTGTAGTGGTAGACTCTGTGTGACTGTATGAGTTGTAGGGAAGACGATAGACCGGAGATCTTGTGCCTAATCTGAATGGGACATGCCCTCAGCTTCAGCTCACTGCTGCCCCATGAGAACATGGGCCCAGCGTTGCCAGATCTTCTGGTTTTCTAAGAGAAGCTAGAAATCCAGATTTTTATGCACAATTTCCCAATATTTAGAGCACTGTGGTTTGGAATGTTAAATCCCAGGCTTTAATTGACCTGCTTGTATGGAACAGAGTACTGAAATTCAGGGATTAATCAATTTATACACAGGCGTTGGCTTGTCAATGGCCACAGGACAATAAATGGAGGAGGCAGGATAAACGGAGGAGGTAGGCGTGAGGCTCAGTGTGTCTGAGGCCAGATCTCCACTTCTCTATGCTCTGTTCTGTTGTGGCTGAGCTGAGAGGACAGAACACTGAAATGTTTAGCAGGAAGTTGCATCCTGCTGGTGAGTGTTAACCTTGAGTGTTTTTAAGGAATTTAGAAAAGAATTTGAGCTATTTTGAAAAACAGAGCCTCCTGAACTCCTAGATGCTATTCCAGCCAAGCAAGACACATTTTCAGGTTGTTGACAGCCCCCTGGCTGCCCCTATGCTACCTCTAGATTTCCTCTCTCTGTCCAGAAGCCACCCTGTTCAGTCAGCCTGGCTGGATATCTGACACCTTGTTCACTGCTTTTTCTCTTCGTCTACATTGCCCTTACTCCGTCCTCTTCCCTGGCAGCAATGTTGGTATGGGACCTTCTTACGGGACCTGATGGCTGTGATCCAGGCCTACTTTGCCTGCACCTTCAATCTGGAGAGGAGCCAGACAGGTGACAGGTGGGATGAGAGCCAGTTTTGTTCTGTTGGCCGCTTTGGTTTCAATTTCTACTCCCATTTCTTCCCCCTCTGTTAGGAGGAGGCTAAGTAAGGAGAAGCCAATAGGTTAGGGATTCCCTGGTTGTCTAGCTAATTCTTGTAAGGACCCTGAGACCACTCTAATTTCTTGGAGGGTGTGTAAGACTCTGGGTGTGTTAAGCAGGGGAGAGGGGAGGGAGCATTCTGATGTGTTCCTTTGCACAGATCCTCCTACCTGCCCAGAACTGATGTTTACCACATGTGGGCTTTTAGAGAGATGGGCTATTTTTTCCCAGCCTACAGGTGTTTCAGGAGGCCGCCAATCTCTTTTTGGACCTGTTGGGGAAACTTCTGGCCCAACCAGATGACTCTGAGCAGACTTTAAGGAGGGATAGCCTTGTGGTAATGTGCTCCCTTGTCCAGATTTCTGTCTCTGATGTCTTTCCATGTTTCTCCCTTTCCCTTTCTTATAACTATACAGGGTTAGATCAAGGTAATAGAACAAACATTTATTGAATACCGACTATGTGCCATATGCCACATGAGTACAATTGTCAAGGGACTAGTAGTCCAGTAGGAGAGATGAAAAATGATCAAGGACAACAGCATGAAAAGTACATTAGAGTACATTTATACTTGTATAAAACTTGTGTAAGGCACAGAAGCACCACTGAAGAAGATAATGATTAATACTACTTGGGGAGTCATAGAAGAAATCTCAAAGGAAATCATCTTTGCTAGGATTTGAAGAATGCATAGGAGTTTGCCAGGTGGGTGAGGCAGAAAGTTTGGAGGACCTTCTACTCAGAAAGAGCAGCATTGACAAAGGCCCAGAGGCATTAAGCACTGTGGCCTATTTCAGGGAACCACAAATAGAAGAATTTCTTGAAGAGACTTGCGGATAGACTAGTATTTCCCAAACTTATTTGTCCTACGACTAGCAAACTCTAGTGGGTTCTAGCCCCTGGACTCTGGAAGTGAGGGACGGGAGAATGAAGGATTGAACGAGAAGACAGCTGAGTTCTGACTAATCTCCAAGGACACTTAGGGAAGAACATGAGCAAGGAAATAAACAATTGCCTCGTCATCGTTCAGACTGGCAATGGGGAACATGGACCTGGGCTGCATTTCTCTTCCAATGAGCAGTCCATTCAAACTCTTCTAGTCTGAGAGCCCATTTTCACCTCCCTCGTCCTTTCAATTCAGGAAGCTTTCAATGTCTAACCTAAACTTTGGCCATTGGTGACTCACATTATTGGCTAGCATTTATCATATGTCATTGTGCAGTGAATGCATAAGAAGTGTGGAATAAACACCCCACCTCCTGAAATTCTGAATCAGTAGGGCTGGGTTGGAAGGGACCCAGGAATCCCCAGGAATTCTCATACTCGTGGACTACAGATAACACTTTCAGAAACATCTAGGAGGCAGCTGATCAGAGAATAGGATTGATACTTAAAATTGCCATCCTGGAGATGTGAAGGCAATTATAATGCATATTCTGTGCGAGGAGTACTTAGGATGGTACACAGCTGGTCCCCCTGGGTTTTCTCCTTTATTCTCAGGTTCTCTGGGGGATTCTTGCTCCTTACCCTAAACCCAGTCAGTTTTCTGCTGCCCTAATGTTAACGCTGCCCTTGTCTCCCTTAGTGCTTTACTGTTCTGTGTGAAGCCATGGATAGGAACAGCTGGACCATCTCCAAAGCCTTTTACTCCAGCCTGCTGACTACGCAGCGGGCTGTGCTGGATGGGCTCCTTCATGGCCTGACCGTTCCCCAGCTCCCTTTCCACACACCCCCAGGTAACCAGAGTAAGGAGCACAGGTTCTCTTGACCTCTGAGTAACTCCAGCTCTGCCCTCCCGACTGCCATTGCCTCCAAGAGTGGCTGGCATTTAGTGAGTGCTCAGTAACTAACTGTGTGTACTGGAAGAATGAATGGAGATCTGAGAGAAACAATCGGAGCCCACCCTGCGTTCTTTGCTTTTCTCCATAGGAGCCCCCCAAGTGAGCCAGCCACCACGGGAGCAGAGTGAGGACCTGCCTGGAGCCGTGTCCTCTGCGCTGGCAGCCATATGCACTGCTCCTGTGGGGCTGCCAAGCTGCTGGGATGCCAAGGAGCAGGTCTGAGCTGCGCTTTCCATTCCTGTCCCCCATGTTGCTGGAGATGAGGAGGCTGGCCTCAGCTTCTCAGAAAGGCAGAAAAACAAGCAGTTATGCTGCCCCTTACTCTGTACTTCCAGAAACAAGATGCTTCCACCCTGGGTCTGGGCCACTTGCAGAACACGATGTCGCCAAAATCCCAGAGCCCTTGGCCAGCTGGCTAGAGAGCTCAGGGACAAACTGCCCATGTGGTAGCATAGCTGACCCGAAGCCACCTGTGATGCGGCTTCAAGGGCTCGGGATTTAGATTTCCTGCTCCTTTTTGGCCAGCAGCACTTTCCTCTATACCTGTCTCCACTAGGGCTAAACTAGGCCATGGCTTTCGGTTCTTCACTGGCCATGAAGACTGGGAATGGAATGGAGTCTGAGGTTCCTGGTGAACCTGAGGAAGAGTGGCTAGCAAGGAGTCGAGAGCCCTGAGTGGTTGGGACATATGAGAGGAATAGGTTTGGAATACGGGAATGGGATTGAGGCTTCAGGTATGTCCCTACAGATCTCTCGGCATTTGGCGAATCAGCTCACCGAGGACAACAACCACTTGAGGCTGTCCCTTATCTCTGGCTTGCAGCATCCCCTCCTGTGCCTACACCTTCTCAAGGTACTGCCTGTCCAGAACTCTTGGGACTTCAGGTTTCTTTTTAATCCCCAAGACCAAGAGAGAAAGACACTGAGAGAGACGAGAGACCCCAGAGGGTCCCTTTCTGCTTTCAACCTGAGATGGCCCCACTGCTAGCCAGTCCTCACTAGAACATAGCAGTAGCCCTATCTCACCATCTTATAGCAAGAAGAGGCGGAAGTGGCCTGAACTTGAGTCGCCCCGGTGTGGACACGAGATCTGCAGAGAGTCTAGCCTGCTTCTCAGCAGAGCCTTCCCATCCAGGAACCCAGAGGCTGCTCGGCCTCACTGACGGACTGCTTCCCACTCCCTTAGGTTCTCTACTCATGCTGCCACGTCAGTGAGCGCCTGTGCCATCTTCTAGGGCAAGAGCCCCTGGCTTTGGAGTCACTGTTGACGTTGGTTCAGGGCAAGGTAGGCCAGCGACACAGGCAGGTGTATCGTGGTGGCCCTACTGTCTCAATCAGAAGTTGCTCTGATATCTTAGGTTTCCTTTGTAGGTAAAGGTAGTAGATTGGGAAGAGTCTGCTGAGGTGGCACTCTACCTCCTCTCCCTTCTTGTCTTTCGGCTGCAAGATCTGCCTTCCGGGTAAGCCATAAAGCAGGGTCTCTCCACGGGAATCTTCCCTCCTGATAGCTCACCCTGACATAGAATATGGGGAATGGCACCTTACAGCCTATACTCAGAAGGGATGATCGGGATAAAGAGGGGGAGTGTTCTCTCCAAAGAACAGAACAGACCTAGATTCCCACCAACTTTGTGCCTTGGCTCAACAGTCACCCAGCCGTGTGGAGAGTGCCATCCTGCAGGGAGGGAGGCCACTCCCTAGCCTCCTTTCATTTGGCTGCACCCTTTGATGTATCTCCTTTTACAGAATGGAGAAGCTAGGCAACGAGACTGCTACTCTCTTTACCCATTCACACATCGTCTCTCTCGTGGTGAGTTTTCATCTTTCCCCTTCTTCCCCTTTTCACCCTGCCACCCAGGCCCGTGGTGGGCACGGGCTTCATGGTCTTATCAGGAGCTGGTTATGAGGCATTCTTCTGGGCCAGAGACATAAATCTTCTCTGCCTGTTTGACTACTGTGCAGATTCAGACATTCCTTCTCTTCCTCTAACTCCCCACAGAGTGCAGCAGCCTGCCTGTTGGGTCAACTTGGTCAGCAAGGGGTGACCTTTGATCTCCAGCCTGTGGAGTGGATTGCTGCAGCCTCACACGCCCTGTCTGCCCCTGCAGAGGTGAGGTTCACCGCAGAGGACACAGACAATGTTTTCTCTGAGTCAGACCCAGGACTCCACTCAGGGGGGAAAGATTGAAGCGCCAGCATGCCTGGGGCAAACTAAGGAGTGGGAAAGAGCCAGAGTCTTTCCTTTCCTCCTTGTCCCCCCTCCTTCTCCTTCACAGAGATGGAAAAGGTGACTGGCGTCCTGAGAACTCTTGAGGAATCCAGTCCATTGTGTAGCCTCCTTTCTGCTTTCTCCTCTTCCGGGCTTCCCCCCCCCCTCTCCTTTTTAGATACTTTGGAACCCCTGTTTCTCTCATCTTGGAATAAGAAGGATAGACGTCATATGCAAATAATCGTCATCCTTATAGATACAGAATTCTTTATAATTTGGAAAGCCCTTCACATCTTATCTCACAGCACACTTGAAAGAGAGACGCATGAAATGTAATGAGACTCAGGCTCATCTGCTTTTTCTAGATAAAGTTGGACTTCAGAGAGCTGGTACCAGTAGCGATGACACTCACATTCATCTGGGCGCCCCAGTCAGAAATCTGGGAGTCATCATAGTCCTCTGCTCCATTATTCCCCCATCTAGACGGTTCACTCAGGCCCCATGTGTTCTGCCTTCCTGGCGTCTCTCAGATCTTCTACCTGGCACCATCACTGCCCTGCCTTAGTTTGCATGCGCACCATCTATCTTGCACTGTGGCACTTGCCCGCTGAAGGCTCTCTATTCTAGGCTCTCTCCTCTCCAGTCCATTCTCTTCACTGCCACCAGGGAGGGCTTTCTCAACAGTTTAGTCATTTGTTCAAGCCATAAGTATTCAGCACAGAAGTATCTATTGAATACCAAACACTATTCTGGGTTCTGAGACTACAGCAGTGAATCACAGAGATGAAAATCTTGTCCACGTGGAGCTTGTGGAGCTCAGTGGCTTCCCACTGCTTCCGGGATAAAGTCCAAACTCCTTTACCTTCTCCTCAAAGCTCATCTGTTACCTCCGTGCTCTATAATCCTGCTATGCCAGGAGTTACCACTTCCAAACTTCACTAATCAGCTTTCATGACCTGCCTTTATTTATGCTACGAGGAATGCGGTCCCTTCCTACAACCTCCTCCTCTTGACTGCCTTTTGAACTTTTAATTCATCGGTGTCCTACCTCCAGAAGGCAGAGTTAGGCGCTCTCAACCGTGTCCCCAACTCCAGTCTCTTGTCCAGCCAGTGTCTTCCGACCCAACAGACCATGTGTTTTAGGGGCAGAGGTGGTCATTGAATGAATAGTCAGGACTCGCGTAAGTCCAGGAGAGCTCTCTCCACGACACCAGGTTGAGGACAAGCTCTTTCTCCCTGACCAGGAGTTGCGGGCATGGGTTTGTGAGGCCCTCTCCTCTCTCTCTCTCTCTCTGTCTCAGGCATCTGCATTCTTCCTGCTTCTATCCAGCAGGTGCGGCTGACTCCACCAGGTGGCTCTGGATTCTATGATGGCCTCCTCATCCTGCTGCTGCAGCTCCTCACCCAGGTACAGGTGATCCAAGGTTGGATGGGGAAGCAGGAGAGAGAAACTAGGCATTTTGATGAACCACTAGACAATAGGAATGAAGAAGCAACCCCTACTTGCCTCTTTGTCAAATATGGTGGCTGTGATAGCCTTCGAACGCCCCCCCCCGCCCCGCCCTCAGTGT
>CM053578.1:88751615-89195404 GCA_028646485.1 Cryptoprocta ferox
GGGTAGCGTGATAAGGGACGTGGCGAGCTCTGAAATGTGGACCGTTCTGTGGCACCGCTTCTCCATGGCTCTAAGACTCCCCGAGGAGGTGTCTCCACAGGAAGAGCTGTCGCTGTCCGGCCCACAAAACCCAGAGCCAGACTGGATGCTGATCTCCCCCCAAGGTATCTTTCCATCAGCGTGGCCTCCTTTGATCCCTTCTCATAGGACGCGGCCTAGAACTGGGTTAGCCCACAGCGACTGTAGCCGCTGCCACCCAGGGAGAGATGGCACAGTCTAGACTGGATGGGAAAGGGACTAGATAGGTGGGGGCCCTGGAGAAGCTGGAGCATCTGGGCCCCTTCCTGCACCACTGGCTCTCCATTCTCGGTGTTTCCAGGCATGGCAGCCCTGCTGAGCCTGGCCGTGGCCACCTTCACCCAGGAGCCCCAGTTATGCCTGAGCCACCTGTCTCAACGTGGAAGTATCCTCATGTCCACCCTGAAGCATCTGCTTTCCCCCAGCTTCCTGCACCAGCTGGGCCGGGCGTGAGTTCGAGCTAGAGGAGGGGAACCCGACAGTCCAGACAAGTCTGTGGTGGGGGGGTGGGGAGAGGTGGGCAGGAGAGCAGTAGCTGACAGCTTGAGCTATGGGGCCAGAAATGGGACTGGTGAGGTTGGGGAAGCGACACTGGACTGGGAGATTTGAGAAGGGGGTGGAGAATGATAAAGGGTGGATGAGTAAGACCGAGTAAATCCTTCCGCTCTGCCCTCCTTAGACCTCACGGGTCTGAGTTTCTGCCCGTCGTGGTGCTCTCTGTCTGCCAGCTCCTCTGCTTCCCCTTCGCCCTGGATGTGGATGCTGACGTCCTTGGAGGTGTGTTGGCTGACTTCGTGGACTCAGAAGTCACGGCCCACCTGCTGCAGGTATTTGGGAAAGCTACCAGGCGTGAAGGTGGAGGAGGAAGATGGCTGACCTTGTGTATTGTAATTCACTTCCCAACAGCTCCAGGGCTCCCCTGGACCCCTGGAAGAGTATAGCGTCTGGCTTGATGTAAGCGTTGGTGTGGAGAAAGCATTCAGGCCTGAGCAGAGCCACTGGTTGGAGCTGGGCCTGGCGCCTCCTGTCTCCATCAGTCCCTCATCTGGATCTGTTGGAGCTCTGTGGGGAGGACATCCCAGTCTGGGCATGGAGACTCAGCTCCTCAGCCAGGAGTCACTTCTCTGCAGTCCTTGGCTTTGAAGGCAGAGAGCTTGAGTCCTTGCAGAGCAAAGAATGATCCTGCACCTGTTCTCTCGGGCTCCACAGCCTCACGTGGAGGGCTTGGGGCAGGTCTCCCAGCTCTCTGTGGTATTTCTCAGCATAGCTTGGCTCTTCTCTCGGCCAGAGCCCCTCTTGGGCCCCTTCTAGCTACCTTGCTGGAGTCAATTCTCCCTCTCCTTGAACCACTTTGCCTGCTCCCCTCCTCCCTTCTCCCAGGTCTGCTGCCACCATCTTCCGTTGATGCAAGTTGAGTTGCCGGTCAGCCTCCTCACACACCTGGCCCTCATGGATTCCACATCTCTCAACCAGTTTGTGGACGCGGTGGCTGCCTCCCCCAGAACCATCATCTCCTTCCTCTCGGTTGCCCTCTTGGGTGACCAGCCACTGCTGACCTCCGACATTCTCTCCCTGCTGGCCCACACAGCCCGAGTACTGTCTCCCAGCCACTTGTCCTTCATCCAGGAACTCCTGGCCGGCTCCGATGAATCCTATCGGCCCCTGCGCAGCCTGCTGGGCCACCCGGAGAATTCCGTGCGGGCCCGCACGTACGGGCTCCTGGGCCACTTGCTGCAGCACAGCATGGCCGTGCGTGGGGCGCTGCAGAGCCAGGCTGGGCTGCTCAGCCTTCTGCTGCGGGGGCTTGGAGACAAGGACCCTGCTGTGCGGCGCGGTGCCAGCTTTGCTGTGGGCAACGCAGCCTACCAAGCCGGTCCCCTGGGACCTGCCTTGGCAGCCGCCATACCTGGTATGACCCAGCTGCTTGGAGATCCTCAGGCTGGTATCCGGCGCAATGCCGCCTCAGCTCTGGGCAACTTGGGCCCCGAGGGGCTGGGGGAGGAGCTGTTACAGTGCCAAGTACCCCAACGGCTCCTAGAGATGGTGTGCGGAGACCCCCAGCTAAATGTGAAGGAGGCCGCCCTCATTGCCCTCCGGAGCCTCCGGCAGGAGCCCTGCATCCATCAGGTACACTCCTGGGGACTTCTGGACCATGACGATGGGGTTGTATTTCACGACATTCTTCTGAGATAGCCCTCAAGGAACTGGGACACTAGGAAACCCATGGGCGGTGTCTTGGAGATGAGTGTGCCATCTACCATCTCCCACCCTGGAGAAGGGAAGGAATGTGGGAGAAGGCCCCGATGAGTGGCAAATTCCCAGGATCTCAAGGCCCAGGGTTTCTCCCTTCTTGAGACTGTGTGGGAAGGAGGTGAGGCCAGATGAGGTGATGCTGAGGTCTAGAGGGATTTCATTCTGGGGGCTGGGCGGGGCTGTCTTTTTTATTTTTTATTTTTAGCACTTACCACGTGAAAAGCACCACACTAAGCATTTTACCTTTATTATCCGGTTTAAGCTCTTAAGAGTCCTCATTTTGCAGGTGAGGACACTGAGGCAGTAAGAATTCAATAACTTGCCCAGCTCAGAAAGCTAGTTTGGGGGACTGGACTTCTGAGCTCAAGGATCTGAGTCCTGAGCTCGTACCTTAACCGCTGCTTTATTCTGCTTTTTCTGCTTGGGACATAAATAGCCTCATGGGAATCACACACCTACCTACCGAATTATAATAAAGCAGTGTGGTAGCATTGGATGGTTCATGCAGAACAGAAATTCTGACAGCATGGTGATGATGTAAATTATAGGATTTTCTGGCAATCCATGTGGGGAAATAATAAATGAGACTCTTGGTGGTACTGAGGTGAAGACCCACTGGTCAAGATCCATGACTAGGAGTCACACTTTCTGACTTACTGTCACTGCTGCATTATTACCCCTTCCTGGGACAAATGCATGGATCCCTTGGTGCCTCAGTTTAATGGTGTGTAACCAAAGAGAATGGCAGTAGACCGCCGGTCCCGATGAGCCCTATCTCCAAAGCTTCTCCTTCCCCGCACAATCTATCTTGAGTCCCCAAGAGCCCATTTTCTTTTTCTTTCTTTCCTAGAGCGGGAACTGCTGGGCCAAATGAGAGTCCGATGCATGTCATGTTCTGCCATCTGCTCTCTGTCCCACAGGTGCTCGTGTCCCTGGGGGCCAGCGAGCGATTAGCCATGCTCTCTCTGGGAAATCAGTTACTGCCGCCCAGCAGTCCCAGGCCGGCCTCTGCCAAACACTGCAGGAAACTCATTCATCTCCTGAGGCCACCCCACAGCACGTGATCTCAGATTTCTGCCGTCCATCCACCCACCTTCGTTGCCCCCCCATTGCCAACCTGTTCCTTTTTCTACTACTCAAGCCACCAACTCAACTGAGAGCTAAAGAGACTAAAAAAAGAGAGATAAGCTCCAAGTCAAATGATTTAAGAGCGAGAAACTAGAAGAGATTTATGTACAAAGCTCCCTCCTCCCCCCGGATTCAGGATGATTTCAATCAGTAAACTTCATTGCTGTTGGTGCCAGAGAAGATTCCTCCCTTTTCTACACCCAGGGGTCTTTCTCCAATAATGTGCCTTAAATCCTGGGAGCATGCCTCCCAGACCTCAGGGAGGTCCCTTCTACCTGGGAGATCTCTTCCTTCCCAGAGCTTGAATAATCCATGCTCGCGTTGGCAGCACATGTACTAGAGCTCATATAATCCTCGCTACAGCTTCTTGCTTTTGTGCACTGGCCCTAGGACAGTGATGCAGACAGCCTGTCTCCGCCCTAGGCTGTGGGGATAAATGCTGCTGTGGATGGTTTCCTGACCCATAGCCCCTATCCCCATCCATGGGTTAGGGTAGAGAGTCGTCTTCTTTTTTCTTTTGCCTTTTGCCTTTCCCTTCCCCTCCACTCCCCTTCCCTCTCCTCTCCTTTCCTTTCCTCTTTCTTTCTGACTTTTTTTTCAGTCTTTCTTGTCTGCCTGTTCTTTTTTGTTTTTCCTTTCTTTCCTCCCCTCCCTCCTTCCCTTCTTTTCTTCCTTCCTTCCTTCCTCCCTCCCTCCCTTCCTTCCTTCCTCCCTCCCTCCCTTCCTTCCTTCCTTCCTTCCTCCCTTCCTCCCATCCACCCATCCTTCCACTGTAAATTCTTGTAGTAAAAGGTATACCTCACCTCACTTGGAGATGCCAGGGTAAGAGCTTGGGGGCTCAATTCCTCTCTCAGCTGCTGTTTGGTGCCGGCAGCTCTTGTGTCCTGTTCACACAAGATCCTGGTTTGGGAGCTTATTTCTCATATCTTCTCCTGCCTTCCAGCTTCCTCCATCCCAGATGAGCTACATGTGGTCACGTACTTCCAAGCCAAGACCAGTGGAGTTGGAATAGGGAGGGATAGGTACATTGGATTGCTTTGTGATCTCAGGCTTAGTGATGAGTTTTGATGTCTGATGGCGTTTCAATGTATAGGGAAGCCCAGTTGCTTGAGAAGGGCAGCTGTTTAGGACATTGTGCATTTCACCAAAAAGAGATTGTTGGCAAACCCATTAGAATTGTGATCCAGCTGAAAATATACTACAAAGTTCCAACCCTGACTCACCGGATGGCTTGCAACAAGCGTCCCAGAGCCTTGGTTTCTCCATCCATAAAGTGGGGATATTACTTTTTGTCCTTTCTTAAATTCCAACTGTTTTTGAAATGAAAGATGAATAAAGTGTCTTAGTTTTATAAGGAATTTTATTTAGCCTTCACCTTCATTGTCCACCATCTGTGTTTATATTTTAGCAAAAATAACATTTTTTCCTAGAGACCACTAGAATTTGCTCCTATCCGGATTGTGGCCAGGAACTGTTGTAGGCACTGGGGATAAAGCAGGTGCTTGTTTGTCATCAAGTTTCCTTTCGAGTTGCAGAGACAATGAACTTACTAAAATAAGTGACTTCTGTATAGCATGCAGAGGGGTGATAAAAGCTCTGGAGAACAATGAAACAGAGAAAGAGGTTGAGGAGTGCTGAGTTGGAGGTTAGGGTAGGCCTCACTGGGATGACCTTCGAGCAAAGACTTGATGGAGATGAGAGAATGAGCAGTGTAGCTATCTGAGGGCAAATCTGAGGCCGAGAGAATAATCACTTCAGAGGCCTTAGATGGAAACATGCCTGGTGGGCTTGCGGAGGTATGAGACCAGTTTGGATGGCAGAAGTGAAGAAGGGGGAGAATAGTAGGAAATGAGGACAGGAAGGTAGTGGGGACCAGATGTAACCCTGTAATAGACCTTGTACTTTGAGTAAAGTAGGAATGTATTGGAGAGTTTTGACAGAAGAAGCGATGCAATCTACCTTATGTTCTGAAAGATGACTCTCCATTCTGGGGTTGTTCATGGACTGTGAGGAGTGGGGGAGGCTGGGAAGCAGGGTGAGGGCTTAGGAGGCTGTGGTGGTACCAGTGGAATGATGAAAAGTAGTCAGATTTTGATTTTGAACATGCAGCAAATAAGATGTCTTCACTGATTGGATGTGGGGGTGGGAACAAAGGAAAGCAGACAAGGATACGACTCTAAGGTTTTTGGCCTAAGCAATTGGAAGAATGGAATGGTCGTTAACTAAAATGGAGGAGGCTATTAGTGGAGTGGTGGTGGGTGGGAGAATTCAAGTTCAGTTTTGAACATATTAAGTCTATTAGTTGGAAATTTTTAAACACAAAAGTAGAAACATTAGTTCAGTGAACTCTATTACTGTTCCAACAGCTACCATACCTATTCTTTTTCTATTCAAGTATTTAAAAACACACCTTGGAAAACATATGATGTTATCCATAGTACTTTGCTGTTTAACAGATCAGAACTTCTGTTTTTGTTTTTAACAAAGCCACAGCTGGGGTGCCTGGGTGGCTCAGTTGGTTGAGTGTCCAACTCTTGATTTCAGCTTAGGTCATGATCCCAGGATTATGGGATGAAGCCCTGTGTCAGGCTCCATGATGAGCATGGAGCCTGCTTGAAATTCTCTCTTCCTCTGCCCCTCTCCCCCACTTGAGCTCTCTCTCTCTAAAAAAAAAAAAAAAAATTAAAAAGCAAAAACAAAGAAACCCGCACAGCCACAGTACTTCACGAAGACTTGTCTGGATTTAGACAAATAACTATTGTGTTTTAAAATCTAGATTTTCCCCCCTAAAAGATAAGCTAGGAAGAATTATCTTAGGAAAGAATTGTTCTTTAGGAAAGAATTATTCCTCCCCCCCCCGCCCAATAATTCATTAAATACTAGCTAGAGATATCATACTTGTCTGGGATATAAAAAACTTGATGTAGAGAAATTAAATATACAGACTTTTTAGGTTATCACATAAAACAATAGGTAATCGTTTTATGAGGAAGCATAATAAGAAAACGTGTTTCCATCCTTGGGAGCATATAATCTAGGGGATTAGAAATCTGTAAACAATTTTACATCATATCATTGCACAAAATATTGAGAGGATTTGAAGTGAATGGTGTGAGAAGTGCCTGGAATTCACAAATGTCTGCAAGGTTTGTGCCCATACTTCACTTTGCATATGTGTGAGTGCATGTGTGTTTTAACTCTTTTGGTGGGAGAGGGAGGTTAACGTTTTCAAAGATAAAAATAGAATATCATAATAAGCTCCCAAACTCCAATCCCACAGATGCAGCTATTATATACATTTTGCCATACTGGTTCTACCCATTCCATTAAAAAAATTTTTTTTAATGTTTATTTATTTTTGTGAGAGAGAGAGAGAAACCACAAGCTGGGGAGGGGCAGAGAGAGAGGGAGACACAGAATCCGAAGCAGATTCCAGGCTCTGAGCTGTCTGCACAGAGCCTAACGCAGGGGCTTGAACTCATAAACCACCGTGAGATCATGACCTGAGCCGAAATCAAGAGTTGGATGGTTAACTGAGCCACACAACACCCTAAAAAATAAGGATATTTCCTTAAATAACCAAAATATCAAAGTATCCTTTGGCTGCCACAATAAATTACCTTAAATTTAGTGGCTTAAAAACAAGAGAAATTTATTCATTCACAGTTCTGGAGGCCAGAAGTCTGAAATCATGCTGTCCTAAGGACCACATTCCCTCAGAAGGCCCCCTGAAAGAATCCATTTCTCACCTCTTCCACCTCCCGTGGCTCCAGGCATTCCTTGGCTTGTATCCACATGACTCCAATCTCTGCCTCCTTGGTCACATTGTTTCCTCCTCTTTTCTATGTCTTCTCTGTGTTGTCACATCTCCCTCTGCCCCATGAAGGCCACTTGTTAAGGGATTTAGAGCCTCTCAGATAATCCAGAAAAATCCCTTAATCCTCCTAAAATCCTTCTGCCACATAATATTTACAGGTTCGTGGAATTAGGATGTGGATATATCTTTATTGAGGGGGGCACCATTCAGTTAACTGCAGTAATAAAATTAATAATGGTTTCTTCCTTTTTTTTTTTTTTAAAGTTTATTTATTTTGAGAGAGAGAGGGAGGGAAAGAGAGAATCCCAAGCAGGTTCTTTGCTGTCAGCTCAAAACCCAATGGGAGGCTTGAACTCACGAGACCATGACCTGAGCGAAGTCAGACACTGAACCAACAGAGACACCCAGGCGCCCCAATAATGGTTTCTTAACATCTGTCTTTGTTCTTTAAAAAAATTTTTTTTAATGTTTACTTATTTTTTTATATGTTTATACTGTGTTTCATTTCTTTTTTTATGTTTATTTATTTTTGAGAGAAAGACAGTGCATGAGCAGGGGAGGGGCAGAGAGAGAGTGAGACAAAGAATCAGAAGCAGGCTCCAGGCTCTGAGCTGTCAGCACAGAGCCAGACGCGGGGCTCGAACCCATGGACCGTGAGATCATGACCTGAGCCGAAGTCAGCTGCTTAACCAACTGAGCCACCCAGGGGCCCCTAATGTTTACTTATTTTTGAGAGAGCAAGAGACAGAGTGTGAGCGGGTAAGGGGCAGAGAGAGGGAGACACAGAATCTGAAGCAGGCTCCAGGCTCTGAGTGGCCGGCACAGAGCCCAACACAGGGCTCAAACCCACAAACTGAGAGATCACGACCTGAGCGAAGTTGGGCACTTAACCAACTGAGCCACCCAGGTGCCCCTACATCTGTCTTTGTTCTTAATGTCCCCAGTCCATATTCAGATTTCTCCATTGTCTTAAAAATATCTTGTACAGTTGGTTTGTTTGACTCAGGATCCAAAGTCCACTCACTGCATTTGATAATGTCTCTTAAGTCTCTTACAATCTAGAACACTTCACTTTTTTTTTTAATCCTCTGAAATTGTTGAAGAAATGAGGTCATTCGTCTGTACATTGGCCCACATTTCTGGATTTGTTAGCTTGCTTTCTTGCAGTGTCATTATTTCTCTTTATTTCCTATAAACTGGAAGTTAGAGACAAAAGCTTGATTGGGTTCAGATTTAACTTTTTTTTAATGTTTATTTATTTTGAGAGAGAGAGTGTGTGAGCAGGCGAGGGGCAGAGAGAGAGAATCCCAAGTGGGCTCCCTGCTGACTCAGGCTTGATCTCACCACCCATGAGATCATGACCCGAGCTAAAATTAAGAGTCTGAAGCTCAACCTACTGAGCCACTCAGGCACCCCAGATTCAACAATTTATTGACAAAAGTACACTACTTCCTAAATACTGTCTAGTTCAAATTGCATCACATTAAGAGACATAATGTCCCACAAAACATGCTCTGAGATTGGTTAAAATCTATAGGAGATCCTTCCAGTGTAAAATTCCCTCAATCAGTCCTCTAACGGTTTCAGCACCCATCAATACTGTTGCTGAAATCAATTATTTACTGTGCATCCTTGCTCTCGTCCAGATTGTTTTCATTAGGGTAGTCTCCCCTTTTATTGTGCCCTTTATTTTTGTATCCTACTGTTTAGAAAAGATCTTTTCACCCTCCAGCTTTCCTTCGATTTTCAAATCCATTAAGTCTAGGGACATCTGAGACTGAGGACATCCGGGGCACGGTCCACCTTGCCAAGAGAGATAATGAATTGAGTCAGTGTTTCCCAACGTTCATACCTGAAACCTATAAAGCAGGAAGTTGTAATAGTACTCTGAGTGGACTGGAGTTAGGAGAAAGTGGATTGGAGGGAAATAAGGGATGTAGCGGTGTTTCCTTTCCTGGGGTCAAACTCCAAAGGCTTTTGCTGAGAAGAACGAAGAAAATTCTTTAATAAAGCCTTAATTCTTTGATTTTAGAGGAGCGAATTAAGACACGGCCAAAGGGAGTCCATAGAGTTGAGGTGGAATCGGGGGCCCAGAGAGGAGAGAATCTTGGAATCCCACAGAGTAGTCATTCAGGGACTCAATCTCGGGACTACAACTCCCAGAATTCTGTTCTCCGGTCTCACGCGCATTGAAGCGACTGCGCGTGCGCGAGGCCGGTGACGGCCTGCCTTCCTAGGTCCCACAACCCCCGAGATTCCGCGCGCCAGCCCTCCTCCCGCCTGCCGAGATCGCCCCTTCCAGGCCCTCCGTCCGTCCGCTGGGGGCGCGCGCAGTGCGTGGCAGGCGGCTGCGGCGCCGGCGGCTGGGAGCGCGGGTCGCGTGGCGGTGCGTGGTTGCTAGGGGCGTCCGAGGCCGCCCGCTCGCCCCAGCAGGCCGAGGGAGGGAGCAGCGCGGAGCCGGCGAGGAGCCGGGGTGAAGCTGGGTCCGCTAGGTGAGTGTGGCGGGGAAGCCGGGGGAACGACCCGCCGCCGGCCCGGCTCTCCCGCCCCTCCCTCTGCCCCGGGTCCTTTCGCGCGGGTCCCCAGCCCCCCGGGGGCTCCCGCCCCAGTCCCGCTTCCTGCCCGCCAGCTCTCCATCTCTCCGGGTGGGCGAGGGGGCTGCGGCCTTCCACCCGGCCAGCTCTTTGCGCGTCCTGGGGACCCTGCTCCCCCTCCGCCACGCCCCGTGAACTTAGTCAGCCCCGCCTCTGGGCGCCCGAACCCTGCAGCATCCCCTCGCCCTGGGCCTCTGTGCCTCTTTCCCGCCGCGCTGCGGTTTAAATTCTCCTCGCCTGTGTGTGAGCCCAAGTCACTCTCAGGCTTCGTAGGTGACTTGAACGTGGATATCCACCTTTTTAGTTCCCCACCTTCAGGAGGTATAGAGAGATACTGTTCCTAAACTGTTGAGTTTCAAATAGGCTTTGAGATCCTGTAGATTTAACTCTTCATTTATCCATCCCTTTATTTAATCCTTCATTCAACAATCTTGTAGAAACAGCGACAAATATGTAATGAGCCCGGGACCGTGGAAGGCGCTGGGGAGGAATAGTGGTGAACAAGGCAGGCATGACTTCGCGGAGCTTGTAGTCTAGAGATTTTAATCAAGTAAACTAGCATTTGCCATATTGTGTGGTGTGTGCTCCGATAGAACATGAGAAAGATACTTAACCCAGACTTGCTTGGAAAATTATATTATCCCCCTTCCCTGGTCTTCACATTCTCTTTCTGGATTTAGGCAAAGTTTTCATCCTTCCTTCTTTATTGAGTAATCTTTGCTCCCTCAGATACTCCAGATCCCAACTTCCTCAACTTTATCATCTGTTGATTTAGCCGATCAACAAGGAGCTGCGGGACCCTTTCAGACAGTGTTCCTTCCGTCCGTCCATCCTTCGTGTCTTGCAGTAAATATTGAGACAGTTTGCATAAAATCCACCCCCTTGGTGCCCAGAAAGCAACCAGCTGCTTATTGATTGGTGGAATGGAACCTTGAAAAGTTATCAAGTGTTTTCTGGGAATAAAGAAGTAGAACACATTCCAGATACAAAATAGCTTTAGAGAAAATACAGCAAGGCCTAAAAAGAGAATTGGAAGCAGTTTGACAGGCCTGAGGTGCGTTTGGCGGTAGCTCTCTAGTGACGAATAGGAAAAGCAAAATTAATAGGGGTTAGATCACAAAGGGCCGTGGATGTTTTGTTAAGGGGAACAGTATCAAGATCAGTGGTTTTTCAGGCAGGGTAATTGGGCCCCAAGACTTCCACGAGATACACCTGCATATACAGCTTTAGAAGGATCCATTTCCAGATCCTCAGCTTCCAAATGAACTCTCCTGAAGCTGACTTTACAAGAAAAGGCAGGAGTGGGGGCTGTCCTATCCTTCATACCTCCCTGTGTCATCCCAAGTGTAAAAACCTCGGGTTGCCAAACAGTATTTGGAAATACTGATTTCAGAAAGGCGTCTTTTGGTGATTAAATTACCTTGTAAACCCAAAAGGCTTCCTCTCTTCCCCTAATAACACATTGGTGTTAGGGTGAAGTGTGTTCCTGGTTGTGATATTCTGAATTCAGAAGAACCCAACAGTTAAATGTGATTAGAATGTTTTTTGGGACCATGGGTTTTACAGGCTATAGATAAAACTTGCATAAAAACTTTTAAAGAGATTTCTTTTAATATAGGTGTGTGTTATTCATTCAGTAAGATAGTTAAAACTTGTTTTATCAAATCATGAAATGCTTATTCCAATTACAGTTACCTTAGTTCTTTTTATAAAATGTTTAGTAGTTTCTGCCTTTTTTTTTTTTTAGTTTATTTATTTATTTTGAGAGAGAGAGAATCCCAAGCAGTTTTCTCACTGTCAGCACAGAGCCCGAAGCACCCAGCTTGATTCCATGAACTGCGAAGTCATGACCCGAGGCTTTGCCAGGAGTTGGATGGCTAACCTGCTGAGCCACCCAGGCTCCCCTCTACCTCCTTTTAACAAAAGAATAAGCTTGTTTAAATTTGTGATAAAAAATTTTAGCATTAAGCTTTATTTTTTAAATGTTTATTTATGTGTTTTTGAGAGAGACAGAGCACAAGCAGGGGAGGGGCAGACAGCGAGAGGGAGACACAGAATCCGAAGCAGGCTCCAGGCTCTGAGCTGTCGGCACAGAGCCCGACTTTGAGCTCAAACTCACGAACTGTGAGATCATGACCTGAGCCAAAGTCGGACGCTTAACAGACTGAGCCACCCAGGTGCCCCTAGAATTAAACTTTAAGACCTACAAGGGATATGTGATTTGAATTCTTTTGGGGATACACGAGTAAAACCATTTCAAGTGTTTGTTGCAGGCAAACCATGGAAAGATAATTAGAAGGTAACATTAGATTTGTCTTTGAGATTACTGTATCGTTAGTGTGTATGTTGAATAGGGAGAATTTTAGACTGGAGGCAGGGAGCCAGTGAGAAAACTAGAACCAGACTAGAGATGATGAGTGCTCTATGTTGGTTACAGTGGGAATGGAGAGGGTTTAGAGAGATGTTAAAGATAGTAGAGCGGACAAGGCCTGAATGGTCCTAGGTTCCAACTTTAATGACCAGGTGGGTGGTGATGCAGGAGACACTATTAGGAGGAGGGACTCCTTCAAGGAGAAAGCTAGAGGGGTTCACTTTGGACATGTGAGGTTCCTGCGGCACATCGAGGTAGAAAGGCCCAGAAGGTCATTCCATAGGTCTGGAGCTCCTGACAGAGGTCTTGGTGATGATAGAAAGTTGAGAATGGAGGAGGTGGTTGAGGTCGTGGGATAGAAGAGATTGCTCTGGGAGAGTTTATTGAGCACTTGCTGCGTGCCAGGCAAAGTGAGAAGACTGAACCCATGGGAGTACCATCGTTGAGAGAGTGGGCAGAGGAAAAGGGATGGAAAAAGGAGGCAGAGAATTTATAACCAAATACAAAAGTGAGTGTGTAAATGAGAAGTCACGTGCTGAAAAACTGTATCTGGATGAAATCTTAACTTCAGGATCTGATACTCATGATCTGGAGTTGCGTTTAGCTTCCCCACTAGATTCCCTGTGTGACCTTGGAATTGTGTGATTATAGCCTCCCTAGATTTTTAGCATGGGATCAGATGCTTTGATCTGTCAGTGAAATGCAGAGAAAAATTTTGTTAAATGCCCCAAACTTCTTACCCTCTCCCCTGGCAGAACTGGAAAACCAGACCAGGCATTTTGGTACAAATAGAGAGAGTGCCAATTCCTCTTAGGCCCTGAAATACAAAGAGCTTTGTCTTTTTTTTTTATATAAAAATTTTTAAATGTTTATTTTTGAGAGAGACAGAGTGTGAGCAGGGGAGGGGCAGAGAGAGAGGGAGACACAGAATCCAAAGCAGGCTCCAGGCTCCGAGCTGTCAGCACAGAACCCGATATGGGGCTCAAACTCACAGCCATGAGATCATGACCTCAGCTGAAGTCAGACACTTAATCTACTGAGCCACCCAGGGGCCCCAAAGAACTTTGTCCTTGGGAACCCTCATGGATATTCTGGACAGACAGTGGTATTCTAGACCAGAGTGCTCGGACTTACTGCACTTAAGACTTCTTTATACCCTTCAAAAGCTCTTCGGGGTCTTCAATATATTTTTTTAATGTGGGATACATAATCTTAATATTTACCATATTAGAAATTGAAATATGTATTAATTAGAAATAGAAAGCCATTACAAGTTAACATAAGTAGAATTTTTTAAATGAAAAATGATACTGTTTCAAAAAGATTAGTCGAAGAGTGACTTTTTTCAAATCTCTTTAATGTCTGGCTTAATAGAAGACAGCTGGATTTTCGTCTCTCTTTCTGTGTTCAGTCAGCTGTGATTTGTTGTTTTGGTTGAATTATTAAGAAAATCCAGCCTCACATGGACATTTAGTTGGAAGAGGAAAAGTATTTTTAGTAGCCTTTTCAGATAATTGTGGATATTCTTCTTTGGTATTACACTCAAGTTAGCAAGGCATGTTTTTATGAAGGTTATTACAATGTGGTATCTGAAATGGTTATCAGTGAACTTTTCTTATTTTGTTACATTAAAACCCATTGGTCGGTCTCTCATTTTGACTGAGTCTTTGACCCAGACAGGATTCTGTAGCATTGTGTGATAGGTATCTGGAAAATACGGGTTTCATTGAGCTGTGTGGCGCTTCCACATGTTGCCACAGTTTATTAACGGTATCAGAAAAATCGTTCAGATCATCACCACACTCTCATCAGAAAAAGGGTTAAGTTTTGGGAAGCTGTCAAGCTCATGGGGGCAGATATAGTTTTGCCAAAATTCTAATTTTCTCTTGGAAGCTCAAATTTCATCATTGGCAACAAACACTGTCAGTTATTTTTCTTGAATTGCCAGACTCACTTTGTTTTTTATTTTCTAGAAAATGTTTGCCAAATGCCGAAGTCTGAATAACCCATCACTTTTGTGTCATTTATTCTTTCAAGTGAACATGATGTTCTACAGAAAAATTTTGCAATTCAAAAGCGCAGTGCTTTCCTTAGAGGCAGCCATCTGTATGCCACACAAGGGCTTTATGTGTGCTCCTCGTTTTGTCACACAGAATATTAAAAAGATGCCCTCCAGAGTTGAGATTTAATAGAAGTTTTGCTCTGTCATCAAGGACATTGTTGGGTAAAGCCGGCATTCTTTCACTGTGTGGTGAGGAAGCTTGTGGTGGGGAAGGATCGAACTTGGTGTGCTGTTGTCTCAGTTCTTGCTCAGGCACCGAGTGTTTGCCCCACCGTTGCTTTGGTACCATCGGTGGAAAGGCCAGCACAGTTAAAAAGGCGAATCACATCTTAGTTCTGTGAGGAAAATAGTTTGACCAGCAGAACCTGTGGACTGTCCCCTGACGACCACCGTCCACCCTCGGGAGGAGGAAAGAGGTTCCTTTCTGGTGATAAAAGCCAAAGCTTTTTTTTAAAAATATGTTAAGCCTCCAGCAGTTTTCACTTTTCAGTAATTTGTAGACTTAACCGCTCTCAGCTCTAGGTGCTGTCAGCTAGATTTTTCTCTCAGGTTTGCCAACTCCTTTTGCGTTACTTAACTGTGTTCTATCAAAGCCATCTGTCCTAACATGTGGTACTGACCCTCCCTTCACATAGGGGTACCGTATTGACCTTCTTTTCTCGGGAGGCCTTCAAGAAGTTCATTGCTCCTCCACCTTTTTTTAGGGAGACATAGCTTGCGATTGATCTTACAAGAGAAAATGAGTCTGGTTCCTGTATTCCTCCCCATTCAGCTTGGTTCCAGGTAAATTCGTTCTATCTTCTAACATAACTACTGAGCGATTAAAGCAGTCTCATTAGAGAGCTTTCGAATTGTAGGCTCTGCACCATTTTCTGACGTCCTGAGTTCCTCTGGTGACCGTGAGAGACAACCTAGGTACAGGAGGAAAAGGAAACTGCAGGGCCCCACACACCCCTGTAACGTAGGAGAGTGATGTGATCGCTGGGTAATGAATAATTGCTTTCCGTAGAAGTAGATCCCTTGTCCAGGTGGGTCTGGACCTGGCCCCCGGAGACTTGAAGGTTTGAAACAACAGCCATAGATGTTCTAGCAAAGGTTGCTCATCATTCACTCTCACCTAAGGAGGAAACTTGAGGCACAATTACCTCTCAAAGTGTGGAAGACGGACGGAGATAGGTAGTTTGTGAATGGCGGATACAGATGGCAAAGCAGGTTGGTGTGCTTCCTGAGACTGCGTGCTCTAGAAGGGCAGAGGCTGCAGCCCGGGACGGTGGTCGGGAATCTACTGCAGGAGCCCTGCGCTTGGTGAGCTGGGTGGGCGGAGGGGGTAGGTATTGGGCTAAGCTAGCTCTGTAAACAGAAAGAAAGGGATGTTTGAGGCCGTTTTGTTTATCTTTAAGAATGTTTTGCACTTCTTTATCCTCCTTTTTTAAAAAATTTTTCAATGTTTTTATTTATTTTTGAGAGAGAGAAAGAGAGACAGAGTGTCACCAGGGGAGAAGCAGAGAGAGAGGGAGACACAGAATCCGAAGCAGGCTCCAGGCTCTGAGCTGTCCACACAGAGCCCGACGCGGGGCTGGAATTCACAAACCGCAAGATCCTGACCTGAGCCTAAGTCGGATACTTAACCGACTGAGCCACCCAGGCGCCCCTGATTGATGCATTCTTATCTCAGCCCTGCTCCTTTTGTCCTTAGCATGGCTTTACTAAAATCTGACATTCCCATCTGATTTCAAGAAGGTTAACAGAAAACACATTCCCTTCTTGAATAACAGTGGTCATAGGAAAAAAAACCCTTAAGCTTCCCATGTTGTCCCCGTGGTCCTTGACCCTCGCCGGCCCTTATCTCAGCCTCCAGGTTCTTGTTTCTCAACTGGTGCCGGCAGCAGCTGCTTTTCAGCTGAAGTCAGGACAAGGCCTTGCGTTTTGTTGGGGAGTGAGATTTTTGCTTAGAATCAGGTGTAAACAGCATTTCTCCCCTAAAAATCAGAGACCTCCCCCTATATGGTGTGTTGATGGGCCCTGGAGAAAGTGCTGTTGAACTTCATCTGCCAGGCTCTGGTGTTCGCCTTCTCCCTCTTCCTCCCCTTAAGCCAGAGTTGGCAAATCCACTGGCAGGTTAGAGTTGAGTATGCTGGGTGACAAGTGCATAGTAAGGTGGCTCCCAGTGGCTGCACCAAAAAGACTTGTATACTGGGGAGGCCTTTCTTTAAGGCATGTGACCTCAGTTCTTGCACCTTAGTGATGGGTCCCCAGTCAAGCCTGCTTCAGGAAAGGGAGCAAGGAGTGAGCCTTACTTCATTGGCTGGAACCATTCACTGGTAAAATCCATTCCTGCCAGTCTCATTTCAAACAAGAATTGAAGTTGACCGTGCGCTGCCTGCCTCCTGGTCTGAGGACAACCAAGCTTCCCTTTAAGTAGTAATAACCTTTGTTTTTTAAGTTTATTTTTTTATTTTGAGAGTGACAGAAGGATATTTGTGTGTGTGCAAGCAGGGGAGGGGCAGAGAGAGAAGGAGAGAGAGAATCTCAATCAAGCTCCATGCTCTTAGCTTGGAGCCTGATGCCTGATGTGGGGTTTGAAGTCACAAACCGTGAGATCATGCCCTGAGCTGAAATCAAGAGTCAGATGCTCAACATATTGAGCCACCCAGGTACCCCCAGATGTTTTACCTATTTTTAAAATTCCCTATTTAAAAATTTTTAAATTGAGTTGGTTTTCATCCTTTTTAAAAATTATTTCTTTTGTGGGGCGCCTGGGTGGCTCAGTCAGTTAAGCATCTGACTTCGGCTCAGGTCATGATCTCACAGTCCGTGGGTTCGAGCCCCGCGTCAGGCTCTGTGCTGACAGCTCAGAGCCTGGAGCCTGCTTCAGATTCTGTGTCTCCCTCTCTCTCTGCCCCTCCCCCGCTCACTCTCTGTCTCTCTGTCTCTCAAAATAAAATAAAGACATAAAAAAAATTTTTTTTGAAATTATTTATTTTGAGAGCGAGAGAGAGGGGAAGGAAGAGTGCGCGTGTGTGCACATACACTCACGGATGAGTGAGTGGAGGAGGGGCAGAGGGAGAGGGAGATTCCCAAGCAGGCTCCACGCTGTCAGCTCAACCCCACTCGAGGCTTGATCCTACAGACTGTGAGATGATGATCTGAGCAGAAATCAAGAGTCAGAAGCTTAACCAACTGAGCCACCCAGGTGCCCCACATCTTGTGAGAGTTCTTAGTATATTCTAGACACAAGTCCTTTATAATTGCCGATATTTCCTCCCAGTTTGTAGAGTTTTCTTTTTCATTCTCTCAGTAGTGTTTTTCTAAGTTCTTATATATATGTGTATGTGTAGCTTTCTTTTTTTTAAGTTTATTTATTTATTTTGAGAGAGTATGGGTGAACAGGAAAGGGACAGAGAGAGAGGGAGAGAGAGAATCCCAAGCAGGCTCCATGCTGTCAGCACACAGCCCAACACGGGGCTCAGTCTCACGAACTGTGAGATCATGACCTGAGCTGAAACTAAGAGTTGGACACTTAACTGACTGAGCCACCTAGGTTCCCCTTTCTAACTTCTTAATTGTGATATAATCCAGCTAACAGCTGAACTATAACCACATTTTCTTTAAAAAATTTTTAGCCACGATTTTTGTATCATATCTAATAAATCTTTGCCTTGCCCAAGGTCATAAACATTTTCTCCTATGTTTTCTGCCAGAAGATTTATATTTTAGTTCTTATATTTACCTCTCTGATCCATTTTGAGTCAATTTATGGTCTAAGGTAAGAGTCTGAATTCATTTTTTGTACATGGATACCCCCTTGTTCCGTCTTCATTTGTTAAAGATTATCCTTTTCCTTATTAAGTTGCGTAGGCAACTTTATTGAAAATTAGTTGACCATAAATGTAAGGATTTATTTCTAGACTCTGTTTGGTTCCATTGATCTATATGTCTATTATGCCAATACTACATTGCGTTGATTACTGTAGCATTATACTAAGTTTCTAAATCAGGTTGTGTAAGTTCAACTTTGTTCTTTTTTTTTTTTTCTTCTCTTGTTTTTGGCTGTCCTAGGTCTTTTTCATTTCCATATACATTTTAGGATCAGCTTGTCAGTTTCTCCAGGAAAGCCTGCTGGGATTTTGATAGGAATTGCATTTACTCCATAGATCAGTAGTTTGGAAAGAATCACCCTCTTGACAATATTGAGTCTTCCAGTTCATGAACATGTTATATGCCTCCATTTATTTAAGTTTTAAATTTCTCTTGGCAGTGTTTTGTAGTTTTCAGTGTACTTCTTTTGTTAAGTTTATTCTTAAAAAAAATTTTTTTAATCTTTATTTTTGAGAGGGAGACACAGCGAGAGGCAGAGAGAGAGGGAGACACAGAATCCGAAGAAGGCTCCAGGCTCTGAGCTGTCAGCACAGAGCCCGATGCGGGGCTTGAACTCATGAACCGTGAGCTCAGGACCTGAGCTGAAGTTGGACACTTAACCAACTGAGCCACCCAGGCGCCCCAAGTTTATTCTTTTTTAAAAATATTCATTTATTTTGAGACAGCACATGCATATGCACACACGAGTTGGGGAGGGGCAGAGAGAGGGAGAGTAAATACCAAGCATTCTCCACGTTCAGCACAGAGCACAATGTGGGGCTGGATCTCACGAATGAGATCATGACCTGAGCTGAAATCAGGAGTTGGACACTTAACCAAGTGAGCCACCCAGGCACCTCTTGTTAAGTTTATTCTTAAGTATTTTATTCTTTCTAATGCTATTGTGAATGGATGTGTTTCTTTTATTTCATTTTTTCTTGTTAGTATATAGAAGTAAATCAATTTTTGTATTTGATTTTATATCCTGTTATCTTACTAAATTTGCTTATTTAGTAGTTTTTTTTTTTTTTGTAGATTTGTTAGGATTTTCAGTGTACAAGATTATGTCCCCTGCAAATAAGTATAGTTTTATTTCTGCCTTTGCAATCTGCATGCATTTAATCTTTTTCTTGCCTTATTGCACTGGTTAGCATTTCTAGTGCAGTGTTGAATAGAAATGAGGAAAGTAGACATCCTTGTCTTATTCTCAATCTTAGAGGGAAAGCATCTAGTGTTTTACTATTAAGTATGATGTGAGCTGTTTCTGTGATCTTATGATATGTCTCTATCAAACTTTGAGTATTTCCTTAGTTTTTGCAGCATCAAAGATAGTCTGGGCTCATCTGGTGCTTTTTCTGCCCCAACTGTTTTCCAAGGAGCTCTAGTTTCTTGGTTCTTTTTATTGACAAACGGTATGTAGTGATCAGGGTCTGGGCACTAAGTGAGTAAAGATCACTTTTTAACTCTTCGCCCAGTGTTTTCAGAAATCCCAAACATCTAGTTATATAAAAATTGTGAGGGTATCCCAAAGCATTTTTTTAAGTTTATTTATTTATTTTGAGGAAGAGAGGAGAGAGAGAATCCCAAGCAGGTTCCACACTGTGAGTGTGGAGTCTGACACGGGTCAAACTCACTAACTCTGAGGTCATGACCTGAGCCAAAATCAAGGCAGACGCTTAACTGGCTGAGCCACCCAGGCACCACCCCCCCCAACCCGAAGCACTTTTCACTTGTTTTTTAGTGCCAAGTCATACCTGCAGATGAAGAACCTGGTTACCAGTAATGTAATAAATTGCACAGAAGTCTCCAAATGACCAGACTACTATGTCTTTTTATAAAAGAGCATTGTTTGTACTAGCTGAAATTTTGCAACAGAATACTTGCTGCCCTCTCCATGTGTGTCTCCCCCTTCCACCCGCCCCCTCCCCTTCATTGATACTTGAGAAAAGAGCTGAGGGAAGAAGGTTAGAGCATTTGGTGCCAGTAATAATGAGCGTGATAACTGCCACCCGCCCTTTGAATGTTTAGTGTGGACTGGGCTTTATGTGAATGTTCTAATTTGATCTCACTGCTACCCAGTGGGGGTTATCGTACTTCCTCGCTTGTCTTTTCCCAAACATCCCAGCTGTGTGGTTTGAGCCCTGAATGAATTCACTATTCATCGGAGCTCTGTTTGACGTGAGTTATGAAGGGGTGGTAACTGCTGACCCAGCGTGTCTGTGAGGGATCGGAGTGCCCTGGAGACGCTTGGAATACTTCACACAAGTAACATGTGGTTGGTTGGTGGTGTTTTGTTTTGAAAGATTAAACAATACAGATGCCTGTGAAGTAAACTGGAAGTGTCCCCCTCCCTTCCCCTCCCCTGCCCCATCCTTCATTCCACCCTTCTCCCCAAGATATCTGCCATGATAGTTTAGTGTACGTTCTTCCAGACCTTTGTTTCTGCATAAACATACTCAAGTGTCCTGAGAGCTGTTTCGGTGGGGCTTTTCTTCCCAAGAACTCACTCCTCAGCTGCTCTGCCCTGAACTCCCCTTTCTTTTCAGCTGGGCATTTTCCTGTTTGGACCTTGACTGAGGAACTTAATCAGAAACAGGCTTGTTTGCTTCTAAACATGAATACCTCGGGCAATAGCATAGTGTTTGTATCCCCTGTTCACCGCTTAAGGTCTCCCATTTCCCAGGGATAATACATAGGCGCAAGAAAGGTGTAAGATTAGTAGCTCTGTGAAATGTGTTAGATTGTTCAAAATACTTTTTTCCAGATGAGGTCAGTTTATTGGTTCCAAAAGTAAGTTCCTCACAAGCTCTTGATTGGAGGGTCAGCTGATGGTGGACCCTTGAGAGAGAGGAAATATGAATGCCTTTGCTTTTCTTTAACTAGTGGATATATGTGGCTAAAAAATGTATGTAAATTGAATGAAAATAACGAGACTTGTGAATCCTTTTAATTTATATAATCACCAATTTAAGTTTAGATTTACTTGGGTTCGGTGTTCTTGTGTTTTGTTGTTGTTGTAGAAACAGACTCTTTTTTTTTTTTTAATGTTTGTTTATTTTGAGAGAGAGCCCATGTTCATGAGAGCAATGCTCATTTGCCCAAGTGGGGCTCATGTGTCCCTCCCTCAAGTGGGAGGGCTCCATCTCAGGAACTGTGAGATCATGACCTGAGCTGAAAGCAAGAATGGGATGCTTAACCAACCGAGCCACCCAGACGCCCCCAGTTGGGCGTTTTTGAAACAAGGTTTCCATCAGTAGCCTTTGTGAGGCTTCCTATATATATAAATACCTTTCCTTCTTGTTCTTGCCTTTGATGTCTCATCCTATAGTGTTTCCTGGGAGATGGGCAGCCTGTTTCTGAGATTCTAAAGGCGCACACACATAGACACACCAGTGTGTGTCATCACAGTGCACTTAGAAATTTGAGGGAGACGGGGGTGGGGGGAGGGTCTCCCGGACATTATGGCAGGAGCCCAGGGTGTACTACAAGGGACAGGTTTTATGACCTCATGGGAAAACGGCCTTCTGAGTGTATGTTTTCTCTAGGGTCTGCGTGCTAGACATTATTTGCCTATCTAGACTTTGACTTTGTGGCAGAAACCACTATTGCAATGTGTTAGATTTTGAAACTATTTTCTTACTTCCTCTACTTCTTACATTTTAGGCCTTTGAAGGCTTGTTTTTTAATGTTTATTTTTGAGAGACGGACAGACAGAGAGTGGAGAAGGGGCAGAGAGAGAGAGGGAGACACAGAATCTGAAGCAGGCTCCAGGCTCTGAGCTGTCAGCACAGAGCCCAATGTGGGGCTCAAACTCATAAACTGCGAGATCATGACCTGAGCTGGAGGTGGCTGCTTAGCCGACTGAGCCACCCAGGCGCCCCTCAAAGGCTTTGTAAAGTTTGTCACTCCTCGTTCCTATAGTCAGACGGGGTCATTCCCTGGTACTGGAGAGGCAGTGCTATTGAGGGCAGCATATGGGAAAGGTGACCCGTAGCCAGCAGTCAGAGGTCCCTGGGACCCAAGCTGCCTGAATTTTCTAGCTAGGTCTCTACTTCCCCATCACATGGGGCTTTGATTTCATTAATAATCTCTGTAAAGAGAAGGAAGGAGGTTGGTTGTAGCATCATTTCCTTGTCTAAACCAGACACGACTTCTGAACCCAAAACTACGATACCAGGTCAGAACATTTTTACGTGGTACTGTTGTGAATGATACTGTTCAGTTCATGTTCTTGAAGCTACTCTGGGTAAGTTATCTGACGTGCCAGATTGGTTTTGCTTGGCAGTTCCTGACACAGTCCTCTTAGCCAAACCTGGTTATCTCTTACTAGCCAAGGAGCTGTTTCCCAGAAAGGGACTGTTTGGTCCCCGTGTCCAGATAATGCTTCCTCACGAGGACAGGTGGCTCTTTTCTAAGTTGCCATCTGACTACGAGAGGAAAGAAGGAGTGGGAAACAGCCATTGCAAAGACATACGAGATCCGGAATCCTGTTAGTCAGAGAGAGTAGAATCCACTTTACTCTGGCGCTTGCCCAGCTGGCCTCTTCACCGTCTGCCTGGGAGCAGGCTGCCCGCAGCCTCTGAAGAGGGCAGGAGTGGTTTTTTTGCTTCCTTCTTCCTCATTTGGATTAGAAGTCAAGTCAGCCAGATGCCAGGCCACTTGCGTTCAGTATTCCTGGCACTGAGGAGTCACGTGACACAATGCAGCGAGGCAAACATTGCGTAGTGTGTGCAGAAGGGAGGAAGGAGGGTTCCCTTCACCCAGCCCTGAGGTAGTGTGCAGTGGGCATCCATGGCTACAGGGGGCAAGTGGGATGGGCCAGGTTCTGAGGAGAACACATGCGCTTACAAGCCTCGTCCCCGAAGGGGCTCAATATAAACAGTGGGAGAGGGTTTCCAGCCTGGGTTTTGTCTTGATCCTGAAGCTTAAGGATAATTGAGACAGGGAGTAAGTGTGTGTTTCATTCCTGTTTAAGAGGCATTTAGAGTCGGACCAACTCTAATTTTAATCTAGGCCCCTCTCATTATTGGTTTAATTATAGAAGAGTCACTTAGCTTTTCTGATTTTCAGATTCATCACCAGTAAATTGAATATAAGGTTTTTGTGAGGCTTAAATAAGATAATAGAGTTAAAACGCCTAGCACGGTACCTGGCATTTGTTAGATGCCCAAATGAAGCTGCAGCACTGCTGGTGTGTTCTCCTTCATTTACTGAACTTTCTCAGTGTATTCATTCAGCAGAATATTGGGCACTTAACTGTGTTACAGACACTACTGAGGACGTGAGCCAAAGGAAAACATGCTTGTTGCTCCCGGTCAGGTGAGCAGTGCCTCATTAAAGTTCCAGCATAATAGAAGCAGTGATGATGGCATGTGTGTAGCTGAGGCATCCTTTTCAAAGTGGAGAGGCCAGGAAGGCTCCCAGGAGAAGGGGGTGTTCGTGCTGATTACTTTTCAGTCTGGTGAAAAGGAAAAGGCTCCAGGTAGTGGCACTTGCAAAGGCATGAAGGTCTGAGATAGTGCGATGCCCATGAGGAGCCACAAGTGGGGTATTTTTCAGACATACCAGTGACATTTCATTTCCTTAGCCCTTTTCTCCCGTCACTTTGGCGTGTCTGTCAGCTTGCATTGGTAGGGCAAGACCTGAGGACTTGGTGAGGACTACGTGAGTTGGGACTGTGAATCTGCTGAGTGTACACAATGCACACATGAGCGTGGCCTTGTAAAGTCCATGGCAGGCTTTGACCCTTCCCTTGTGTCTGCTTCTCTGCCATAAGCGTGCACTGTGTGATTGTCCCCTGCACAGTATTTCCATAGTCTGGACTTGGTGGAGGTCCATTTTTGTCTCTTAATATGAGGTTACTGGTATTAAAATCTAGTTTTAGAACTTGGGCTATTTTTAGCCCACTGTCATTTTGAATATTGGCAGTAATGAGTTGTGGTTTTTGTACTCTCTCTCCTTGAGAAGGAATCCACACAGGTCAGCCTTTGCAGGAAAAGAAGGTGACGTCACGTGGCTTCAGCAGGCTTTTTTTTGGTAGACAACACCAACAGTTCCTAGAGATGTAGACAGGAATCGTGGATCTTCCTTGGCCACTAAATTAGTCTCTTATCAAAATACAAGGACCTCTCTCCTTTGGAGTTTGTGTTTTAGAAGAGAAGCAAAAAAATTCTCTGCTAATTCTTTCCCTCTAGCCATTGCGAAAACACTTCCTTGGGCAGGATACCAGGATTCCATTCAGAATTATCCCAGATGAATGACTTCTTATAGAAGGGTCTTATTTTTTCCCCTTTGGATGCTGTCATTTGGAAAACTGGAGATTATTTTGTGACTTTGATTTAGAAAGTAAGTGACCGTGCTTCACAGACTGTTTGGAACTCAGAATTACTGGCTGGTTCAGAGGTTTTGCCTTAAAGGAAACATTAATGAGGGAACGTCTGAGACAGGCCCTCCCTCCCTGAGATCAACCCCAGCTGATAGCTGGGGTTTGATGTAAAGAAAGCTCTCCTCCTCCTTCCTCTGTATTCTACACCCTGGACTCTCCTGTCCCACTGTGGCTGCTGTAAATGAGGTCACTTGAAGTAAAAATAATGTTGGTGTCCAGTTCCATTTTGTTTCTACTTTTTCTCACCAACACCTGGCATGGGATTTAAGTCTATATAGTTGGCAAGACGCTTGAAGAGATGAAATCACTGTCTCAGCATGTGAGCGAACTGCAGAGGTCAGCCCGGGAGTTGTCTGCTTGTGTCTCAACTTGTCACACTTAACTATAAAAAAGCAGGCCATGCCAGGGGTGACTGAGAGTTGGTCAGGGACTCGTAGATGAAAAATCTGTTTCTTGAGTGACCTTTGATCTTGCAGAATTTTGAACATTGGCAGAATTTTGAATATTGGTTTCTCTGCCACCCCCAGACTTAACCTTACTCCGAGCCACACCGGGGTTAGGCGAGGGAAGGAGGCCACTCGGTGAAGTGGATGGTGACACAGAGAGCTGTATTTTGCTTTGGAGAGAGAAGAAAGAGCCCCCTGAGGGAGTGGGGACACGTGAGCAGACTCACTGGTGGAGTCTGAAAGCCCGAGTCCTTGACGAGGCTGGCTTTGATCGCATGAGGGCCGAGGGAGGACCACTGGGGGCCCCCTGGGAATCTAGTGCCCTTCTCCCAGGGTCCTAAGTGACAGCCATGGCCGGGCACCCAGGAAGAACTGAGGGAGGCTCTGTTGCACGGTGTCTGTCCCCCTGAGACCGTAACGTTCCCTGTGGCTTCTCTCCCCTTCAGGCTGACGGACTTCCAGGATGCAGCCGCTACCACTGGGGGTGCGTGGCACCTTTTCCGAGTTGGGCCATGAGGCCACGTGGCCATGATGCGGTGGGCCCCTCATGGCCTCAGCAGGAACAGAGCACTACAGTATTGGCTTCCGCCAGGGAAACAGCTTCAAGCAGAGTGGCCCCTCAGGCACAGTGCCCGCCCCGCCACCGGAGAAGCCCTTCGAGGGCAAAGCCTGGGCTCAGGCCCATCAGCAGGTGAAGCCAATCTGGAAGCTGGAGAGGAAGCACGTGGGGACACTCTCAGCAGGGCTGGGCCCGGGCCTCTTGGGGGTTCCACGCCAGCCAGCGTACTTCTTTTGCCCCAGCGCTTTATGTAGCTCAGGACGCACGGCCGTCAGCGCAGGCCCCAGCAGCTCCTGCTACTTGCACACCCTTCCAGACCTGTTCGGTGGCACCCTCCTGTACCGCCGCTCCGGCTGTGGGCACAAACCCTACCAGCAGCTGGAGTCTTTCTGCTTGCGCTCAAGCCTGCCCGAGAAAAGACCTTTTTCTCTCCCTCAGAAGAGCCTCCCTGTCAGACTCACTGCCAACGAGGCCCCTTCTTCCCCAGTCTCCCCCATGGCTCAGCCCATGGCATCCCCCTCGACAGATCCATACCTCTCACTGGGAGCGGCTGGGGAAAACCCTTCGGGGAAGAGCCTGGCCTCTGCCATCTCAGGGAAGATCCCATCTCCACTCTCCTCCTCCTACAAGCCCGTGCTGAATAACAACTCCTTCATGCGGCCAAATAGCACTAAAGTGCCTTTATCACAGGCCACAGAGGGCCTGAAGCCAGTATCCTCGCCCAAGATCCATCTCGTCTCCTGGCACCATTCGGGGGGCACTGGAGACTGTGCACCGCAGCCTTTTGAACACAAGGTCCCCAAGAGCCCTGGCACTGTCCTAGATGATGCCCCTGCCTCTAGCACCCTGTCTGCCGCTGGCTCCTTAGACGCGTCCACCACCAGTGTTGCCTCTCCCCAGTATAACCGGAGTAACTTAACCACGAGAGCAGAGCCACATCCCTGTGGCCTGGATGGCGACTTTGTTTCTCAGGCTCTGACTAAGGAGGTTCGGTTCACTGAAGCCGTGAGGAAGTTGACTGTAGGAGGCTTTGAGAAGAAGCCAAGGCACGGCTGCCAGTTTCGACAGTCTTGTTTCATAAACCCCAGCTTGCAGTGTGATCTGCTCAACAGGAGCAGGCGGTGGAAAGCTCCTGCGGTAGGCCAGCAGGTCCCTCAGGAGGAGGCGGGAGCAGACAGCAGCATCCTCCCTAGAGTCCCGGACGCGTTGGAGTTGGACAGCACGGTCTTCTGTACCAAACGCATCAGCATTCACCTCCTTGCCTCACATGCCAGTGCGCTCAGCCACAGCCCTGCCTGTGGGTCTGCGATGGACTCCCCACCAGTTGGAGAAGACAAGACTCCCGTTCTGCCTTCTCCCCCTCAGCCCCTTGGTGTAGCCGATGTGGCCACCCGTCTCTCTTCCATCCATCTGGACCAGCTTGGAACGGAGGGGCCCAAGGAAGCCAGGGAGCTGGACTCACCTGCTAGGGATATCGGGTAAGTTGGAGAACGTTTTTGATTGACTTAGAACCGTAGAATGTGTACACCGTAATTTAATGACACTGACCCTATGTCTCTGAAGGTGGTTTTATTTTTTGGCTGCCCTAGAATTTTGCTTTTCACTTTAGGGCAGAGTTTGGCACACTAGACCAGTAATCTTGCCCACTGTCTGCTTTTATAAATAAAGTTTTATTGAAACACAGCCTGGCCCGTTCATGAAGTGCTGTGTATGGCTGCTTTCCTGTTACAGTGGTAGGTTTGAGTAGTTGCAACAAACTGTATGGCCCACAAAACTGAAAAGATTCACTGTCTGGTCCTTCAGAGGAAGAGCTTGCTTTAGGTTAAAACCAGGGAGAAATATCAAACATCATGTGTTGGGGCCTGTGACCTTTCTACTTAATTCCAAACCAGATTGGGCTCTCTGCCATTCCTGGTATGACAGCCATTTTAGATTTAGGGCACACACATACTTGGCTTCTTCTCTTGTGCCTCGTTACTTCTCTGGAATCTTGGTCCACCAAGGCCTCGTTCTGAATTCCCAGAAGTCTGGTGACCTTTGAAGTCAGTCACCTGGCATTCATTGATGGTGTTTTTGATGCAGAGTTGTGTACTATGAGGGGCTTCAGAGAAGATAGGACACACACTACCTCTCCACCACAGAGCCCGTGGGCTTGAGGGACTGTGGCTGGACCTAAGCCCTGAGGGCAAGAGAAACAAGCAAGAGACAGCAGGTTGGTGAGTGGAGAGAAACACTGGGAGATGATGAAGGAATGAGAATCTTAACTGTGACCTCTTAATACGGACTGGGCTGGGGCATGCTTCCTTCTTACAGTTCAGCTACAGACCTCCAGGTAGACTTGGGTGAGACTGAAGATCTAGAAGAAGAGCTAGTAGATGGTTTGGAAGACTGCTGCAGCCATGATGAGAATGAAGAGGAGGAGGGTGAGTAAGGGACCCTCTTACCTCCAAGTGGCAGGTGGTCGCCACCCGCAAGGGAAGGGGGCTGACGGTTGTATACTGGGTCCTTGAGTCCCTTTATCACCTGTAGTAATCATTTGGCTTGTGGGTCTGAGGGTGGTGGTGGCTTCTGGGGAGTTGGTTTCCTAGCCCTCCCATCCCACCAGGCTTGTTTGCTCTGTGTTGCTGCCAAGCTCACAGAAGGCCATGCAGGGCAGCAGGGCTGTGTTCGTGGCTCTGCAGGAAGGCTGAGCCAACATGTCCAAGGAAGAGCTGCCTAGGCGTGGGGAGTTTGTGTAGCAGCCTCTCCTAGTGGACTTGTCTCTTCTTCGCCCCCAGGAGACTCAGAGTGCTCCTCATCCAGTGCTGTCTCCACCAGCGAGTCGGTGGCAGTGATCTCTCGGTGAGTGTTGTGTTGACCATTGGCAGAGGCTCATTTGCTGTCTCTTTAAGATTATAAGGAGGTTAATCACCTACGTCATTAATGGCCCTGTGAACCGTAACTCAATTTTTTTTTAAGTTTATTTATTTTATTTTATTTATTTTTTTTAACTTTATAGTTTATTGTCAGGTTGGTTTCCATAGCGTAACTCAATTTTTACCAGAGTTTTGCATTTGGGACTTTAGTTTTCAAACAAGGACCAATGGAAGGGACCTGAAACATTTTACCATTTGGGCTTCAAAATAGTACCATGTTTCTTAGGCTACAGTTTGGTCTTAATTTCCAGGAAATTGTTCAAGTAAAAAGAAAATGATTTCAAGAAGTGCTTAGAAAATTGGAACACCTGGGTGGCTCAGTCAGTTAAAGTGTCTGACTCTTGATCTCAGCTCAGGTCACGATCTCATGGTCATGGGATCAAGCCCTGAGTTTGTCTCCACACTGATCGTGGAGCCTGCTTAAGATTCTCTCTCTCCCTTTGCCCCTCCCCCTCTTGCACAGACACGTGCTCGCTCGCTCGCGCGCTCTCTCTCTCTCTTTCTCCCCCGCAAAAGAAAATTTTATGGACTGCCCTTGGTGGAGTCTGAGCAATATCCATGTCTAACTAGGAAACCAAAAAGTCAGTCTCTTCACGTAGGCTCTTCTTTTACAAGACCGGTTGTTGGAGGGTGCTGCGTGACTGAGACGGGGGTCCGGGAAAGGAAGGAGCGCAGGACTGGGAGGAAGTTACAATAAATGAGGGCAGTCGTTGTGCTGAAGGTCTTCAAAGGACTTGCTAAAGGGTCACATACGCCACCTTTCTGGGTAGAAAGTTAACACCTTCAACATAACCTTACTTGTTCCCCTCCCCACTTCCAGCCTTGTGTCATTGCATTGTTTAATTAAGTATTTTAAAGAACCCCCCCGCCCCAAAGTACTAAACATTAGAGTGTTCTTTTTTTTTAATTTATTTTTTAATGTTTATTTTTGAGAGAGTGTGAGAGGGGGAGGGGCAGAGAGGGAGGGAGACACAGAATCCGAAGCAGGCTCCAGGCTCTGTCAGCACAGAGCCCAATGCAGGGCTCGAACTCACAGACTGCAAGATCATGACCTGAGCCGAAGTCGGACGCTTAACTGACCGAGCCACCCAGGCGCCCCTAGAGTGTTTTTCTTTTTAAAAATAACTTCTACTGAAAATGTAAAAGAAACAATAAGTATTGACAGTTGGTGTTTTGTTTTGTTTTTTGTGTAAACTTTCTCTTCTAATTTTAATGAAAATCGAGCCACATGTATCGAGGCTAACGTATACCTACTGTATGGAGCGCCCACACTTGGCTTGCTTTTGTCTGTGTCAGCTGTGCCACAGAGGAAGCAAAGGGGACAAGGGGCCTTCCATGCCTTGGTTGGTGCGGCCCAGGCAAGCTGCAGCCCTGTGAGTGGGATGGTGGCAGCACCGGCACCACTTTGGAAGCTCCAGACTAGCAAAGGGGAGAGAGCTGTTTGCTAAGTGGAGACACAGACTAGGACTTTCTGTGAAGGTGGATAGAAATCCTGTCCTGGGTACCCTGAGTCTGGTGTTACTTGAAGCCCAACTGGTCCTCCTTTCCACAAAAACAAGGCCACACCTGGATGTTGACTGAGGACCTCTGCTCTCCATAAGAGAAGGATATTTAACGTGATTGACTTGGAGTCCCATCTTTTCCATCCTTAAGGGTGACCTAGGTTTGTCGTCAGGCCTGCTTTGAGACAGCTGCACAGCCCCTTACTTAACCTTTCTGAATTATATGATGAAATTCACAAAAATTGTTTGCTCATAATTTGTTCACTGGTTAATTTAACTTCTACACGATGTACAGACCTTCTTACCTATTCAAGGCTTTAAAACATGGATTTTCAGGGGTACCTTGGGTGGCTCAGTCGGTTGAACGACCGACTTCGGCTCAGGTCATGATCTCGTGGTTCGCAGGTTTGGGCCCCGCATTGGGCTCTGTGCTGAGAGCTTGCTCAGAGCCTGGAGTCTGCTTTGGATTCTGTGTCTCCTTCTCTCTCTGCCCCTATCCCATTCGTGCTCTGTCTCTCTCTGTCTCTCAATAATAAATAAATGTAAAAAAACCAAAACATGGATTTTCAAACAAATGGAGGTTGAGGAATTCCAAACCACTTTGCATTTTCAGGATGACTAAAATCAGAAATACTTTGGGATTGCTAAAATCATTTTTCCAAATTGCGAGAGATTTATATATTTCATTATAGAAAAGTCGACAATTATAGAAAGGTCATTGAAGACACTGTCTCTCTTTCTCTACCTAGCAATAGTTAGTTTATTGCCTTTTCTGTTTCATATTTTTTTTTAAGACTCACTTAATTTAATTTAAAAATTTTTTTAACATCCATTTGTTTATTCTGAGAGCAAGAGAGTGCAAGTTGGTGGAGGAGCAGAGAGAGAGGAGAAAGAGAGAATCAATCCCAAGCAGACTTGCACTATCAGTGCAGAGCCCAACCTTGGGCCCACTCCCACGCCCACGAACCACGAGACCATGACCTAAGCTGAAATCAAGAGTCAGATGCCCAACTGACTTAGCCAACTGCCACAAGAATCACTTAAAAAAATTTTTTTTTAAATGTTTGTTTATTTTTGAGAGAGAGAGGCATACTGCAAATGGGGGAGGAGCAGAGAGAGAGGGAGAGGCAGAGTCAGAAGCAGGCTCCAGGCTCTTAGCTGTCAGCACAGGGCCCGATGTGGGGCTCAAACCTGTGAATGGCGAGATCATGACCTGAGCCAAAGTTGGACACTTAACCAGCTGAGTCACCCAGGCACTCCAGGAACCACTTAATTTTAGAGCTGGGGGTCATTAAGTCCAGTCTCTCTCTCTCTTTTTTTTAATGCTTATTTTTGAGAGAGAGCGAGCGCGCAAGCAGGGGAGGGGCAGAAAGAGAGGGAGACACAGAAGCTGAAGCAGGCTCCAGGCTCTGAGCTGTCAGCACAGAGCCCAACACAGGGCTCGAACCCATGAACTGTGAGATTATAACCTGAGCCGAAGTCCAATGCTTAACCTACTGAGCCACTCAGGCGTCCCCTCCCATCTCTTTTTTTTCAGATGTGAATATTGAGGACCAGAGAAGTAACTATTGTAGCGTCCTGGTTTACTGCTAGACCAGAAGCCAGGCCTCTTGAGGATGATAAATCCAGTCCTTCTGAGAGGCAGCTAACAAAGATTTTTGTCTTTTTTTTTTTTTTTTTTTTTTTATCAAGCTTTTGATTTTGGGACAATTATAGATTCACATGGAGTTGTAAGAAATAATACAGAGAGATCCCCTGAAGTCTTTACTCAGTTTTCCCCAGTGGTAATATTTGGCAAAGCTAGTACCATAGAGTGCAACCAAGATACTAACATTAGTGAAGGCACAAGTATTTCCATCATTGCAGAAATCCCTCCTGTCGCCCTAATAGCCAAACCTCCCACCCTCTTATAGCCTACTTCCTCCTTAATGCTTGGCAACCACTAATTTGTTCTATAACTTTTTCATTTCAAGAGTATCATAAAAATAAGATGATTACCATATGTAACTTTTTGGGATGGGCTTTTTTTTTTTTTTTTTTAACTCCACATCTTTGCAGATTTATCCAGGTTGTTGCATGCATCAAGGTTGTTCAATTCCCTTTTATTGTTGAGTAGTGTTCCGTGGTGAGGATGTGCCACAGTACATTTGCCTGTTGAAGGATATTTACACTTGCATTATTTCCAGTTTGGGCTATCAGGAATAAAGCTGCTGGAAACCATCACGTACATATATTTTTAAAATAAATAATTTATTTTAAAATTTATTATTTTAAAATAATAAAATTATTTATTTATTTTAAAAATGTTTATTTGTTGGGGGCACCTGGGTTTTCAACAATCCTAAATTCTGATACTCCATAAATTCAAAGCCTTTCAAGTAGAATATTTTGGAAATGAGGAATTAAGAGTTGAATTCACTGGCATTATTTCACTGAGAATTAGTATTTAACTTGACCCATTAACATTCCTTCAAACTCCTTCAGATTTAAAACACTGAAGTGTCTTACATAGAGTGCCGATTTCTGGTGTGCGGTAAAATAACGGGCAGAATGGCTCTTTAGAAGCTAAAGGTTAGTCTGAAATGTAATGTTTGTGGATCATACCAACTTAGCAGAGAGAATAAGAACTGTGTTTTCCATCCCTGATGCTATTTAAGGAAATGGTCTGGGGGTGTCAGCTTGCACCAATACATGGTTGAGGTGTTGGGTGTATTGGAGATTCCTTGAGATAGCCTTGGCGGTCTTGGCTAGACGCTGTTGGAACAGCAGTAGGGACTCGATGGCCCACTGCCCCAGACTCCCAGACCTGTGTTACCATAGTGTTACATAAAAATCTGATGTCGCAAATCATTTCCAAATTGGAGAAAAACATTAATTATCTGTGTATCTTCAGACTTAACCTACATATAAAATGAGTTAGAAGTATCGCTCTTTCTTTTCTTTCTCTGGCTTTTTTTTTTTTTTCCTTTTTCTTGTTAAAACTCTCTGTTCCTCTTCTTAGGTCTTTCCCGCTCTTCCTCCTTTTTAATTATTCATATCAACTTTTTTCTTTCCTCTTCGTCTCTGTGGAGCATATGCCTCTCACACGCACCCAGACCCATTACCTGCTCTCAGAGCCACTCTTTTCAGGGGCTTCCCCTGCTTGTGACCTGTCACTGGAAATTTTGGAGCTGTGTCACAGAAGGAAGTATTGGAAAATCTGGTCTTTAGGTGACATTTAATAGTGTGGCTGTATATGGGTTAGCCCTAGCACTTTATGGATAACTATTTGCAAAATAATTACTGAGTACTTGTCTTTGAAGAATCACAATTTAAAAGACAGCATCCCCAGGGCACCTGGGTGGCTCAGTCTGTCAAGCGCCTGACTCTTGATTTTGGCTCAGGTCATGATCTCACAGTTTTCGAGATCAAGCCCTGCATTGGGCTGCGTGCCTCAAGCACAGAGTCTGCTTAGGATTCTGTCTTGCTCTCTCTGTCCCTCCTCTGCACATGCTCTCTTGCTCTCTCAAAAATAAATAAATTGAAAAAAAGACAGCACCCCGAAAGAAATGATATGTTATAGTAACAGCACTTCAGGGTTGTGGCCTTCCCTTTCTCTACTGTGTGTCTGTTTTTCATCCTAGGAGCTGTGCCGAGATTCTGACCAAACCCCTATCCGATGAGAAAGTTGTCCGACCAGCCCTCATCTACAGTCTCTTTCCTAATGTGCCCCCTACCATCTATTTTGGCACCCGGGATGAGAGAGGTAAACCTGGCCAAGTGGCTCAGTCCATAAGTACCCCCAGGAGAAGGATGCTAGCAGCGTTGGGAGGAGGTGGCAATAAGGTGGAAAGGGTTTCCCAGAATGGCTTTTTTGCCACTCGGTTCCCCACCTGGTTCACCAGTCCGATATGGGGAGCTTTTACTTGTCTGTCCCTGAGCTGACCCTTGTCAGCCCCATGATCTCATGCCCATGATCTCATTCTTGCCCTCTAGCTTTGTTTCTTCTCCCTTGTATCCTCCCTCCTTTCTGTGTTCCTCAACCCTGTGCAGCCCCCCTTTCTCCCGCAAAGGAGGCTCCTTTGAAACTCCTTTGAAACCAAGTATGGCCTGGAGCAATACTTAGTGGCTTGTCTACCTAGGTAAGGTTGAAACAGTGCTATCTTTTTCCTCTTCTCTTCCTGACTCTTGTGCTCTTCTGCACCCCCATCCCCTTTCCCCAGTGGAGAAGCTTCCCTGGGAGCAGAGGAAGCTGCTCCGGTGGAAGATGAGCACAGTGACCCCCAACATTGTCAAGCAGACCATTGGACGGTCCCACTTCAAAATCAGCAAAAGTGAGTCACCTACCTTACTGCGAGCCTGTCCTCTGCCCCATCAGCTGGTCTTGGGTGGGAGGAGAGCCCTCGATGCCTCCTGATGTGGGGACCCCGGCCTGTCCTGACACGTGGGGGCCCTGGCCTGAAGCCTCCACCCTCAGAGGGAGACCTGGCTCTGAACTCCCTCTGGCCTGGAGCCTGTTCCTCACAATTAGAAGACAAGGAGCCGTTGTTCTATTCCTGACCCCAAAGCCTCGTACAGGATGGTTCCATGGCGACTCTCAGAAAACCGGGTCTGGGAGCTGTGCCCAGGCCCAGTGGTATTTCTGGGGCCTCTGAGCCTCTCCATCCCAAGGACTGAGCTGCTATAGTCCGACTGACTCCCTGACGTGCCTTCTGTAGGAAACGATGACTGGCTGGGCTGCTGGGGTCATCACATGAAGTCTCCTAGTTTCCGATCCATTCGGGAGCATCAGAAGGTAAGGGTTTTTTCTGGGAAGCAGGCGGGAGGAGGTCGGTGTTGGGAGCGAGGAAGGAGAGGGGGAGTGGAGCCCATGCCGGAGGAGGGTGCAGTTGGACCCTCGAAGACCGCGCACCTCTGGCAGGGCAGGGGCTGTGTTCCGGACAGTGGCAGCCTCCCAGAGACGCCTTTCCCTCTAACGTGTCTGGAGGTGCAGCACCTCTTTCCGTTGATCGTGTTTCTCCTGTAACTGCTGCGCATCACGTCCACTCCCCCAAGCTGAATGTGCCTAAAGAGGATGCTGGTCTCGTGTTGCAACAGAGGAGTCCCTTACCCCCAGACTTAACAAAGGCCAGTTGCTCTCCTGTCTTTGTCCTCCAGGCTGTTGTGGCAAAAGACTTAAAACAGCTTTTTCTTTGCGCTTACCTGACTTAATCGCTGTTGCACGGCTGTGTCTGAAGTATCGACTCCTCGAGAGCACGACAGTTTGGTGTTTTGTTTGTGCTTTCATCATCTTTTGGTTAGTGCTCAGCAACTGAGTACTCAAGTACTCCCGTAACTGAGTACTTACCATCAGATGGTGATGGTAAGGTGGGTCGAGGGCTCATGGTGTCACTAAAGAAGTTGGAACGGCACCGTGAGTCTTGCTGTCTTCCTCGTGGCCTCACCAGGGCCATCCCCCTGCTCTCACCCTTTGTCCCTTCTGTAGCTAAACCACTTCCCAGGTTCATTCCAGATTGGGCGAAAGGACCGACTGTGGCGGAACTTGTCTCGCATGCAGAGCCGCTTTGGCAAGAAGGAGTTCAGCTTCTTCCCCCAGTCCTTCGTCTTGCCTCAGGATGCCAAGCTCCTGCGCAAAGCCTGGGAGAGCAGCAGCCGCCAGAAGTGGATTGTTAAGCCGGTGAGTGGATCACAGTGGCTGGTAGGAGACAATGGAGAGCAATGGTGTGTTGGGCCGGGAGCCCATCTCGTCTCCTTTCCACTTGACTTCTAGCCGGCGTCAGCTCGGGGCATCGGCATCCAGGTCATTCACAAGTGGAGTCAGCTCCCCAAGCGAAGGCCTCTCCTGGTCCAGAGGTGAGCCTGTCTCCAGCTCCCATCCCGCTCCCCATTCTCCCGTCTCCTCCTGGACATTTCCTGTTTATAGTGTTCTTCTGTCCTGCATCCTTGCAGCCAAAGACCTCCCGTGCCAACTGCTTTAAGGTCTTTATCTCAGGGACTGTTCGCTGGCTTTTGCCATTTTACCCCCTGAGCTCTGTCTCGTCAGCCCTATCCCTGAAGCTGGCCTTCCCTCGTGTAGGTATCTACACAAACCCTACCTCATCAGCGGCAGCAAGTTTGATCTGCGCATCTATGTTTACGTCACCTCCTACGATCCTCTGCGGATTTACCTCTTTTCAGATGGACTCGTCCGCTTCGCCAGTTGCAAGTACGTGAGGCCTCGTCCTGACCGCTCTGGGGGGTTGTTTTCCTGAAAGAGAGGAACAACTGGAGGATGCCAAGCAGAAAAAACACGGTTTGGTAGTTCGGGTTAACAAAAGAGAAGGAGGGCGGGTATTTGGAAAACCCAGTCATCCTTTCTGTCCGTGTGTCTCCTTTTACATGGAACACTTCACTTCTGACGCTTGTGGTCACCAGATGCGTGGGGCTTTTTCCAAACCACATGAGGCAGTTCTCCGTGACACTGGCTGGGTGTCCTGCAGTTTAACTCCTGCCACTGTCTAGCCCCCAGAGCATCCAGTCTGCCGGGTTGGGGCTCATTCCCACAAGGTTGCCCCTTCCTCCTGCTTCAGATGCTGGTCCTAAGTCCATGCGCCACCCGTGCATCTGACGACCTGTCTGCTGCTGTTAGTCAGAGGTTCCTGGGTTCCCTTCTCAGGTTCTGTTAATTTGCCAGAGCAGCTTACCATAACAGAAGATGATAAAGTTTGCTTACAGACTAATATCACGATGGAAGAGACAAAGTAAGGTGTCAGAGGAGACTAGGCACAGAGCTTCCCTGCTGTCTCACCTGCCCAGAGCCCGAGCCCCTTACTTTGGGGATTTTATGGAGGCTTCACCACGTACACACAATTAATCATTCATTCTGTTTTTAGCCTTTCACCCTCTTAAGAGAATGGGAAGCAGGGCCAAAAATTGCAAGCTCCCGATCATGGCTTGGGCTGTCTGGTGATCAGACCCTATCCAGGAACCCACCCAAAGTCACCTTATTAGAACAAAAGACACTCCTGTCGCCCAGGAAATTATAAGGGTTTCAGGAGCTGTGTGTCAGGAACTGGGATCAGAGACCAAATATGAGAACAAAGATGCTTCGAGTGCTCGTGTCACTGAGGAATTCATAAGGGTTTTGGTAGCTCTGTGCCCGGCACCAGGGGCAGGGACACAGAGGTCAGTTTCCTATTCTAAATCACATTGTCACGTGGGGACTGGGAAATGAGAAGGTTCTCTACCTCACTGAATGTGGGGTGCGTCTTCCTGCAGGACTGCAGTGGGGAATGAAGGAGAGGAGTCCCACGTCCCCTGCCCTGTGCTTCTCTTCCACTTGGCTCTTCATCTGTGTCCTGTGTCATCTCCTTTTATAAGAAACTAGTCAACATAAGTAAACTGTTTTCCTGAGTTTTGTGAGCTGCTCATGATAAAAGAGCTGCGGTATTCCAGAAACCTTACCGACAGATACGCTTCTCAGACTCGTGCGTCTGAGAAGATCTGTCCACTTGTCCTTTACCTCCTCAGGATCTGGGAAAACGTTCCGACCCTTGTCCACCTGCCATCTCCCTGTCTTCCCTCTGTCTTACCTTTCTCCTCACTTCCAGGTATTCCCCTTCCATGAAGAGCCTTGGCAACAAGTTCATGCACCTGACCAACTACAGCGTCAATAAAAAGAATGCTGAGTACCAGGCCAATGCAGATGAAACGGCCTGCCAGGGCCACAAATGGTACCCGGGCTGGGTCCCCGTCACGTGGAGGCCTAGTGGGGCACAGGGTTCTGGCCTTCGGGGAGGTTCAGGGGAATGGTGACAGAGTACTGATGTGAAGCCCAAAGGTTATATAAACACTGGGCAGTTCAGAATTGGTCTGTTTGCCTCTATGCTCCTCTCTTTCTTAATCGAAAACCTCAAAAGAAGAGAGGTGGAGAAAACATCTTTGGGCCTCTTATTCCTTTTTCTTTCTCTTCTTGATCACTCATTCATAGAATATAACCCCATATACTCCCCCCGCCCCCCACCCTTGCAGGGCACTGAAGGCTTTATGGAACTACCTGAGCCAGAAGGGAATTAATAGTGATGCCATCTGGGAGAAGATAAAGGACGTCGTTGTCAAAACCATCATCTCGTGAGTCACACTGCCACCCTGGGTGCGGCGCCTGCCACTGGGTCCCATTTTCTCATGTGCCTCTACACTGCCATGTCCCAGACACTGACCATGCTGTGTGTCAGTTTCTGAGGACGGGCAATAGGAGAGAGTGGTTAGAGTTCTGCTCTCCTACTGAACTTCCTCTCCAGGAACTGGCTCCGGATCAGAGGCGTCTCTTGGGAGCTGCTTTTCCTGGGTTACTTCTCTTCTCCCATCTCTGGGCAACTCCCCTGGCAGGGCGGCCCCTGGAGGGCCCTCTGGGGAGAGCTGGGCTGAATACTTGGTCTTCCCTGTGACCAGGTCAGAACCCTATGTGACCAGCCTGCTAAAGATGTACGTGCGGCGGCCCTACAGCTGCCACGAGCTCTTCGGCTTTGACATCATGCTGGATGAGAACCTCAAGCCCTGGGTCCTGGAAGTCAACATTTCCCCGAGGTAAGTGGGATTCTCAGGGCACTCAGAGGAGAACTCTTCCTGTATCCTTGTGCTCCTCTTCCCCCTCCGCCCCCGGTCCCTTGCTGACTTTGGGAAGCCCTCTCCTTCACTAGAACTTTTCCCTTCATGGTCTTGTTTTTTTTTTTCATTCACTCATTCTTTGCCATTATCTCAAGATTCTTTGAGGATGGAGAGAAATTGTTAAAAGTTGTTCTTTTTGACTTGATCCCTACCGCATGCTTTTCCCCTAGCAGACGAAGGTCATGATCAGGAACCACCCTGAGTGAGGTTATTCACTATCTGTGGGGCAAGAAGTCCCCCATGATGGTGCTCATGAGTCGGGGAGGCAGGGAGTAAATGGGGCTAGCCCGAACTTGGGTGCATAACCGGTAACAGTTTTCTTGCTCTTTGTACCCTTTCCCAAAGCCTCCACTCCAACTCTCCACTGGACATCAGCATCAAAGGCCAGATGATCCGTGACCTTCTGAACCTGGCAGGCTTTGTTCTGCCCAGCACTGAGGATATTGTCTCCCGCTCCAACAGCTCCGGCAGCTCCAGCACCAGGTCAGCTTCCCTGCATGGCTGTGGCTTGCCTGGCAGCATGACAGCCTCACAGGGACCGTGGCAAGGAGTGGTGTCTGGGCCCCGCCTCCTGCTTAGTCTCCCTTGTGGCTCGGTCTGCCCCCATGGTCTGTCCGCCCACCTCTCCTATGTCAGTGTCCCTCAAGAGCATGTCTGGTTATATTGTTCCCAGCTCAGGAATCTCCACAAGGGTCTGGGGAATCAGCGTGGAATTCCTCACAGGGACACTGGAGGCCACAGCCTCCTTTTCCCAGGTGCCCCTCCCTCACCTCCTCCCCCTGGCTCCTGTGCTCTGACAAATCAGTCGCTCATAGGACCTCAAAGTTGGAAGGACCCTTGAGGATCAGTGAATTGAGTCTCCGCCCTGAAATGTGTATGGCTTCCCACTTCCTCCCATGGTGTACCCTCCTCTGCTTATTGGGTTTCTTCCTCCTGAGGTTCCCCTCAGTCAGACCTCCCTGTTGTGACCTCACCCATCCATGAGAGCCTAGCTGAGGGCAGCATCTTCGTGCAGCCAGCTCTACGTGGGCTCTCTCCACCATAGTCCCCCACCGCTCGGAACCACTTTTGAGGGAAGGGAGCTAGTATTTAGTTGGTACCTGCTGTGTGTAAGGAGAATCCTGTAACTTCTCCCCACAACAACCCCATGAGGTTGGTATTAAGTATCTTCAGTTTACAGATGAGGAAACTGAAAATCACTGCGATTCAGTAGCCCACCCATGGTTATTCAGCTACAGAGTGGGACAGCTGGGATTCCAATCCTGATTTGCTAGGAACAGAACTTGCTCTCCCCACCATGCCTTGCAGACTCCTGTTTGGCTCTGTGCTTTGGTTGTCATTTGACACCTGCCATCTTGTGAGCATTTTGGAGCCCATCAGTGTGTCTCTCAGCAGTAATCATGGTAACGTGGATGAGGAAACTGTGGTGCAGGGAGGTCATGTGATTTGCCCAGGATCGCACAGCCAGTAAGGCTGAGCTGGGTACTCAGGAAGTGTCCACCACATTAAACTGAAGTATACAACTATTTGGGGGTCGTCATTGTTTTTTTTGTTTGTTTGTTTTGTTTTGTTTTTAACCACTGAATTGCAACCTAATGAGGTGCCTTGTGCTCTTTCAGTTATTCCATGGCACTTGATCTTCTGACGCTCAGACAGGCATTGCAGTGTGATCTATTCAAGTAACAAATGTCTGTCTAAACTTTGTCTTCTCTTGTGAAGGCTGTGACTCCATTCAACAAACCGCTTAATCTTGGTGCCCCAGTGAGTCCCCTGACTCTGACCAAGAGTGTCTTCTCCAGTTAAGCTAAGGGTCCTGGGATGGACGTTCTCGCCTCATGTCTTCAGGATGTGAAACTGCTGACCTTACCCTTTCCTTCTTTTCCATCCACTACCTTAGCCTGCCCACCTCCCCCAGGGACAAATGTCGAATGGCCCCAGAACATTTCATTGCACAGAAGATGAAGAAAGCCTATTACCTGACCCAGAAAATTCCCGATCAGGTAGGAGATTACCCCCTGACCCCTGAGTGCCAACAGAAAGTTTCCTTAGTCAAACATTTGGGACCCTAGGGCGACCAGTTTTCCCTTTTCCTAAGACAGGGTTTCCTAACCCCAGTCCGTGATCCCTTGGTGTGCAGAGATCTGCTGGCATGTGTGTCATTCCAGGAGAGAGTTGATGGCCTCTATCCCATGGTCAAGAACCACTGCTCTTAGCAAAATGCTCTACTAGCCAGCCCTTGGTGTCAGAGTCATAGATAGACCCTTTGGGATTCTTTCCTTGAGGTACATTGAGCCCCCTAGAGGGTTGACGTCTTCTCTGAGCAGATGAGGGAGCCAGATATGAGGGTAGCAGACAAAAGGCTGTCACCAAATCGGAGTTGGTGGATTCTGTTCTTGACTCCAGCCAGCAAACTTCTTAAAATCTCTGTGCCCCAGAGGCTCCCCTACCTGGACCAAGGGCATCTTCCCCAGACAGCAAAGCTCAGTATGCTTGGGAACAGATGAGTTCCAGAGATGACCCACTAGTCAGCCTTGGTGCTGCCTTGGGAGTCCTGGAGCCTAGGGCCTCAGAGCTGTGCTTACTGTCCCCCAGTTTCTGGGTTCTCTGCCTCTAGCTCACACTCTCTGTCACGCCCTCTTCCTCTCCATTCCTTGGGCCTTAGGACTTCTATGCATCTGTGCTGGATGTCCTGACGCCAGATGACGTTCGGATTCTGGTTGAGATGGAGGATGAGTTTTCTCGCCGTGGTCAATTTGAACGAATTTTTCCTTCTCGAATCTCCTCTCGCTATCTCCGCTTTTTTGAGCAGCCACGATATTTCAACATTCTCACCACCCAGTGGGAACAGAAGTACCATGGCAACAAGCTCAAAGGTGATGTGTCCTCCCTGCTCACAGAAGGCTATGTTTAGTGAGTGATTAAATCCCAGTAGACCAAGAAATGGGCCTCCCTGGCAAGAAGAATTGACCAGTCGATTCCACCCTCTTAAGTCCCACCCCTGCTAATCTTGTCCTAGGAGTAGATCTGCTTCGGAGTTGGTGCTACAAAGGGTTCCACACAGGAGTCGTCTCTGATTCTGCTCCGATGGTGAGTGACACCATTGTGGGGGAGGGGACAAGTCCAGTCAGTCCCTCAGTCCACCATGAAGAGTGCAGTGAGGGTTGGATGGAGGTCCAGACCTTCTCACTTTTCCCCTAGGCCCTGTCTCTGTGTCTCATGACCCTTCCCTTCCAAGGGAGTAATGGCCTCCAGGATTCCCTGGGCGCCTTTCTTTCAAAGGGTCAAGAGTGCTTTGTAGCCTCAACTTCTTGCCTGAATCTGGAGAGAACAGAGATTTTTGTCCCAGATGGGCCCATGCCTGAAGTGTAGGGAAGAGGAGAGCCCTATGGTCACTCAGCACTCTGTAGAGCTGGGAGAGAGTCCCAAGACCCCAAACACTGCCCCCAGACTTCTGCCTAGCCCTTTCGGCCTCACTGCTTCCTTTGCTTTTAGTGGTCTCTCCCGACATCACTTCTGACTGTCCCAAAGGGCGATGTGGCGCTCAGTGCTTTCAGCAAATCAGAGACTGGCAAGCTGGGGTGAGTGCGGTCTGGGCAAGGGAAGGGTGCTGGGTGTGAGTTCAAGGAGTTTTCTTCTTCTTCTCTTCCCAGATTATGAGGAGATCAGCATTCTCCACTCTGGGATTAGTGGGATATGCAGCCATGTATGGACTATGCGTATCACAGTAGGCAGCCAGCGTCCTCTGCCTGGTGACTCCCTGTCTGCCCGGCGAAGCTGGGCTGGAGCGTGGGGTTGCCTGCAGACGCAGCCCCTCTCAGCCGTGCTTTCTAACGGCGGGCTTCTTGAGCCCTCCTCCTCTCACACGTCCGCGTTTGCACCAAGCTATCTAGCCTTTAGATAAAGAAGGTGTCTTTTAATGGTTATTTATATCTTCATATAAGTATGGTCTATAGCACCATAACATTACGAATGCCTGGTCCAGACTCCGAAGGCAGATCGTAGGCTGATGTCTCAGCTACACGGCCATCTCTTTCTTTTCCCACCTGTTCCTTCAGAAAACACAGCTCCGAGGGAAGCCTACCACCCTCTGAAGATGGGACCATGCCCAAGCCCAAGAAAACCCAAGCTGGCCTTTCTTCTCTTCCCGGAAAACCCAGTTCTTCCAGGGACAGTGAGGACACCAGCAAAGAGCCCAGCCTCTCCACCCAGATGTTACCTCTGATCAAGTACTCTGGGCAGACTTTGAGACTCTCTGCTTCCCCCACCTCCCAGTCAACCAGTGACTCACTCCTTGCTGCTGTGAGCCCATGACTGGCCTCTCTCCACTAGCCCCTGCCTAGGAGCACCGGTGTTAGCTACCTCATGGGAACTGGCTGGCCGGCCAGCCAGCCTGAGCCCCGGCCCCTTCCTCAGAGTATTTTTTTTTTTTTTTTGAAGTGGTTGAATTGCAGAGATGGGTATCTGAAGGGCTGGAGGGGTGGTGGGAATGGCAAGAAGGTGAGGAAGGTTCACTGGCTGGTACCTCATATCTCAGCAGAGAAGCCACTGATGACCACTCAGCCTTATAAAGCAGGGTTTGGTTTCTAACTTCAGAGAGCCGTGTGTGGTTTGTGTGAGGCCGTGGGGCCGTGATTGAGTTACAGCTCTAGCGGAAAAAACACACTGAGCATATTTGGGCCTGAAGTCCTTTGCCTATAATTGCGGAGGTCCCTCCAAAGGTGCTCATCTCCTCAGGTCTCCCCCTGCCCCCTGGCCTCCCCTTATCGAGTCCTGAGGAGCCACTCTGAGAAACCTTTCAGCTCCCTCAGTAGACAGGCAGGGAGAGGCCATACATGATGAACTCATTTCCTGTCATCCTAGTCTTAGGGGCTTCATTTCTGCCTTCATCTACCCACCAGCCAGTAGCCCTGGGTCCGTTCTGACCTCACATTACTACCTGTTCAACCTTCTAGACTTCTTTCTCATGAATGTTAGCTCTTCGCTGTCTGTGAGGTGAGAGGTCTTAGAGCTTTGTGAATTTCCTGTGGCCCCAGTGAAGAGCCCAGATAATCCCAGTTGCTATTGTCTGTGTCCACACATCCAACATCACAACCCAGGGGCAGGGGGGAAGGAGCTGCGATTTCCCCACAACACAGAGGAAGTCTCGGGTTCTTACCTCCTTCACTGTCTGATTGCGGGGGTGGGGGGGTCTGGCTCACAGGTCACCAGGCGAGCAGAATCTGGGGGTGCGGCAGGTGGCTTGTGGGAGCAGTCACCGTTATAGGATGGCCTTCTGGTCAGACCGCTGACGAAACTCTTGTACTCTTCGCTGAATCTACCTCCCTCCCCAGGACTGTGGAAACAGCGAGTGTTCAATAAACGTTGACTGAGCGAACTGTGCACACACAGAACACCAGCACCTGAACTGGAAGTTCTCCTCCTCTCTCTGCTGGGGCACAGCAATGCCCTGGGGAAGCGCGCGGTGGGACAGTGGATCAGAAAGGTGGTTTTTCATTTGAACTATGTTCCTCCTCAACCCAGCACTTGCTGGTAGCTGCTCGCTCCTTCCTGGGCCCCGGGGTCCCTTCACTTGAGTTGTGTAGCAGCCGTGCCCAACAAGAAGCCACCTGGCCCCAGGCTCCCTGCCTTTATTCTGAGTTTCATAAAGATGATTACCCTGCTTTGTGGCTCCTGGAGTTCTAAGTGGGGAGTTGGGATGGAGCCTTGTAAAGTCATTGAGAGGCCGACTGGGTTCAAGGCCACGCAGTAGATGGCTGTGCCAGTCAGTCTGAAGGCCATGTTGACAATTGTGAAAAAAGTTTGGTGGCAAAGTCCTCAGATATTACCTGCTGCTCAATAGCAAGGACTTCAAAGTCACGCCCAGCGGGAGAGGCCCTGGCGGCCCTTAAATCTGTTCTGACAGAATTGAAGTTGACTTGGTCCTGTGCCACCTGAATGCAGTGCCCCACTGCAGTGTCAGAACCTCGTGATGAAGGCCGTCAGCAGCCTTCCTAAGAAAGCTAACAGCCTTCCTAAGAAAGCTGGCCACCTGTGTCAGAACTTTTGTGGTGGCTGGTCTGGTGCAAGGGCTTGGGGTGGAGGCCGGGCTGAGCTGGTTTACTCTTTGGAAACTAGCATCAGTCCTGTGCCCTGCCGGCTGAGAATCCCTAGACGGCATAACCAGCCCCCTGCCACCCCTGTAACTGGAGAGGGGACCGGCACTGCAGTGTCGTGGGAAGGCGGGGTGGGTGCCGGGCTTACTAAGTTAAATCAGTAATGAAAATAAGTGTCCTTATACGTTCATTATTTTTTAAATGTATTTATTTTTGAGGGACAGAACATGAGTGGGGAGGGGCAGAGAGAGAGAGGGAGAGGGAGACACAGAATCTGAAGCAGGCTCCGGGGCTCTAAGCTGTCAGCAAGCACAGAGCCAGATGCGGGCTCAGACTCATGAACCATGAGATCATGACTGAACCGAAGTCGGATGCTTAACCAACAGAGCCACCCAGGTGCCCCTATACATATGTTTTTTTTTTAATTTCCATTCCATTATAACATCTGAAGGTGTGCTTTGCCACATGGGACAAAGGAATGGGGATTATATTCCCCCTTCACCCTTGAGAGAAAATTAACTCTTGCTTAAGCATTCAGCATACATGTTTAGCAATGAATACCTGCGTGAAGGTATTCAGCTTAGTAAGGACTTTGGGAGAAGTAATGAGATTTTTTTTTGAAAGCTTAAATCTGGAGGTATAGAGTAGGGTAAATGTCAGATCATGTCTGCTGTTTTTCTAAGTTGATAACAGTCCCTGGTTTTGAGACAGGGAATTGGATGTTCCTGAGTCAAGGAATGAAGTACAAGCTATTTCTGGATCAGTGGAGTAGGGATTTGCGGTGGGGGTGTGGAGGGCGGCCACTATTCCTGTTCACTTCAGATTTACTCAGCATTGATCAGAAACTGATTTAGAATGAATACCAATGAAATAAGGTGGTGGTGTGATGGGAAGAGAGCATGGACCTTGTAATCTAACCTTGGGTTCTTTTTTTAAGTTTATTTATTTTTTGAGAGAGAACACGAGCAGGGGGAGGGGCAGAGAGAGAATACCAAGCAGGCTATGCACTGTCAGCACGGAGGTCGTTGCGGGGCTCAAACTTGTGACCTGTGAGATCATAAGCTGAAATTGAGTTGGACCCTTAACTGACTGAGCCACCTAGGCACCCCTGACCTTGAGTTCTAATCTCAGTTCTGCTTTGTGACCTTGCCATGTCATCTAACTTTTTTTAAAGTTGGGTTTTTTGGGGCACCTGGGTGGCTCAGTTGGTTAAGCGTCCGGCTTTGGCTCAGGTCATGATCTCACAGTTTGTGGGTTTGAGCCCCACATCAGGCTCTGTGCTGACAGCTAGCTCAGAGCCTGGAGCCTGTCTTCGGATTCTGTGTCTCCCTTTCTCTCTGACCCTCCCCTGCTCGCTCGCTCTCTCTCTCTCAAAAATAAAAACATTAAAAAAAAAAAAAGGCTCCAACTCTGCTGTTTAAAATAAATAAAGTTGGGTTTTTTTAAATAATACGAAAAGAATTGGTGTACCTGGGTGGCTCAGTTGTCTGACTCTTGATTTTGGCTCAGATTCTCCCTCTGCCCCTCTTCCCTGCTCATTCGCGCGCGCGCTCTCTCTCTCTCTCTCTCAAAAAAGAAAATAAAAATAGGGACATCTGGGTGGCTCAGTTAAATGTCAAACTTCAGCTCAGGTCATGATCTCACGTTTCACGAGTTCGAGCCCTACATCAGGCTCTGTGCTGACAGCTTAGAGCCTGGAGCCCGCTTCAGATTCTGTGTCTCCCTCTGTCTGCGCCTCTCCTCACACTATGTCTTTCTCTCAAAAATAAATACACATTGAAAAAATAAAAGTATATATGAAAATACCTACATTGCAGGGCTGTAAAAATTAAGCCTGACACAGTAAAAGTACTTAGGACGTAAAGGAGACTTCATGTGTGATTACCCCTTCCTCCATTTGCTATCCAAGCCCTGCTCCTTGGCTAGGGGAAGGCTGGCAAGAAATGTAAAGCCCTTTCCACAAGGGAAGTGAAACAGTGGAGTCATTTTAGAGGTGAGGAAGCCCAGAACAGGCTTTATATACCTCATCACCCCACCTTCAGTACATACAAACACTGCCATCGTTATTCTTTCTACTGTGTTACTCCTCACTGGGGGGTTTCTTTAAGTATTTTAAAGAAATTCCCAGGGACAGGTCTCATTAGGCATTACAAGTATGTGAATTGAATGAAATTACTCAGTCCTGTTCCAAGAGAAACTGATTAAAAAGGGAGAGCAAGGGGCGCCTGGGTGGCTCAGTTGGTTAAGCGTTCAACTCTTGATCTCAGCATCATGAGTTCAAGCCCCACGTTGGGCTCTGCCCTGGGCATGAAGCCTATTTAAGAAAAGGAGAAGAGCAAGGGGGCAATGGGGACTAGGCAGGTGGAGAGGGGGAAGAGCAGGGTACGGAAAGTAGGAGACCTCGAACTGGAGCTGGAGCCAAAGAATGGGCACCGACCCCACCGCTGTGCCAAGAGACCGTGGTTACAGGTGCGTTCTTCTGCTTTTAGGCTATTTACTTGCTGAGGGTGATTGTCTCTGCCATGGTAGCCTAACAACACACTCAGTTGCCCTCTGGGGCCACCCAGCACTGGGCCAGTGAAGGCAGAGGCAGTGGATAATCTGGCACATGGTACTGCCACGCCCCTCTCAGCTAAATTAGTTATACCACTAAGGTGGTCACCAAAGGCAGCTGGGGGACCGCCCCTCCTTGTTTCCTTTGGATTTGTCCTTTAAGACTTTTAAGATTCAGCTGTGTACTTAACTGGGTGAATCCCCAACTGCTTTGAGACTGGGAAGCATTGGCAGTTTGAAAACTGTCGCTGAGGGAGCTCCATTTCATGCTACTTGTGATTCTGATCCAGCCTCTCGAGGCTTTTTGGCCTTTTAGACAACCCTCTCCACGGCAGAGTTTGACCCTCATTAATGGCCAGGGGCCGATAGATGTTCTTTTGACATGACCTTTCATCAGCTTTGGAGCAATGAAAGTTGCGAGCAGTCTTAGCAGATTTCTCACGTAAATGAGAGAATACACAAAGGATCAATAGTTATTTTCTAAAACCCATTTGTGCCTTTATTATAATGGACTAGGACACAATGCTAGGGACTGTCATGGGAAAAGCTAACACTTGAAAAAATATTTTATACATTTCAATCAGTGAAGTGAGGGAACAAAGCATACCTCAGAGGGTAGTTATGAGGGTTAAATGAGAAAATGTATGTAAAACACTAGGCAAAATGTCTGGTAATGTATAAGTGCATATTTAAAATGGATTCTCCAGGGGTGCCTGGGTGGCTCAGTCGGTTAAGCATCCAACTTTGGCTCAGGTCATGATCTCGTGGTTTGTGAGTTTGAACCCCGCATCCGGCTCTGTGCTGACAGCTTGGAGCCTGGAGCCTGATTCTGTGTCTCCCCTTCTCTCTGCCCTTCCCCAGCTCATGCTCTGTCTCTTTCTGTCTTCCAATAATAAATAAAATGTTTTAAAAAAATGGATTCCCGGGGCACCTGGGTAACTCGGTTGAGTGTCTGACTTTGGCTCGGGTCACAATCTCACTATTTGTGAGTTCGGGCCCCACATCAGGCTTGCTGCTCTCAGTGGAGTGCCCAGATCCTCTGTCCCTCCCCTGCTTACGCTCTCTCTCTCTCAAAACTAAACATTAAAAAAAAATGGATTCTAAAATAAAATAACAACACCAAATATCATTTCTTCCATAAAGTAATGGTAACCTAGCATGTTACTATTTCAATAGTTTTACAATACTGTTACAATAGTGTGTCTCTGTTATGAAACTGATCAAATATACTTTGATTCTACCAGTGGGATATCAAACTGATGATTTAATCAAGATAATTAGCTTAGATATGAAACTGATTTTTGGACACTAGACATCAGGCAGCATAGGACCTGAGAGACAGGAAACAAAAAATGTGACCTTGTGGTGCCCTAGCTTACTACCTGGAGAGAGTTTCTAGGCCAAAGCTCAGGGAGCTGAAGCTCAGGTGGAGCTTCTTAGAGCCCCTGAGTTGAAGAAGGGGAACTAGGAGTTGGGGAGACCAGGAATTCATAGGCAGATTCCCAAAGAAGAGAGCTACAGCCAGAGAGGGGGACAGGGAGAGGGCTCAGGTCTGTAGAGGACGCTTTTCAGTCTTTGGCTGAATTCTGACCAGTGCATGCTTGAGAAAACACCACCCACACCTGAAGGAAAACCCGCCTAAGAGAACAGTCCTCAGAATTCATATAGGGACAGGAATAGATTATGGTTCCCCCCACCCAAGTGGAAAAAAGGTATAATTCATGGGACATCAGATTGAACATTCAGAGGGATATCACCTCAATAGTGGAGAAAAATTAGTCCTAGATTAAGTCTGTTCTAATCCCTCCTAACAGAACTTAAATCTTTAAAAAAAATTTTAATGTTTATTTTGAGAGAGACAGAGACACAGTGTGAGCAGAGGGACAGAGAGAACGACACAGAATCCGAAACAGGCTCTGTGCTGAAAACTCCGAGCCTGACATGGGGCTCGAACCCACAAACCATGAGATCGTGACCTGAGCCAAAGTCGGACGCTTAACCGACTGAGGCACCCAGGCACACCTAACAGATTTTAAAATCCACATGATTGAAATCATTTATTTCCCATCTTTGGAGATGGTTGCCTTTCCAAATGGTCCCTCAATAAAATATTCTGTAAAGTTGAACAGAGATCTTTACTTTGTCCAGATTTCGGCATCCGACTCCCTAGTTACATAATTGCAGAGGAAGACCTGGGTGAGAATGTCACAAAAGTGGAATGAGGTGTATCGTTTATCAGGGAGTCAGAATATCCTGTCCCCTTTAAGGTCCTTCTAGCTGGACTAAGAAAAAAAATTGACATGAGACAAATTAACAGAAAATAAAATGGAACAGTATATGTACAGGAAACCCAAACAGACATGGAAATTCCAAAGTCAGGCAAAATGAGGGATCTATGGCATCCTGAGCTAAGGAGAAGGGGGAGGGGTCTGGGACTTCAGAGGGAAGGAATGCACGTCACAGGGTGATAAGAGGAACAGGTGTTTGGTAACTGGTTGTTTTCCCTGCCATACAGATGGGTCACTCAGATAAAACTTATCTCTGGTAATAACCATTATTTTGAGAAAGATCCCCAAGGGAGGGGCAAAAGTTTCTATTGAGCCCACAGGGTTTTAATTGCCTTCAGCTTGAAATCATCTTCATGCCAAAGTGGCCCATCTTGGGGTGGCCTGCCCTGGGCCCCGACACATTCCATTTCTATAATTTCTCCTCTGTCTTGCTCATGTTCCAGTTAGCAGTAGATGAAGCCAACTCTCAGGGTAAAACTATAAAATCTAATGTCCCCAGATGTGTTTAGAACATGTGATGACAAAACTTTCCCGCAGCGTCTCGGAGGTGACAGGCAGCTTTAGGATGAAGCTGAACATCTCCTTCCCAGCTGCTGGCTGTCAGAGACTCATGAAGTGAATGATGACCGCAAACTTCATACCTCTTAGATGTGTATGGCCACAGAAGTCGCTGCTGATGCTCCGGGTGAGGATGGGAAGGGTATGTGGTCCGAATCAGTGGTGGCAAGGACAAACAAGACTTCCCCATGAAGCAGGGTGTCTTGACCCATGGCCGCGTCCGCTGAGTAAGAGACATTCCTGTTACAGACCAATGAGGCCTGGAGAAAGAAAGTGCAAATCTGTTCAGGGTTACGCTGTGGATGCCAACCTCAGTGTTCTCAACTTGGTCATTGTGAATAATGGGGAGAAGGATATTCCTGGACTCACTACTGTGCCTTGTCGCCTGGGGCCCAAAAGAGCTAGGAGAATCCGCAAACTTTCCAGTCTCTCTCTAAAGAAGATGATGTCCGTCAGTATATTGTGATAAGGCCCTTAAACAAAGAAGGTAAGAAATATAGAACCAAAGCACCCAAGGTACATACAGCGTCTTGTTACTCCACGTGTCCTCCAATGCAAATGTCCACATTGCTCAGAAGACATGGAGTTCTAAGAAAAACAAGAAAGGCTGCAGAATACGCTACACTTTTGGCCAAGAGAATGAAGGAGGTCAAAGAAAAGCACTAGGAGCAGGTTGCCGAGAGACACAGGCTGCCCTCTCTGAGAGCTTCTACCCCTAAGTCTGAGTCCAGTCAAAAATGAGATTTCTGGGGTGCCTGGGTGGCTCAGTCGGTTGAGCATCTGACTCTTGATTTCAGCTCAGGTCATGATCCCAGAGTCGTCAGATCTAGGCCCACTTCGGGCTCCATGCTGAGTGTGGAGTCTGCTTGGGATTCTTTCTCTCCCTCTCCCCCTCTCCCCTGCTCTCTCTCTCTCAAAATATTTTTTAAAATGTAAAAATTGAGATTTTCTAAGAGTAATAAATAAATAAGACCAGACATCAAATCTCATAATAAAAAAAAAGAACATGTGGGGCACCTGGGTGGCTCAGTTGGTTGAGCATCTGACTTCGGCTCAGGTCATGATCTTGCTCACGGGTTCGAGCCCCGCATCAGGCTCTGTGCTGACAGCTCAGAGCCGGGAGCCTGCTTCAGATTCTGTGTCTCCCTCTCTCTCTGACCCACCCCTGCTCACACTCTGTCTCTCTCAAAATAAATAAACATTAAACAAACAAACAAAAAAAGAACATGTGATAGCAATACTGGAAACTGTTCAGTTCCTCCTTTTGAAAAGACAATATACTCATTGTTTAGTAGCCTTACTGCATCCTTGTTACACAAACATCCACCTAATATCATTCAGGCACCGCGCCTCCCAGGGACTATGCTGGTGATTCTTCCCTTCCAGGACATTTGCTCCCAGCTCAATGGCACTGTTCTCTGAAGCTTGAATCTGAGAAACTCAGTAAATGTTGTTAGAATTGTTAAGTTAGCCTTCCAAGGTTGGTCCCATAAGCCTTTTGTTGAAATCGTGGGTTTGGAAATAGCAGTTGGTCCTTTGGTTTTAGTCTTTTTTTTTAAACTTAATTCTTTCTTTTTAAACTTTTATTTATTCAGAGATAGAGGGGGAGAGAGAGAGAGAGAAGGGGCAGAGAGAGAGGGAAAGCGATTCCCAAGCAGGCCCCACATGGTCAGCGCTGAGCCCAATGCAGGGCTCAACCTCACAAACCGTGAGATCATGAACTGAGCCAAAATCAAGAGTCAGATGCTTAACTGACTGAGCCACCCAGTCGTCCCCTTTGGTTTTATTCTTAACCTCTCGTTTACTCTAGTGAGTAAACTTTTATCATGGGTCCAGCCAAACCCTCTAGTGTCCTTCAGACTATCTACAAACCTTCTAACAAGCTTCTAGATTGAGAAATCTTGGGGGTACAAATTACACACACAGCTAGGGGCATGGACACAGAATCCAGCTTTCCTCTCTGGAATGCCATGCCTAATTTCCCACCTAACTCCTACCTACGTCAGCCCTGGACTGGTCTGGGTCTCTTGCTATCCCTCTCTCTTCCCTTTCCTTTTTTCTCTCCCTCCCTGCCTCCCTCTATAATTTTTTTATAACGTAAAATTTTCCATTTTAGCCATTTTGAATGTACAACCCAGTAGTGTTAATTACACGCACATTGTTACACAACCATTCTCACTACCTACTTCCAAATATTTCATCACCCCAAACAGACGGTTAACGTGGGAGGTTGTTTTTCCCAAAGCGACTGCAACAATTTCTTTGAAAGCGCATGTAATTCTACAACTCATCTCACCATGCTTCCATGAGGAATTGGGGTCTGATTTCCCTCCTCCGGAACCTGGGAGAGCATGTAACTCCTTTGGCTAAAGAGTATGGCAGAAGGGATGCTGTGTCACTTTTGAAGCTGGGTAATAAAAAATCATGCAGCTTCTGCCTTCTTCTTTGGCACATTCATGCTTGCAGCCCTGCGCTGGCATGTAGTAAATCCTACTCCCCTGAAGCTGCTGTACTATACAGAAGCCAAGCCACACAGAAAAGCCATGTGAGGACACTCGGGACAACAGTTCTTGTCTCTGAGCCATCAGGCACTTCCAGATTCTTCCAGCCCTCGGCCTTTGAATCTTTCAGACTGAGGTCTCAGACATCATAGAACAGAAACAAGTCATTCCCACTGTGCCTCTTCCAGATTCCTGGCTCACAGAATCTGTATGCATAATGCAGTGACGGTCATTTTAAGTCGCTAATCTTTGGACAGTTTGTTATGCAGCCATAGCAGAGGTCTAATACAAATTATTGGGTTTAAAAAATTTTTTTTAATGTTTATTTTTTTAAGTTTTTTTTTAATGTTTTATTTATTTTTGAGAGAGAGAGAGAGTGAGCAGGGGAGGGGCAGAGAGAGAGGGAGACACAGAATCCAAAACAGGCTCAAGGCTCCGAGCTGTCAGCACAGAGCCTGACGCGGGGCTTGAACCCACGAACCATAAGATCATGACCTGAGCCGAAGTCGGACGCTTAACTGACTGAGCCACCCAGGCACCCCTGATGTTTATTTATTTTTGAGAAAGACAGAGACAGAGCACAAGCGGGGAAGGGGATGAGAGAGATGGAGACACAGAATCTGAAGGAGGCTCCAGGCTCTGAGCTGGCAGCACAGAGCCCAACATGGAGCTCGAACTCACAAACCATGAGATCATGACCTGAGCCGAAGTCGGACATTCAATCAACTGAGCCACCCAGGTGCCCTCAAATTATTGGCTTTAATACATAATTAGAACACGTTAGCTCCATGTACTCCTTCCTGCTTTTTGCATTATTGTTGTGATTTATGAGGTTATGTATTGTCAGTCTTGCAGATGACCAAAATATATTTCTCATATAAATTTGATCTTCATCCGTGATTCCTGGCTCACAGCTCTCAAGACCCTAAGAATTTCCTGAGCAATAAGAGCAATGGGAGAATCTTTCATTATATTTGGTCTCTCGTCCTTAGTTCCTAAAATCACTCCAGAGCCATAAACGTGCAATCGATGTCTTCTTATTCCTAACAAGCCCCTTTCCACCTCAACTGGATTTACGTTCATAAGGTGACTTTTTTTTTTATGTTTTTATTTATTTTTGAGAGAGAGAGAAGGAGAGAAGAGAATGAGTGGGGGAGGGGCAGAGAGGGAGAACAACACAGAATCTGAAGCAGGCTCCAGGCTCTGAGCTGTCAGCACAGAGCCACATGCAGGGCTGGAATTCGTGAAACGTGAGATCATGACCTGAGCCAAAGTTGGACGTTTAACGGACTGAGCCACCCAGGTGCCCCCATAAGGTGACTTCTGGGAAGCACCGAAGAATGTGGGCTGGTTACCAGGGGAACCAACCAAGAGCAGAGGGATGGAACTTTCAGTCCCACCCCCTGGTTTCCAGGGAGGGGAAAGGGGCTGGAGGCTGCATCAATCACCAACAGCTAATGATCTAATCAACATGCCTCTGTACTGAAGTCTCCAATAAAAAACCCAAAGGATACGGTTTGGGAAGCCAGAATGCTCCCACATGTCACTGTGCTGGGCCCACACTCCATGAGGACACAAGTTCCTTTGTTCTGGATATTACCCTCTGTTACTCTTCATCTGGCTGTTGACTTATCTTCTTTTAAATTCTTTGTAATAAACTAGTAATTCAGTGAGTAATTGGGTTTCCTGAGTTCTGTGAACTGCTCTAGCAAATTAAAGCCCCAAACCTAGGACCGTCTAAATTATGGCTAGTTCATCCGAAGTACAGATATCAACCTGCACTTGTTGTGACTGTGTCTGAAGGCTGGTCACGGGAACCTACAATCTGTAGCTGGGTCAGAAGCACAGGTAACAACCTGGGCTTGCAATTGGCATCTGTAGGGGTGGGGGGCGCTCTTGTGGGCCTGGGCCCATAACCTGTGGAATCTGATGTGGATGTGAGCAGTGTCAGAACTGAGTTGAATTGTAGGACACCCAGCCGGTGTCCAAGCATCGCTTGGTGGTGTGCCCCCCTCCCACCCCCACAGACACATTGGAATTGGGTGAGCAGAACCCCTTATTTAAAATTACATTTTAATTCTACATATATTGCAAGACTCCTGCCAGCAACACTTGGCTTTCTGGAGGCTTTCCTTCTTAGATTTTCAGTCTCTCACTTTGCAACCCTAGACTTTGACAAATGTCCTGAGGGAGTAACTGGCTGTGTGTTTGAAATCCCCCAGGAGTTCTGCCAACATTTTTTCCTAGTTTCTTGCTCCCCATGAGTGGTTCTCCTTGAAATGAAAGCCTGGACTTTCAATCTTCTGCCTATTTCCAGGATTTCCAAATGCTCTCAGCATGAAAATACCTGTAATGATCAGCTACGCATTTTTCTTCCTCAGTTCTTTATCCCTCTTGACCTGCTACTCAAAATGTGGTCTATGGGCCAGGAGCTTGTTAGAAATGGCTAATTCAGGCCCTATCCCAGGCCTCCTGAATGAATACATTCTAGCCATTTGTTAAAAAAAGTAACCAAGGACCTGGTTAGAGATTAAACAGGACACTCTGGTATATTATAATGATGATAATAATTAATTGAGTGATGAACTTGACTTTTATTATCTTCCATTCTTACAACAGCCCTGTAAAATTAGGTATGTTTTATTCTTTTTATTAAAGAATTTTAGAAAGTTTTATTTTTTTTAAATTTTTTTTGAATGTTTTGTTTATTTTTGATACAGAGAGAGACAGAGCATGAGAGGGGGAGGGGCCGAGAGAGAGGGAGACAGAATCCGAAGCAGGCTCCAGGCTCTGAGCGTATCAGCACAGAGCCTGACACGGGGCTCGAACCCACGAACGTGAGATCATGACCTGAGCTGAAGTCGGAGGCTTAACCGACTGAGCCACCCAGGCACCCCGAAAGTTTTATTTTTTGAGAGAGAGAGAGAGAAGGCGAGCAGAAGAGGGGTAGAGAGAGTGAGAGAGAGAGAATCCAAAGCAGGCTCTGCACCATCAGTGAGGAGCACGATGTGAGGCTTGAACTCACAAACCGTGAGCTCATGACCTGAGCTGAGATCGAGTCATACCCCTAACTGACTGAGCCACCCAGGCACCCCAGGTAGGTTTTATTCTTATTTAATTGTTGAGAACTGAGGCTTACTCAAGGGGCTATATAACTTGCTCAAAGTCTCATAGCTAGTAACTTAATTATAAAGAAATTATATTTAATTTCTGGATTGTATTATAATGATATTTATTATAATTATATTATACTTATAAAGAAATTGATTTAAAAAGTTAAGACAACATACAGAAAAAGTATAAAGAATGAAAGTCACATGTAATTGCCACCGTTATTAATTTTGGTATGCATCTTTCCAATTGTGTGTGTGTGTGTGTGTGTGAGAGAGAGAGAGAGAGAGAGAGAGAGGAATTGTTGAAATGGTTTTGTGACTTATTTCTTCTTAATGAAACACAGTGAGCATTTTAATACAATCCTTGCTCTTTTCACTATATCCCGCTGCCTCTTGTTTCAATAAGTTCTTTTGTGTCAGGATAGGGAGCGCATTCATGTGTCAGAGAAATAGCAGCATTCCTGGTCACTCCCTTTTCATCAAGGGGCCCTCCCCCATCAAGGAATCAGTGGCTGATGTGTTTCATCTTGTTCCTTTTAGGAAAAGACCCACACAGCAGAGAAGAAAACAGTCATTTATTTGTTTGTAAAATTTCAAGGTCAGACATACGATGAAATATTTAGAAAAAAATGTATTTGGTTACCGAGAGCCAGAATTTCCCGCTTTGAAGAGCCTAAGATTTACCTTGGGCGGCAGATACGGAGACAGTGATGAGGAGGTTTAGCGAAAGGAAGTCAGTTGAGAGCATTGCAGAGAGCAAGATGGAGTCACTCATGTCAAGCAGTGGCCTGTGTCCAGCAATGACACAAGCAGCTAAGAGTGTCATAGCTAAGACCGACACCGGCAGATGACACACTCAGAACTGATAACCAGCAGAAACAGAGGAGGTGTGCAAAGGCTGGAGACTGAGGAAATCCCTTTCGAAAGGGTGGATGTTTGCAGCAAACTGTCAGAATCAGGACACTGACCCCTCTGTGTCTGACCACTTCAAAAAAGCAGCTGCTACCAAAGGCTCTGGTCAGTTGATCACCAAACAGAACAGAGATCCTTCATAAGCAGTAAGTGCCAAGAAGAGCTGACCAGGAGCAGATCGAGGCTTTATCCCAGCTGGGGCTCAGACTGACTTCACTTTTGGTTCATTAACTTCCTACCCCTGTTCTATCATGTTTGTTGTATGACTTCTAGGAGGTGCCTTGCTTGGTGTGACTTCTAGGAAGCCATGTTAAACACATGAAATGTCACGGAGTTTGGGGCACCTGGGTGGTTCAGTCGGTTAAACGTCCGACTTCGGCTCAGGTCATGATCTCACGGTTCGTGGGTTCCAGCCCCGCATCGGGCTCTGTGCTGATAGCTAGCTCAGAGCCTGGAAACTGCTTCGGATTCTGTGTCTCCCTCTCCCTCTGACCCTCCCCTGCTCACGCTGTCTCTCTCTCTCTCAAAAAAAATAAATAAAACATTAGAAAAAAATTTAAAAAGAAAGAAATGTCACAGAGTTTGGAGTCCCGAATCTGCTTTGTAATGATGCCAACCCTGCTTCATGACTGAGTAAAAGGGGCCTTGTGGAAAGACACAACTTCACGGCGTGCTCACGACAAGCAATCACAATCACTGCGGCTCCCAGCTTTGGAATTCTGTGACTTGGGCAAATTATGTTTAATCTCAACCCCTCTGCTTTCTCAAATATTAGGAGAATAATAGAAACCTCAGTGTTGATGCAGTAATCAAATCAATATTAGGAAAGTCTCAGAAGAGTGACTGGCATAGAATAAGCCCTCAAATGTTAATTCTCCCTCCTTCTCCCTTTCCCTTCTTCCTCTCTTCTTCCTCCTTCTTCTAGGCTAATGTGTGTCTCTGAGACAGGGGTCTGTGTCCTGTACTTCTCCTCTGCCAATGACTTTGAGAATCAGAGGTCAGAAAAGACCTGTACCAGCTTCCGGAAGAGAAGTCCCGAAGATTCCTTCATGCCCAATATGAGGACATCTGAGATATGTAGGCAGATGGGCCTGAGATGACCTCAAAGCTCATGCCCTGAGTTCAGGAAGAGCCAGATGCTCCCAAGAGCCCATGAAGGGTGTGGAGGCAGAAGAGAGTTGTGTGTGTGTGCGGTGGTGGGCGGGGGGGCAGGGAGCAGGTGAGACCCTTTGGTCAGGAATAGGGTTGGAGTGTGCAACCAGGCAGAAATGAAGACATTTCCGTTAATGGCAGCATGAGCCAATAGCAACTGAATAGCTTGGGATCCTCACATGTGTTGGGTACAATGTAATTCCCAAAAATCAGACCCAACCACAGTTTTGCACCTGCAATGCTGACACGAACTACCTGGAGTTAGTGCGGACTTTACAGGTTAAGGGAACACTCCCCAACAAGACTGCCCTCACTTCAGATGCCACCTGTGAGTCGGGTGTCCCCAAGCCACCTATGCTTTTGACCAACTGGCTGCAATTTCAGGGGTTCCCACACACCTGTGAGGCTTGATAATTCACTAGGATGACTCACAGACCTTGGAAAAGTTCTATCCTTACAATTACAGTTTTATTAAGAAACATCTGAAACAGGACCAGACAAAAGAAGATACCAGTGGGATGGAGTCTAAGGAGGATCTTGAGCAACCAAGCTTCCATGTCCTCTCTCCTTGGAATCAGGTGGTGTCACCCTTCTAGAATATTCCTGCATTCAACAACCAGGAAACACAACTGGGCTTTGGCATCTGGAGTTTTTATTGGTGTTTCTTTACATAGGCGGGATCTAACAATATGGGCAAGCTCTTTGGTGTGACTACCCCCCCATCCTGAAACTATCTAGTGATCCACTGCCACACTCCTATCACTCATGGAATTCCAACATCTTAGAGGCTCCATCTCAGGACCCGGGGACAAAGACCAGACAAATTCTTTATTACGTGGCAGCAAGCATCCCTAAATTGCGGAACTTTCTCATACAAAATGGAATCCCATACAAGAGTATGTCAGACTCAGAAGGCCAGCACTTATCCTTGGGATAATTTCTAGAGACCTCAGTGTGGCAGCGCTGGTTGGGATTATGGTGAGCTGCCACCCCCACAGAGGCTCAAGTCACAAGGACTGGAGGGCACTGTTTGCTTCAGGCAGATATCTTTATGTGGGCCCCGGCAAGGGGTCCTACCTTCTTATGGGCCATCACCCAGCCTCTGGTTATGAGGGTAATAGTGGGCTCCTCTCCACCTCCCATTTCTGCAGTAGTAATGTTCATACCTCTTGTCCTTCATACTCTCCCCTCACATCTAGTGAACATACAGTTCATACTGTTCATCCTTCTCTCCCCTCACATCTAGTGGAAAGAGCATTGAACTCAGTGCCCAAATTCCTGGGTTCAAAGTCTGGCTCTGCTACTGATTGTTCTTTACCTCTCTGAACTTTAGTTTCCCTTTTTTAAAAAAAATTTTAAATGTTTATTTATTCTGCGAGAGAGAAAAACAGAGAGTGAGCAGGGGAGGGGCAGAGAAAGAGGGAGACACAGAATCAGAAGCAGGCTCCAAAGCCTGAGCTGTCAGCACAGAGACAGTAGAACTCATGAAACATAAGATCATGACCTGAGGCGAAGTCGGACTCTCAATGGACTGAGCCACCCAGGTGCCCCTGAACTTTAGTTTTCATATCTGAAAGAGAAGAATAATGACCTCTAACTATTCAAGGAGGTTGTGGTATTCAAATAAACTGTTGTGAGTAAGCAGTCTTTTTTTTTTTTAAGTTTATTTATTTATTTTGAGAGAGAGAGAGAGAGAGAAAGAATCCCAAGTAGGCCTCATGCTGTCAGCATAGAGCTGATGTGAGGCTCAAACTCACGAACTGTGAGATCATGACCTGGGTCAAAACCAAGAGTCAGACACTTAACCAACTGAGCCACCCAGGGCAGGTGCCCTGTGTAGGAAGTCTTTTTAAAGAAGCAGTATAGGGGCACCTGAGTGGCTCAGTCGGTTGAGCGTCCGACTTGAGCTCAGGTCATGGTCACACAGTTTGTGAGTTCAAGCCCCGCATCGGGCTCGTGTTGACAACTCAGAGCCTGGAGCCTGCTTCGGATTTTGTGTCTCCCTGTCTCTCTGTCCTACCCCCGCTCACACTGTCTTTGTCTCTCTCAAAAATAAACAAACATTTAAAAATTAAAAAAAAAAATAAAAAAGCCATCAAATTCCTAGAGGAGAAAGCAGGCCAAAACCTCATTGACCTCGGCTACAGCAACTTCTTACTCAACACATCCTGGAGGCAAGGGAAACAAAAGCAAAAATGAACTATTGGGACCTCATAAAAATAAAAAGCTCCTGCACAGTGAAGGAAACAATCAACAAAACTAAAAGGCAACTGACGGAATGGGAGAAGATATTTGCAAATGACATATCAGATAAAGGGTTAGTATCCAAAGTCTATAAAGAACTTATCAAACTCAACACCCCAAAAACAAATAATCCAGTGAAGAAATGGGGAAAAGAGATGAATTGACACTTCTCCAAAGAAGACATCCAGATGGTCAACCAACACATGAAAAAATGCTCACCATCAGTCATCATCAGGGATATACAAATCAAAAGCACAATGAGATACCACCTCACACCTGTCAGAATGGCTGACATTAACAACTCAGACAACGACAGATGTTGGAGAGGATGCAAAGAAAGAGGATCTCTCTTGCACTGCTGGTGGAAAAGCAAACTGGTGCAGCCACTCTGGAAAACAGTATGGAGGTTCCTCAAAATATTAAAAATAGAACTACCCTATGACCCAGAAATTGCACTATTGGTATTTATCCAAGGGATACAGATGTGCTGCTTCGAAGGGGCACATGCCCCTCAATGTTTACACCAGCACTATCAACAATAGCCAAAATACGGAAAAAGCTGTGCTGACATCTCCTCTACTCGCTCTCTTGCTCTCTCTCAAAATAAATAAAAACACTAAAAAATAGAAAGTAAAAAATTTTTAAGTGTATTTATTTATTTATTGTGAGAGGAGGGGTAGAAAGAGAGACAGAGAGAGAGAATCCCAAGTAGGCTCCACCCTCAGCATGGAGCCCTGTGCGGGGCTTATTCTCCACACACCTCAAGATCATGACCTGAGTTGAAATCAAGAACTGGTGATGGGGTGTCTGGGTGACTCAGCCAGTTGAGTAGCCAGCTCTTGATGTTAGCTCAGGTCATGATCCCTCAGTTCTTGGGATTGGGATTCTCTCTTTCCCTCTCTCTCTGCCCCCTCCTCTGCTCTCTCTCTCTCTCAAAATAAATAAACACACACACATACACACACACACACACACACACACACACACACACACACAGTAAGTAGCTTAACCGATTGAGCTACACAGACGCCCCCATAAATGCACTTTAAATTTGGAATGCTCTTGTAGCAATTTGTATTCCCTTGCACCAGGATTAAGAATCTGTCTCCCTATACTTTCAACTACATAGTGACATCAAACTTTTGATCTTTGCCAACCATAGAGGTGAAAAATGGTATCTTGTGTAGTTCTGATCTTTCTTTTATTGTAAGTAAAGTTGAACATTTTTGTATATGTTTAAGGCCATTAATAATTCCTCTCTTCTGGAATAAATGGAATTCTCCATTTATTATGGCTTAGCTTTATTCAATTTCATTTATGTAGTTTTAAACTTTCATTCAAAGTAGAAAAACTATTTTTGTAATTTAAGGATTCTCTTGCTGGGTAAGAAAAAAATCCAGCTACATGGTATTTATGAGACATACTTCTAAACCAAAATAACTTAGAATAACTGAACCTAGAGGGATGAATAAAAATATATCAAACAAATGAATAAAAAATAAAGTAGGAGTAATAATGTAAAAAAAGACTAACTAAATCCAAAGCTCTTTAATATTTCAGATTTATGAGACGTGCTATACATCAAGAATATATAATAATCATGAACCTTTATGGATCTAACAATGCATCTTCAAAATATAAAACAAAAAATGTTAGAAATACAAGAAAATTTAATAAATACACAACTACATAATATTTGGGGGATACTTAAACCTACCTCTCACAGAAGTTAACAAATCAAGTAGATAAGAATAAGTAAGGTGGGGAGCCTGGGTGGCTTAGTTGGTTAAGCGTCCGACTTTGGCTCAGGTCATGATCTCTCGGTTTGTGGTTTGAGCCCCGCGTCAGGCTCTGTGCTGACAGCTCAGAGCCTGGAACCTGCTTCGGATTCTGTGTCTCCCTCTTCTTTCTGCCCCTCCCCTGCTCGCACTCTGTGCCTCTCTCTCTCTCAAAAATAAGTAAACATTAAAAAAATTTTTTAGGAGCGCCTGGGTGGCTCAGTCGGTTAAGCCTCCGACTTTGGCTCAGGTCATGATCTCACGTTTGTGGGTTCGAGCCCCGCGTCGGGCTCTGTGCTGACAGCTCAGAGCCTGGAGCCTGCTTCAGATTCTGTGTCTCCCTGTCTCTCTGCCCCTCCCCCTCTCATGCTCTATCTCTCTCTGTCTCAAAAATAAATAAAACATTAAAAAAATTTTTTTTAATTTTTTTAATAAGTAAGATAAGATTATAGAGGTTCTAAATAACAAAATTACATTAATAAATAGAAAATACATATTAAAAATATATGGAACATACAGAAAAAGAGACAATTATCAGGCTATAAAAATATTTTGATAATTCCAAAAAGCAGAACATATACACGCTGACCACAATGTAATAACATTATAAATTAATAACAAAAGAATGGACCCCTTCAAAACTAAAACTAAAACAGCAACTATTTGCAAGAAAATAAAATCACCTTTCTGTACCACTCTCAGATTAAAAAGAAAATCAAAATGGAAATTACAAACTATCGGGGCATGAATGACAATGAGAAAGAATGTGTACTGAATCTTACTGGAATGGCCCAAACGATACCATGTGAAAATGTATGGCATTAAGTGCATTTATTGGGAAATCAGAAAATTTTATTATGCAGTCAGTTTTAAAAAAAGTTAGAAATCCAAAATATCAAGAAAATGAATCTTGGGGGAGAATTAATAAAGATAAAAGGATACATTGGATTTCTACTTCTGTTAATAGTGGGCTCAACTCTCTTTCTAAGGATAACTGGAGAAGCTATACGACTACAATAAGTCAAGCATCTACTTAAAGGCATCAGCATCAGTGAACACCCAAGGTAACAGAGAATTACCAGACAAGAACCAGAAGACAGAAATCCAGAGGTAAGTTAGGCATTAAGTACCACTTTGCTATCAGTGGTATTTCCCATTTTCAGATGAGTAAGCTGAGTGGTTTAGCCTCACCAAGTTGGGTGAAGAAATACTTTGGGGTTGGGACCCTAAAAGGATTAAGGACTGGACGTAGACCAGCCTTCTACAGAATTGCAGCTCGCCTTCAAAGAATCTCACTCCTGAGCGTCGCCAGTTGGTGAAGCATCTAACTTCAGCCCAGGTCATGATCTCATGGTTTGTGGGTTTGAGACCCGCACTGGGCTCTGTGCTTACAGCTCAGAGCCTGGAGCCTGCTTTGGATCCTGTGTCTCCCTCTCTCTCTGCTGCTTCCCTGCTCTCTCTCTCTCAAAAATAAATAAACATTAAAAAAATAAAAAGAATCTCACTCCCAAAATTGAATTAGCCTGATCCTGGATTGCTTGTGCCATCAGGGAACTCTCAGAAACAAAATCTTCCCTCAGGAAATGAAATCATTCTAAACCTTAAATGAGTTCCACCGAAAACTTAAGGAATGCATTTTTCTGGCACACAATCTAAAGCAATCAGGCCCAGGAAGAAATACGGCAACATGAACAAAAACCACTAGAAACAATAAATAGAAATTGTCTCACGTAGTAATCAGTCGTAATTCTTAAAACAACTATGTTTACAAAATTTAAGGAGATAATAAAAGATAAAACTAAGAATTCTGGCATAAACTAGAAATATTAAAAAAGGGCATAGAGTTGAAACAACTAATCAAAATTACAATCTGAAAAATACAATAACTGAAATTAAGAATTCAATGGGCACCTGGATGGCTGTTGGTTAAGCATCTGACTTCAGCTCAGGTCATGATCTCGTGGTTTGTGAGCCTGAGTCGGGCTCTGTGCTGACAGCTCAGAGCCTGGACCCTGCTTTGGAATTCTGTGTCTTCCTCCCTTTTTACCCTCCCCGGCTTGCACCATGTCTCTCTCTCTCTCTCTCTCTCTCTCTCAAAAATAAACAAACATTAAAAAGAATTCAGTGGGCAGATTTAACGGTAGGTTAGACACAGCTGAATAGAGAATTAATGAGCTAGAAGAGACAGAAGGATTTTAAAAATGCAGAAATGTGGGTAAGAGACGGGAAGGATCAGTCAGAAGGTCTAACATATGTATAATCTGAAGTCCTAGGAGAGAGATGGAAAAAAAGATTAGGGTAGAAGAAACGTTTGAACAATGTCAGAAAACCTACCAAACTGATGAAAGGCTTTCAGTCACAGATTCAAGAAACTCTATGCCCCCTAATGGGATAAATAAAAATAAATACACATGTAGCCACCTTAGCAGACCCTCTAATTGTTGCCCCTTTGAGCCTACTGTGTCCTTTCTCCCTTTGGCTCTTTATTAAAAAAAAAAAAATTATTCCAGTGTTCTTAGAACAAGCTTTACCATCCTGCTGATCCTCTCACTAATGCGTTGTATAATCTTTGACCCGTGTCTATTTTATATTTGTATGAGCCATGTTTTTAACGTTTTGAGATAGAAATAACTTTTCAACATACTTAGAATATATGCGAAACCAAGGATTCGTGAAACAATAATCTTTCTTATTGGCAGTATTTTCTGTACTGCTTTATTCTTTTTTTTATCTTATTACAAAATAATTCTGGTCACAGTCGCTAAATCTGGGCTCAACCTGCAGTTTGAAAAACCCTGCCTTGGCAGATTTGGGAGCGTGCGTGTGTTGGGGGTGGGGGTGGGTAGAATTGCATTAACACCCCCTTAATGTTTGAATTTGTTTGTCTGTTTGGCTTTCACCCTCCAGGAATCAGATGACTTTGGATATGGGACCGGTTTTCTTTACTTTCTCTTTCTTTTCTTCTCTTTTCTCTAGTGGCTCTGGGACAACCCCGGGGGGGCGCGTTAGGAAAAGCCAGCGGCCGGTTCAATTTCAGCAGCTCCCGGGGAAGGGAGGACAGCTGGGGCGATGGCGCCCTGGGGGGGCGAACCCGCAGGTCAGACGACGGCCCGTCTCACTCACTGGGTGGGGCTTCCCAGGACTGTGCTCTCCTGCGAACCAAAGCACAGACCAGAAACTTAGAAGTTCTCGCTGAGAGTCCGCGAAAGAGCAAGGTGGCGAGTCGCCGCAGAGGCGGCCACGGTCGGGGCTCCGGGGGCTCCGTGAATCCCCCTGGACGGCCTCCGCGGCGGCGTCGGCCGGCCCTTCCCCCGGGGCCGCGGGCTCACGGCCGGAGGAGGTGGCTTCTGTGTGTCGATTAGGTCCGGTTGGAGAGACTGAGGACCGCGAGCGAAAGTGAGCGGTTAGGGGCCTGGCCGGCCTGCGCTCGGCCTACCCGGCGGCAGGCACCTTGACCCCGCCCCTCGGGCTTGATCTCTGAGCGGGTTCCAAGCGCTCTTCACTCGCGGTCCAAAGGCGCGGCGGCGCGGGGCCATGGATCGCGTGGCTGCGTTGCGGGGCGCGAGGCTGCGGTGGGCGCTGCTGGGGACGCGGGTGGCCCTCCCTGGCCTCTGCCCACGCGGGGCCAGAGCCAAGGCCGCGATCCCCGCCGCCGTCCCGGCCACCGCCGAGACTCCTGGAAACGGGCCTGGCGACCGGAGGCTGCGGACCCTGGACGAGATTCCAGGGCCGGGGCAGCTGCGCAGTCTCTTCCAGCTGTTGGTGCAAGGCTACGTTCTGCACTTACACGAGCTCCAGGTAACCGAGCGGGGCGGGGGTGGGGGGAGGCTCACGACTGGGGGTGGGGGTGAGCACCAGGATAAAGAAGCTGGAGGTGGGGACACGTTGGACCAAAAGTGAAGGACACGAGAATTTAGCTCAGGTCCGACTGGAGTTATGGTCATAGACTGGAAATCTGTAGGGATTATGTGCAAAGGGTAGACAGAACCCTGTGAACCGAAATGAATAGGTCCAGGAGTAGTATGAGTCAGGAGGGCACCAGGGAGGAGGGGACTTGGGAGGCCAGGTTTGAAATGAACAGAGGTAAGGGTGCTTGAGTGGCTCAGTGGGTTAAGTGCCTTCAGTTCAGGCCATGATCTGTGGTTCCCGGGTTTGAGTCCCAGGTCCAGCTCTGTGCTGATAGCTGGGAGCCTGAAGCCTGCTTTGGATTCTGTGTCTGCCTCTCCCCTGTTTGCACTCTGCCTCTCTCTCTCTCTCTCAAAAATTAAGAAAAAATTTTTAATAAAATGAACAGGGGTTGAGAGAGGTCTGTCTTGGTAACAGAATGGCAGTGTGTAAGTGTATGAGCTGCCAGATGTGGCAGAACCACTGTTTGGTGTGTGGTGATGTTGGCGATCACAGACTTTTTCCAAAGGAAGTGGATTCCGGACAGTAAGCAATTTGCAAGATAGGGATTTTTCCACAGGGAGAAAAATGTCACTTCTCAAGGAGTGAAAGCAAAATCATAGATATCGAGGAAGAGGTGCATTTGTTTAAATGAACGAATCAATGTCCAGTAAGTAGAGTTTATTCAGTGGAATGCACATTGAGGCAGATAACCCGCGGTGGATGGACAGAGATAGGAAAACCCAATGTTGGTTAAGTTGGAGTGGTTTTAGGAAATGAACTGCAGAGATTCACCTGGGACCTGTCTTCCTAATGACTATTAAAATATATAAACACATTCCACTCTGTCCCAGGTATTTTCCCAAACACTGGGATTCATTGAGAGGTGACCAATGCCCTCATGGCTTGTGTGTTCAGCTGGAAGCTTATACCCCAGGGTTTATGCACTCCTTTGGGGGAAGAGGGAGAGAGAGGAGTGAACAGATCAATAAACAGTTAATTTCAGAAAGAGAACTCAGTGCCCTGAGAGAAGAAGCTTGTCCAGGGTTGGGGATGGTGGGAACTTTGATTCATTTATTTGCCCTCCAGGCACATGTGTGGCCATCGGGGATTGGCAAGAAGAGTGGGCAGGCCTTTGGCTGGGTTGGTGAGCAGGCTGGTTACCATGTGACTGTGCTGGCTGTAGTCAGAGACTCAGAAGAGCCCTGGGCACTGGGGATAGGACAGGTCTTTGAGGAGGGCATGAAGGCCAGATGAAGGGCCGTGGCTCCTCTGAGGGGCCATGGTGGGCTCTTGAGCAGGCGTGGGGTGAAGATGGCCTTTAAGAGACACTGTCCAGGTTATGGTGTGTGCAGTAGGATGGATTGGGCAGGAGTGGGAGAGAGGGCCTCAGGGGACAAAGGATCAGGTGTGGCAGTATCTGAGACACCCTCCAGACAAAGCTGGACAGGGAGTTGAGGAGGAGGGTGAAAATGGCTCTGAGGATTTGAAGTCCTAAACTGACCAGTTTCCCTGCACCTGTACCCTGTGCACTAGCCGGGCCGCTGCTCTCTCCTGGGCCCTCCCTGTTAGCTCTTGTTTCCTAGATTTGGTGGGCAGGTCACAAGGGACATAGAGCTGGTTAAAAAATCATTCCTTCTGGCCTCAGCTTTAAGAAACCAAATAAGCCCAGAAACCAGAATCCTATAAACTTTTACTGCTTGATTTAACCTCTAGAAATATGAGAGGCCCAGGGAATGCCCCAAGGGTGGCCACTAAGGATTTCTCATCATTTCATAGGGAGAGTCTACTGGAAGGTTTTGCTGAGGATTATCTCTAGAGCAGTATTACTAAAGAAATTCTAGACCACCCTAGGAGGTGGAGGAGGAAGAGGCCAAAGCCAGGAATGTGAAGCCTTTCATTATTATTATTATTAGAATGTTTATTTATTTTTGACAGAGAGAGAGAGAGTGGGGGAGGGACACAGAGAGAGGGGGACACAGAATCGGAAGCAGGCTCTAGGGTCTAAGCTGTGAGCACAGAGCCCGACCCAGGGCTCTAACTCACACACTGGGAGATCACAAACCTGAACCAGAAGTAGGACGCTTTACTGACTGAGTCATCTGGACGCCCCAGGAATGTGTAGCCTTTTAAAGGAGCAGCCAGGCTAGGATTTTGGAGAGCCCCCTGGCTCCAGCCCTTGTATCCCAGAGATCTGGAGTCACATGAACCTTCCCAGGGCACCGATGGAAATTATATTAGCCCTTCCCACTACACGTGACGTGTGAGTTAATAAAGAAGTGCTGTGCATCTATAAAACCCCATTCAAACCCCTATTGAGGAGGAGGATACATTTCAGTGACCCACTTTGTAATCAGTTCAAATTTGGTTGCCGATCACAGTGGCTTAAACGATAAAGTAACTTTGTTGGTTCATAGAACCAAAAAGTCTAATAGTTGGATGGCCTCTGCTATATAGCCTGGTCTAGAGATTCATGAGATCATCAAAGCTATAGTTTTGGTTTTCGGCAATTCTCTTGGCTCTGCATCTTGCAAAAGGTAGTCGACTGGCCTGGGTTAATTGCCCGTCTCTGAATCCCTCATAGTGGCCATAGGCATACTCTAATTAGCTTCGCATGCAGGCTCACCCCTAAAGCTGGGGCTGGGGTCCCTCCCACGTAAATCAGGTGAGTACTGCACAAAGCAGAGCAAAGTTGATAGAAGGGCAGCTGATCATAATCTCCCCCTTGGCGCCCTCGATTGTCAGAAACTGCATATCACCCACAAAAATAATAAAGTAAGCTCAGGAGAGCATTGTAGGACTTAAGGGGGTGAAGTAGGGACTGGGACATGTGAAAATCATGTTAGTCCATAAAGGCAGTTCCCTTCTCTTTCTTAAAGAAAATATTATCAAGAGTGCTAGAAAAATGAAATGGGAACACATGTTAAATTTATATGTAAACTTATATTAAATTGACGTCTTTCAAAGATGGGGACCCAGAGAATGGTGCGATCAGTCGTCTATTCTGTAGCTCTTACTACGGGACTACCTCCACGTGCCACACAATGCCTTGTGCCCATAATTGTCATTTCATGTGTCATGTCTCTCTCTTTTTAATGTTTATTTATTTATTTTTGAGATAGAATGAGCGGGGTAGGGACAGAGAGAAAAGGAGAGAGAGAATCTCAAGCAAGAAATCAAGACTCAGATGCTTTACTGACTGAGCCACTCAGGCACCCCTCTCTTTTTTTATAGTTATGATTTTTTTCTTGTGATAAGTCTTGTTTTAAAAAGTTTATTTATTTATATATTTATTTAGAGAGCATGAGCGGGAGGAGGGGCAGAGAGAGAGAGGGAGAGAGAGAATCCCAAGCAGGCTCCACAGTGTCAACTCAAGAGTCCAATGCTGGCTCTGACTCACGAACTGTGAGATCATGACCTGAGCTGAAATCAGGAGTCAGACACTTAACCAACTGACTCACCCAGGTACCCCTCTTATGATAACTCTTAAGATCTCTCTTAGAGACTCTTAAATACAGAGGACAAACTGAGGGTTGCTGGAGGAGGGGGTGGGGGTGGATTAAATGGGGGATGGGAATTAAACAGGCCCTTTTCAGGATGAGCACTGGGTGTCATATGTAAGAGATAAATCACTGGGTGCTCCTCCTGAAGCCAAAACTACACTGTATGTTAACTAAATTGAAAGTAAATTAATAAAAAAAAAAAAGAAAGTGCAAAGGCAATCCATAGAATGGGAGGAAATATTTGCAAATCATATATCTGATAAAAGACTTGGGTCCAGAATATATAAGAACTCATATAGTTCAATAATAAAATAACTAACTCAATTTTTAAAATGGAAGAAGTATCAGAATAGATATTTCTCCAAAAAAGGTATATAAATGGCTTAAAAGCACATGAAAAGATGATGTATATCATTAGCCATTAGGGGAATGCAAATAAAAACCGAAAGAGGGGCTCCTGGGTGGCTTAATTGGTTGAGTATCCAACTTCAGCTCAGGTCATGATCTTGCTGCTCTTAGTTCACAGCCCCTTCGGATCCTCTATCTCCCTCTCTCTCTGATCCCCCTCCTCAAAAATAAGTTTAAAAACATTAAAAAAAAGATCTACTCTCTTAGAAACTTTTAAACATACAATACTGTACTAATAATTATAGTCACCATGCTGAACATTACATCCCCGGGACTTACTTATTCTCTATCTGCATGTTTGTATCTTTTGACCCCCTTCACCCATTTCCCCTACTCCCACCCGCCTCCTCTGGCAACCACCAATCCGTTCTCTATATCTATGAGTTCAGTTTTGGTTGTTTTGTTTTTAGATTCCACGTGGAGGAGAAGGATCAGTCAAAATTTGTCTCTCTCTGATTTATTTCACTTAACATAATGCCCTCAAGGTCCATCCATGTTGTTGTCATAAATGGCAAGATTTCCTTCTTTTGTGTGGCTGAATAATTTCTACTGTATATATACCACAATTTATTTTTTATTTAAAAAATTTTAAAGGTTTATTTTTGAGAGAGAGAGAGAGACAGACAGAGCCTGAGCAGGGGAGGGGCAGAGAGAGAGGGAGACACAGAATCCAAAGCAGGCTCCAGGCTCCGAGCTGCCAGCACAGAGCCTGACACAGAGCTCGGACCATGAAATCATGACCTGGGGCGAAGTCAGACGCTTAACGACTGAGCCACCCAGGCGCCCCTTTACCACAATTGTTTATCAGTTCATCCATCAGTGGACACTTAGGTTGCTTCCAGATCTTGGCTATTGTAAATAATGCTGCAATGAACATGGGGGTGCTCATATCTTTTTTGAGTCAGTGTTTTTGTTTTCTTTAAATAAATACCCACAGTGGAATTGCTGGATCATAGGGTAATTTTATTGTAATTTTTTGAGGAACCTCCACAATTTGCATTCCCACTGAGACTGCACAAAGGTTCCGTTTCTCCCCATCATCACCAAGACTTGTTATTTCTTATCCTTTTGATGTCCATCCTAACAGGGATGAGGTGATAGATACCTCCTTATGGTTTTCATTTTCATCTCCCTGATGATTACTGATGTTGGGTATCTTTGCATGTACCTGTTGGCCACCTGTATGTCTCCTTTGGAAAAATGTCTCTTTGGATCTTCTGCCCATTTTTTAGTCAGATTGTTTTCATGGATATTTTCTATCGTCTTTTTAGTCTCTGTTTCATTTATTTCCACTCTGATCTTTGTAACTTTCTTCCTTCTACTAACTTTGGGGTTAGTTTGTTATTCTTTTTCTAGTTCCTTGAGGTGTAAAGTTAGATTGGTTATTTGAGATCTTTCTTGTTTCACAATGGAGGCATTTATCACTATGAGCTCTCTTAGAATTGCTTTTGCTGCACTCCATAAATTCTGGCTTTTACCACTCTTTCCTCACCTTTCCCTGAAGCCTGCATTCCCACTTTCCACTGGACATCAGCATCAAAGGCCAGATGACCTGAGACCTTCTGAACGTGGCAGGCTTTGTTCTGCCCAGTGCAGAAGACATATCATTTCCAGCTCCGGCAGCCCCAGCACCAGGTCAGCTTCCCTGCATGGCTACGGCTTGCCTGGCAGCATGAACAGCCCCATGGGGACTGTGGCAAGGAGTGATGTCTGGGCGCCCCCTCCTGCTTGGTCTTTTTTCAGCTCAGTCTCATGCATGCACCACTGCTATGTCCGTGTCCCTAAAGCATGTTTGGTTCCCCTGCTCAGCAATCTCCACGGGGCCTGGGGAATCAGCACTTAACTCCTCACAGGCCCTCAGAGGGCCGTTCAAGTCCCCAGCCTCCTTTTCCTAGGCACCCCCTCTGCCTTTCCATTTTGGTATGCTGCATTTCCATTTTCATTTGTCTTTAGGTATTTTTTTGATTTTCTCTTTTGACTTCTTCTTTGATCCCATGATTATTCAGTAGCATATTATTTAATCTCCACATATTTGTGAATTTTCCAGTTTTTTTTTTTTGCAATTGATCTCTAGTTTCATACCATTGAGGTGAGAAAAGATACGATTTTAATCTTCTTAAATGTGTTAAGACTTGTTTTGTGTCCTGTCATGTGATCTATCCTGGAGAATGTTCCATGTCCGCTTGAGAAGAATGTGTATCCGGTTGCATTTGGATGGAATGTTGTGTATATGTCTCTTAAGTCCATCTGGTCTATTGTGTCATTTAAGGCCAATATTTCCTTATTGATTCTCTGTCTCGATGGTCTGTCCATTGATGAGAGTGGGGTATCAAATTCCACTACTATTATCGTATTGCTGCCTGTTTCTCCCTTGAGATCTGTTAATACGTGCTTTATACATTTAGTTGCACACATTTCATGCCACCACCTGTTTATATGACTTAGAGGCTGGGCTGGTAAGTTCTGAGGGCTGGGGCTATGTCTCTTCCCACCTCGGTGCCCCCCAGTGCCAGATACAGTCCTTGGTACAGGGCAAGGTTCTTAGTAATATTTGATTAAAAAAATAATAAATTTCATGTACCAGCCGAAGGGCTGTGAGTGGTACCAAGCAGTGGTTACATCTGGTGGTAAACTTTGTGGGACTCTCCTTAGCTCTTTGGTCTGGGTTGTTTGACATGAGATAGAGTGAGGAAGAGACAGTAAGGGCTGTGGGCTGACTGAGTAAGCCTCACCCTTCGGCTCTCAGCTTTTTGAGTTCAGAAACTATATTTTATCAGCCAATTCAACATGGGCAGACTATTAGGGACTGACCGACATCGGCCAAACCCACAGAAACAAATTGTGGACTGGAGTGCCCACGTGTTTATTTACTGAAGAAGTCAGCCCTCTCGGGAATCATAATACTCCCTCTCATAGAAACCCCCTATTCTACTGACCTATCGCTGCATAACAAGCTATCCCCAAACATAATGGCTTAAAACAACAATTTTGTTACACTCATGATTTTGTGGGTCAGGAATTTGGGCAGTGCACATCAGAAGTGACTTATCTCAGCTTCACAAGGGAGCAGGGCTTCAGTTTGAATGGTTGGCGATGCCTGGGACGGCTCGAGTGGGGCCCTGCTTCTGTTCAGAAAGGAAATTTGTTTCCATGGCTTCCTCAATGTTTCCCCATGTCACATCTCCCCGGGCTGGAATTTCCAGGATGGCTTCTTCAATTGCATGTTTGGTGCCTGGCCTGGTTTGACCAGATCGGCTGAGTATCTCTCTCTTTCCATGTGGCTAGTTTGGGCTTCCATGGTGGTGTCTGGATGCTCAGACTACTTACGGGGTACTGGCTTTCCCCAAAGTGAATGTTCCAAGGGAAAGAAAGTGGAAGTTGCCAGTTTCTTAAGGCCGGGGCCTGAAGACGGACACAGCATCATTTCTACTGTATGCTACCCATCAGAGCAGTTACAGAGCCTACCCAGACTCTAGAAGAGAAGATGTAGACCTCACCTCTTAATGGGAAGGATGTCCAAGAATCTGTGGTCATCTTTAATCCACTACCTGCTCTTCATAGGATCCAGGTACCTAGGGAGAGAAAGTAGTACCTACATTAGTGGACTTCTTGGTGTGCAGAGACCCCAGAACTAAAGGAGCAGAATTGTATGGAAGGAAATTTCATCTAGGCCTTGGAAAAACCTGGTTGAATGTGCTTCTCTGGTGGCTGTCCATTAGATTAAGTATCTCTCTCTTGAGAGATAAATGCTGCCAAATTCTCGCTGTTTGGCTCCCCTCTTCTGGGTTTTGGAATGACCAGTCCCATTCCGTTAACACATTCTTTCTTCAGTTTGGCTAATACCATTGATGAGACGGATTTTCTGCCCCAGTACTCATGTTACCATCCAGCCTTTCAGAGATTGTCCTCTAGTTACCTTTTTTTTTTTTTTTTTTTTTTTTTTTTGGCTTTTAGTCTCGTCTGGCAAACATTATAGGTAGTCCTTGAGACTATGGCAAAATTGGGTGTACTGCCTTTGAGCCTCAGGATTGGGAAATCTGAAACCAGGTATTAAGGACAAAAGTGTGAATCATATCAACTTGGAAACTGCACTGTTAGAATTTTTATCTTACGGATAAAACAGAATACCGAATGTTCGAAGTAGCAGTATTTCTGACTGGGAAAGATTAGAATGACTTACATGTCCCATCAAGGGACTAATTGATTATAGTATCTTCATATGGTGGAATTTTATGCAACCACTAAAAAGAACAGGGGCAGCTCTGTGTGTATTAATATGAATTGCTCGCTAAGAGATGGGAAGAAAGTGAGACATAAAACGATATTATATACCATCATCTGTGGATGAAGGGAGAATGTGAGGTATACATGCACATATATGTTTAGTAGGTGCATAAAACATCTCTGGGAGAACACACAAGAAATTGGCGATGATGATTACCTCTGTGTGCCCGTTGTCTTGTAGTCTGAAGACGAGAGTTAGGAGGAAGTCTTATCTTTTATTGCAGGACTGCTCTGGACCTCCACCAGGTTTTCTCTGGCTTCACCCTGCCCAGGCACAGTTTGCCATCTTTTGGGTCCTTTTGTTTCCTTTTTTACTGTTTGAAGTTTAACAGTGTGCATGTATGTATTACCTATTAAAATTTTTTTTTAAAAAAACCACAACAACAGCCAAAGAATGGAAAGCAGGAGATAAATGCAAGGCTGACCATGTTCTTCCTGGTCTAGCATGATATTTTGAAGCCCTCTGATGGCCCCTCCTCTTGTGCCCTTGTTTGGCTCTGGGTCCTTACTTTTGATTTCCACCTGTGTGCCTACATCTTCTTTCTAGTTCTGCATCAACTGCTGATCGTGCATTCCTTGTTTTGGAATGCTCTCACTGTTTCACCTGAGACCAGTCCAGTTTGTGGGCAGAGTGCCCTAAGCATACCGCGGTTTGCCTCTGGGTGTGTGAGGGGGTGGAGGTGGGGGGTGGGCAGCGTTTCTGTTTCCTTGACGGCCTCTCTGAGGGCGTCCCAGCCAATGCTTTTTCTTGGATCACTCTCTATCCTCCGTCCATTGTTTCTCTGTGAGGGCAGAATCAGAGGGAAATTCTTACTGTCCTACGGTCTGGTACATGTCTTAGTACCTTATGACAATTCTGTCTTCTTGCATAAAACCAGACATTTTTATGATTATTGAAGTAACGGCTACACTCATGGACAAGATTGTTTTTTGAAGCTTTGTTTGTAAAATCAAAAATTCAGAAACCTGTTAAATGCCCATAAACAGGATAAATAAGTTATGATATGTTCATACAATGGGACAGCATACAGCAGCCTTAATAAATGCACCAGCTTTTAATGCATCAATAAAGAACTCAAATACAAGGTTGAGGGACTCCTGGGTGGCTCAGTCAGTTAAGCATCCGATTCTTGATCTCAGCTCAGGTCTTGATCTCAGGGTCGTGAGTTCGAGTTCCGCCTTGGGCTCCACACTGGGCATTAAGCCTACTTAAAAAACAAACAAACAAACAAACAAAAAACCAAAACTCCCAAAACAACAAGATTGAGTATAGAATGATAGGCACAGTAGAACACTATTTCTATAAATTAAAAACCACACACAAATACTATAGGCTATCATTGGACACATATATATGTAATAAAATTATATAAACATTGACAGATACATTTCCAGTTCAGGATAGTGGTTGTTCTGAGGAGGGAGGGCAAAGGGAAGGACAAGAAAGGAACTTGTAAATGTTTTCATTTTGGGATCAGATTTGAAGCAATTATGACAAATATGAACAGTTCTCTTAATTTGAGTGCGTGGGTACATGTGCATTTATAATGTTATTTTCTTTAACTCTCCACATTAAAATATTCATAACAACAAATACAAGTAGTCCTGCTCATCCTAAGTCCAAATGGTGCCCCTGGCCTGGTCTGATGGTGGAGGAGATCATTCAAGGCAAGGCTGAGAGCTAGGAGAACCTGGGAATGCTGTTAATTATTTAGCACCTTCTGTCTCCTGGAAATGTGAATTCCACTTGTGTGAGGGGGTTGGGACTAAATTCTTGATGACACTTTGACAGCACTGAGATGTGACAGTCCCAGCAGGATTCCTCTTCACCTTTGACCCTGAGTGGGCCTTCTTTCTGACACATCTGTCAGTGTAGGCAAAGGAGTGGCCTGTGCCTAGAGTCACCTCTCTCCCTCTGTTCATCCAACTGATGGCTGCCAACTTTTAGGGGCAGGTTTAGTAACACTGGCAAAACAGAACGTGGTGTTTCTGAGTTTACTTTTGTCCTTGGGGCTATTTACTTGCCATGTGAGTGTTTGTTGTGGGTTTTTTTTTTTTTTGCATTTGTTTTTGTTTTTTGTTTTGCTGTGCTGAGAGCCTCCCTAAGGAGTCTACCAATCACTAAACTAAACAGGCCACCAAGTAGGAAAATAGAACATTGCGATGTGGTATCACTGTCTCCCAGGGGAAGTTTTACTGTTCTTTTTGTTTTTTTTTCTTGTAACAGCTTTATTGAGATATAATCACATGCCATATAATCCACCCCGATGAACAATTAAACAGCTTTTAGTATATTCACCGACTTGTGCAACCAGTACTGCATCAATCTTCAAATATTTTCATTACCCTGGCAGGAAACCTTATACTCCTTCACACCACCTGGGCCTCCTTCCCTCCTCAGCCCCTGGCAACCCCTAGTCTATTCTCTGCTTCTCTGGGTTTGCCTATACTGGAGACTTCGTATAAATGGACTCACTGAATATGTGGTCTGCTGTGGAAAGCTTCTTTCAGTTAGCATGCCATCTTCAAGGTTCATCCATGTCGTAGCATGTATCAGTACTTTGTCCCTTTTCTATGGCAGACTAATAGTCCCCTGTGAGAAGATGCCGCAATTTGTTCCTCCAGCCCTCTGTTGCGGGATGTTTGTGTAGTTTCGCTTTGGGGCTCAGTATTACTTTTCCCCTTTTCAAGGTGCACACGGCTGTCAAGGATAAGCAGAGCAGACATTAGTTAGAGTGGTGGAAACAGATTGTATTCAGTAGTGACTGCCAGGGGTGGGGAAAAAGATAAACTCCATTCTGGTGTGGGCAGAGGTGACGATGCCTTTTAAAAGGAGAGGGAGGGAGCGGGGAGCAGGAGGGCGGGCACAGAGTCAGGGAATTGAAAAATGGCAAAAGGCAGGAAGGGGGGCAGCTGGCCCATGTGGAACTCATCTGGTTGGTTAACTGGTGCTTATCAGCTGAACTCCTATACTTCCTCAGAGACTGGACAGGGGCCTTATCTTTAGGTGTCAGCTGGAAAAAACAGGAAATTCTTTTGGCGGCCATGAGTTTCTTCAGGCAGGCACTTAAAAAAATTTTTTTTTAATGTTTCTATTTACTTTTGAGAGAGAGCAAGACAGAGCATGAGCAGAGGAGGGACAGAGAGAGAGAGGGAGACACCGAATCCAAAGCAGGCTCTAGGCTCTGGGCTGTCAGCACAGAGACCAACACGGGGCTGGAATTCACAAACCGTGAGATCATGACCTGAACCAAAGTCAGATGCTTAACCCACTGAGCCACCCAGGCGCCCCTCAGGGAGGCACTTTAAGGGGACTTTATCCTCGGAATGGAGGTCACCCAATCAATGGAGGCTACTCTGAGCTGTTAGAAACTATGTCCATGCGTTGAAGTCTTTCTAGGCCCCAGCCAAGGCCTATTTGAAAAGAGAGCTGGGAAGAGCCTGACCAGAATCTGGGAAGGAGGGAATCTGTCACAACCTTTTAAAACTCTGAAAGGTAGGGCACTCTGCAAGAACAACAAAATGAGTCTGTTCACAACATATTGCATAGAATTTCAGTTTTCCGTCCCCCACCCCAAGCCTGTCTGCACACCCCAGGTTACCAGCCTTTGCCTTGAGGTGGATTACTACATTTTAGGCATTATACCTGTAAATGGGTAATTGCCATTATGGCCTGCCTTGGGTTATTGACCGTAACATATGTCTAGCCACAGGGCACCTCTTTGAGATCAACTAATAATAGAATTCTCTTATTTAACTGATGAGGAAATGTCAAGCCAGAAAAGGCAAAACCAAGGCCAGACTGATTCAATCAACAAAGATACAACAAGCCATGGTTAGATTTAGACATTTTATTGCTTACATAGTGAGAGGAAGAGTAAGGCAAAGGTGTGGGCTCCCCGTGAACCTTATCCCACACATTCAGAAAGATGACACTGAAACTTTTCCCACCAGCTGAGTGCAGTGTGAGTTTCAGGGTACCCTGTTGCTGAGGAGTTCCTTCTAGACTGCAGCCGAAGGGTTTTATATTCTGAGTGGGGATGGGCAGAAACCCCACACTTCATCAGAACCTGGGAGGTGATGAGAAACTGTTTCATGACAGCCTCCCAAGTGAGATAGGGAGGTGACTGGGAGCAGACCTTATAACAGCTCCCAGAACATTCTTTCATGTTCCAGAAAGATGGCCAAGTGTTCTGCCAAAACTCACAAGCTATGGCTTAAGTCTTTGTGAGCACAGATATGTACTGGGCTGCTCCACAGTTCAACCCCAACCCTCCACATGTCCCAGAATTCTCAGGGATATAAATATCCCATCAGAAAAATATTCCAGTTCTACTGATAGGAGCTCATACCACGTCTGTTGTTTGTCTTTGGCAACATCAGATGAGAGTCACCACAACCATGACTCCCTGTAGGTTGATTAGGCCTATTTGGAGTATATACTGCAGCCCAAGGGCAACCAGAGATATCAGCAGCCACACACAGCCCGCCTCAGTCAGCCGGTGGAAGCGCTGGGCACTATGATCGCCCATTACCACCTGTGCTCAAGAGTTTGGAGCAGCCTGTGACAAATGTACAAGAGGCCAACAGTAACAGGATGAAGCTATGGAAACCACATCAGTGTCCAGAAAGTTAATCTTGTTCTGCTATCTTTACTGGAGGCTGACCGTTTCTGAAATCACTGGTTCTTGGGAAGTTTCTAAGAGTTTTGAGATTGAGATTCTGTTTGGCCAGTGGTCAAGTTGAGGGCGGTGGTGGTCTGTGTTAACTTGGCCACATGTCAATTAGATGCCATATTGTTTGTAGATAGAAGGAGAGAGAGAGAGAGAGAGAGAGAGAGAGAGAGAGAGAGAGAGAGAGGGCAACTAATAGTCCCTCCATGTGCCTCCAGCTTCCCGGGGATGACCCCGATCTCCCACAAGCCAGAGGTATTCCTCTTTCCACAGCCATGTGTGCAGTGTGACAGTCCTTCTAGCAATCCCTTCACTTTTTTGTCCCAATCCTCCTGTGTGTCCTAACCCTCACACGAGCCCTGGTTTCTCCTGAGGTGCTTCAGTCATTTCTTCCTTGTATACCTCCTACCATTCTAGAACATCTCCCATCCCCACCTCAGGACCATGTTGGGAGCTGAAACCTCAGATTCATGGCCATTACCATCCCTATCTATTACTGCCCAAGCATAGCGGCAAGCATAGCTGATGGCAAAAGAAGCACCAAGTTAGGATAGCTTACTCCATGATTCCGCTCGCTACTTGCAAAGGAGCTGTTAGTTTTCCAAGGGGTAGGTGTGGGAAGAAAAATGGTAGAATGAGAAGAGTTAATTAGGTGGCTTGGGTCTCTTACAGCTTATCCTGGGCCTCTTCCTAGCTCTCCCATCTCACAATGAAGAATTCTCTTGAAATGGCAGATACCCTCCTGGTGAATTGTCACATAGATATTCCCAACTGACGGGAGCTGAGGCTGGGTTATCCAGTCATCTTTTCCAGTTTCTCCTTTAAGAGTCCACTCCATGTTTCAATGGCACTGGCTTCCTGGGGATGATACGAGGCATGGAAGGTTCAGCGAATGTTCCAAACGGCTGCCCACTGCTGGGTACTTTTTACTTCAAATGGGAACCACTGTCTGAATGGATACTCTTGGGGAACCAAATGTATAGCACAGTCCATCTAAGGGTCTTTGAATAGTGTGCCCCTCATGTGCTGTGCAGATGGGGATGGCAGTGCCATACCTTGAAGAGGTCTCTGCTGCAATCGATGTCCAATGGTACCCTGGAGAGGATGGTAGGGGACCTGTACAGTCTGTTTGCTAGGACAGGCCAGGTCCAATACCCCTCACTATGAGCCCCCCAATTTCTTTTACCACAGGAATGTCTAGCTGGCAGTCTGGGCATATTTGCCAGCTTCTTTGGCTTCACATACTGGAGTCACTATGCCTTGTTTTGGGGCCCCTGTGGATGGATCACCATGCCCTGTGCAGCAGGGTATCCAGGTGGCTACGGTCCTTACATTTGCATCGCAGTTCTCCTCAACTTGCCAATTCCACCCATGTTCATCCAGGGAAACCTTTGCCATGGGCATCCACCTGGATCACTACCAGGGGGTATGGGTCTTGTGTGATCTGCTGTCATCATGTTCATTGCCAAAGAGGCTGAGACTTGTTCATCCAGGCATTCCACTGCCAGGCAACAGCCCACACTGTCATGAGTCAGTGAAAATGTAACAAGGTGTGTTTGGGGAGGTCTTTTCCAAAGCAAGTAGCACAGCTCTCAACAGTGAGCGTTCTCCTTTCCATGCATAGTTTTAAACAATTTTCTTTGGGGCTACATGGCAGCATCACCCCAGTACACCTCATGGCCCTCAACTGAGCTGATCTATCCACAAACCAGGCCCAGGCATTGTCAAGAACCTCAGTGAAGCTAAGCCCCCTCAGTGAAGCTAAGGCCCTGCATCTGAATTAACACATCTGGAGGGCGACTAACCACTTAATGGCTGGAGTACTATTTTCTTGGATGTACTGCAGTCACATAACCAGGGATGCTTGTTAGGCAGTGCCCATGTTGCTGATGTTCTCATTTCTGATGGGACATCAGGTAGAACAGCACTTTGCTGTGTCTGTCTTAGTGTGCATTAGCACTCAATATCAAGCCAGTAATTGTCTCTCAGTTGGGGTATTCTGGGTGGTGAGGTCAAGCAAGTGTCATGTCCAGAACCCTAGGGAGCCATTGCCAGTGGCCACATAATTTTACCCTGGCCTCAGTCTGCATAATTGTCAGTCCCTGACACATGTAGCTCAAATGGCTCGTGAGGACTGATGGGCCACAGTGGAAGAGCAGTTTGTACTGTTGGTTTGTTTTCTATCTATCTATCTTAGTAATCTCTACGCCCAAAGTTGCATGCTCTTCCAACGGAACAAGCCAGACAACCCTGGGTTGTTTTCATAAGCCTGTTTGTACTAGTTCTTTGATCAAAACAGTGACCTTCTTTTCCACCCCTTCCCTTTCCTTAGAATTCTGTACTACTTTACTGATACTGCATGACTGAGCTGAGAGAACAAGGTAGACTCCTGTGGTCCACTGAACCCACTACCACTGCTCTAGTCATGGAGTTTCCCCACTGACAACATCCCCTACAGTTTAGAGAAATATTACATGTATTTAACACATCTATTCCCACAATACATTCAGTATATCTTTGACAAACTGACCGCTCTGATGACCAGGGAGTATTTTATCTGTAGCCACAGCCATCTGTCTGATGGCAACAGTTTTGCTTTCCTTGGTAATACAGAAGGGTAAGGAACAACCATGGAATGCTTTTTAAAAATTTCATGGGACCCTCTCCCTTTTTTCTCTAAACACCAACACAACTTGGGGCACCTGGGTGGCTCAGTTGGTTAAGCATCTGACTTTGGCTCAGGTCACGATCTCATGGTTCGTGGGCTCGAGCCCCACATCAGGCTCTGTGCTGACAGCTCAGAGCCTGGAGCCTGCTTCAGATTCTGTGTCTCCCTCTCCTCTGCCCCTCCCTTGCTTGTGAGCTAGCCCTCTCTCGCTCTCTCTCGCTCTCTCTCTCTCTCTCTCAAAAATAAACATTAAAAAAATAAATAAGATAAAATAAATAAAATAAAATAAAATAAAATAAAATACCAACACAACTTATCAGGGCTCTCAGGGACCATGGTCAAGGACTCTGTCCCCTTGTCACTAAACACATCAACCAGGCCTGTTACTGGCCTCCAGGATCCTATTGCACACTTTACTAGTTGGCCTGTGGTGTCTCACTGTCTTTTTCCTAAAAGGATGCCATGACCTTATCAGCTTTGGTGAGGAGAGTTTAAAAACCCCATGAAGTCAATCTGTCAGGAGCAGTGGGGTGACACCCTTGGTAGTGTGGTTCCTTCTGCAGGTGCAACTTTCATATCAGGAATATACTGCTTTTTAGTTGGTAAAAGACAGCAGTTTTTTCTTTGACTGCCAGGGGGATTGCACACTTTCACTCTACAAACACTGTTTCCAAAACTACTTGGCAAGCTGATTCTGAATCTTACCCATCATTCCTACTGGGACCTTCAACTTGCCAACCAACAAGACATCGTTATACAATGAAAAGTTTGGACCTCAGAGGAATTTTCCTAACCGTCTAGGAACACTGTCAGTGAAATATTTTGAAACTCATCATGCATCTTGTATGTAGGAGGAATTTGCTCATGGGGCTCTCGCTCAGAATCACAGAATCACTTCCCCTTTTGTTCTGTTTTTGCTGCCATTCTTGTCCCACATTTTTTATAGAAACACAGACCAAAGGGTTTAACACAGGCACTTCAGGAGGTGGGTAGTGGCTGGAAGGTCAGGGAGTCCAGGGGCGGGGGACAAGGGGCGGCACAGGGGATGGAGGGGGCAGCTCCACTGCAAAGATAGCTTTGCATTTACTTTCAATTTTCAGAGGCCATTTACTGACAGGATGGACAGGACTGTGGGAAGACTTCTGCTCCTCTGCACTGCCTGCCTAACCTCTCCTACCCTGCCTGGTCCATGCCATTTGCTGGTGTGAGGACCCTTCCCTGCCTCACAACATACACTTAGGCCAGAGCATGTGCTACTGGATCATGGGTTCTACTTTATCTCTGAACCTGACCACGTGGTCCCAGTTCTCTAAAAGGGCATTGTAACTTTACTAGCCCCATGTTGGGCACCAAAAGTATCAAGTTTACATGTTAGACGAGGCAAGGCCAAGACATAACTGATTTTTCTGGAAAAGATACAGCAGGCCACATTTAGATTTAGAGTTTATTACTTACATAGAGAGGGATGGGGCGCCTGGGTGGCTCAGTCAGATAAACGTTGGACTTGGTGTTCAGGTCATTATCTCACAGTTCATGAGTTAGAGCCCTGTGTCGGGCTCTGTGCTGACAGCACAGAGCCTGGAGCCTGCTTCAGATTCTGTGTCTCGGTCTCTCTCTGCCTCTCCCCCACTCGCTCTCTCTCTCTCTCTTTCTCAAAAAAAAAAAAAAATTAAGAAAAGAGAGTGAGTGAAAAAAAGAGTAAGCCAAAGGTGCCAGCTTGCCAAGATCCTTGTCCCACACACACAAAAGGACAACCCCAAAACAAAAGGGGCCAGATGATTGCACTGTGAGTTGTAGGGTATATCGAGGTGCCCCTTCTAGACTGCAGCTAGGTGGTTTTATATTCTGCAGCTCTTTCCTGAAGGGGACAGGGCAGAAAGCACATGCCTCATCTGAACCCAGAGGAGAATCTGTTGGTCTCCTAACAGCCTCCCAGGGGACACAGGGAGGCAAGTGCTGGGTGGCCTCGTGGCGGCTCCTTGTAGGATTCCTGTCCTCTAGTGTCCTGGAGTGGGGGAGGAGTCACAGGGCATTCAGCCCTGAAGACTCAGGGAAAGCTGGGTTCAAGCCTCTGTGTATTATGAACACACATAGAGTCGCAAAGTCGGGAGGGTGCCATGGTGGAGCTATCACCCAACAAAGTGACAAAGCCCATTAGTGTTGGGGCTAAAACTAGAACAAAATCTCCTGCCAAGCAGTCTCTGACCCTTCAACTGATGCTGCCAGCTGTGGATGAGAGAAAAACACATGACAATGAACAGGCACTTTTTTCCTGCAAAAATTTATCTTGGTTTTTGGAAAAATCACATAAATATGAGCTATGTGCTAATTATTTATGACTGCATACCACCTGTAAGAGAGAATGTCACTTCAATGTGGCTGAAATAATCTGTAGAATATTAAATAATATTCTGCATATACAAATATATGTTTATTGTAGAAAGATCAGAAAATATAAAGACACAAAAAGAAGAAAATCCAAATATTCCATAATTCCCAAACCCTGCACATGTCACCGTGCCTTGTACACATAGGTGCTTGATAAACACTTGTGAAACAAGTATATAAATACACACATAAACTTAGTGATAAGTAAGCATTATCCCTGTTTGCTAATCCTTGGTGAATAGGTTTCCACATTTTCCTCCATGTGTCATCAACATATATACATATATTTTTTTAAACGAAACTATACCATATACTCTCTTTTGTAAGCTGTCATTTATTAAAAATAAATATGCATACCTTTTTGGTGTCCCTGGGTGGCTCAGTCAGTTAAGTGTCCACCTTTTGATTTTGGCTCAGGTCATGATCTCACGGCTTGTGAGATTGAGCCTCATGTCAGGATTCTCTATCTCCCTCTCTCTGTCTCTCCATTGATCATTCTCTCTCTCTCTCTCTCTCTCTCTCTCCCCTCAAAAATAAATAGACCTTAAAAAACAAACGAACGGAGGCACCTAGGTGGCTCAGTCAGTTAATCAACTTCTGCTCAGGTCATGATCTTGCGGTTCGTGAGTTTGAGCCCTGTGTGGGGCTCAATGCTGACAGCTCAGAGCCTGGAGCCTGCTTTGGATTCTGTGTCTCCTTCTTTCTCTGCCCCTCTCTTGCTTGAGCTCTGCCTCTCTCTCAAAAATAAATAAACATTAAACAAACAAAAACAAACAAAAAACCACTCAAGTATTTGAAAATAAATTAATTAAAATGCATACCTTTCTATATCAACAAATACACCTATAGCAATTTTAAACGGCTGAGTAGTGTTCTGTTGTATGGCTTCACCAGAATTTGCTGAACTTTACTGTTATATATTTAGATTTTTTATGTATAAAGCTTTGATAAATATATCTATCACTAAATATCATGCCCATCCTTAGAATAAACCCCTAAAGTGGAATTACTGGGTAAAAGATTTTGTTCAGGGATCTGGCATGTATCTCCTGCCAAATTACCCTCTAAGAGGTTGTAAACACAGTAGTTTTACATAACAGAGGGCTTTCTCAGAGACTCCGCCTGTGTTCTTCCCGGAAAGGTTAAACAGACCAACAAATACCCCTCAAAGCTTGATCCTTAGTCCTGGGCTAGGAGCTAACAGTGGAAAGGAAAGGTTGGTCTGGTTCTCTTTCCTCCTTGATCTACAAGTGAGAAAAACCTTGGAACCAAAGAAGAACTAACTCAAGTGAACATTCCTCGGCCTCTTTCTGTTCTTTCTTTGCTGAGGGTCTATTTTTTGTTCTCACCAGGTTCTCACTGAGGCTCTGGAGGTTTTAAATACCACAATCTTCTAGGCTTTTGGATGGGGGAAGGGAAATTCATATAATACAAATCATCATTTAAAAGTGTACAATTCAGTGGCATTTAGTGTATTTTGAATGTTATGAAATCACTAATTCTAATTTCAAAACTTTTTCAATACCCTAGAAAAACACCCTGTCACCAATTAATCTCTCTTCTTTCCTCTGTCCTGCTGCCCCTCAATAATTGTTCATCTGCTTTCTGTCTCTATGGATTTGCCTATCCAGATAAATCATATAAAAAAGGATCATACAGTATATGAACTTTTGTGTCTGGTTTCTTTGACTCAGCACCAGTTTTTAAGGTTCATCCAAGTTGTAGCATGTATCATACTTTGTTCCTTTTTATGGCTGAATAATATTCCATTTCATGTGTAGACCACAATTTGCTTATCCATTCATCAATTGATGATACTTAGGTTGTTTTCATCTTTTGGTTATTATGAATGATGCTGCTATAAATATTCATGTAAAAGTCTCTGTGTGGCATATGTTTTCATTTCTCTTGAGCATATACTTAGCAGTGGAATTGCTGAATCATATAGTAATTCAGTGTTTAATTTTTGCGGGACCTGCCAAATGGTTTTCTGTAGCATCTGTACTATTTTTATAATTCCCTCAGCAATGCAATGTACAAGGGTTTCAATTTCTCCACATGCTCACCAACAACTTGTTATTTTCTGTTTTTTGGATTAAAGCTATCCTACTGAGTATGAAATGGTATCTTATTGTGGTGTTGATTTGCATTTACTTGATGACCAATGATGTTGAACATCTTTTCATGTGCTTATTGGCCACTTGTATTCTCCTTTGGAGAAATGTTAAGTCCTTTGGCCATTTTTAAATTGAGCTGTCTTCTCGTTGTTGAGTTTTTTAAGACCTCTTGTATATTCTGGATATTAAGCTCTCATCAGATATATGATTTGCAAATATTTTCTCCCATTCTATAGATTGTCTTTTCACATTCTTGGTAATATCCTATGATGTGCAAGATTTTAAATGTTTTATGAAGTCTTATTTATCTATTTTTTTCTTTTATTGCTCATGCTTTTAGTGTCAAATCTAAAAATCCATTGCCAAATCCAAGGTCATTAAGATTTGCCTCTAAGTTTTATTCTAAGAGTTTTATGGTTTTAGCTCTTATATTTAGGTTGTTGATCCATTTTGAGTTAATTTTTGTATATGGAGCGAAGTAGGACTCCAACTTCATTCTTTTGCACTTGGTTATCTAGTTGTTCCAGCATCATTTGTTTATGTGACTGTTCTTTCCCCACATTGAATGGTCTTGGCACTCTTTACAAAAAATCAATTCACCATAGATGGTGGACTCTCCATCCTTGTCCATTGGTTTATATTTGTATCCTTATGCTACTGCCACAGTGTTTTGATTATTGTAGCTTTGTAGTAAGTTTCAAAATTAGGAAGTATAACTCTTCCAACTTTGTTTTTCTTTTTCAATATTTTTGGCTGCTCAGGGCTTTTTACAGTTCCATATGAATTTGAGGATTGATTTTTTCCATTTCTGCAGAAAAGGTCATTGGCATTTTGGTGAAAATGGGATTGCATCTGTAGACACTTTGGGAATTACTGCCATCTTAACAATATTAAGTCTCCCTATCCATGAACATGGGATATCTTTCCATTTATTTAGTTCTTTGATTTCTTTCAGCAATGTTTTGTAGTTTTCAATGTACAAGTGTCTCACTTCCATGGCTTAATTTATTCCTGAGTATTCTATTCTTTTGGATACTATGTATCAGTTTTCTCTGGCTGCTGTAACAAAATATGACAAAATGGGTGTCTTAAACAATATAAATTTATTTTCTCATAGTTCTGGAGGCTGGAAGTCTGAGATAAGGGTGCCAGTAGGTTGGTTTCTGGTGACAGCTTTGTTCCTGGCTCATAGACAGCCACATTTTCCCTGTGTCCTCACATGGCCTTTTCTTGGTGTGTACTTGCAGAAAGAGAGAGAGAGAGGAGAGAGAGAGAGAGAGAGAGAGAGAGAGAGAGAGAGAGAGAGAGAGAGAGAGAGAATGCTCTCTGATGTCTCTTCTTATGAGGACACTAATCCTATTGGATCAGGGCTTACTCTTATTTAATCTTAATTACTCATTTAGTCTTACTTACATCCTTAGAGGCCCCATCTCTAAATACAGCCACACTGAGAAACTAGGGATTCATATGAATTTGGGGGAAACATAAACATTCAGTCCAAAACAGATCCAATTCTAAATGGAATTATTTTCTTAATTTCCTTTTTGGATTATTTTTGCAGGCTTTTACAACTAATTCCCACTCCCTTGGAGCCACTGTTACCGGTTTCCTGTGAATCTCCTTCCCCACCTCCTTTCCATCTGTCACTGTTTGTCTCTCATATTCTTCGTGTTGTCTGCAACTTTTTTCTTCACCTGATTCATTGACATCTGCTAAATATTGTCTAAAATGTGTGTAGTGGTATGTCAAGCAATATGGGATGTAGTTAAGAAGTATGACATCATTCCTGCCCTAGAAGATTTTCAATCTAGTTGAAGAGACAAGACATAACTAGGGAGCAACTTATAAGCATATGTAATCAAATTCTCAACTGTGTGGCTCATGCACTAAGATGTAAATAAACTCTCTAAGGGTAGCTGTTCCTGCTGTGCACACAGCTGTATCCCCAGGCCCTAGATCAGTGTAGGAGGAACAGGATATGAGCTCAATAAATAAATGTTGAGTGAATTCATCACTCTCCCCCTTTGGAGTCTCACTTGGTGGAAGCTACCCCTCCCATTCATCATGGAAGATGATCCCTAGGGGACTCTGTTCTGCAAAGTGGCACTTGGACAGGATCTATCTGAGAACATTGGGGCTCTCTAACTGGCTCAGGTTACGGCCTAATGGTAGGTTCACAGACATAGCACACTCTTTCAGCAAGTATTCTGGTGTCTTTCTAAAATAAGTTCTTACATAAATAGATCCTTGTTAAGTTCCACTGAGTAAACTGAGAAGAGGAATATGAAGGAAGAGGAAAGAAAGCATAGCCTATGCAAAGGGGGAAATGTCTCAGAAACCTCCAAACTGACAGCTAGGAAGAGGTGCCAGAGGCTTTGGATTCCAGAGAAGAAGCTGATCCCCAAGTAAATGGTTGTTGATCTAGTCTTTTAAAACATGACTTTTTTTTTTATTCTAAGATCAAGGTAGAAAATCTGAAAAACAAATCACAGTATAAAGAAGAAAGTAACCTATCTATAAACCATTACTCAGAGATAACCACTATTTGTATTTTTAAAAAATGTATGTTTATTTGTTTGTTTGTTTGTTTGAGAGAGAGAGAGAAAATGTGAGCGGGGGGGGGGGCCCAAAGAAAGAGGGAGAGAAAGAAAATCCCAGGCAGGCTCCACGCTGTCAGTGCAGAGCCCGATGTGGGGCTTGAACTCAGAAACCATGAGATCGTGACCTGAGCCAAAACTAAGAGTGGGACACTTAACTGAACCACCCAGGTGCCCCACCATTATTTGCATTTTTATAAAACTGTAACATGTAATTGTATTTGAACTTAACACACACACCAAAAAAAAAACCTCAAACTGTAGATAAGTATTTATTCAAAATGAGATATTGTTTCTTAAGAGTCCTCTAAAATTAAAGCATTAAGACTCACATTAAAAGGTTGGGGTTACAAAAGAAAATAACAACAACAACAAAAAAGTTGGAGTTATTGTGGAGGTTCTTGACCTGGGGTGGTTTTGCCTCGCTGGGGACATTTTGGCAATGTCTGGAGATATTTTTGTTGTTATAACCTGAAGGGAAGGGAGATGTTAGTGGATAAAGGTCAAGGATACTGCTAAACATCCTACAATGCAAAGTTATGTTGGTTTAAAAAGTATATATTTATTTGTTTTTTATTGTTTATTAAAAAAATCTTTTTAATGTTTATTTATTTATTTTTTTGAGAGAGAGAGCAAGAGGGAGACCAAGCACAAATGGGGGAGCAGCAGAGAGAGAGGGAAACAGAGAATCTGAAGCAGCTTCCAGGCTCTGAGCTGTCAGCACAGAGCCCGACATGGGTCTCAAATCCTCAAACCATGAGATCATGACCTGAGCCAAGTTCAAGAGTCAGATGCTTCACCAACTGAGCCACCCAGGCACCCCTGTCATTAATATCTTACATAAGCCAATTGGAAACACAAATTAAAGCTTATATTTAAGATAATTCTCCTAAAGAATTCAGTAGAGAAAAAGAGACATATAAGTATTTTTACAAAATGGAACCTTATAAATTTAAGGAGTATATACATGAATTGAGAGGTTTGGCAAGACTTTCCTGCTTTCTGGAGTTACCTGATCAATGGCAGGTGACTCATTGTTTTGCACAACACTTTCTTTTTTTTCCCTTTCAATTAAAAAAATTTGAATTCATGGGGCACCTGGGTGGCTCAGTTGGTTGAGCATCTGACTCGATTTTGGCTCAGGTCATGATCCCAGAGTCATGGGTCTGAGTTCCGAGTCAGGCTCCACACTGTGGAGCCTGCTTAAAATTCTCTCTCTCCTTCTGCCCCTCTCCCCTGCTCAGCCTCGCTCTCTTTCTCTAAAATTATAAGATTTAAAAAATTTGGATTCATTCTCATAGTTCAAAACTCAAAACAGTATAACAAGATATACATTGTGCAATCTTGCCTTCCACTGCTGTTCCCTCCATTTGTCCCATCGATAGTCACTTTAATTAATTTCTGATGTGACCCAGTATTTCTTTATAAAAGCAAGTGCAAATGCTGTATATTCTAATTTAGCCCCCCTTTCTTAGACAGAAGATATCATACTTTTCCATTTAACAATCTACCTTGGTTATCTATCTTTCCGTATTACAATCCATCTTTCCATACATATTACTACACAAGAAGCTGCTTCATCCTCTTTTAAGGTGACATAGTATTCCATTATGTAGACTTCCCATACTTTGTTTATAAATGTATTTGTAATTTTTATAAATATTAGCAAATTGTCCTCCATGTAGATTTGTGTAATTTAGACTCCCACCAGCAATGTACGAATATGCCTGTTTCTCTCCAGGAATCACAGCAGTTTACAGACAATCATCTGTTCAAAATCATACCACACTGGCAGGCATTACTGGGAGGTAGAATTGGGAAACAAAACTAAATAGGTGTCCGGGGGTTGTCAAGGCTATTTTCCTAGGAACTGACAGAATTGGCTGTTAGTTCAGGGTGGATTCTGGGCAATTGAGTAATATATTGAGGGTGATTAGGTCGCATTGGTCCTGGGAGAATCTAGTTTTTAATGCCAGTAGTAAAACACAGTAAGATTACTGTTTTTCTGGACCAAGAGTTAGGTGAGGTGTCCTTCTATAATTGGAATGAAAGATCGGTCTCTTTATAATTTTAATGCATCGTTTACAGAAACCCTTTGGTCTAATTTCTAGACTGGAGCAGATTCTCATCTTCTTAAAATCTCTTCAGTAACATATTATGAAAGATTAAGTACCTGGGAAACCACTATGTTTCATATTCTTTAAGTTTGTAGGTGTAACTTAGCCAGTAAATTTAGTTTCAGTATTTGTGGATTCTTTTTAAGTTTTACCTCTGAAACTCAAAATACATTCATTTTTCCCCTCATTTCCAGGAACTATAAAAACATTACACCAATGCCAATTTCACAGATGCAATGGATATCGATTGTCAAGTGCTTTAGAAATCCTAAGATAAAATATTTGATCATTATTTTACTGGATAGCTACTAACTTTTTTGTTAAAAATTAATTCATTTTTTGAATAAAATGAATAAAAGATAATTCATATCTTATTTCATATTTGAATCTTGACTTTCTTTTTCAGCTTCTTGTTTTTCCTGGAGTTTCTATTGTTTTTTTTTCTCATTAAATACATGAGATATTTATCTTTATGTCATTGACAGCAAGCTGCAGTAGATTTTAAAGCTTCTATGAAGGAGCCATAGGCATTCTATTGTACCTCACTAAAGGGTTCAGTTTCTCTAAAACCTTGGACCCCAAATATCTATACCTTAAAACATACCCCAGTTTGCTGCATCCCATTTTTCTAAAATCTCACTTCTCCAAGGACTTCAATTCTCCCCATTCTGCCAGATACTAATTGCTCTGAATATTCTAACTCCTGTGCACGCATTTTTTTTCAGTGTTTTTTCAGAACCACAGTCTATCCTAGTGCCTACCTCCTATAAAATGTAGGTTTGCCCATTCCACTTGTTCTGGTGTGACTATCAGACACTCCCTCATCCCATCTCCTATCTAGTAAATGCCTGACTGGATGGGCCATGGTTATTCAGCTTTCATTGACCCCCACAGATGCTGTACAAGGTCAAGTATGGTCCAATGTGGGTAACCCACCTAGGGAGTCAGATGCATGTGAACCTGGCCAGTGCCCCACTCCTGGAGCAAGTGATGCGGCAAGAGAGCAAGTACCCAGTACGGAACGACATGGAACTATGGAAGGAGCACCGGGACCAGCAGGGCTTGGCCTATGGGCCCTTCACCACGTGAGCTGGGGCCTAAAGGGACTGGTACAAGGCCTGAGAGGGCCAGTCCTGAGGACAATGGCATTGGGAAGCCAAGGAATAATGGGCAGGGTGGGCTCTCTCTGCATCCTCTGAGCCTGATACTCAGTTTAGAAAGCAGTGGTTGGGATGGGCTGAAGCCCAGGGACCATTCATTGTCTTTTCCACTAATATATTTTATGACTTTGGAAAAATGAATAATTTCTCCTTCCTTGGCCTTATGTTTCTCATATGTAAAATGGGAAGTTTGGGGTAGAATATCTCCACACTATCTCTAGGACCTTTCCAGCTCCATTATTCTACATTATGGTTGAAAATATACCAACGTGAATCATAATAGGACATATCTGTTTATAGTTGAAAAAACATTGTCACCATATTAATTAGGAAGGCTGAATTTAACTTTAAAAATATTTCCTAAATTATGTATTATAGGTTTGCTGTTGCATATAACTTTCACAGATGCTCTCCATACACAGAAATAGATGTGGGTTTCAGCCTTGAAATTATACCCAGAAAAGTTAAGATTATTTTGGAAATGACAAATTCAAGGATGGGCTGAATATGTTATATACGCATATGCCAATAACACCATCAAGAATCATGGGTGATGAACCATTCCCAATGCTGCAGGTTGTAACTGGGTATGTTACAGGGTTTTTAAAAAAATTTTTGTATTAATTCCAGTATAGTTAACATACAGTATTATACTAGTTTCAGGTGTACAAATAGTGCTTCTACAATTCTATACATTACTCAGTGCTTACGATGATAATGTGGTGTTTAATCCCCGTCACCTATTTCACCCTATGACAGGTTTCTTTTTGCTACGGTGTGTTCACAGAGCTCCAAAAGTAAAGAATGACTTTTATTTTCCCTAGTTGCTTGACATCTCACGCTTTCGACATTTCTTAAGGGATTAGAGTTGATCCTGGCCTTGGTTGTAGTAACGGCACCAAGGATAATAGCTAACCATGTGGTTATGACATGCCAGGTATCAGGCTAGTCTCTTTACATTTATTATTTCATTTTATCCTCACAACAAGCCCATGAAGTAGATAGTATTATAATCCCCATTTTATAGATAAAGAAACTGAAGCCTAGAGAGGTTTTTACATCACTTGCCACTAGTGAGTGGTGGAATAGATCTTTCTGATTCTGGAATTCAAGAAATCAATGCTTTGACACTTTTGGAAAGGAAGCAAACTGGTTAGAAGGTGCATTTCATCTGCCTTTGATGCCTATATGTTCATTCTCCCATTGCATGCTTTTTTTTCCCCCCTTTTTCCCAGTTCCTTCACAGGTGGACAGTTTTAGAACTTCAACAATTACTGAGCCCTTTGTTCAAAGTTATGGGAAGAGAATAGAGAATGTCTGTGTTTCAAGAGCTATTTAACTTGATGTCTGACCCTGAGGGGAGGATTTGGGTCTTAGGTTTTTGCCAGGTCAGGCCACCACTGGAATTGATGGCTCAGGATCTAGAATTGGAGCTGAACGTTATGTACACCCCCTTTGTCATCTGTTTTTAATTTTTTACTCTAAGGTCAGTTTCCTAATTATATTGTACCATATACATGCATTTTAAAGCTATTTTACTAACCAATAAGTTCTTTTTTGTTTTAATATATATATGCATAAATACATAAATATATTTTTTAAAAATCTCATTTCATGGAGCATTGTTTTCCCAAAAAATATTTTAACAACCACAGAAATATTCTCATTTAACCTCTGCAAATCTGATCGCTACTATTGGAAGAATTTTTTACTGGAACTTACAACCTGAAGTTCCAGTACAGGTGTCTCTTCTGGTTTTCATTTCTTTTTAAGCAACACTTTTAGTTGATCTTTTTTACAGGGTTTCCCAACATAATGAAGAGAACTCCTGGGGTTTGAGATTCATTTAAATAAATAATTTTCTAAAATTAAAAAAACACAATTCTTGCCAGAAGCCTTTTTAGTATCTATCTTTTTTTTAAAAATACCTTATTGGTTTTTAAAATGCAAAAGTAATACTTATTGTAAAAATTCCAGTAATGAAATATTTTCCGCCTACCACCCACTCCCATCCCATTCTTCCAAGTAATCCTGACAGTTTGGTGGGTATTCTTCTCTGCTCTATGTGGAAATATGTGGATACACATATGGATATTTAGGATTTCCTTTCTTCCTCCTAAAATTGGACCATATTGTACTTATTATTCTGCAACTAGCTTTTAAAAAATTGGCCCATACCCAGCTTGCTTAGGGAAGGTAACAGATTGGGGGGCACAGCTGTGGGTGGGGACAGTTCCTGAACATGAAGCCCCGCTGTGGGAAGCATGTTCCCACCCTCATGAGCATCCCTGTCCAACCAGGGTGGGGACCCAACCCCCTACTGGATTCCTGTAGCAAGAGGGGCTGGGCCATCCGCCTGGTGGGTCTCCCTGTCCCTTAGGCCCACTAAGTCAAGCAAGGCATGAAGGTCCAGAATCTGAGCATCCCAGGAACCCTCATTTGTTCCTCCCTTATTCCTCATCCTCCACACAGAAGACTGGAACCATCATAGTTCCTCCTCACTTCACATGCAGAAGATTTTGGAGTTGTAGCATCCTAAGATAATCAGAGTCGACATTCCTTAAGCATTCACCACCTGCCAGGGTCTGATCTAAGCACTGCAATTGTCCGAACAACCCAACTAAGATAGGAACGCTTATTATTCCCGTTTTATGGAAGGAGAAACGGAGGCACAGAGGCATTAAGCCACCTGCCTTAGGTCACTCAGCCAGTAATCATCAGACCTGTGATTTGACCCTAGGCAGTCTGGTTCCAGATGCCCATCTTGACTACTTCCACGATGCTGTCATGAGATTCTGAAGTTTTGTAATTCGAAGATTCTGTCATTGGAAATTCGGTGATTCTGTAATTCTAAATCTAGGAGTCTGAGATTTTCCTAGACCCTGTTGAGGTCTCGGCGTAGGGGGAAGACACCATCTAATCTAATCTCCATCTGCTACTTACAAGTGTGCGGTTCCTCCATTCTCTGCAGGGAAGGACAGCACTGGTACCAGCTGCGCCAAGCTCTGAACCAGCGGATGCTGAAGCCAGCTGAGGCTGCGCTCTACACGGATGCTCTGAATGAGGTGATTGACGACTTCCTGGCCCACCTGAACCAGCTTTTGGCAGAGAGTGCCTCAGGGGACCATGTGTCTGACATGGCTCACCATTTCTACTACCTTGCCTTGGAAGGTAACCTTGCGGGGACAGGGGCTGGGGTGGGCAGGGGTCAGAGGCAGGTTGTGTGTCCCTCCTCGAGCCCCCTGGATTCTGGGTGCCATGACATTGCCTCTTGTGATTGCCTTTGTGCACTGCCAGCTATCTGCTACATCCTGTTTGAGAAGCGTATTGGCTGCCTGGAGCGCCCCATCCCCCAGGACACCGTGGCCTTCGTCAGATCTGTCGGGCTCATGTTCCAGAACTCACTCTATGTCACCTTCCTCCCTAAGTGGACCCGTTCCCTGCTGCCTTTCTGGAAGCGGTATTTGGACGGCTGGAACACCATCTTCTCTTTTGGTGAGGAGACCAGGGAGGGAGGTTGGGGGGTGGGTTCCAGGGTCTGTGCATCAGCAGTCTGTCCCGGGACTTTCTACCTCATGCTCCCAGCTGTCAGAATGGCTCTTGGTCCTTGGAGATCATGGCTTTTGACCTTGTCCTCCTCTGTTCTCTGTTGTCTCTGTAGGGAAGAAGCTGATTGACCAGAAGCTCGAGGAGATAGAGACCCAACTGCAGAAAAGCGGGCCAGATGAAGTGCAGATATCTGGCTACCTGCACTTCCTGCTGACCAGAGGACAGCTCAGTGCTCATGAGGTCATGGGCAGCCTGCCTGAGCTGCTCCTGGCTGGTGTAGACACGGTGCGTGAGGGGGGCCAGCGAGGAGAGCAGGGGCTCCCAGCTCCTATCCTGAACTAATTCCCCATTACCCTCATCTGAGCCTGATCTTCGTTCCTCCAGGTACCTGCTTCTCTTTCTGTATCACAGATATAGAGCTAGAAGGAAAACAGGGAGGTCATTCCACCTGGCAGAGGTGGGCAGGGAATGATTCTTTTTCATTTGTTTGTATTTTATTTATTATTATTTTTATTTTAAAGAGAGAGAGCCTGCCTGTGAGCAGGGGAGAAGGCGGGGGGAGAGAGAGAGAGAGGGAGAGAGAGAGAGGATCTTAAGCAGGCTCTACACACAGTGCAGAGCCTGATGTGGGGCTTGATCCCACAACTCTGGGATCATGACCTGAGCCAAACTCAAGAGTCAGATGCCCAAACAACTGAGTGATCCTGGAGCTCTGGCAATAGTTCTTTTGTAAGAGGGATCCCATCACCTTCTCGAGCCTCTCTTAGCCAGCTAGGCAGTCGCATCTCACATCTATTTAAGATGTAATTTAAGTAGAGAGCTTGGCCACAAGCACCTTCTTTGTCAGACTCTGCATTCCTTTCGTCACGTGGGGTTTCCCTCTGTTATAGTTCCCTTGTTGTTAGAACGTGATTCTCCATCGTATGTGTCCTCACCCTGCCGTGGCATCACATGGAGGGTCTCCACGAGCCCCTGTGTCTGTTTCTGCCACGCTCACGGCAAATTCATTTTTCCGTGCATGCCCACTCACACACTCTCCCACTACCTAACGAGCCTTTTTCCTAGAAATCCCTCCTCATTTCTTCTCTCCCTCTGCCTCCCAGACATCCAACACAATGACGTGGGCCCTGTACCATCTTTCAAAGAACCCCGAGATCCAGGCTGCCTTGCATAAGGAAGTGGTGGCCGTGGTACCACCCGGGCAGGTGCCCAAGTACAAGGACTTGGCGCACATGCCCCTGCTCAAAGCTGTGCTTAAGGAGACCCTGCGGTAGGTCGCGGTTCCCAGGAGCATGGGGTCTGTGCAGAGGAGGAGTCAGAGACAGGAGTGGGAAGTGGGGGCTGCTGGGCTGGTGCTAGGGCCAGGAGTGAGATGCGAAGAAGGGCCGGGGATCCAGAGGCGAACCTGTGCTTTCTTTTCCCTGCAGCCTTTACCCTGTTGTCCCCACCAACTCCCGGGTCATCACAGAAAAGGAAATCGAAGTCAATGGCTTCCTCTTCCCAAAGAACGTGAGTGGGGCTGAAGAGCTGGGGCTCCCAGGAGTGCCCTGCGGCCCTCAGCTGATGTGCTGCCCATTCTGGCTCTGCAGACCCAGTTTGTGTTCTGTCACTACGTGGTGTCCCGTGACCCTGACATCTTCCCTGAGCCAGACAGCTTCCAGCCCTACCGCTGGCTGAGGAAGAGACAGCCTGCTACCCCTGGGGTCCAACATCCATTTGGCTCTGTGCCCTTTGGCTATGGGGTCCGGGCTTGCCTCGGCCGCAGGATTGCAGAACTAGAGATGCAGCTGCTGCTGTCAAGGGTATGTAGGGGAGAGGCTGGAGGGCTGTGTGGGCCAGGGAGGGCTGATGGAGGAGGCCACGGGGAGGAGCGGAAGGGCGCACAAGGAGGGAGCGTGTAGAGGAGGGTGGGGGATGGAGATGACAGATTCTAACGCCCATGTGTGTTACCTCCCAGCTGATCCAGAAGTATGAGGTGGCCCTGGCCCCTGAGACAGGGGAGGTGAGGAGCGTGGCCCGAATTGTCCTGGTTCCCAATAAGAAGGTGGGCCTGCGTTTCCTGCAGAGACAGTGCTGAGCTGGGCCCAGGCCTCCCTGGAACAGCCCCCTTCTCTCTCTCTCTCTCTGGCACCGTAATTCCAGGCCACTGCTATGTCTCAGAGAGGGGAGAGAAGGGGACTCCCAGATGCCAGGGGTCCAAGACACAGCGCACTTTCTGTGGAACCCTGAGCTTTTGCCACTTTTATCATCTTAAACGTCTCCTTCTCAGATAAAAGGCCATTCCCACCCCCACCCCACCCCCATGTCACATTGCTGTCCTTGGGAAAAATGTAGAATAAAGGGACTTTTATTGATAATCGGAGACCCTTGTCATTCTTTTTGATGACCCAGCATCTGACCCCCCTTTCTGTGTTTGGGGAACACCATCTCCCCACTTAGGGATCTTGTGGGAGGTAGAGCCATCTGCCTCCATGGAAAGTGAGAACACCTGTGCTTTCCTGGCCCTCACACAGAGGCCTTGACCTCACGCACTGTTGGCCGAGGCCCTGCCGGAGCAGAATCTGCAGAGCAATCCTCCGGGCGCCAAGAGGGGCGCCCTCTTTCGAACAGAAAGTGCTTTGATATAGGTAGTGTGGGGCTACAAAAGTGGATGAAGGTGCTCTGGGCTGGATCTCCAGGAATGACCCCCGGGACACCACTGGGGCACTGATCAGCCTGGGATGCGTCACGGCCAGCTACTCTGCGTCTCCCGTCTCCCGGGTCAGGGCTTGCGGTGGTGGTGGCGGGGGGCACTATCCTTCCCGCCTCCACTCCTGGCCCCCGTGACTGCACAGCAGTGCGGCCTCACTACCGCCTTCCATGTGCCTCACCTACAGCTGAGAGGCGGAACCCAGGTCTTGCCTGGAGCTCGAACTGCAAGAGAATGTGGGGATGGTAGCCTCCTCTGTAAGGAAGCCAACTAGAGGGAAAGCAGGTTGGCACGGAGACTCTGTCCCGCAGGCTTGAGAAGGCCACGAGGCCCAGCCCCAGTTGTATATTCCTGCTGGGTCATAGAAAACTCAAGTCAGATTTCTTATGTTTGTGACGATAAAGAAAATCATGTCATTGCCCTTATCAAAATCCTTCAGGGGTTTCCCTCAGGCATGAAGCAAAGTCCAAAGTGCTTCTCATGGCTTAGAAGGCTCTGGCACCCTGCCCGCCACCCTCCTCCCTGCCCAGACACCCTTTCCACAGCCGAATGCCAATTCCTTGTAATTCCCCAAGCACGTTCTGCTCTTTCCGGCCTCAGTACTTGGTTCTTAATGGCCCCTCTTCTTGGAACGCTGTCTTCACCAACTGCCATGTCATCTCAGAGAACTTGCTCTTCCTTAGGGCTCAGCTCAAATGTCACTGCCTTTGAAAAGCCTCCCCTGACCTCTCTGGGGGGAGCACAAGCACCTCCTCTGTGCTCTCCCCACCTCCCCGCCAACAGGAGAGAACCGAGCGCTCAACCTGTTCACCTTGTTGGAGACCCGACTGTCTCCCCAACCCACCAGAGGGCACAAACCAAGCTCCTTTCAGTTTGGGTCCCAGTGAGCAACTCTGTGTCTAGCACCTCGGAGGCGATTCAAAAGTGTTTGTTAAATGAGAAGAGGCTGGGATAGGAGGCAGGGGAAGGATGGAGAGGGGAGGATATAGAGCTTTCTGTATTGAGTATAGAAATCTGGAGAGAACTGGGAGGAATTCCTGATTATGAAGGCATAGCTGTCCACCCCACCTGTGCAGGGGTCACCTGTGAGCGCTCCTTATAAATTCAGAGAATGGGGGCCGGGCTCACAGGGGGGTGACTGTCACCAAGTCACCCAGAGCAACTTCTGCCTTTTCCAGTGTCTGTTCCTTCAGACCCCCGGGGATCTGGGGTCTCAAGGACCGTGGGCTGTCCACATAAGTCACAGGGAAAGTGTGTCACAGTGCGGCTCCCAGATTATCCACCCTGACCTGACTCTGTAAGGAAAGAAGAACAATAGGATTTAGGATAATTGCAGATGAGCGGACATTAGTTCACCACTGGAGATACACTTTTGACTGAAAAGAATGTTCGTATATTCCCTTTCCAGCTAATTTGAACTTGTTGGCCAAATTAGGATCCATATTTTGGGGATAAGACTTTTAAGAAATCAGCTTGTTTTATTTCTTTCTTTTTTTTAATGTTTATTTATTTATTTGAGAGAGAGAGAGAGAGAGAGAGAGAGAGAGAGAGAGAGAGAGAGAGAGAAACCCAAGCAGGCTCCATGCTGTCAGCACAGAACTCATGAACTGTGAGATTGTGACCTGAGCTGAAATTAGAGTCAGATGCTTAACTGGCTGAGCTACACAGGTGCCGCTTGAAATCAGCTTGTCTTCTTAAACAGCATTTACACAGCACTCCCAGGAGTAAAAATAGACCGAGTACCCAATATTTTCTGGCTGTCTACATGCTCATGTTCCACAGGCATTTTAGCTCTCAGTGTATTTTGGCTCATTAATATTAGTTCAGTTTCAGCTCATTATTTATGATTCCAGTTTTAAGATGCACATCCAGTAAAAATTATGACAGTTATCATCAGGAGATGGACATACGTGACCTTGTGCTGAATTCTTCTGTATTTGCGCATGTTTGGAAGGCTAGCGAGAATGCCAGCAAATCACATCTTCTACCTTGTGTCCCTGCTCTTAGCCAGCTTTTCTTGTAGATCTTGGTCATAACAGATAATATAGATGCAATAATGTGACAAATGATTTTCCTAATTATGGAAAAGAGGCACCCTTTTATCTCAGCAAGCCATCATGCTCATCACAGGTGATGCAACACAAGTCTTCTAGTTTCCACAGAAAATAAATACAGTTGCCCAGGTCCCACCCCCAAGTCAGGAAATTAGCATCTCTCTAGGAATGAGGCCCCAGAATTTCCATCTTATAAAGCTCCCCTGGGGATCCTGGTGCACAGCCAGGGCTGATAAATGCAGAGGTGATGTGAGAGATGTGATGTGAGATGATGTGAGAGGTGGATGAGAGTCCAGCCTGGAGGTCACAGAACCCAAGAGGGGCCTCGAAGGTCAGGGCAGGAGTTGGGAGCATGGAGGCAATGATGTCTGGAAAATTTGGCCAGCTCCAGGTTCCTGGTATGAACTGAGAGGCCAGCAGATTGACTGGCCTTCATACTTTCCTTCAGAGTTGGGGCCGGAGTAATCCCCATGGCAACGCTTTGCCTCTTTTCTAGAAGCCATTATGCTGGTGGGCTGTCAGCAACTGAGGGCTGGGCTGTGATCAGAGCAGGGGGACTGAGGCAGGGGATGGGTACGGTCCCTCAGAGAAGGGCCCAAGGGGGAACTGCTGGGTCCTCAGGATGGTGGGTCCAGGAGGAAGGAGATCTACCTACTCTCGGGGGTGGTGGGGAGCAGAAGGGGGAAAGATTCATTTCCTCAGGCTGCCCTTTCCATGTAACACCTGCACTGACTTCTGAAGGTCTGCTCACGCAGAGCACCCCGGCACCACCTCAAAACACTGGCCCTGTTACACACTCCCTACAGTCAACTGCAGGAGGCAGCCTGCCCCAGGCTCCCCAAGGACACGGTCACTTGAGACAGGCCCAGAGAAGCACCGCATCCCATCCTCCCACTTGAGCCCAAGACTGGGACCTTCCCAGGCAGGCCCAGAGCACAACCAGCACTGACCCATGGGTCATGGCAAAGTCGGAAACAGAAGCTGAGTGTCTATGAGAAAATGCCTTCATTTACTGCCTGACTCACCAAGCACAAACGTGTTCACTCTGTTGCTCTGTGAGGTAAATGTGATGGGATCATATTTTAGAAATATTAACCTCTCCTCTCCCCACTGGACAGCAGACCTGCAGTGTCCGTTGCCACAGGGGAGGGATGACATAGCAGAAACCTGGCCTTGGTTTTGGAATTTCCAAAGCCTGCCCCTCAAGGTAGGTGGCAAGAACTCAAGACATATACAGTGGACTTGGAAGAATGTATGATGGGTTAGTGGAAAAGGCCCCACTGCTAAAGATTCCATAGGTTGGTGGGGGTTGGGGAGGCAAAGAGACTGTAGACATTTCTGGAATCCCTGAAAAGGGAGCTGTGTCTGAAGGGAGGAGGGGAATATGATAAGTACCCCAGAGAGGCTTGGAGATGATAAGGAGATAAGAGACCTGTGCCCTATGTTTCCAGGGCAGAGGCTGGAAACAACAACAACAACAACAACAACAACAACAGCAAAGTGCAGAGTATAACAGACCACTTGCTGTCCATCTGAGCAGATGTGCTTGGGACTGCTCCACACGGTGTCCTGAAGTCCAGAGGAGTGCAGGTCCAGGAGCTAGAATGTCTTCCTGCCCCAAGAGCAGGCAGGCCCACAGAGGCTTCGTGGTAGGCAGTGAGGGAGCACCTAGCAGGGGCCATGCCCATCGATGACCAACCAAGTGACAAAGAGATGGGAATGGGAATATTTTAGCAGGTGCTGGCAAGTACAGATGATGATGAGTGAGGAACAAAGACTTCCACGACTCAAAGCCTCCCCTTCTCACTGAATTTACCCTCAGGAAAAGGTGGTGGGTGAACCCCAAACAGAGATTAATTTCTACCACCTGGTGAAATGGGGTTCATAATAAGAATTACATTCAGTGTTAAAAAGAAAGTTATGTTCCTTGCAGATTAGAGTTTGTGGACTGAGTTGTACTTACTATGTCATTAACTAATGAATACCATCTTTATGGTTTTGTTATAAATAATAAATGAAAGAAAGAAATGTCCGTGGACTAACACTCTATGCACAAAAGCAATGCCAGTTGTAGCATTTGTCAATTACGGATTCTCCCTCGCATCTTTGAATTCAGAAAGCACAGGGGGCTTGCTGCAAGTTCAGGTCAAATGACTAGCATTTTCGGAGTGAAACTTATACAATTTAAGTTCACGGGTTGGTTGTTCTTTTTCTTTTTGTTTCCTCAATGGTTCATCCTCAGTGATCCGAACACAGGCTGTCACTGGGGACTGAGAACACCGTTTGCTGGTGCTCGGGATGAGAATGGAGCAAGGACCCCACTAAACAGGCTCTCCACATGGCCGCTGTTTCAATGCTGGGAGGGAAGGAGGGCAGTGGCCAAGCCGTGGGGAGCCATCCTTAGTAGTGTGGAAGGGCAGCAGGGCCTGCCAGGTAGTCCAGAGGCTGAGGAATCCAGAGCCCCTGACTAAACCCAGCTGGCTGAGGGCTCGCTGCTCCACTGGGGCTAGTCGGGGGGAAGTGATGTGGGTGGGCATGGAGCAGGCGGCCCCGGGGTAATCCCAGTGCCTCTGGTTCATAGATCTCCAGGCTCTACTCGGCTGTTCTCCTTAATTTCATCATCCCATGGAAGACAGGGCTTTCCTGAGGGCTTCTGGGAGCACAGGCAGGGCAAGGGCAATTAGAGAGGGCTGGAGAAGCCTGTGAGGAAAAGAGAAGACAAGACAGTGACTATGTGGGCAGGAGATGTTGCCTTTACAGTAGGGGAACCTCGTCTTGCCATCCACTGCCAAGCAGTGGAATGTCAGCAAGCCGTGAGCAAACACGCTACCAGGAAAGAGTCTGAGATCATGTCAGATTTCCTGAGAGGAGTACTTAGATAGAAACTCCCTCCTTGCAGCCGTAGTTCTTACTGCGCATGGAAATTCCATTCAACAAAGGTTTATTAACTTGCTTCCTTCCAGTGGAATTCCAAGCAGGTGGGAACTGAGTTGTGAGAAGGCAGGTCAATCTCCCCAGAGCATCTGAAATCACATCACTGTCCTTGCCTTTACCCCAGCCCCTATCCACCCTCTTGTGACGACCTCAGCAGGGAATGGGACAAAGTGGGGACCCCATGGTGAGTGCTGATACTTGTAATTTTCATGGGGCTGCTCAGCAATGAACTGGGCACCCCCATCCTCAGAGGGTCTCAGGCTGAGATCTGAGAGCCTAGGAAGACCGACGGGCTGGTGCTGAGGCCAATGGCCCAGGGCAGAGCCTACCTGAACCAGAGCCAAACCAGCAAATGGGGGTGGGGAAAGATGAAGGCCGCATTCCCTGGCTCCCTTCTTGGCTTCTGCGTGTGGAAGATGGCCTGGGAGTGAGTACTCAGATATTCTCAGGCACCAAGGGCGTCGATGCCAGCAGGGCTGAGCACCAGTGCCTGAAGGATGTCGGAGAGTGACACCACACCCAGGAGATGCTGGGTCTCGTCCACTAGCACCAGCCGGTGTACCTGTGGGCCCACAGTGGGGCAGTGAGGTATCAGAACCGTGTGGCTACGGTAAGGTTGGTTACCCACCAAGAATCAAGAGCAACAAGTTAACATAAGTAGGGGAGCAAGAAAGTATCTGCTAGAAACCAGTTAGGGGTGATCAGCTGTCTGTGGCCCTTCGCATGAGGGCCCCACGGACAGGACCAGTTGCAGAACCAGTGTGGACACTGAGAGCTTGAAATGGCCATAAAATGGGAGGACAGGGCAGGTATCCTGTGTCTAGGGACAGCTTGAGCTGCTCGGAGGACTGGGCCATACGTGCTGGGGGTGCGTATGAAGGGGCATGAGGTACCTGCTCCCGGGCAATCCGGTCGATGACTTCCCCCAAGCTCTCATGGGGCTGGCAGGAAAGGACTCCTTCCAGACACAGTGTCCTCTGCTTCAGGGCTTCGCCCACACTCATGTCCAGGTGGTTGTAGGTTTTCTGGGCGGCCAGGTGCTGGGGCAGGGAGGCAAGGGCCATGTCAGTCTCCTTAGCCGGGCTCCAGAGCCATCCACTTGCCCCCTAGACACCTGTTAAGGTCTTTCCGGTCTACGGATACCCCTCCATCGATTCTCACACCCACAGCCTCCCAGTGGCACCCCCAGGTCCCTATTCCCGTAGACACTTACAATCACATCAAAGCGGGAGTAGAGACCCACGACTCGTCCTGCAGGGGTGGGGGTGGGGGGCCAGGTGGGGAGAAAAAAAGAAGAGGTTCACATCAGAACCAGCATGCTGTGCAAGGGCTGGAGGCAGGCTTTCAGAATGAATTACTGGACATCTCCCACCCCTCCCCAGACTACTGGCTTTTTTTTTTTTTTAAGTTTATTTCTTTTGAGAGAGACAGAGTCAAGCAGAGGAGGGGCAGAGAGAGAGGGGGACAGAGGATCTGAAGCGAGCTCTGCACTGACAGCAGAGAGCCTGATGCAGGGCTCAAGCCCATGAACCGCAAGATCATGACCTGAGCCGAAGTCAGAAACTTAACCAACTGAGCCCCCCAGGCACCCCCCAGGCTACTGGCTTTAAAATGAGGCATCAGGCTGCCACTACCTGGACCCACAGATCACACAGCATCACAGCTAGAGAGGAGACGGCCTGAAATCATGCCTCCTGACATGACACAATTTGAGTACAGGCTGTCACCTCTGAAATATCCTGGGCTCAAATGGATAGCCTGGATCTGATCAAGCCTTTAGATCTAATTTCCAGTTTACAGGAAACCCAGGAATAGAGGAACACGGAGGCCGTCTGTAGAAAGCAAAGAGACCAATCTGGAGGGGGGACATTCTCTAAGACAACTGACCCAGCCTTGTCATTATAGTGCCACGAAAACTAACTGAGGAAAGAACTGTTCTGGATTAAAAGAAACTAAAGACAAAAGCAGCAATGCAAAGCAGGGACCTTAACTAGATCCTGGTTTGTACAAATCAACTGTAAAAAAGATATTCTCAGGGAAGGTGAGAAAATGAGAATTAGGTTCAGATATTAGATGATGTTAATAAGTTATTCTAGTTTTGTTAGGTGAAATAGGAAATATACTGATTTTAAGAGATGCAGACTGAAGGGTTAGAGGTAAAATAACATGATCTCTGTAATTTAAATTAGTTTAGCAAAAAATAGGGAAAAAAACCTGGTTATGGCAATGTGTTAACAGTAGTTAATCCAGGTAATGGATAAGTGGCTTTCATTATACAGTTTCTTCTACCATTTTCATACATTTGCAATTTTTCATAATAAAAAATAAATCAAAACATTTCTTGGGGTGCCTGGGTGGCTCAGTCAGTTAAGTGTCCAACTTCGGCTCAGGTCATGATCTCGCCATTTGTGGGTTGAAGCCCCGCATTGGGGTTCGGTACTGACAGCTCAGAGCCTGGAGCCTGCTTCATTTCTGTGTCTCCCTCTCTCTGCCCCTCCCCCACTTGCACTCTGTCTCTGTCTCTCAAAAAATGAATAAACATTCAAAAAACAAAAACAAAACAAATAAAAAACCATTTCTTGATATCTAGCTTCAGTACAGCAATTTTGACATTGAAATGGTTTACAGCCACGGTTCAACCAATGAAATGATCACGTAGCCCCTCTAATCCCTCTTCAGGGCAAGAAGGTGAGGTCTGGCTGGATCCCGGTTTGCACATAATCCTTTCAAATCATCCCGTGAAGTCAGAGGATGGGTGTTATTAAGACTCCCATTTCACAAATGAGGAAACCGAGGCACAGAGAGGCTAAGTAACAGGTCCAAGACTCAAAGCAGGCAGACTTCTAACCCCACCCTGGGTCCTGAGCTGATGCCCACAGACCCCTGCCTACCATGGCCCCACCCCAGCCAGCCCCACTTCTGGGTCCAGGTACCAGCTTCATTGACCACAGGCAGCGCAGACACGCGCCGGTCCACAAAGATGTCCAGTGCCGTCAGGATGGGCGCCGTGTCCAGCACCACGGCCAAGTCCCGGAATGTGCCGATGCCCAGATCTTGGATGGTGCGGGAGAGGAAGGAGGGCTGGGGCAGCAGGGAGCCCTGGGTGGGTTGGGGACAGGGGGGAGTCAGGGTGCAGCAGCCCCCAGGGCACTCCCAGCGGCTCCCTCCCCAGTCTGTGGGGCCAATGACTTCTCAGCCCCTCGGGGCACCCTGAGGCTGGGCCCAGGCTCACAAAGATGTGTAGGAACTTGAGCAGCCGCTTGTGTGTGAGGATGTGGAGTACGGCGCCAGAGACCGGATCCAGGACCGGCAGACGGTGGATCCGGTTCTTGATGAGGGTGTAGACAGCGTCGAAGAGGCTGCAGAGGTGAGAGCAGTGGGTCTGGGGCTGAGACACCCTCCACCCCAGCCCCTGCAAAAGGAGAACAGGATGTCCAGGCTGCCTTATCCGCCACTGGATGAGCCCCTGAGTTCAGAACTCAGGGACTGACTCGGAAGGGGACTGCTCGGGGCAAGGAGGCTCAGGTGGGTGGCTGGGGACACTTACCTGCTGTTGGGAGAAATGGAGACCAGAGGCTTGAAGCAGCCTTGAAGGTAGATCTCTGTAGGAAAAGCCAGAGTCAGGCCTGGGGAGCTGGCCACCCCGCCTCACCTGGCTGCAGGCCCTCTGGGCTCCCTCTTACCCTTCCCCTGCACCCTCCATGAAATCCCCACTGCCCACCCTCCACCTGGGGTCCTTGGCCCCATGCTCACCCACACACCCTCAGCCCCATCCAGGTCCCCTCCACCAACTCACCTCTCCAGGTTTCAATCTTATGTTCTTCAATCTCATAGATCTGGACCTAGAGACGTTGGCAGGACCCCAGAAGTCGGACACAGGCCCCTCGGGCACTAGGCTCCCTGAGCAACCCTCCACCCCAGCCCAGATGGCAGCCCCTGGGATCCCCAGCCCACTCCTCACCAGCGGGGACCTGTAATAGCGATGTAGCACCAAGATGAAGTCTGTGATGGTCAGCATCCCTGCGGGGTTAGGAGGGAAGGACAGGGGGTTAGCCTGGGGCCGCATGGTGGGAGGCAGGTTGAGGGGTCAGACCCCCTTCCCGCTCTGCCGGAGTCCTGGGTCTGAGACAGCTGCGGGAACTGGGGACAGAGGGGAACGGGGCAGTCCCTCCCGCGACTTTTATGCTTCCCCTGTAATTTGTCTCCTCCCCCACCCTTTTCTATTCTCTTAATTCCCTCCTCTCCCTTTCCTTTTTTCCCATCTAGCACCTGCGACATGGCATGATGGGTGAGTAGAGCTGGAGTGGTCAGGTCACACCTACTCCGCTCATGGAGTCCCCCAGCTGGCCGCCACGAGGATGGGATCAGATGTTCCCCCGCACCAGCCCCCAGCGTGGCTCACACCAAGGGTCTGCCCAAACCCGTGGCGTGTCAGAGCTCAGCCCCAGAATCCCCTCAGAAGAGCTCTCCGCTCCCTCTGCCTCCCAGCCCCTCCTCACCCACGAAGCTCTGCTTCCTGCTGTCCCACAGCGGTGCCGCCCGGATGCCGTTGGCCACTAAGGCAAAGAAGGCCTTCTTGATCTGAGGGCCAGAGAGAACATTAAGGGGTGAGTCTCTCACTGCCCCCCAGTGGCACCCTGTCCCAACCAGGATCCTTCCATGGGGCCTTCTCCCGGGATCCCCCCTCCCCACATCAGCTTGACTGCCTGTCCTATGCCACGGCACACACTAGCACGACCTTTATCAGGCACACTTGCTGTAGAGATAAGGCTGCTGGTGGTAGGAGGCACTTCCCCTGGCATGTCAGGCTGTGAGAAACTAACTCCAGGTTTCTACTCGTAAGGTCTATGTGTACAGTCACACACAGTGTCATCTTTGCTAATCTAAGTGCTAGAGATACACTTGTTTACATAACATTTACAACATACGTTTCTCTAAATCAGTTTGACGTTGACTCATTTGGCTTCATCCCATGTAATCCCATCGGTACGGGTTGTATCTGTTCTGGTTGTGTTTTTCGAATGCATATTAAAATAAATGCAAAGCTACTGCAACAAATAGAATTGTTCTTACACCACTGGAGTCCAATAGTCTAACAGTGTACTGTGGGCGATTCATACGCTGTGGTTCGGGAAACACTGCTCCACTATACGTGGCGGTAAAAATGGAATCAGAAGTCCCATAGCTTAGCCTAAGGGAAGAGAAGGGGCTAGAACTCATCCTATTTTTCTCTTACTGAGAGTTCCCTGCTGTTTGTCCTAAGCCAGCCTGCAAGGTCTTCCATATACTTAGGGGTTCACAAAGTGCTCCCACTTAACCCGGGTTATTCCAGGAGTCCTCTGAACCTCGGAGGGCAAAGCAGGCATTCCTGTCCCCATTTTATTTCATTTTTATTTTTTTAGTAATCTCTATACCCAACATGGGGCTCAAACTCATGACCCCGAGATCAAGAGTTGCACTCTTCTGACTGAACCAGCCAGGTGCCCCCATTCCCATTTTAGAGATGAGCAAAGTAAAGTGCCCGACTCCAAATCCTACCCATGCTCAATGGCAGAGCTGGGATGACAGCTCCCCAGCACGGGTCTCCGTGGTGCTAAGGAGGAGCTCTGGAAGGGGACTTGCAGGGGGTCCTGGAGGGAGGTGAGTGGTGGCTGCAGCCCTGTGAGAATGGAGGTGGGGCGGAGCCACGGCCTCACCTCCAGAGTGGTGTCAAAGATGACCAGCTTGGAACTAGTTGCCATGGCATCGTAGCAGGTGTGCTCCTGCATGAAGTGCATGTAGACCTGGGCCCCCGGCTTCTGCAGTTCGTCGTCCCAACCCAGCCTCGGTAACAGGGCCCGTGGGGATGGGCACAGGGCAGGCCTCTCTTCCACCAGGCCCAGCTCATACCCCCAGGATGCTGTGGCTGGGAACTCCATGTCCAGCTCCAGGTCGTCTGTGCTCGAGCCAGAGGCTGAGGCTGCGTAGTTAGGGGGGAAGATGTCCCACTCTGTTGGTGGGGTGCCCACTTTGGCCAAGGGAGCAGCTTGGGACAAGTGTGTGGCCTTGGGGAATGTGGCCTCCAGCCCGGTGTACTCAGCAGGTGGCTTGGCCTGGGGATCTGTCGGTGGGGAGAGGACAGTAAGCCCATCTTCTAGAGCACTCTCTCATCGGCTGGCTCTGTTCATCCTCACAGCAGCCTTGGGAAGCCTGGATGCTGTGGCCCCATTTTGCAGGTGAGAGAGCTGAGTCTCAGAGTCACCCAAGACGGTGGCTCTGTCTTGGGTTGGCCATACCCAGGCGCTGGCTCTGCTGTGCAGGTGACCTTTCCCAAGTGGAGGGACTGAGACTGCAAGATGAGGGTTGGGGCCAAGTCTACACTCTGGAGGGATCCAGAACAGAGCCCCAGCCCCAGGCTCCGGGATGCCCCACTGCCCCCCCTCCCACGTCCCCAGAACTGGCCTTGGCCTCACCTTCCCCCAGACCTGGCAGCTCCCCTTCCTTCATAGCTTCCTGTCTTGTCCACCTCGAGGCCTTGGCCCCCTGTTTCTCATGGCTTCTTTCTGAGCCAGTGGTCATGGCCGGCGATGGCCATGAAGTGTTCTCTCCTTGTTCTAGAAAGCTCATCTCTGGAAGGGGGAATGGGGCCTGTTTGGTTAATAGGGAGTAACACAACAAAATCAATTAAAATGTTATTAATAATAATATTTCACATTTGCAAGCTTCCCAAGGGTTCTCCTCCAATATATTTCTCACTCAAATCTCATAGCAATCTTATAAGGGGAGTATTATTATCATCCTTATTTTACTAAAGTGGGACCTGATCAGAGAGGTGAGGCAATTCGCCACAATTCACACAGCTATGAAATGCTCAAGTCAGAACTAGGGTCAGAGTCTTCAGACTCTAGATTCCCACCACTTCTTCTGAAAGAGGAAAGAGGAGATGAGGGAAAAGAGAAGAAACAGAGGAACAAAGAAGGAAAAGGGGAGAGAGAGAGAGAGAGAGAGAGAGAGAGAGAGAGAAGCTAGGCTAGCAGAGTGGAGACTGGGGGGGCCCAGAGAGGTGGGAGACAAAGGAAGTAGGAGGAGAGGCTAGCCCATGAGAAGGCAGCCCCACCTACCTTGATGCTCAGGTCCCCCAAGGCTCCTCCAGGATGAGTTCTGTGAGGAGAAGAATGTCTGAAGGGGTAGGAAATCGTCCTACATCCCCGAACCACAGGTAGCTTCCTTTCCCACCACGGGTGCGTATACACGCACGCAGACGCATGTCCGCACACGCGCACCCCCGCAAACACACCCATACACACTTATACACACTCAGGAAAACACATCCAACCATTCTCAGATGTGCATAGAACCACGTAAGTCACTTACACAAAGAATACACACGCGTGCACACACACGTGCTCACAGGCACCCACAGGCTCCCACGCGCGCGCGCGCACACTCATTCACACACAGTCACACGGTGTGGTGTGCTCGCAATCCCCTGGCCTCGGCTGCCCCAGCTCCTGTCCCCCGGGACCCCTGTACCCGGCGCAGTGCGTGCTCCATGCGGCCAACCCCCGACCCACGGAGAGCAAGTGCGCAACACAGGCTGGGCAGCACTATTCTGGGCCCGGCCCCTGGCGCCCTGCCCTCCCCGGATCGGTTTCTCTCTGATTGGGTGTCAGGCAGCGGGAGGGAGGGCTCGTGGGGCTCAGCTGCTCCCGCCCAGCCGCCTCGCGCAGGGTGCGGAGGGAAGGGGCGCACCCGGCATCTGGAGGCTTGGTCCTGGGCTCCCTCCTGGGTCTCCAAGGACAAGCTTGAAGGACTTTGCTATGGAGGGGGGTGGCTTGGAGCACTGCGGGGGCGCCAGATGGGAGGAGGTGGGCTCCCAGAGTCCTGGGGTCCTTCTCATCCTTGTCAGGCGCCAAAGGAGGGAAAATGGAGGCCGGTTGCGCTTGACTGTCTTCCTTGTACACACTTCAGTCGTGGGAGGTGCTGGAGTTAGAAAGGGCAAGTTGGAGCCAGCTGGGAGGCTGGGGACAAGGGGTTTGTGGGCGGTCGCAGGAGAGAGGGCATTGTATGTCCAGATGTCCTCATTTGAGTGCCAGGAGCCTGTCCCTCTCTCTGCTGGGGGAGTTGGAGTTCGATGGGCCAGGCAGGTGGGGAGCTGGGAGAATCACCGTGAAGGTGTGCGGTGGGCGGGAGGGCCCAGAGTGAGAGACATCTGATTCTACCGATGGGTTGGAGGTGGGTCCCAGTGTGTGTGAGCCCCCGTCCCAAAATCCCTTGGTGCTCGCTGTCCCTACATCTCCTGGTGCCAACAGGATCCCAGCTGGGCTCTGGTGGCTGCCCACCCCCCTTCCTTGGCATTCCTGGGGCCTGAGTCAGTGTCCAAATCGGGAATGCTGACCCAGCTGCTCTAGCTCCCCTCTCTCTGTCCCCCCCCCCCCTTCCAGTCTCTTCCAACCCAGTCTCTGGCCCTGGAGTGGACACTCAGTAATGGGTTACTGGATTTTTTGCTGAATGTATTGAACACATTTCTCATCAGCCCTCAAAGCTCCTATACTGCCTACAGGGAGGGTAGAGGAGAGATCATGGAAGGGACCCTGCCTTCCCGAGTGTGTCGTGGGTAGTACCGGGGGTGAGCGCAGCTCTCCTTCTGGGGGATCCCTGGGGCCTGTTCTTGTCTTGTCCCAGCTGATGTCTAAGGCACAGCTAATGGGACTCTTCAACTTACCAGTAGAAAGATCAGGTGGACCATCTTTGGAGGTATGTGATGCGTCTGCCTCCCCCCACCCTTAAGCGCTGGGCCACCTTCACAACCAGGCCGGATACAGAACAGGTGCAGCGCACACCACTGCCTTCTCCTGCCTCACTCCATTCTCCCCTCTATCAGGCCTGTTCCACCTACAGGGCCTCTTCTTTAAGAAAGTCTTCCCTGGAGCGCCTGGGCGGCTTAGTTGGTTAAGTATCTGACTCTTGATTTCCGCTCAGGTCATGATCTCACAGTTTGTGACTTCAAGCCCTGCATTGGGCTCCCCCGCTGACAATGAGAAGTCTGCTTGGGATTCTCCCTCTTCCCTCCCCTTCCCTGCCCCTGCCTCAAAATAAATAAATAAGCTTAAAAATGATTAAAAAAAGAAAAGTTTTCCCTGATGGCATCGCTGTCCCTGCACTGGTATCCTTATAGCTCAGGATCTGTGTACATATCTCAGTGTACACAGAGCGGACATTTACATAACTATCCACATGTGAATATCCTTTATCTGCAAGTAAACAGTGGGCACTTTGATGACCAAAATGCGTTGGTTGGATGTGATGGAAGGCAAGTTTTATGGCCTGATGGACCTGATTAAAATTCGCGCTCTGCTGTTAGTTTGCTACATGACCTTAAAAGCTTTGCTGTTTTCTCTGAGCCTGATTCTACTGGTGTAAAATGAAGATGAAAGCGTTCTGTGGCAAACTGCCAGTCGCCTCCCAATATCTGTTTTTCTCTTCTTATTTTAGTAGTAGAATCACTTGAATTTCAGCTGGACTGGCTGCCTATAATAAATACTCAGATTCTCAATCTTCCTCGAAGCCAAATAAGGCCTTGTGACTAAATTTGACCACAAGGATGTGAGTGGAAGGGATGTGGGCAACTTCCAGGTCAGGCTTTAAATGAAAGAGGCACGGGTTCTCCTCTTCCTTTTCCCCTTCTGCTAGCTGGAATGCTCATGTGATGGCAGGAGCTAGAGCAGCTATCTTGTAACCAAAATGGAAGACGCTTGTTAAGAGTTTCAAAGTCACCCTACCAGCTTTAGACGGTCTACAGACTATTATATGAGAGAGAAATACATTTTCCTATGAGTCATTCTTAAATTGCGTCTTTGGTACAGCAACCAAACGTGCATCCTAAGGAATGCAGAATTTGCTATCTGTAATTGGCACTGCTCTAAAAGTCTAAAACAAGTGACATTGGTTTAAAGATCAAGCAGCAGATAGTATTGTCCGCTGGTAAGGTGGTGATCATTGTTATGTGACAGCAAAACCTGTGGTGTGGCAGTCATTTATAATGCTTTGAGAGGTAAACCATATGCTAACAGAGCCTAAAAGTCACAGAACCTGGATGGAAACAGACTGTTGGTGAGTGTTGGCGGCTGCTGGCTTTTGCTAGCAAAGGCCTACAAGAGAGATGAGTTGTAAGAGGTGGTTTGGAAGGCAGACTTAGCAAAGGTTGTGCCGGTAATTCCAAACCTTTCTCAAGCACTCCGTTCAGCAAACAGTGAGAGCTTGCCCCGTGGGCAGAACAAGGGAGGCTCTCTTTACAGCCAAGCATCTTTTTTCAGATGGCCTCGTGATAGTCCCCAGCAGTTTGAGAGGGAATAGAAAGTATACCACATCCAGAGTATCAAGCACAGAAATTGTGTCTCTACAAAACCATTGGCTGTGGCTACTCAAATATGGAGCCAGTCAGAAGCCTTTTAAGATTTTGAGTGTGTTGCATTGGCCAAGAAACTATAAACCTGGTCATCAAAAGCTGGTGTGACTCCCCCCAGTGGCCTCCAGCACCCCCAGACCTGTGCCAGCAGGAAGAGGTCTGTAGAAGCTATAAGGTCTGCTGAGACATGTTGTCCAGGGCAGCCATAGAGGGTATTGTGCAAGGGAGAACTTCACCAAGGGAGACCTTCCCAGGATGCAACACCAGAAGCCACATAGGACAAGAGAAAGGGGAGGTCCTCTCAGAGAGCAGAACCGGTGGCAGCCAGGCGTACTGCCCAAGAACTTCCTCCTCTGTGGGGAAGCCGCTTTGCAATTCCTGCCCAACTAGATTTGGTCATCGATGAGATCCAGTGACTCTGCTGGATGTTTGCTTTTCTTTCCTGTTCGGAGTGGATGTTTTAATTGAGTTTATCCAGTTCCTCCTCCACTGTTGTCTGTGGGGAGCGGGAGGGGCAGATTACTTGCCTCTCAGTTTACCAGTCACTAGACCATAGGATCCCGTCCACACCTCATTTTTCAGAGCCGGTGCGGTGTCCGGATGCCTCCCTTCGAAGGCTGCTGAATGTGTTCTTTGCTTAGGGTGGCCAGATGGTGGGCTCTGGCAGAGCAGTATCTACTCTCTCCTTCTTTTTCCTCTACGAGTAATTCCCACAATGTTAGCTAAGTGCAAGATTATATTTCCCGGCTTCCTTTGCAGATAGGATGGCCATGCTACTACACTTGGCTGTGAGATCTGAGCATCAGCATTATATGCAAACTTTCAGAATGACCTTAGAAGGAAGGGACAGATTTTCTCCTTCCTATTGACTGGAATTCTGATAAGATGGTCAGAGCTGGAGCAGACATTTGAACCCAGTTGTGGAAGGTGCAGGTTGGAAATGGTAGAACTTCTCTTACCCCCGTGCTACCTTCCTCTGGACTATTATGTGATAAAGAGAAATTAATTTCCATCTTGCTTAAACCACTGACCTATCAAAGGCTACAGCAGCCAGGCCTCTCTCTAGCTAATGCATTACACTGCAGGATCAAGGTAGGGTTAGAAATTACTAGTGTATATAGTGATCCTTCACAATTACGTAGCACATAATATCCACCAGACACTGCAAACCATGTTGTGCACAGTATCTCTTATAATTGCTCACAACCCTGTGTGGTAAATATTATTATGTATTTTTATTTAAGTATTAAATATGTAACATCTATTAATGTTATTATATACTTATTATTAAAATTTTACAGATGAGAGGCGCGCCTGGGTGGCCCAGTGGGTTGAGCATCCGAATTCGGCTCAGGTCGTGATCTCATGGTTCATGGGTTCGAGCCCCGTGTCGGGCTCTCTGCTGTCGGCACGGAGCCTGATTCAAATCTCTCTGTCCGTTCCTCCCCTGCTCATGCTCTGTCTCTCTCGTGTGCACTCTCTTCCAAAAATAAATAAACATTGAAAGCAAGAAAAGTTTTTAAAAATTTTTACAAATGGGAAAATTGAGACTTGATAAGATGAACTTGATCAAAACCTCAAAGCAAGTGAGATGGAGGTGAGAGTCCAAACCATTGTTTCTGGACTCTGGCGCCACGGTCTTAAGCACCAAGCTTACTGTAAATAAAGCGCAGGCCTGTCATGTAATAGATGCTCAGTAAGTGGTTACTATAATTATTGCCTCGCCACCTGCTTTCAGTCCCCCTAGACCTCTGGCTACAAGGCTCTGAAGACACACAGGCACGGGGCACTCTGACATCACTGTGAGTTAATACCATCAAAGATGGCGTGGAGGAGGGCTTCAGCTGGGGCAGACCCCAGCAGTGCTCAACACTACAACCATAGTGATCTTCCAGTTGTAAAAAAAAAAAAAAAAATAGAGAGAGAGAGAGCTCTCTGCCCTGCCCCTGCCCTTTGCCTTTCAGAGCTCCCACACCCACTCCTGTGGCCAGGAGAGCCCTACCCATTATCACTGGCAAGACGAATCAGCAGAAGATACTGGCTTTGGCTGGGAAATAAATACTCCTTGGGCATTTGCTTTTAGTCTCTGGTCATGGTATCATATTTCTTGAAACCCTATTTCTTGGCTCGCTCTCAAAACTGGGTGTAATAAGGACTTGCACCCTGACCCTAGGGTGAATTTGGCTGCCGTATCTGGATAGCTGATTTGCCTCGGACATGGGGTCGGGATCCTGTTTAAGTGTTATTTTTATATCAGAGGGAGAAAAACAGCTTGAGGAGGCCAAGGGGAGTAGCCTGATAAATTACAAATGGGGTCTGCTGTGCCAGAGTTGTTGGGAGGCTGTGAGAGCAGCCCTCATGTCAGTCACCCAAACATTCCAGCTCTTGTCCTATCTGTGTGTGGCTGAAATCTATATCAATGTCCCAGAGACCTGGTAAGAACCAGCACCTTGTTAATGCAATTTATTCTGCCTCAAAGGCCTCATTACTGAGCTTTCTTTCTGTGAGCTGTTGGAGACTGAAGTGGACAGATGGTGCTTTTGTCCACCCAGTATCCACTTACCCCCTCTTTTGGCAACCCCCCAAGTTTTCCTTCAGGGAACCACAATTTCTCCAATCTCAAAACGCATGGTTTTCCGAGGAGCTTAACTGTGAACTCCAGGAAGTATACCTCTGATTCAGACTTAGCCAATCAGCACATTATTTCCCCCTAGCGACAGCGAAAGAGGCATTGACCGAACTAGTCCAATAGGGATGAATCTTGGGACTTTTGTTACAGTGAATAGGAGCACTTTTCCACTGGATTTGGAGCTGTGAGGATGTGAGTGTGAAGATTTTGCTACCATGCAGAGTAGAACTGCCTGAGAATGAAAAAAAAAATGAAGGGCAAAAGAACCATGACACGATGAGAAAGACCAAGTCCTCCTGATAATTACTGAACCCCTGGATCAAACTGTACCTGAAGACCTACCACTGGATTTTTCAGTTACATTAACCAATAGAATCTTTTTTTTTTAAGGCCGTTTAAATTGAGTATTCTGTTACCCATAGCTGAAAGATTTCTGATATCAGAGTTAACAAAGAAACAAGATCTCCATACTTTCAAAGGCTTCTGGGTATGATGTTCAGTCACTGCACTTTCCCAAGAAAAAGTGTACATTTGAAAAAGGCATTAGAGTAAATCAATAGGGTGAAAAGGTACTTGGAGAAAATACAGTAAAGGAAGAATTGGAATGGGACAAGGTTAATGAAAGAAGGTTTCCTAAAGAAGGTGAATTTGGATACAGAAATAATAATGATGACAACAGCAACTATTTACTGAGCCTTAACTATGTGCTTGGCACCAGGCTAAGCAGTTTACATCTGTGGCAGAATAATATATTGAAATAGTAGCCAAATCGAGGGGTACTTTCTTCTACTTTATAGCCCGTTTCTCCCTCAACCTTGGAGTTTCCTTGTTTATTGCCTCAGGGAATAAATGATACAGTGCAAAGAAAAGCATATTCTGGCTTTTAAGTTTCAAAAATGAAGTCTTCTGGGAGGAAAGGGAATACCTTTGGATTAAACAAAAGATTTGGGAATTTGGGCAGGCTGGGTTATTCAGAAAATATATCCCACTAAAAGCAACTAAAAATGCTGGATAAAATATTTATATTTTATAAATGCCCTTTAGGGCATCTTCCTAAAAGCCCTGAAAAGACAAGATAGTAAAGAACTTCCTAGGCCCAACTGAAAGGAAAATGGGCACACAACGAACTTAGTGAAAAGAGACATGGCTCTGCTGTAAGGCATCTGACAATTCTAGCAAGAGCCATGTAAGACTATGGGGGCCCAGGACGCACACAAGCTGGGAGTATGAGAGCAGATCCCATCTATAAAAAACTGGGATCTCAAAGGACCACACCCTCAGAGGAAGTGTAATCCAGAAGCAAACTAGCTCTTACATAGATTTACAGACAAGGGTTTCCTCATCTGAGTGGTTCAGAGAGTGTCAAACCTTGAACTTGGTTTAAGGTGGTAGTAAATTAGTCATGACCCCAGGTGCCTGGCAGAAGCAAACACAAATGCCCTCTGGATAAAACCTCTTCAAAACGACAAATTACTCCAACAATATCCAGCACATAGTTGAAAATAACGAGATACCCTAAAAATTGTGAGTCAGAACCAGTAGAAAAGACAGAGAGCAGGAATAAACCCATAAAAACTTCAGACACTGGAATTAGCAGACACTTTGTATATAACAATATACTTATTATGCTTAATAAAATACGAGACAGTTTGAAAAGGTACAGAGCAAATAGAAAACTAAGAAAAACAGCATAGTGGGTTCTTTCATTTTTTATTTTTTCATTTAAAAATATTTATTTATTTATTGTGTGTGTGTGTGTGTGTGTGAGAGAGAGAGAGAGAGAGAGAGAGAGAGAGTTAGAGAGAGAAAGAGAGAATCCCAAGCAGGCTCAACACCATCAGCATAGAGCCCCATGTGGGGCTCAAACTCACGAACTGTGAGATCATGACCTGAGCTAAATCAAGAGCTGGACATCCAACCCACCAAGCCACCCAGGTACCCCTCATTTTTTTTAAGATTTGACTTTTAAATAATCTCTGTACCCAACCTGGGGCTCCAACTCACAACCCCAAGATCAAGAGTCACACGCTCTATCATCTGAGCCAGACAGTGCCCCCAGATTCTTTTAAAAAGCAAACAGAACTTTTGGAAATGAAAAACACATAAGTGAAAGTAAAAAATAAATGGACTTAACAACAGATTAAGTGCAGCTGAAGAGAAAACTGAATGTAAGGTCAGAAGATGTTACCCAGAGTATAATACAGAAAGTAAAAAAAAAAATCTGTAAGATACATATGAAAGAGAATAAGAAACATAGAGGTCAAAGCGGAAAAGTCTAAAGCACATTTAAATAGAGTCTTAGAAGGAGAGCGGAGAGAGAATGGGGTACAAGTTCTATTTGAAGAGATCGCTTGATATGTTCTGGAACTGATAAATCATAACAATCCCCAGATTCAAGAAGCCTATGTATCCCCAGGAAGATATATGAAAGAAACTCACACATAGAAACATCATAGTGAAAATCGCAGAAAATCAAAGACAAAGAGAAAAAAAAATTAAAACAACTGAGGGAAAAAATAAAAGATTACAGCTGAGCCTTAACACACGGGATTAGGGGCATTGACTTACTGTGCAGTTAAAAATCTGAGTGTAACTTTTAATTCCTCCAAAACTTTACTAATACCCTCCTATTGACTGGAAGCCTTACCAGTAACATAAACAGTCAATTAACACGTTTTGTATGCCATTTTTATTATACAGTTTTTTAATATTTATTTATTTATTTTTGAGAGAGAAAGAGTGTGAGCGGGGAAGGGGCAGAGAGAGGGAGACACAGAATCAGAAGCAGGCTCCAGGCTCTGAGCTGTCAGCGCAGAGCCCAACGCCAGGCTTAAGCTCATGAACCATGAGATCATGACCTGAGCCAAAGTTGGATGCTCAACTGACTGAGCCACCCAGGCGCCCCTTAATATACTCTGTATCCTTACAATAATACCCAAATTTTCTTAAGTTTTTCCAATATTTCTAGCCTACACGGTTTGTCTGTGAGTTTTTTCAAATTGTCATAAATCTCCATTTTTCCAATATATCTATTGAAAAAAGTTCACAAATAATCAAACCCACACAGCTCAAACCTATGTTGTTCAAGGGTCAACTATACTTTTAAAGAAATGACAATCTAATAGCTAACTTCTCAATAGAAAATGGAAACCCAGAGGACGGCAGAATATCTTTAGTGTGCTGAAAGAAAGTAACTTCCAACTTACAATGTTACACATAAAGAAAATTTACAAAGAAAATGAAAAATGAATTGTATGACAAAAACAGGGGGCTCATCAACTCAGTAAAGGAAATTTCTAGAGAACATGCCTAGGAAAGAAAATGATCCTACATAGTAGATCTGAGACTTAAGAAGGCATAAACATCAAGAAAAGTGGTAAAAATGTAGATAAATGTAAATTAATCATAACTGCAAAAAAAAAAGAAAGAAAGAAAGGAGAGAGAGATAAGGATTATAATGTCCTGTGGGGTTAGAATTAAAATACTGCCAACCATAACATATAAATCAAAGGTGGTGAAAAATGGAGTACTCAAAGCATTTGGAAATCCTTATATTATCTGGGAAGAGGAAAAGTTTGGGTTTTGATTAGCTTTAGATTTTGATATATTAATCATGAATGCTGTAATGTCTAGAAAAAGAATACAAACAATGTTAATAAATAAAAGAAGAAGAAACTGAGAGATTGAGAGGGGAAAAAAAAGAAACAACAGAACAGGCAAGACAAACAGAAAGCACAAAACATTTAGGAGAATAAATATAAATAAGAGTGAGAACTTCCCTGGCCCCAAGAGGAGATAGAGAGTCTTGATTTGGCAGGAAGACAAGAATCATATGCAAAGCAAGGGTGAGCAGATATGGGCTCTTAAGGAAGGAGAGCTCTGCCCTCTGCACCCTCACCCCCATCTGAGAGCAGAGGTAGTCTGTGTCTCTGGATAGAATCCAGAGTAGAAAGGGATACATGGTGTATGTGGGGACACAGGACCTTACAGCACTCCCCCAGGCTCAGCACAGCAAGGGAGCCGCAAAATGATCCTAGCACCCAAGAGAAGAGCAATGCAGGAAGGGACCAAGCCTCTGAAAATTATATAACGTTATATAATTATATAACATTTCCAGCATAGTGTCCACGCAGCAAAAATGTTTATTTGCCCAAGAATGGGACAGAAGTGAGAGAGAGAGAGAGAGAGCGAGAACTGATGGGAATGAGGAATAGCACAACAGTGATCTGTACAGCCCATCAACTAAGGACCAGATGGTTCAATGGATGGCTCAGTGGATTCTGGATAGAAAGATGATGTCTAAGGACCAAATACCTATTCTCACACCCCAAAGCTCAGCCTTTACATGAGTACATGGGAATTTAGACACAGTCCCAGGGGAGCTGAGGAGACTCTGAATTAACTGAGATTAAATTTCTCAGAGGGCAGGCTTGTATCAGTCAGGATGATTTCAGACAAAAATATTAGAAAACTCAGTTCAAATTGGTTTAAACAAGATGGAGAGTTATCGATTCACTTAACCAGTTGATTTATTCTGGTTGATTTAATCCAATGGCCCTGATATACTTTTCTCTTGATTCTCTTACCTCTGCTTTCCTCTGGAGCCAGCTAGCTGCATGTACTAAGGGAGCAGCAGCAATTCTGGGTCCCTTAGCCACATCCGACAATATCCAGAAGAAAGACGTCATTTTTTCCCTGTACTTTCTTCTTTTTAAATTTTTTTAAACATTTATTTATTTTGAGAGACAGAGAGAGACAGAGTGTGAATAGGAGAGGGTTAGAGAGAGGGGGGGAGGCTTAAAATCTGAAGCAGGCTTCAGGCTCTGAGCTGTCAGCACAGAGCCCAACGTGGGGCTCAAACTCACGAACCATGAGATCATGACCTGAGCTAAAGTCAGACGCTTAACCTACTGAGCACCCCTCCTGTCCTTTCTTCTAAGAGATAGATACATTTTCCAAAAGCCCTTGGAAAACTTCTCTTTCTTTTTTTTAATGTTTATTTATTTTTGTGAGAAAGAGAGAGAGAGAGAGAGAGAGAGCATGGGGGAGGGGCAGAGAGAGAGAGGGAGACAGATAATTCCAAGCAGGCTCTGCTCTGTCAGCACAGAGCCCCATGTGGGGCTCAAACTCACAAACTGTGAGATCATGACCTGAGCCAAAATCATGAGTCAGACACTTAACCAACTGAGCCACCCAAGCGCCCTTCTTTGTTTCTCATTAGCCCACGCTGAACCATGTGTTCATTCCAGAACCAGTCTCCATCATTGAGAAAATAGATGTAACTGAGATGAATCAGGGTTCATCCTCGACAGAGGTCAATTCTCCCAGTTGCATGCCTGCCCCAAAACAAGGAGGAACAGAATGGCTATTATAGAATCACCATAACCTCAGCCCTCCCCGTCAGCTGCCCAATAGGCATACACATACTCCATGCCACGTTACAGACCACTCCAGACATACCTGTGCCTAAACGAAATGCACTCATGCCTTTCTAAAAAGTACCACCCACACTTCATCCAATTGTGTAACCAGTGGCAAATCCAGGATCTCTGGGAGACGTGCAGACCTCTCCATCACGTCAATGATGTGCACCTAGTTGTAAAAGATAATGGGTATGGGAATGAAGTGACCACTTATTATTGTGTGAGCTTGGAAAATTCTGACTCCGGTGTCCTCCTGCATTAAATGAGAATAATAATGTCTGATTTGCAGGTTGTGATGCTATTTAAATTGAAATCATGACAAAAATAAACCAATGGAGCTGTGTATATTTATATCCCAGCTGCTGATCCATAATAAAGGTGTCACATTTGCAGCTAATATGCCAAAGTTCTGCAGCTCAAAGTGATATTGTTTTGATTAGCAAAAAAAACTCTGTTCTTTCCCCCGGGACTGACCCTCTCCCCTACCAATTCCTTCTAGGAATTTGAACATGTTCTGCACATTGTTAGATCTGTTATGCTGGGCTGCAGTCCCACTCCCATGCTGCCCTCTGCACTTGCCATCCTTCTTTTTGTTGAATGAGGCCACCCTACTGTCCACATCACTGCTTGTGCCATTTCCTTATTCCTCTGACCGTGGATCTCTGTGGCTTCTGTCCCTCTCTTTGGCCATCAGAAACTTTCCATCTACTTCTTCAGATTAGCTATTTCAAAACCCAAGCTTCTGGCCTCAAGTAATACCCTTCATTCCCTTGCACCACAGCCTCCTCATTTCCAGAATCTCAGGGTGTAGAGGGGAAAATGGATTATGGTCATGTGCAGCCTCACTTCCCTCCTGGATTCACAGCCTCCTGCAACACCTTGACCCTGCTGCCCTCTACCAGATTTCTTTCACACACAGGGATTTATCTTGGGGACCCATTAATGATCTCACTTTCTCTTTCTTTTCCTCACTCAGTCTTATGTTCTTCAGAAAATTCCAGTCCAACAACTGTACATGTTTAAATAACAATAATAAGCCAGGTTCAAGTTCTCTCCTACAGAGTCCCTGGGTAGTATGCAAACTCAAGTGGGTATCTTTCCTAAAATGCTCTAGTTTACCTAGAGGCCACAGAGAACCTTTGAGAAGAGTCTGGGTCTCAACAGAGCTCCTGCTACGCCCAGCCAAGAAATGTTACCACACTAGCCATGTGACTATCAGCAAATAGCCTACTTTCTTTGAGGCTTGATTTCCACACCCCTGTAAAGACTAAAGCAGGGCTGAAAGGGGAATATATAGCACTAAATACTCACATGAAAAGGGGGAAGGAGAAATATGGGAAAGATATTTTAGTAATATAGAAAGATATCCAGGACACATTGCTAAATGGAAAAAGTAAGACACAACAGTGTACATAATATACAACCTTTTGTATATGAAAGAGGGATTAGAATATACATTTATATGCTTGATTCTGCATAAAGAAACACTAGTGGGATTACATGAAACAACAAAAGTAGTCACCCATAAATAATAAATTAAATAGATCACACATCTTGATCAAGTGGAATTTATCCCAGGGATGCAAGGATGGTTCCACACCCACAAATCAGGCAATGAGATAAATCACATTAACAAAATAATGGATATAAATCACATGATCATCTTAATAGATGCAGAAAAACCATTTGACATCCATTTATGATCGATTCAACATCCATTTATGATAAAAATTCTCAACAAAGCTGGTATGGAATGAATATACATTAATATAATAGAGGCCATATATGACAAGTCCACAACTAACATACTCAGTGGTGAAAAGCTAAAACCTTTTCTTCTAAGATCAGGAACAAGACAAGGATGCCGCTCTTACCTGCTTTATTCAACATAGTATTGGAAGTCCTAGCCAGAGCTATTAGACAAGAAGAAGAAATAAAAGCCTTCCAAATTGGAAAGGAAGAAGTCACTATTTGCAGATGACATGATACTATATATAGAAAACCCTAAAGACATCATCAAAAAAATATTAGAACTAATAAATGGATTCAGTAACATTGCATGATACAAAATCAGTACACAAAAATCTGTTTTGTTTCTATACACTAATAAAAAGCTATCAGAAAGAGAAATTAAGAAAACAGTCTCATTTACAGTTGCATACAAAAGAATAAAATACTTAGAAATAAATTTGACCAAGGAGATGAAGGACTGTATACTGAAAACTGTAAGACATTAATGAAAGAAATTGAAGAGACACATATAAGTAGAAAGATATTCCATATTCATGGATGGGGAGAGTCAATATTACTAAATAGTCTACACTATTCAAAAACAATCTACAGATTCAATGAAATCCCTATCAAAATCCCAATAGCCTTTTTCACAGAAATAGAACAAATAATCTTAAAATTTGTATGAAATCACAAAAGGTCCTAAATAGCCAAAGCAATTGAGAAATAAACCTGGAGGCATCACACTACCTGAATTTCAAACAATATCACAAAACTATAGTAATTAAATCAGTTTGGTATTGGTATAAAAACAGACGTGTATATCAATGGAACAAACTAGAAAGCCCAGAAATAAACTCACATATATATGTTAACTAATTTACAAAAAAGGAGCCAAAAAATGTACAATGGGGAAAGAACAGTGTCTTCAATAAACGGTGTTGGGAAAAGTGGAGAACCACATTCAGAAGAATGAAACCGGACCCCTATCTCACACCATACACAGAAATTAAAATGGATTAGAGATTTGAGTGGTAGACCTGAAATCATAAAGCTCCTAGAAGAAAACATAGGTGGTAAACTTTTTGACATGGGTCTTGGTGATGATTTATTATTATTATTATTATTATTGTCAAGTTAGCTAACATACACTGTAGTCTTGGATTCAGGAGTAGATTCCCTTGACTCATCACTTAGGTACAACACGCAGTGCTCATCCGAACAAGTGCTCTTCTCAATGCCCATCACCCATTTTACCCACCCCCCAACCCTCCACCCCATCAACCCTCAGTTTGTTCTCTGTATTTACTTTTATGGTTTGCCTCCCTCTCTATTTATATCTTTTTTTTCCTTCCCTTCCCCTATGGTCATCTGTTAAGTTTCTCAAATTCCACATATGAGTGAAATCATATGATATCTGTCTTTCTCTGACTTACTTTGCTTAGCATAATAGCCTCCAGTTCCATCCACATTGCTGCAAATGGCAAGATTTCATTCTTTTTCATTTCATCAAAAGCAAAAGCAAAAATAAGTAAGTGGACTAAAGTAAACCAAAAGCTTCTGCACAGCAAATGAAACCATCAATGAAATGAAAAGGCAACTTAACCAAATGGGAGAGAATATTTCCAAATTATATATTCAATAAGGTGCTAATATCTAAAATGTATAAAGAATTCATACAACCCAATAGCAAAAATACAAATTTTTAAAAATGGGCAGAAGATCTGAATAGACATTTTCCCAAAGAAGATATACAGACGGCCAACAGGAAAAGATGCTCAACATCACTAATCATCAGAGAAATGCAAATCAAAACCACAATGAGACATCACCTCACCCTTGTTAGAATAACTATCATCAAAAACACAAGAAATAACAGGTGTTATTGAGGTTGGGAAGGAAAAGAACTTTTGTGCACTGTTGGTGGAAATGTAAATTGGTGCTGCCTCTGTGGAAAAGGCTATGGAATTGAAAGTGGAATTACCTAGGCCATCTGGGTGGTTCAGTAGGTTAAGCATCTGAATTCAGGCTCACAGTTCGTGGGTTCAAACCCTGCATTGGGCTCTGTGCTAAGAGCTCAGAGCCTGGAGTCTGCTTTGGATTCTGTGTGTATCTCTCTCTCTGACCCTCCCCCTCTCACTCTGTCTTGCTCTCAAAAATAAACAATAAAACATTAAAAATTTTTAATGGAGGGGCACCTGGGTGGCTCAGTCAGTTGGGCCTTCGACTTCGGCTCAGGTCATGATCTCACGTTCGTGGGTTCGAGCCCCGCATCGGGCTCTGTGCTGACAGCTTGGAGCCTGGAGCCTGCTTCAGCTTCTGTGTCTCCCTCTCTCTTTGCCCCTCCCGGCTCATGCTCTGTATCTCTCTGTCTCAAAAATAAAAAAAATAAAACATTAAAAATTTTTTAATGGAATTATCGTATGATCCAGCAGTTACACTTCTGGATATTTATTTGAAGAAAATGAAAACATTAACTCAAAAATATATGTGCATCCCCATGTTCAGTGCAACATTATTCACAATGGCCAAGATGTGGAAACAACTTCAGTGTCTGTCGATGGATAGACAGATAAAGAAATGTGGGTATATATGTAAATGGACTATTATTTGGTCTTTAAAACTGAATTCTTGCCACTTACAACAATATGGATGAATTCTGAGGGCACTGGGCTAAGTGATATAAGTCAGACAGAGAAAAAAATATCATATAACCTCTTTTATATGTGGAATCTAAAACAAATCAAAACTGAACTTATAGATACAGAGAACAGGTTGGTGACTGCCAGAGACAGGGCTGGGGGTGGGACAAATGGGTGAAGGGGGTCAAAAGGTATAAAACAAAAGTGGTTACCTATAGGAGTTGGCAGAAGATGGGGTAGATGAGAGTGGGGTAGATGAGAACAGGGTGGGAATAAGATTTCTCCATGCATACTTTGTTATATTGCCCTGTTTTTTGAACCTTATGTCACCATTCAAAATGATAAATTTTCATATAACACCCAGTGCTATTCCCCACAAGTGTCCTATGGTGGAGGACACTTCCACCCTCCTTCCCTTTTCCCCCTCCCCTTCCCCCTTCCACCCTCAGTTTGTTTTCAGTATTCAAGAGTCTCTCATACTTGGGTGTTATATGGAAACCAACTTGACAATAAACTATAAATAAAAATAAATAAATAAATAAAAAGGATTAAAATTCTTAAGCAAAAAAAAAAAAAATAATAATAAATTTTTTTCTTTTCAAGTTTTTATTTAAATTCCAGTTGGTTAACATACAGTGTAATATTAGTTTCACCAAAACATTTTTGTCTCAAAAAATGGAAAGCATAAAGATAAAAGCATACAAAATTGGTCTATAATCTTACCACCAGAGAATCCCTGTTAACATTTAAAAAAATAAGAATACATACAATGCATGATGTTTGAAAATTCCCAGTTTTATATACAGAGGTATAAAATTGAAAAGTAAATCTCCCTTTTTCTGTTATCCCAAAGGTAGCCCCTGTTAACAGTTCTTTGGGTTTCTTTCCAGAAGTTTACCTATTTATAGAATTTATCCTGGTGCACTATTTTTGTCCGCTTCGTAAACCGTATGTCTTGACCCCGTCAGTACATGCAGAGAGCTTGTATTTTATGGTATTTGCTGTAATATAGATAATTATTTTCCTATTGATGGACATTTTAGGTTGTTTCTAGTTGTTTCTCACCCCCCCCCCATTACCAGTAATGTGCTAATGAGTTATCTTGTTTAAACATCTTGAGGGGTGCCTGGGTGGCTCAGTTGGTTGAACTGTGGACCCTTGATTTTGGCTCAGGTCATGATCCCAGAATTATGGGATCCATCCCCGACTCTGGCTCTCCACTGAGCACCGAGTCTGCTTAAGATTCTCTCTCTCTTCCTCTGCCCCTCTCTCCTGCTTGCATGCTCTCTCTTTCTCTAAAACAAAAACAAAAAACAAAAAAATCTTGAGATGGCAAATACATTTTGAACTTAAATAAAGTAAGAATGATGAATTTTGAATCTTCTGTAGAATACAATACTTTCCCATGGTGCTACATTACTTTTCTCCAATTATTTAACAATATTTGTGTAAGAAGAGGGTTTGGGGAGAGATCTTCAACTCCCACCCAACAACCGAGGCCACCAAGGGAGGATTGTGCTGGAATGGAAAGTTGCCTTTTTTTTTTTCAAAGTTATTTATCTATTCTGAGAGAGGGAGAGAGAGAGCAATAGTGCGATCGGAGGTGGAGCAGAGAGAGAGGGAGAGAGAGAATCCCAAGCAGGTTCCTCACTGTCAGCACAGGGTGCCAGAGGAGAGGCTTGAGCTCACAAACCTGGAAATCATGACCTGAGCAGAAATCGAAGAGTCGGTGGCTTAACACTCCTCGGAGCCACCCAGGTGCCTGGGAAAGTTACTTTTGATTGCCTGCTGTTTGGTCTCTAATTGCCATTAACCCAGAGCCAGACTGGGACACCGCTGGCCCTGTCCTTACACAGAGCTTTCTTCTGAAGAGCCTGCCCTCTAGCCCATCCCTTGGGTACCCCATCTCCTTTTTGAAGCTTTCACTTTTCTGGTCTCACTGTGGCTCTTTCCACGGGATGGTCCGAAGGGAGCCTCGAATCTGCGCCTCAGGATCTGGCGCCCTCTGCTGGCACTGAAGATTCACCACAACAGCCAAAGGACTGTCAAACCTGCACTTTAATTTAGAGCTCATTCATTCCCAGCCCTGATTGTCATATGGGGAAACCCAAGCAGCAAGTGGGGAAGTGACTGGCTCAAGAACACATAGCAAACCAGCTCCTAGGACCAGAACTCATGTCTCCTGACCCACCTTCCAGCACTGTTTCTAGCACACGCTGTTGGAAGGAATGAAGACATAGGAGACGCCGGACTGGACTCCCAGACTGGGGGGACTTCACCGTCCACACATCCCTGGGAGCTCTAAGGAACTTTCTATATGCTCAGCTGAGCTTGTCCTCTGCAGTGTTCTGGGGCAGTGGCCCTCCTGCCCTCTCTGGTACACGTCATTATTCCCCTCAAAGCATGGCTAGATTTACTAAGGCCTTAAGTATAGACTGTTCTTCTCCATACACCATTATTTGTAGGCCCTTTCATGGATTTTGCCATATCCACAGATCACCTAGACTATACTTTTACTTAATACTTTTCTTTAAATTGCCTCATGTTAAACTTAAAAGGACCCGCATCGCCCTTCCTGTGGATGATTGTCCATAGATGCATCTGGTTCCCTGGGAACGGTCTTTGAGTCTTTGTTGCCTTCATTTAGTGCAAGAAGGCCTGATCCTCACCCTGAATTCTTTATTTAAAAAGTAACCATTAGAGGCGCCTGGATGGCTCAGTCGGTTGAGTGTCTGGCTTCAGCTCAGGTCATGATCTCACAGTTCGCGAGTTCGAGCTCTGCATCGGGCTCTCTGCTGTCAGCGCGGAGCCTGCTTCCAATCCTCAGTGTCTGTCTGCCCCTCCCATGCTTGCACTCTCTCCCTTTCTCAAAAATAAATAAATAAATAAATAAATAAATAAATAAATAAATAAATTAGTTTAATGGGTGATGGGCATGGAGGAGGGCACTTGTTGGGATGAGCACTGGGTGTTACATGGAAACCAACTTGACAATAAACTATATTAAAAAAATAAATAAAATAATGAAAAAATAAAATAAATAAAAACTAACCATTACTAGCTAGTGAATGAGAGCCCAGTTTGTTTCAGGTACTGACTTTGTGCTGTGTCTTCACTGAATTATTGAATCCTCATTACATCTCTATGGGGTGGGTATTTTTAAAAAATTTTTAATATTTGTTTTTATTTCTGAGAGAGAGAGAGAGAGAGAGCAGGGGAGAGGCAGAGAGTGAGGGAGACACAGAATCTGAAGCAGGCTCCAGGCTCTGAGCTGTCAGCACAGAGTCCAATGTGGGGCTCGAACTCACAGACCATGAGATCATAACCTCAGCCAAAGTCGGACGCTTAACCGACTGAGCCACCCAGGTGCCCCAGTAAGTATTCTTACCTCCAGGGAAGGTGAGGCACAGGCAGGCTCATTAGGTGCCCGACAGCTGGCAGATGGCCAAGCTGAATTTGATCACACTCTTTCTAAAGCCAACCGGTATGACCTTCTTGTCTTTTGAAATTGAAAGCAAAATGATGCAAAGCTATATGAAGAGATGATTACAGGAGGGACTCCGCATGCAGGGGGAGGCAGACCGAGGACATGTGAAGACAGTGGGCTGGGCCATGTTGTGACAGGGCAAAGCATGGTATCCTGGCTTATAGGCATCGGAGGGGGGCATCAGAGGACCTGTGTGACATAAATCCAAGGGGGTGGGGGCAGAAGGAGGAGATGCAAGTGCCTAAGAGGGGCATTTCAGGTTCTACCTTCCTGATGCCCTGGGGAATGCCACTGACACTGTTAGATATCCTGTGGCCCCTTCTGATCACTTATGGGTCATTCAGTAACATTCTCTCCACGGGAACCCTTTTCAATGTGGGGGTGTGGGCAATAGTGCTGGGCCACTGCGGGATAGGTGGAAACAGGCAGGGGTAAGGTGCAGCAGAAGCACAATGGACTCCCACCTCTACCACTCAATGGCTATGACCTTGGCCTCAGTTTCCCCATCTGCCAAATGTCCCCTAATAAACAGAGATGCACCGTCCAGGTTCCCTTTCACAGAAGGAGCTACTGCCCACCTATGGGAAGTGGGGTCAACAGACAGTGTCTGGCTGTCAGCTCCTCCAGGGTCAACTGCAGAGAACACACTCTTCCTTTCTCGGGGCTGCCCACGTATCTGGTGACCAAGTGAGATGGGGGTAGCAAGGCCTGGCCATTTCAAGCCGAGAGGGACACTGTAGTGGCAAACACCCCCCCCCTCTCCAGAGCTGGCAGTGTCTGTGCTGTTGGAGGCTTAGCTGAGCCTCGTCACAGCCCCACTCCCCACTCCTCCCTCTGCCCAATACTGCTTCTGCTTCCTTCTTTAAAACAAACAAACAAACAAACAAACAAACACCTTTGCATCCCAAAAGCCATCTTGGCATCTGTGACATACCTATTTTACATGCCCAGGACAAAGGAGGCATGATGCTAGGTTTGATGAAATGATGCTAGATATGAATCCAAATCCAGGGCCCCCCTTCCTGGCCAGTCCTGGATCCATTCTGGGTAGAGGCATGAAAGGTCTAGCTGTGGGGTTCAGTGACAGCCTCGAGGCATGATCTGGCCCTCATAGAATCAGGGCAAATAGCTTGAAGATATAAGGGCTGAAGGGCAACCGAAGGAGGCTTCTTGAGAGGAGAAGATGGCTTGAGGAAGATGACTGGCATTTCAGGCATGACACCATTTTCATTTAGTGGTTCCACAGACATTTACTGAACACATATGCTTTATAAGATCCTGTGCTAGCAGGTGGAAAGTTTGGGGGGAAAGCTTCAGGGAAGATCTCTGACCTTGATTGTCCCCAGGGACATTCCCCAGCCCCATGAGCTTTGGACATCTTCCTAATCAGCTCCCTTCTTATTTGATTTCTTTTCATTGAATAGCTGAACACTCTATAAGAAAAAAAGTTTCCGAGGTGCCTGGGTTGGCTTAGTCAGTTAAGTGTCCAGCTCTTGGTTTTGGTTCAGGTCATGATCTCACGGTTTTGTGAGTTCAAGCCCCATGCCTGGCTCTGAGCTGACAGTGCAGAGCCTGCTTGGGAGTCTCTCTTCCCCTCTCTCTGCCCCTCCCCCACTCATGCTGTCTCTGTCTCTCTCAAAATAAACTTAAAACAACAACTACAACAACAAAGACGAAAAACAAGCTTCCACCAGAGTCAATAAATCAGGAAAAAAAAACCTCAAAATGCTTCTTCACCATTGAATAAAATCAACTACTTATAAGATTTTTAACCCTCTTCTGATCCTGATAGCTGCATGAACTATTTCTACTTTGTAGTCTTTGTAAATGAAAATAACATTTCGGGTGCTCTTTTTATAATTTAGCATTATTTTGTGGAGACTGTTCCTTGTGTCAATGACATGAACATTTTTGTCATTTTAATGCCTGAACAATATTTTATTGTGTGGTCAAAATACCCTACTGCTAGCTGAGCATTGCATAAGCCTTGGAGTCTCCACTAATATGGAAAAGGTAGTTCTATTTGTACGCGTAGTTTCTTTTTTTCTCTTAAATAACTTACACTGGGTATTACTCCACAGTGAAATCACACAAGGTGTATGATCAGTTTTGCTGGCATGCTTTCCAGAAAATATGGTCAAATTATTAGCACCACCAGCATCACACAAAGGTTTCTCCACACCTCTCCCAGTTTTGAGTTTTATATCTTCTAAAGTTTTATTGTTAATTTAACAGGTTGGTGTTCTTCCTGGTTCTCGTTTTTAATCTGCAGGTCTCTACTATGCAGACCTTCCAGAAAGCATTTTCTCTTGAAGGACAGTGTGTCATCTTGCCAGGAGATGGTGCTGTGACTCTGTACTTAAGCTCCACGAGAAGGGTGGTGGCCTGGGGAGTGGGCTGGGCGCATGCATTAGCAGAGAGGATGTTAAGAAATCCTCTGGTCTCCCCTGGAGCCCCAGTTTCCCATCTGAGTTCAGAAGACCTGGTTTTTGGTAGGCGGTGACACCACATGTCCTAGGGCTGCCATGTCCGGCCCCTGCTGTGTATCTTTCATGCTTTCGAAGTTCAAAAGAACCCAATTTTATGGAAGTGTCCACTGTAGGCCAGACAGTTCACACCCTGCAAAAAGAAAAAAAAAAAAAAAAAAGAAAAAAAAATCTCGTAAACAAGTGGAGGAAAATATACAGACAAAATCAACTCTAAATGCTATACTTCCTATAAAAAAGGTTCAAGTGCTTGAGTTAATGAGAATTGGAGAGGCCGCCTTCCATGGTGTGTGAATACGAATATGGGATCCTGGAGGAAGGGCACAGCTGGGCCTGCTGAGGTGGGGAGGCAGGTGAGCTGAGTATGGAGGAGGCCAGGGTTTGGGGCCTGACCGAGAGCCCCAGTAAGCCTAGAGCTCTGGTGGAGAGGAAGAGAAAAGTGAGGCTGGGAGCCCACAAAGAGACAAACCATGGTGAGACCTGAATGCCAAGCTAAGGAGTATGGACTTGATTCAGCAGGCGAAGCTGTGGGCATTTTTACAGCAAGAAAATGGCAAGGTCGTATTTGTGCGTTGGCAGATTCAGTGGTTTTTCCTTCCATGTTCTGTGGACACATTTTCCTCCTCATTTGACGACAGCTCAGAACTGGTTGATACCATTCCCCACCTCCCTCAGCTGGAAGTGCTCTCTTTCCTTGGCTTCCGTGAAACCGCAATGCTTTTTCCTCTTACACGTCTGGAGGCCCTCCTTATTCTCCTCTGCAGCCCCTTCCCCTTTCATCTGGCCATTAAATACTCATGGAGATTCCTCTCCCTCTGTATTGTCTCCTGGGTGATCCTGGCCCTGTGCTCAGCTTAATTACACCCTGCACTGGGATGACTCAGCCCAGGCCTCCCCTCTGAGCTCCAGAGCCATATATCCAACTGCCTACTCCACAGGGAATGTTTCAGAAACATCTTTAATCCAGGTCCCAAACTCCCCACCCAGCCTTGCCTAATGCTGGTCTTCTTCCGGTGTTCCTTAGCTGAGCAGACCCATACCACCATTCATCCTGTTAGGCCGAGAAACATCTCAGAGGTACCCTTGACGCCTCCCTCTTCCTCATCCCCTTTTCCAGCCTCTCCCCAAGTCCACTTGACCCTACTTTCTCAACACTGACCAGAACTGTCCACTCTTTTTATCACCTCTGCCATTTCCCCAGCTCAAGGCTGTGGCAGCTTCCCCCCACCGCCCCGCCATTGGCCCCTGGGCCACTGCAGAGCCCCCGAGCTGGCCTTCCAGCTTCTGCTCCAGCACCCCTGCCCTCCTCCCCACCAAACCATGACCAGAGCCATCTCTTCAAAATGTAGGACTGGCCATGTCACTCACTGTCCCAGAGAAATCTCTACAGTGGCTTCCCTCAAAGGCCCAAGGGAATGGTTTCCTTCTTAACCCCTTCTTTTCTCAAACCCTTAACCCTGTTAAGATCATGAATACAGAAAAGAGCATAGAACAAATGTACAATTGAACACCCTGAAACCAACTGCCGTGAAGGGAGACAGAGCCTTGCCAGCCATCCCATTCCGTGTGCTCCTCAAAGTAGAATCATCACCTTCCCCCACCCCTGAGCAGCTATGTATCCTGACTTTTATGGTAAGCATCTATGTATTTTTGTCATCCAACCACGTGTCACTGACTACTGTAGTTCAACTTTGCCTGTTTTGCTTTTTGCTTATATGTTAGTTCTCCTTTAATCTAGAGCCCCCCCCCATCTCTTTTTCTTCTGTCTTGCAATGTATTTGTCTTGTAGAATTCCCATTGCTTTTAAAATAAGAAAAACATTCCCTTCCATGCCTGTAAGGCTTTACTTGGTTTGATCCCCCTAAGTCTCTCTAGCCTCATCTCCCACCAGGCTGCTTTTCACTCTCTTTCAACCCATGCCAACCTTGATTCTGTGCCCCCACGCCTTCTCCATCCCCCTGAAGGGCCTTTACAAAGACTGTTCCCTCAGCTTGAAATGCTCTTCCTTTTCTGTGTCTCCCAGTTAACCCCACCTTATTTTTGTATCTCAGTGGGAGCATTCTCTCCTCGAGAAGCCTGCTCCTCCTTCCCTGACTTGGCCAATCCCTGAGGCCAGAGCCTCACAGCCCTTCCCTACTCCTCAACAACACAGGTCAAGGTTGCGGTTTTCCATTTGTTTGTAAGATGATATGATTAATGACCATGAGCTCCTTGAGGTCTGCTTTTCTTCACCATTGTTTCTCTGCTATGCAGCTGGGTGCCTGGCACCTAGTAGGTGTTCAATTAAAAATGTGCTGGCTGCTGCCCAGGGATAGTCAACAGACACCAACACAGTTAGGAGAGACTGAGACTGAAAGGCTTGATTCTCTGATTCCCTCAGAGGTGGGAGAGGGTGTGTCTCCTGGAGAAGAATGGAGAAGAGGGCAGAGGCTCCTCCCAGAATACCCGAGGCCATGCCAGGGTCCTTCTGCCCACCCCCAGGTCCTAATACAGGAGTCAGGTCTGGACTGGGATGACTGGAGAGGCTCCTGGGTCCAACCACTCCCACCCGGGGCCACGGGCGCTGAGCTAAGTGGAAACAAATGTTCCCTGGCTTTTCCCAGCCCAGTCCTGGTGGGCGAGCAGCCCCTCCCTCTCAGCCCCTGCTCCCCTTCCCCTCCTCAGAACTCCTCCCCAACCCCCTCCAGTTCTTTCTCCCTTTGACTGATGGGGTGATTGGAAGGTTGGGGCATAGGTAGAGGTGAGAGATATGGAAGATGTGAGGCAGGCGGGCTCTGGGGGAACTGGAGCCTGGGGTCACCTTGGACAAAGGCCCAGAGAGGGTGTCTCAGAGGAAACTAGGTCTGCAAGGCACGGATTCGAAGGGCTAAAGCTGGGAATCAGGCATCCAAGCTCCCACCCTTCACTGGAAAGTCGCACCTTCCTGACTTCAGGTGGGGTGGGAAAGCTGGCGTAGGGCGACGTGGGGTACAGAGGGAGAGGAAAGTGACGCTTTTTCTTTTTCCTTCCCTCCGTCTCTCTGGAGGGCTAGACCTTCCTGTCTATGTTCTCCTGGGACCTAGACACCCAGGGCCTTTAGGAATTCTCAAGCCCTGCCACCACCCTAAAGGAATGGCAGTTAGGTCCCTTTGCTGGGGAAGAGGGAAGGCGATGCAGAGGGAGGGAGAGAGGGAGGTTACTGGGAGGGGAAGGGTCACAGGCCCAAATTCCTGGGCTCCTGCAGCTTCAGTCATTCTGAGAAACAAAGAAGCAGAGAAAGTGATTTAGAGACAGACACAAATAGAAACCAAATTCTGGAGATGGGAGAGACGTGAAAAGACACACGGAAAGATGGGGAGAGAGGATCTAACAGACAGAGGGCTCTGCTTTCCCCCTGCAGCGACTCTGATGTTATCTCTCTCCAGCTGCCTCTCTCCCCCTCCCCAGTCCCCACCTCTGCCCCTCCTCCCTTTTCTACTCCACAGCCAGACATCCTTGTGCTCCTTCCGCATCTCTCTTTTGCATCAGGGCCTAGATGTTGAGTTAAAAGTTTCTCAGGACTAAAGGCAGAGCTACGGAGGAAAAGATGGAGGGGGCCCAGTGTCCAGAGGATCAGAGAGGCACCCCCCCTCCGTGCTGCCCCCTTCTGGCTGCTGTGTTCCCATTCCAGTCTTCTGTGAACATTCCTCCACATGCATGTCTGTGCAGAGGTGGGGGGTGGGGGGCATGTGCATGTCTTCTCCAGAGAGGCAGGCGTGTGTCTCAGTCTGAGTCAACCCATCTGTGTGTCCATCTGTACCTGTAAGTGAAAGTTACCCAACACTGTCAAAGTGAGGCAAGGGTGTCCTGTGGTTTCTGTGGGGTTATCTGGATGCCAGTCCCCAGCTGTGGGTATGTGTGAGTGTTCAAGTGTGTGCACACATCTTGAACTGTCTTTGTGTACCTCTGTCCCTATCCCCCAGACCCGCTCCATGAGAAGTTTTCTAAGGTAATAGGTAATCGTTCCTGAAGCCTCGGGAACATCTGAAATCATCTCTCTAAAGGTTCAGAGGACATAAGGACAGAAGTCATTGCTCTGGTTCTGCCCACACACCAGCCAACCCCTAGATGGGGGTGCAGAGAAGGCAAAAGAGAGCGAGCAGAGGCACAGTTGCCCTGGGGGCCCAGGATTGCCTGTCACAGACTCCAGCAGACGCCTCCTCTGCCCCAGTGCTTTTGCAGGCACTACTGGGCCAATAGATTCTGCAGTGGGACTCTGGGGTGGGTGGGGGGGAGGGATGAGGGCTTAGGGAATCCAGGGATGGCCAAATATTCTGTACGGTCTGGCCAGAGAGAGTGCTGCAGGAGGGGTGGGGCGATCTGCGTGTGTTTGTAGGAAAGGTGGGGGGTGGGGGCAGAAAGGCCGCCTGCGGGGGAGAAGGCTTCTTGGCAAACGCCCCAGTTTCCTGCGCTGATCCCTGCTCCCTGCCACTGCTCCCAATTCTGTTGTTTCAATAACATCATTTTTATCCACCCCACAGAGAGACTGTGTCTTAGGAGAGGGAGGCGAGGGGCAGGGCTAGGACATGAGGGGGTGGTAATAGAAAGAAGCTGGGGTCTGGAGACAGCAGGGACTAGATTTGGGGCGCTCCCTCCTCAGGCAGAGGCAGGGCGGTCCCAGAGCCCTGGTCCCCTGATGACAAAGACAAATACATTAAAATTCTTGCCTCGGAGAAGAATGCAGGATAGGGAGAGCATTTCATAATCTGCAATAACAGTAGCAGGGTGGGGGCAGGGGTGGGTAGGGGACTTAGAACCCAGGCAGTGATTCCCAGGGGTCTGGTCACAAGCCACCTGCAGCCTTTAGGAAACCCCAAAGCTCTCCAGATGCCTGTTTAGCACCATCTGGACTGAGTGTGTGCCCGATCTGGGTATATCTTTGAGTGTGTAGTGTCCACAGTTAGCATTGCCCTGGAAAACAGCAACTGTGTACAAAAGTAATAGGTGCAGGGGCCATGGGTGGCAGCTGGATGCTATTAAAGGCTAAAATGGGAGGGGGCAACATTTGGGCCTTGTGCCCCTCACTATCTCTCCCTCAGCCACTAGGGGCCCCACCTCTTCTCTAGAGTGCCCCAGCCCCCACCCCCCCCACCAAAATTCTCTGTAGCCAGCCTGGGGAATTAGATTGACACCGCTTGGACACTGCACCCATGGAGGTGGGTTCACAGCAAACCTAAGGAAGCAAAACTTCCCTATGCGCCTAGGGCGATGTTTCTCCATTTCTGTTCTCCACTTGCTCCTCCAGCCTTCCCCAGATCCGCCTCCTCCCCTGGGTTAGGCATCTATGGTCTTCTGTGGCATCCCCTTAGTCTCTCATCTTCCTCTCGATCCACTTGTCCCCACTCTCTTGGGGGCTCAATCTTGCCTTCTCTCAGTTCGCCAAGGATGTTTATCTCTTTAGGCAGTGGCTTCCCTCCCTCCAGGAGTTCAGGTGCTATCTCCATCCCAAAAGACCAGGAGCTCTCCTCCGAGGGCCTGAAGTTTCTACCGCTGGGGAGACACCCCCCCCCCTTAACAGTTGATGCCACTCTAGATGGTGGTGATAGGGAGACTGGTCCTTGCTGTGGAATGTCCTGCACCACCTGTCCTTCGGCACTGCTGGGGCACGCGGGGGGCTGCGGGCAGGAACAGGGACTGCAGCCACAGCCAGTACTAGGCGTGATGAATGGAGCTGTCCCTCCTCCCCACGGGGCCTTTGATCTCCCCCCTCCCCACCTGGGGGGTGGCAGGGGCATCAAAGACATTTTTGTGGCATTAGAGAATCAGATAAACGCCATCTCACCTGCAGCTGGCTCTTCCACCCCTTCTGGCCCGGGCCAAGTTGAGGAAGCCACGAGAGGCAGTCACCCGCGGACACGCGAGGCCCGGCTGCCCCGAGTTCTGCCCCCCTAATCTCTCGCAAGCCTGCAACCTCGGCTCTATCGCTCGCTTACGCGTGCGAGCGCTTGAGCGCCGGCCATCAAGAGGTTCCTCTTGCTGTCTAATCTCTCCTTCGCAGCCCTCCCCCCGTCCCCCCACCCCCGCCGAACGCGGGCTTGAAGAGGCGGGGTGGCTGGGGGAGCGAGAGTGGAGGCCTGGGGCTTCCTCCTTTCCTCAAGGAAAGGCTGAGAAAGGGGCGTGCGGCGCGGAGGCGGGGCCGGTAAGGGGTGACCCCCCCAGAGTTCGCCCGTCAGACGGTGGAGTTCGACACCCCTTCCCGGAGCACCCAGCGCCCCAGGCAGACTTCCTCTCTGGGCCCCCTCTCCAGCATCTCGCTCCGAACCGCCCCCCACCCCAGCTCCCTCATTCCTGGGAAGTTTTCTCTCTTTACAGTCAACAAACCTGTCAAACGTCTCCCTTCCAGCCCGTCCCCCATTCCCCAGCTCCTCTTCACCCCCCCCTTACCCTTCTCCACCCTACTTCCCCGCCCCTCGTTGCCCCCGACTCTGGGAGGCGGCGGGGGGCTCCCAGTCCGGGAGAGGCGAAGTGAAGGGGCGAGGCAGGCGGGTCCCGCAGCCACCGGCGCGCTCGGGCCCCGCCCCGGGACCTCGCACCCGCCCTCCGCTGAGCTCCGCGCCTGCAGCCCCGGGGCGCACGGCTCCCTCCCGAGAGTCCCGCCGCCTGACTGTCGCAACTGCCACCCCACGCCCCCCCCCCGGCCCCCGCCCGGGCCCCGCTCCCCTCCCACCCCCGCCCCCGGCTCTGATTTCTTCTCCCGAGCGAGCTCGGCGGGAGACACAGGCGCTGGCTGCCCCGTCCGCTCTCCGCCTCCGCCGCGCCCTCCTCGCCCGCGATGGGCCCCCCCGCCGCCGCCGAAGCCATCGCCTCCCGGCAGCCGCCGCCGCCGGAGCCGCGCTCGCCCTGAAGCCCGCGCCGCCGCGCGCACCGGCTGGCCCCGCAGCCTCGCCCGCCCACCGCACCGGCCCGCGGTAGAGCGCTCACGATGCTGCCACCCGCGCCCTCCCTCCTCGGGCTGCTGCTGCTGCTGCTCCTGTGTCCCGCGCACGTCGGCGGACTGTGGTGGTGAGTGCTGTGTCGGGCTGGCTGTCCCCGCGTGGCTCCTGAAGCTCAAGGATGGGGACTTCGGGGCTGACGGGGGGAAGGAGGGGAGGCCGAAACGCGGTCCCGCTGCCTCCAGGCTGTACCTGCGAGCGAGCGGGAGCCCAGCCCTAGGGCAGCTGGGGAGGTGCAGGGGAGGTGCGTGCCGCTCTCCTCCCGGACTCCGCCGGGGCCACTTCTAAACTGCCACTCAGATGTTCCTAAACCTACACCCTGCACATTCTATTGTATTTCCTCCTACCTTATGCGACAAACCTTCCCCATTCTCCCTCTACCCCCTCAGGTTTTGCGCTCAATCCAGGTCCTCAAGGAACTGGCTCGCGGGTAGGAAAGAGCTACCGGGTAGACGGGGAGGATCTGCAGTGAGAGATCCAAAGAGAAGAGTGTGTGAGGAGGGCCCTGGATTTAGGGGAGGAGGACTGGATTTGTGGGCAAGAGAGGAACAAGGTGGTAAGCCACAAGGCAGGGAGGGTCAAACAGCTGTCTCTTCCCCGCCTTACTTTGCTCAACAACCCACCAGCTTCTCTCTGAGTGCTACTTCAAAAGCGGATGGTAGTGGCGGGAAAAAACGTAAAGGGAAACTGAGTCAGGACAGCGGTTTTCTCTACATCCTTCTCCCGGAGCAAAGAAGAGGAAGAAAGACAGGAAAGGGACCCAGGCTCCGACTCTTCCAGATGTGGGGGTCAGAAATGAAAAAAAAAATGCAGCTCCGGAGGTATTGAGAATCGTGAAGGGTCCTGGTGTTAGAGAGGGAGGCCTGGCAGACCAGGGGATGGGGATGTCTTCCCAGACCTGGCCTCCAGACCCGGCCTTGGCTAGAGCAGACCCCTACGCAGTTAAGGTCGCGGCAACTTTGAGCCTTGGGGATGGACAGCAACAGGGAAGGTGGGTGCCGGGTTGGGACCTCGCAGAGATTCGGATCCCGAAGACTTTCTTTGCCTTTCTAGTCTCTCCCGAGCTGCAAAGACCCGCCTGGAATAGCTCAGAGTTTAAAGAGGAGGGACTTGGACCATACCGCTGACGCATCAGCCAATCCTAAGAAAGCAGCGTCTTGTCTATTTGCATAGCGCCATGTCATTGGCTGGATTCCCTATCCTCCACTCCTTTTCCACCCCCCGATTTGGAAGGAGGGATGGGACGGGCAGATCCCTCTCCTCTAGGGAGTTAGGGAGCTGGATGCCCACACAGGGAGCTGCTGGCGGCGATCCCTCTTTTCGTGATGCGGGAGAGATGTCCCTTGGGGGTGTCAGTGAGGGAGCAAATCAAGGATGACCCAGGTCCCGGCCAGGGAACATGCGTCCTCCGATCCTGGCTTGGTATAATTCTGTGTCAGTTTGAAATAGACAGACCTGAGATCCAATCTCGGTGGACACATTTGTTAAGTCTGTGACCTTGGGCAAGTCACTTCTCCCTGCGCCTCAACGTCTCAACTTTCAAACTGAGAAACAGTCCTCCTACCTGGTAAGCCAGATAGGAGGGTTAGGTGGGAGGACCTACGAAATGATCTGACATTGGGAGGTACTCCAAAAGTGTAAGTCTCTTCCTCCACACTGCGGGTTTTCCTGGCTAGAGATTGTAAGGGTGAAAAGGATTAATTTAAATTTAACATCCAGAGTCCCAAGTAAAACTTTGTAAAAGGATCTCTGTCTTGTTTCCCAGACACACATTGCTAATTTTGCTCTTTCTCAAGGTATGGGGTCAGAGGTCTCTCCCTGACGGTAGTTGCCCTCCTCCTTTCCTTTACCATTTATCCAAATCATTCTCATCCTTCCCATTAGAGTGTCACATTTTCCATGACACTGTCTCTTTGTCTTTCCTCCCTTGCCTTCTGTGTGTTTCTACTGCACCCCATGCATTGGACAACCATGCCAGTTAGTGCGTTTTACTGACAACCCTCCCCTCTGTGGTCTTTCTTCCCTGACCCTGGAAGGCAGAGCCTTTGTCTTTGGGCCCTGGAGGCTAAAGGTGCTGGGGAAGTTTAAATGTTGCTGAATTGATTGATTCACCTTCCTGGGAGCTTGATTCTGTGGGGGTTCTTTTGTTCAAGAGGAGCTGGTGGGTGGGTGACAAGCCAGAGGGAGAGAGGTCTGGTCCCTTGGAGACTGACCCTGAAGCTGGGAAGCGGGGAATGGGGGAGGAGGGGAGGAGGCAGGTGTAGGAGAACACAGGGGCCTTCATGGCTGCAGCTGCAGCGAGCTGGGTGAAGAGTGAGAGGCGGGGGTGATAAGGTGTCCAGCAACTGCCTCACTCAGATGCTTCCCACAGAGAACCTACCTTTCCCACCTGCACTGGCCCCCTCACTCTCCTCTGTTTCTGACACTTCATTCCTTTGGTCTGAGCCCAGATTCCTTTCTCAGGATCTTTGACTCTACTTGCTTATACTCTTGTCCCCACCCCACCCCACCATCGCTCTCTGAGATAAGGCTTGGGCTGGTGGGCTGGACCCAGCATCCCCGGTGGCCTAAGGCTTCTGTCACTCCTTGCCCACCCCTCACCCCACACTGCCCCCCTACCCCAGCTTTACTTCGGGTAGTAACTTGATCAGGCCAGGGGCTTCCAGGCTGTTCTTTGACTTGCTTGTTGGCTCTCTTTTCGCTGCTTCTCAGAGAATGCTAGCCAGGCTCCAGCTCTAGCAGTAGGCAGGAAAGCAGCAGCTCTGCTCACCATCCTGACATGCTAGTAGCCTCCAGGGTGGGAACAGAGAGGACCCCAGGAATGCTGAGTGCCTGGATTGTCCTGATTAGGAAAGGAGGGTCCCATAGGGGAGTGACCCAGGGCCTGGAATAGGCTCAGGTACCTGGCTTCAGGTTCCAAAAAAGTCTCCCTTCCACTTCCTTTCCCCCTCCCCCTCAACTCCCCTCCATGCAATGCATGCTTTCTAAACTCTGCCTCCGGCCTCTCTGTCTGTCTCTCTCCCATCTGTAACCATATCTTTGTAAATCACAGAATCCCAGATTCCAGGACATTGGCCAGGCTCTCTTGAGGTCATCTTGTCCAGCCCACTGCCTGCAGGCCATCCAGCATGTGCCCTGGCCCTGACAGATCCCATTTTGAGAGTGAGGCAGAGAGAGAAAGTCGTGGCTTCCTGGTCATCAGCGCCCATCCCTTCCAGCCTGCTCTCTGAGCCCCTCCCACCCTCCCCCAGGAAGTTCTCCTCAATGTCTGACCCATCTTTATTTATGCCTTCAATCAGTGCATGTGGAAAATAGCTCAGTCTCACAGAATAGATCAAATCAATCTCCCTTCTCTCTTTCTCTTTCCTCTTTCTGTTTTATATTTTCTATGAAAGAAACCAACCCTCCCCCTTGTTCCACTGGCAAAAACACCACCCAGTCTCACTCCCTTCCCCCATCTCATCTTGCCTCTCTCCCCATCTCCCCCCCACACCCATTATGGAAAGGAAACAGGAACCAGAGGCCTAGGACAACTTCATCTCTGGCCCCACAGGGAGTCAGGGAAAGGACGCAGGCTTCTTCATGACACCCAGGTTTTCCAGCTGGGACCCCCCCCTCCACCCCAGGCTGGGCTTGGCTATCCTCCTCCATTCTGTCTTTATCTGACCCTTTGTGGCCAGTCCTGTTGCTGCCCCCCCCAAGCTCCTGGCGAGGTGGGGAACTGGGGTGGGGTGGCCACCCAGTACCCCCCTCCAGGCCTCCCGCCTTGGCAGCTTCCCCTGGAGGCAGACAATGAGGCTGTGAGCAGAAAAGGGCAGGGGCAAAAGGAGGCTGGCTCGATCCCGGCCAGAGCATGTCCTGAGCCCACCAGAGCCCTGGCACTGTGACATTTCCTGGAGGGGGGGCCAGCCCCCTCCTGCCCTGTTCTCATCAGAAGCCAGGAGTTGGTGGGGGGAGGTCAGTGGGAGGTTTGATCACCAGGGCCCAGTGAGGGGGATTCCAGAATGTGTACTTTGATGGAGAAATGCAGCTGTGGAGGGGATGAGGCAAGGGCGGGGTGGGGAAGCCAGGCCTCAGTCAGGCTGGCAGCAGGGCGCCCAGCCAGCCCAGCCAGAGCCAGAGGCGCTAGGGCACACAGAAGCCTTTCCCTGGGGACTGGGCACAGCGCCCTCTAGCCTACGTCCTCCTTCCTGCCTGAGGCGGGATGGGGTGAGACCTTGGGTGCTTCCCCTGATCCACTGGAGGAGGAGCTGAGGGAGGGAAAAGGTCGCTGGGAGGGATCTTCAGTTTTCCACCTGGCCTCCAAAGCTGGCTCCTCCAGCTCCAAGCCCTCTGTTTAAGCCAGAAATTAGATCTAGAAGGGACTTGGAGATCATCTAAGCCAATCTTTTCACTTACGGCTAGAAGTCCAGCAAAGTCCAGGAACAGGAGGGGACTTGCCTAAGGCCATTCAGAATGCAGGCAGTGAGGGGTGGGGGGGTCAGGAAAAGGGTACAGGGCCTTCCACGGGCCCCTTCTGCTCTGCATCACCACCTTCCCATGGGTGCTCCGCACCTCACTATGGGAAAGCGGAAGGCACATGACAGATTCTCCTCAGAGAATCCAGTGGAGGGTCCATGTGTCCAGTCCTCCCACAGCCCTGACCAATAGGAACTTCACCTCTTGACTGGTGAAGTTCATCAGGGAAGGGAAAGCCCCTGCCTCTCCCAGAAGCCATGAGAAGGAGAGCAGCGTGAGGAGGTGGGAAGGGCAGTGTCCAGGATGGGGCAGAGGGAATCAAATTGGGCCAGTGTAGGAGAGGGGTGGAATGGGGTATCTGGTGGGCGGTGGGGAGGCAGGGGTTAATGGAGCTGGGGCATCACTGGCTTTGATGTGGTGGTTGGGGTGGGGGTAGTGGCTGGGGGATGGGGAGCAGTAATTACCGAGTTAGACAGAGCAGGACAGGACAGGCGGGCGGGCACAGGCCCGGGCCCAGCCGCCTCAGCAGCCGTCAGGCAACATTTTTCTGCCCCTTCTCCACCACCCACCTCCCCACCCCCATACAGCCCCCACCCACAGCCCCAGGGCTCAGGGCTCCCTCTGCTGGCTCCTAGGAGGTGGGGGTCAGACTAAGGACCCTGGGGGTGAGTGTCAGGAAATAGAGGGGAGCTGGCCCTGAGGCCCTTCAGAGGAGGCTGGGCACCAAAAGGGTCTGGGATCTCCTTGGCTTCAATCATCCACTCAGGGGTACTCTCTGGGGAAGGGGAGGGGTCCTGGAGGGTGCTCCTGGTCCACAGGCAGGGCCGGTAAGGGAGGAAGAAACACAGGGATCCAAGCTGAGAAGTGAGGGCAGAGTGTTGGAGAAAAGGGTGTTCTCATGAATCCACAAACAGCTGCCTGGGCTCCTACCATTTGCCCAGCTCCGTGCAGGCCCAAGACACGAATACGGGTGTGAATGGGAGGGCAAAATCCACTTGCTGGAGCTCACTGTCTGGACAGGCTCTTTTCATGTGTACTAGGGAAGTTGTCAGGTATCAGTGACTTCCATTTGACAGTTGTGGAGACCGAGGTTGCGGAGGTCAGGTCTCATTCGATCAACAAATATTAAGTGCCCACTTCCCATACAAGGGACTGGCTGACATCTTAGGAGAAGCAAATGGCAGAGCCCAGATCCAAACCCAAGTCACAGACTCCCAAACTCTGCACGTGTGCTGTTAATGATGTCATGCTTCCTCGTGAGATCTTTGTCTTTAGTGTGTCTTCAATCTAAGTGGAGAGAGAAGACAAGACAATGTGACAAATTAGTTATGCCGCTGGCAGGATAAGGAGCACCCCCAAATGAGTGATGCCTGGAGTGATGGGGGAGGGGTGGTCAGTGAGGACTGGGGCTCAGGGGCAACAGGGATCTGAGGTGAGCTTGGAAAGATGCTGGGTATGATTTTGATGAGTTAAGGATGGGCAGAGGGTAGCTGTGAGTCCAGAAAGTTGGAGGTGTAATCTGGGATGGATGCAACCATCACCGAGTGAGCCAACCCTGCTAGGCATAAGGGCTGTGTGGAGGATGGAGTGTGAGGCCAACTGAGGTCTTCCGAAATCCCATGTGGTCATTCCCTCCAGTCCCTTTGGTTTTAAAGATATTCACCCAGCAGCGCCTGGGTGGCTCAGTCAGTTAAGCATCTGACTCTTGATTTCAGCGCAGGTCATGATCTCAGGGTTCAGTTCATGAGTTTGAGCCCTGTGTGGGGCCCTGAGCTGACAGCCCCTCCCCCGCACACGTGCATGATCCTTCTCTTTCTCATCATAAATAAATAAACTTAAAAAATAACATTCACCTAAATTTCTTGAACTAAGGATTCCTCCACCGAGTGGCCAGGGTCAGTCACCTCCTTCCTCAGATGTTCACCTGTGTGATGGGGGTGAAGTGGGTAGAGTAGGACTAGGTGGTTTCTGGCATTCCCTTTGGCCCTTTGAATCTGGAGATGGAAAGGTAGGTTAGACCAGAACCTGGGCCCCCCAAGGCTTAGATCTACAGATGTTGCCAGTAGGAGCTGGCTGTCCCTAATGCCACCTCACTTGGCTATTGATTCTACCAATCAAGATCTCTGGGAGGGAGATCTTGGCACCTGCCAAAGACAGTTAGAATGGCCAAACTTAGGCTTGTCCCTTCTTGTCTGCAAGGTTTCTTTTAGGACTAGCCTCATTTTTTCTATGCCCAGGAATGACTATTTATTTGATTAGGATCTCAGATCCTACATATTATATATTATATAACTCCTGCACCACTGAGCTTAGCCCCCAAAACATGCAGATGCTCCCAAAAGGGCACATCTTCTCTGGGCTGACCCCAGGCCAAGGCAAACTCAGAGGCCAAAATAGCAGAGCTGATTCCCTAAGGAAGCAGAAGGGAAGAAAAGAGGGTAAAGAAAGAGGGGAGATGGGGGAGTTATTTCTTGATGTGGAGTCAAGTGTTAACATTAGAGGTGATAAGGGAGCTTTTCATGTAACTCCTCATGTTTCCGGAGCCCAGAGAGAGAACTGACTTGCCCACAGTGGCTCAGCTCACCCCGAGTTGACAGAGGCCAGGGTGCAGAAGTGACGCTTGATATTTTGCCCAATGCCTTCCCACCCCCCACCCCCCTCCACCCGCTACTCCTTTTCTGGACTTTCCTTTCCTGTGACTTGAGGATGGGAGCGAGGACAGGAGGGCAGGGAGCAAGCTGGTCCCTTGGGATTCTAGCTGCTACTACTGCCCATCCCTCCCCCTGACCAGCTTGTAAACAAGCCTCGTTCCCAGGCAGCAAGCCAGGCTGGGGAGCCAGACCGGGACCAGCAACTGACTCTGGGGCAGCCCCTCAACCCTGCAAAGGGCTGGCCCCACCTCCTGGAGGGCCCTACCCTTCCTGCTCCTCCCGATTTCTCTCCTATCTCTAGCCCCTGGCAAGCAGACAAGGTCAGGAGGTTTTTGCTTTTTCTCCCTGCATACCCCCACCCTCTCTTGCTTCCCTAGGGCAGGAAGAGGGAGAGGAGAGGGATGGGGTCAGAGTAACCTTGAGAGGATAAGACCAGTTAACCTTGGGAAAGTAGGGGTTAGCAGAGGGCAGGGTTGGGGAGGAGAAACTGGGGAGCTTAGTGGCATGGGGGGTGGGGTGGTTTGGGGAAGATGAGTTTGCAGAGCCCCAGACTCCCAGGTGGAGGCCTGGACAATCAGGTGACAGGAAAGGAGCTGGACAGCCATGGGGAGGTCTGCTTCCCTGCCTCTGCACGGGGGGTGGAGAGTAGGGGGGAGAGAGGAAGCTAATTAACAGTCATGGAATCACATGTGGACAGGGGCAGGGCTCAAATGAGGACATTCTCCTTAGGCAGCTCACTCATTCATTTAAAAATTTGTATTAAATGGTGTTCATTGTAGTATTATAGTAATCATTTATTTGTAACATGCAAATTTTCATAATAAAAATTGGGGGAAATACAAATGAAGCACCTAAAAATCTGCCATGGGAAACAAACAAACAAACAAAAAATGTCAGTTCTAACTCCCAAGGTGCTCATAGTCTTATCTACTGGCCCTATATAACCAGGCTGGAAGTCATCTCAGACCCTTTTTGTAATGAAGTGGATAAGTGGATGGAGTGGGGGGGTATAGATGATACATGGAGAGAGAGAAAGAGAGAGAGAGAGAGAGAGACTGGTCAACTCTTGGAGGTGACTGGGCCACTGGGAACCAGCTTGGGCTGCCCTACCCATGGCCCACTCCCCACTGCTCCATCCACCACTTTTCTAGGATTGGGAAAGGGCTGGGGCTGGACCTTCCCAGGCTGCAGTTGGAATGCAGTGATAGTCAGGTCCTAAGCTTCGAGGAAGGAAGGTCTGGACTGTAACTCTTCACTGAGAAAAGAATCTTGGCTCCAGGACTACTTGGGTGGAGAGGCTGACAATGATCTGATGGGGTGGGGTGTATGTTGCGGGAGGAGGGGGGGAGAGTGGGAGACCTTAGAAAGAACTGAACTTACACATCTTGCAGCGGCCTCTTTAAGCATCTCACTCCCCAGAGTTGAGAAGTTCTACCTTAAGACCTAAATTCCTCTTGCTGCTGTTCAAGCCTATTACATCTCATTGTTTTGGGGCCAGAACATGCCTGGGCAGCCGGTACTTGTGGAGCAAATGGGGACCTGGGGGGTGGATGGGCATGAAGGCTAAAATGAAAAGTAGGCCACCTTGACCTTTGATACCTACCTACCATTTTCCTCTACATTTTCTATCTCCTGGCGCTACTTCTCCCCACCTGGAGTCTTTTTTTCTGCCCTCTGCAGAAGGGTTTTTGTGTGATCTCAAATTACGCTCAGGTCCAAGTGCTCCACCCACTCATTCCTGCAGCACAGGGACCATAGCTAAGTGTTCATCAAGTAAGAGCAATCTGATTAAAGCAGTTCCACTCAGCTGTGAATAACCTTATCCTTGGGGGTCTGGTCTATGGAAACCAAGTAACAGCTCTCTCCTTAGGTGGAAGGAAGGCTGAGGATGGAAGGATTTCTGGAAGTGTGTGGAACTTCCCATTAGGTCTTTACCCACCAAGCCAAAGAGCATTCCCCTACCCCAAGCCAGCCAAGTTACAACCAATGACGTCAGGGTGATGCCAGGGCCTGGCCTGCCTTGCCGGCCATCCTGCTCTGAAAAAGCCACAGACCCTGAGCAGAAGGGTAATGTCACTTACTTCACAATAATGCTTCAGAGGCTCAGTCCCCAGCTACTTCATCCTGTTCTCCAGTTCAGAGAAACAGAGGATATCCTGGTGCAAGGGCCCACCTTAGAGATCAAAGCCCAATCTTCCCATTTTACAGAAGGAGAAACTGAGCTAGAGAGGAGGTGTGACGTCTGTCAGAGAGCTTCCCTTCCCTAGCCATTCTAAAATTTTATGGTCTTCTACATCCCTGGGATTGCCCCTGCTTTCTAGCATCAGGGCTGTCAGCCAGGTATACAGCTGGCTGTCCACTAAGACCAGACCCTTCTTTGGTCCTGCCTACTTTTCTTTGTATCTCCTTATGATTCATACTTTTTTTTTTTCTTTGACAGTTTTCATGATCTTCCTCCTGTTAATTTCTTCATCACCCTTTTGGGCCAGGCCTGTTCTTTGTCTCCCTTTTGACTCGCCTGGTAGCAGGTGCCCTCACCTTGAGTCAAATTCCTATGAGGACTTATTAAAGAAGATGTGCACAGAGGATAAGACTGAATCCTTGCTCTATAGCAATTGCAGTCTAAACTCTAGCGGAGAGGGGACATGGGACAGTAATAGAACCAGATGGGACAATCTCAAACTCAGTTGGGGTGGGGTGAGAGAGGAGGCACATCCCAGTTCCTAGCTGTGTGCTGAGCAGGGCTGGGCTCCCTCCGGAGTGAAGCCCCCCCTTTGAGTCATACCCTGGGAGTCATACCCTGGACCCGCTGTTCTTTGCTTTCCAGGGCGGTGGGCAGCCCCCTGGTCATGGATCCCACCAGCATCTGCAGGAAAGCAAGGCGGCTGGCAGGGCGGCAGGCTGAGCTGTGCCAGGCTGAGCCAGAGGTGGTGGCGGAGCTAGCCCGGGGCGCCCGGCTTGGGGTGCGAGAGTGCCAGTTCCAGTTCCGATTCCGCCGCTGGAATTGCTCCAGCCACAGCAAGGCGTTTGGGCGAATCCTCCAGCAGGGTCAGTGTGGGGAGAGGACCTGGGGGGGGGGGGCTGCTTTTTCTTCTCAGGCATCAGAGGAGAGGATGCGGGGTACGGGGAGGGGAGCCCCACCTCTCCCGCCGGTCTGTGGGCACCCTGCCCTGACCCTGTCTCCCAGCCATGCTGCCTCGCCCCCCTCCCCCCCGCAGCACTCCGCTCCCACCCCCAGGACCCAGCCTCCTCGGTCCTGCCGGCTGACTTCCCCCACCCTGCGCCCGCAGACATCCGGGAGACAGCCTTCGTGTTCGCTATAACGGCCGCGGGAGCCAGCCACGCCGTCACCCAGGCCTGCTCCATGGGTGAGCTGCTGCAGTGCGGCTGCCAGGCACCCCGAGGGCGGGCCCCGCCGCGTCCCCCTGGCCTGCCCGGCACCCCTGGGCCCCCCGGCTCCGCTGGCTCCCCCGACGGCAGCGCCGCCTGGGAGTGGGGGGGCTGCGGCGACGACGTGGACTTCGGGGATGAGAAGTCGAGGCTCTTTATGGACGCGCGGCACAAGCGGGGACGCGGAGACATCCGTGCGTTGGTGCAACTTCACAACAACGAGGCCGGCCGGCTGGTGAGTATGGGCAGGGGCGTGTCAGAGAGTGTGGGGGTATGAATGTGTGAGTATGGGTAGGTGTGAGTGGACGTGGGTGAGGGTGGGGTGTGCCGGAGCGCCTCTGTAGAAGTGTGAGGGGCTGGGGGTGTGAGTGAGGGCGCCTGTGTGCAGGAGTATGTTAATGTGTGTGGGAGCCAGCTTGGCAGAAAGGGACTGCTTGGGAAGATTGGCTGGGGCATGTGGATGGGCATGTGGGAGGTGAGGTGGCCAGCCTAGAAGAGGGAGTCCCTTGGGAGGCCTGGGAGGGCCTGGACCTGGTGGTCTAATGGGCAGGATGGGGAAGGGACACCCAGAGAAGAGAACTCAGGGCCTTTAGGGACCTCAGGTGGGGAAGACAAACCTGAGACCAGACAAGTGGGGCAAAGCTTGGGATAGGTGGAGAACTGGCTGCCTGGGCAGGGACAGAGGAGGGTGACAAAAGCTGGAGATGAAAGAAAAGATAGAAGCTGGGGCAAAGGTATACTATCTGAAGGTGGAGGAGTTGGGAGAAGCGAGGAAGGTCAGGGAAAAGGACTAAAAAGGAAGGAAGGCTTGGAAGGTGTGAAAGACAAGGCTGGTGAAAGTAGGAGGGAGTCCAGTAGAGGCCAGGAAAGCTGTGACTGAATCTGGAGACTTGGCAACTGGCTGCCAACCAACTCTAGACTGGGCCCTGCCTCTCCCCTTCCCTCTGCAATGAGGAGCCCCCTTCCCGCCCCCTTCCTCCCCAGTTCCCATTTAGGGACAAGAAGCTGTCTGGGTCAAACGTTTCCAGGAGGGAGTGTGAGGAAGGAGAGAAGCCTGGGAAGGGGAGGGGGACACACAAGTCTGTATTTCAGGTTGGCCTCTGGATGCTGAGCGTCCAGAGATGGTATTGCAGAGTCATCTGACACCATAAATCTCTAGTGGGGTTGTGACTCTTAGACCCCAGCTTCAGACACATTGCAAATAAGGGGTAGGGGCTCTGGATTCCCGTTCTCAGTAATGCATTCACAGTGGGCCATCCGGCACCCTATGCCTTAGTTCTAGGGTGCTCTTGGGACACCCCTCTCTCATCCTGTGTCCTCTAGGGTTCAGGCCTGAGGCATCAGGCAGGGCATTAGAGGGGGCCTAGAGAGGAATGTCCAGACAGGCCCACATACCTGTTAGACGCCCAGGAGGCCGGCTCTGCTCAGTCGGGTCTGGGGCCAAGAGGTAGCAACTGAGGGGGCCCTTTTGGCAGGAGGAGGTTGGCAGGAGGAACAGAGCACGACAGCTGCAACCCCTCCCCGCCTCCAGGGAGAATCTCACCCCAGCCGTCCATTCTGCTTTCTCTCTCTCCCATTCCCTAACTTTGCCTCCTGCGATCTCTGTGCTGCATACTGCGCCCCACACCCCCCATTTCTCTTACTCTTCCTTCTCTTGGAGTTATTCCTCCCTGGATATCCTCCTCTCCACCTTGCGCTCTCCTTTTTGGTTTTGGTCTGCTCTTTTCTCTCTTCCGTCCACCTCACCCTCCCCATCTAAATTTCTGTCGGTCCTCTGGGCCTTTCCGCTCCCGGTACCCCCAATCTGTCCGCTTCCGCCGGCTCCTTCGCTCCCCGCAGGCCGTGCGGAGCCACACGCGCACCGAGTGCAAGTGCCATGGGCTGTCGGGCTCGTGCGCGCTGCGAACCTGCTGGCAGAAGCTGCCCCCGTTCCGCGAGGTGGGCGCGCGGCTGCTCGAGCGTTTCCACGGCGCCTCGCGTGTCATGGGAACCAACGACGGCAAGGCTTTGCTGCCCGCGGTCCGCACTCTTAAGCCGCCAGGCCGTGCCGACCTGCTCTACGCCGCCGACTCGCCCGACTTCTGCGCTCCCAACCGGCGCACCGGCTCGCCGGGCACGCGCGGCCGCGCCTGCAACAGCAGTGCCCTGGACCTCAGCGGCTGTGACCTGCTATGCTGCGGCCGCGGGCACCGCCAGGAGAGCGTGCAGCTCGAGGAGAACTGCCTGTGTCGCTTCCACTGGTGCTGCGTAGTGCAGTGCCACCGCTGCCGCGTGCGCAAGGAGCTCAGCCTCTGCCTCTGACGCGCTGTCCGTCTCTCCAAACCGCGCGCCCCTCGGCATCTGCGGGACCCCTGGACTCCGGCAGGGGCGCTGCCCGGCTGCTCGCAGTGAAAAGTCCATCTCCCAGGCCTCCGCAAACTGTGAGGCGGCGGGGCTTGAGATACACGCCCGCCCACGAAGGCGAGGGGCGCTGGAGGCCACCCACCTGGGGAGAGCTCTCTGGAGGGCCCCTGGGGGAGGCTATGCAGTCACTTCCGCTCTTTGGCCCCTATATGGAAACAAAGAGCCAGTCTCTAGGCCTCTGGACACAGGACTCCTTAGAACTGCTGGCCATGGGGTGGGTGGGTGAGTTTAGTATCAATAAAAATATTTAAACCAATAGGACTGGGCCCACAGTTTGGGAGGGGAGCTGGCCTCCTGGGGGGCTACCATGGGGCCAGGCTTCCCAAGGAGTGTGTAAAGGAAGATGGTTTTGATAGAACTAGCATCTCAGGGGTTATCACCTTAGATCCCTATCTCCCCGCCTATTGAATTAGGCTCTCCTGGGAACTGTGGTGAAGAGTGCCAATTCTTCTGGTTCACCCTTGTCAAATATCTCTGGCCTGGATCTGCAAGCTGGGGAAGACCTAGCTGTCCCTCTTTAAAGGAACAGACTGAAAGGGTCTAGGAAAAGAAGACCAAAAGCCTCTGGTAGTGTACTCAGCTCTCAGACCAGCCCTCATCTTCATTCTGGGGAGTGTGACACCGTTATCTGCCCTTCTGTTTCTGTGACTCTTGGGGAATTCGAGGGTAGACAGTTAGGGCCACCCAAGCCCATAGGATTAAAGCACTTTGTAAACTATAGAATGTGATGACATTATGTTATTAGTAACATCAGACTTTTTAACCACCAAAACTAACTTCACCCCCATTAACATTGAAAGGAGTGCCCAGAACAGCATTTCTAATCACACTCAGAGGGAGAGGATTCAAAGTTGTCCCAAGGTTTCTCTTGGCACCCAGCCACATTTCCTTCCTTCTGGAAGCTGATGTCGAGGCTGCAGAGACAGAGAATATAGGTTTGGGGTTCTGGGTTCTCCAGAGCTGAATCCCATGCCTCCATCTTCCCTCAGAGAGAATGGGGAAGGGCATAGCCAAATGGCTGGGATTCAGAGCCCCAGTTTTCCCACAGTCCAAATACTGCAGGAGAGAATGACTGCCGCACCTAGGTGTGTAGGCAAAGCATGAGCTTTGGATTCAGGCACTCTGGGTTTGAAGCTGCTGCTGCTGCTACTGCTGCTGCTACTGCTAAGAAGATTATGATATAGGCATGTTAGCCTCAGTTTCTTTGCCTATACAATGGGAATACCCATCACGCTTCAGTTATCCATTGCTGCATAACAAACAACCCCCAAATAATTACTTCTCATGATCCTTGAGGTTGGGAATTTGTCAGAATTCAGCTTAGTGGTTCTGCTCCTTATGGCAGGAAATGTTGGCTGTGGTCATTCACCTGGCTGCCTTCTGCAGGGGCTGGGCTGAGCTGGACAGTCCAAGAAGCTTGACTCATATGTCTAAGTAGTGCCTCGGAGCTCTTCCAAGGTCTCCTCCTCTCCATGCGGCTAGCTTGGGCTTCCTCACAGCATGGCGGCCTTGGTGTAGTTAGACTTCTTACCTAGGTTGCCTTTCAAAATAGACTGTGCTGAGTGTGAAGGCAGAAGCTTAAGGTCCAGCCTTGGAAGTGACGCAGCATTGCCATCACTCCCTGTTGGTCGACACAAGTCATGGAACCAGCAACAATTCAAGGGAAGGGGAAAGAGACACAATCAGTGGGAGAGTGGCAGCACTATCATGACCATCCACCTCCTCATAGAACCAAGGGGAGGATTCTTCTGAGACATGAAAAGCACTTAGCATAGCATTTGGCACAGTAATTTATGTCAAGGTTATATTTAATAAATGGTTAGTTACTGTGAGAGTGGGGAGAGAGAGCTAATGTTTTGCAGGTATTGGGGAGACCCTGATTGCAAATGAAGATACTCAACTCAAACTAGCTTAGGTCAAGGGAATTAACTATGAAAAACAATTAAAAGGGAATTAATTACCTGGGAAGTCCAAGGGTAAGACTGAATTCAAGCACAACTGGACCCAGAGGCCCAGATGATGTCATAGGTCTTTCTCCCTCGTCTTCTTCCCTCACCCCTCCCAACATCTATGGTTTCTAGCTTATCTCTGCCCTTCTTTTCACACTGTCCTCATTACTTCCTGCTGCAGATAGATCTTCTCTACATGTCAGCCCCATGCCCATATTCTTAGAGCTGGTGATCTAAAAAAGAATGCTTTCCCAGCCAAAGTCCTAAGGAAGACCCTGATTTGGTCAGCTGGGGTCACTTGCCCACCCCCAAACCAATAACCGTCCAGGAAGATGTACTACCATGACTGAGACTGGCAGCCCCATTAAGACCACAGGTATTGGGGGCACAGGGAGGAGAGTAGAGTTTTTCAAATAAAACAGAAGGAAGGGGAACTCATCCTGGATGTAACAGACCTCATCCATGGCTTCCAGTGTATTTGTCCTCCCTCTCCACCAGGCTTCTGCATCCACCCCTTGACCCAGCCTGGGTCAGCCTTCAAGAATCACATCTGGATCCCAGAGTGAGGCATATATGGAGAGGGGATAGCAGGCTGCAGTGGGAAGAAAGGGCATCTGAATTTTCCTTCCTGCCTTCTTCTGACTCCTTTAGGTCAAATGTCCGAGCTTCAGGGAAGTGTCATGGAGAATCTGGACTCAGAACCTCTCTACTCAATGGGGTTTGGATACCTTATCAAGGGCAATAGTGGAACTGGCATCATGGGTGGCATGGAGGAGATATGAAGCTTATATTCAGTGCCCTACCTTCCCCAGAGCTGGGTTCAATACTTAAAAAAAAAAAAAAAATCTCCTGCACTTCTCTCAGAGACCACAAGAGGGTGCACAGAGCCCAGCTTCCCTATTAACAGGGACCAACAGGCAGGACCTGCAAGACATCTGGGGAACTCAGAGAGCCGTGGGCAGGATGAAAGGAAGCAAGGAGACCCACGGACAGCTTGGGTCAAGCTGCTAGGGTTCCAGACTGTCTCAGACCTCTGGGATGACCCAGATCTAGGGGCGGACGCCTGCCTCCCTGTCTCTATTGCCAGGTCTTGGTGGGTGGTGTGGAGTGGGTGATACTGGACTCCTCCACCAGCCAGAGAAGGAAGCTGAGGCAGTGGCAGGAACTGACACTACCCCAAGCAGGTTAAAAGGAATTCAGAGGAAGTAACATGATAACAGTGAAACAAGGCCTAGTTTGCTAACTTTACCTTGATCAAATCAGTTCATCTCTCTGAGCCTCAGTTCTCCCGTTATGAAATGGGGGTGCCTGATAGCTTTTTACTGCATTGTAAGAGGGCATTGCAATCTTCAAACTGAGAGTCTCGTGTGAAGGGTCCATTTTCTGTGACCAAGCTCAACAGGAGTCTGGGAACTGCCTTCTGTGAAGGGTGAGAGCCGTGGCCTGAGAGGCCCCATTTTGACCATTATCTTGGTCATCTTTAAGATCAGAGACGGCTCTGTGCTGTTGCACTGCTTCCTGGGAAGAAGGCTGGAAGCAGAGCTCAGAAATGCCCCCCCCAGCACCCCCTTGCTCACCCAGCTGCCCAGCCCCAGGCACAGTCTGAGCCATGAAGGTTCCCTGCTGGCTGAGTGGTGGGGGGACATGTGGTACCAGGGAGATGGGGGAAGAGCACAGAGGTGCCCCAAATGTGTGCATGACCACATCAGGGACAGCCAGAATGCAGGCAGATGGGTGGGGAAGCTGCTGGAAGGCCCAGGATCAGCCTAAGGCCAAGGGCTCATTTCCCCTTCCTTCCTTCCCATGACCAAACATACTAGGCGTCTGGGGGACTAAAGCAGCTGGTTATCCCCCCCTTACCCTGCTGAGGGGCACTGGTCTCTGAGGCCTGAAGGATGGGCCGAAGAGCTCTCTTCTTGGTCTTGGGCTCCTTCCCCCTTCCTCATCACCAAGATAGACTTCTCTTGCAGAACATCAGGGCTGAGGCTGGCCTGGTCTGGGTTGGGGCTGTGGGGGCCCCACCTGTTCTCACCCTCGTGCCTACTCTAGCCCTCCCTTCCCTCAACCTCCTCCAGAGTTGCCACAGCTGGAACTATTCTCTGAGCTGCCTTTCATCCCTGGTGCTCCCCCCACCCCCAGTGGCCCCTATAATTGTGGTCTCAGCTGGCGGCTGCGGGGGCTGGGACTGGGCTGAGGGCCAGAGCCAAGGGCAGGGCCAGGGTGGGGTCTGGGGGCTGCTGATAGGGGCTTGCCCATAGCAAGGTGTCAGTTGGGACTGGGGCTCCAGTCACAGATGTCATCTCCCATACGCCAAGGCCCCTGTGCCTACATAAGCCCTCTCCTCTCTGCACTGAGAAGCGCCCCAGGCTTGGGCACTTTTAGACCTTCATGACATCAGGCCAGAACTACGCCCCAGTGCAAACAAGGCTTGAGAATCATTATTTGCCTCCTGGGGTTTTCAAAGAAAGGGCCTTCTCCCTCTCTTTTACACCTCTGTATTTCATGAGCAGTTAGAGGGCAGGGGGGAGCAAAGAGACCTTCCCTCCACAGAGGAAGGTCAAAGCAAAAAACATCAGCCCCTCAAGCAGGTTCAGCAGACTTTCCCAAACGTGATCCTCATGAAATCACTTGGGATACCGGCTAGAAATGCAGACCCCTCGGCCTTGCCCTTGGACAGGCTGATTCAGATGCATGGGACCGGGAATCAGTATTCCCCACGATAGCTTACCCCAGGGGATACATATGACCAGGCATCAAGCCTGGAAAGGCTAGTGGGAGCTGTATCTGGGGAGTAAGGAGGTCTGCAAGCTGGGTTAGGAACCCGTTCCCTGTCCTAGGTTGGGCCTCTTCCTAATCCTTTCTGGGTCTCAGTTTCCCCAACAGCCTGGCTTCTCCCTGTGGTGCCCTCTCCCACCTCAGGCTCATGTGTACCTTCCTGTGCTGAGTCTGGTCCTGCCCTGTCCTTCCCCATACCTTCCCCAAACTCTAGTCCCAAGCTGTCCCTGTCCCTGCAGCATGGAGAAGGAGAGTGGGGAGGGCAGGGGGCGCCTGGGGTCAAACCAGGCTCTGGCTGACGCAGACTGCTTCCTGCCCCCGGCTGTTTTCCTGCTGTCCAGCCAGACTGCTCCCCCCATTGCCCCACCCCCACCCCCAGCAGCCTCAAGCCCTTAATTCCTGACAGCTGCGGTGGCTGCCGGCAGAGATGGGGGAAAGGAGGGGGGGAGGATGCCGTCAGCCTGCTGTTGCTCAGGCTGCCCCCACCACCTGATAGTCTGGGGACAGGGAAGGCCCCACCCCACTCCTCCAATTCCCCAGGGGTGGGCAATTCCAGGAATGGGCCCCTTTTGTTTCAGAGCCCAGAGGCTCCAGTAGTTTGTCCTTAAACCAGGAGAGGGCAATGAGGTAGGGAGGAGGTATGTATATAGAGTGGGAGACTTGTGCCCATTTTACAGAGGAGGATGCCAAGTCCACAGTGGGAAGAGGATTCACTATCAGGGCACAGGTGAGAACCAGAAACAGAAGCTGGAGCCTCTGTCCCCCACCTGCTGTTTACTCGGGCCCCTGCCTGGCTCTAGGCTACTCACCCCAGTGTTCAGCTGGGGCGAGAGGACATGAAGGAATCCCAGAGAGGAGGGGGCCTGAGCCAGGAGTCCGGTTCTGGGTGGCTCCCAGAGAACCAAGTACAGGTAGCAGGGCCAGGGAAAGATCTGGAGCATCTGCAGGAAGGCCCCGGGCAAGCAGCACTCAGTGTTGGGGCCACTGCTGCTGTGCTCAGAGTCAAGAGGACTGGGCTGGATTCCAGCTCTTCATTTGCTGTGTGATCTTTAAGTCCTGGCCCTCTCTGAGCCTCATTTTCTAGTGAAATAAAATGGGACAAAATACACACTTTTTGGGGATTAAAAAGCTCTCTAATCCCTCTCCCAGGGTGTGTCACCCCAGGGAGGGAGCTCTGCTTCTAGGCATTTGCTGGAGTCCCAGCACTTTGACCTTTATTGGCTCACTGACTAGATGAGGTGGGCTTCAATAACCTCACTTCACAAAGTGGCAGAGGGTGGCTCCGTGAGCAGAAGGCACCTGTTTAAGGTCACACAGGGAAGAAGAGCAAAATCCAGAGGCTGCCAAACCCCTTTGCAGGACCCCCCACACCTGCTACACCAGCCAAGCCTGGGAAGTCCCTCCTGAGGTGGGAGAGACGAGTAGGGGGGCCAGCCCCTCCCCTCCAGTCCCTGCAGGTGTGTATTTTGGGGAGGACGGTCCCGACAGCTGTGTCTCAGCCAGACACACACACCGCAGTAACGCACACCCTCTCACACAACCCAGCGCGCCCCGGCGCTGGCCCCTCCACGTGAACGCGCGCACAGACCCCCAACACCTCTCCTTCTCCTGCCCTCTGCACCGCCACAGTCCCGAGCAGTCCAGAGCCTAAGGACGCAGTGGCCTCAGGACCCATACACGCCTCCACCCCCCGTCGTGACGTCACCTGGGGTAGAGCCCTGAGACACTCTGGGGAGGGGGAGGAAAGGGGAGGCGGCAGAGCTCCCCGAGCCGGGACAGTCACTCACTCTCTGGGCGGTGGGGCTGGGCAAAAACAGCGCCGCCCCCCCTCAACACCCCCCCCCTCGCACGCCCTCGGAAGCGAAGGCTCGTGGCGCTGCTCTGGGGGGCTCCCCGGCACCCCAGCCTCTCATCCCCAGCCCGCAGCACCTCCGGGCCCCCCTTACCCTCAAGAGGCACCGGGAGTTGTCGCAGGGGGGCCTCGGGAAATTCCCTGGACCCCTGTGCCAGGAGGTGCCCGGTGCGCCCGCCCGCCCCCCCACCCCGAGGGCGGTGCCCGGGGGCGCTGCCCCATGGAGCGGGGAGGCGGGCGCCGTCTGCTCTCGGAGCCGTGACCCGAGTCGGAGCTCCGTGTCGCAGCCGCCCCGACCCCCGCGGATCATGCGCCGTCGCCCCTGGCTCGCCGGTCCCGCAGGGCTGTGAGCCCCCCACTCCTGGCCCGTCACGGCCCGCGCGCCATGGGCAGCACCCACCCTTGCCCCTGGCTGCGGCTCCGACCTCGGCCCCAGCCGCGGCCCGCGCTCTGCGCGCTCCTGTTCTTCCTACTGCTGCTGGCTGCCGCCGTGCCCAGGTGAGCCCTCACCTTACGCCCCGCCCTCCTGGAGAGCTGGGACCCCCAGCCACGGGGGCCTCTGGCGTTCCCGCCGGGGCAGGGGACCCTAAAAGGAGGGAGGGACAGTGTCGCAGGAAAGTGCTGGTGCCCAATGAGAGACAGTGGCCTCCAAGGAGGGGGCTGAACTGGTGACAGTATGGGCAGTCCAGGGAGACAAGGCAGTGCCCAGGAAAGTGATGGCTACTAGAAGAGGAGGTGTGTGCGTGGAGGGGAGCAAGTGCCAACCTGGAGTCCGTGCCAGGCTGGGGGAAGGCACCCCCACCCCAGGAGTAAGCTCAAACTACCTTGCTCCTCCTTGAAGATCACTCCCAGGCAGGGGCATGGGTTGGGGGCTGGAAGGGAGTAGTTCAGGTGGGGTCACTGAGACACTGCAGCTGGAAGGGTTCTCAGTGTGTGTGTGTGTGATATTTTGTGAGCCCTGCAAGCTATGTTGTAAACAGCAGTCTGTGTGTCCACATATGTGTGAATGTGTGAGGTTATGGATCAATGTATGTTAAGATGAACACGTGTGCGTGCTTGTGAGTGTCTTTGTGTATGTGTGTAAAACTATGACTGGCTGAAGCGTGCATGCGGGGCGGTGTTCCTGGGTCCGGGTGGCCATCTCTATGTGCGCAGATGTGTGTCTTCGTGGATGTGACTTTCTGAAACATGCCTTGGGAGTGGTCTCCTAGGGATTGTTACGTATGCGAGCACCTTTGCCTGGGGATGTACTTATGAAATACCGTGTGCTCAGGCATTTCGGATGTGTGTGCATTTACTCGTTAACCTGTGCGGGTGTGCAGCTGGGGGAGTAGCTGGGGGAGGTGTTGGAGGAAATGATGAGAGGCTCAAGGACAGGAGACTGCTTTAGGAATATACCAATGGGCCAAACCTTCGGTTGGTGCAGAGGGATTACGGCCTTTGGGACAGAGTGTAAATTATCAAATGGGGCCCTCCAAGCTCCCCAAACACTCACCCACACCCAACCCCCACACCTACAGGTCTGCACCCAACGACATTCTGGGCCTCCGCCTCCCCCCGGAGCCTGTGCTCAATGCCAACACGGTGTGCCTAACATTGCCGGGCCTGAGTAGGCGGCAGATGGAAGTGTGTGTGCGCCACCCCGATGTGGCCGCCTCAGCGATCCAGGGCATCCAGATCGCCATCCACGAGTGCCAGCACCAGTTCCGGGACCAGCGCTGGAACTGCTCTAGTCTCGAGACTCGAAACAAGATCCCCTACGAGAGTCCCATCTTCAGCAGAGGTAGCTGCCCCTCGCCCTTGCCCTTCTGCCCACCCCCCTCTAGCATGCCCACCCCCAAAGCTATCTACCAGCCATCCCCAACCCACTGCCTCAAGCTGGCAACCTCCCCAGGTGCCCATCTACCGACCATGCTGCTCTTCTGCTTCTTTCTGGTCTTGGACAGTCCATGGGGCCAGCCAAACGGGGAAGACGTGGCTCCAGCCTGGGCTGTGTGGGCTGACCATAGCAGGTTCCATGCCTGAGAACTGACTCCTGGCTTATCCTGCCTGGTCTTTGCCATGGTAGATCTCAAGCCTGAGAAATATCCGTATCTGTCGCCTTCCTCAATTTACCCTCTGCCTAGTAAACAGAGCCCGTGACAAAGTACCCAGAGGCAGCACGAAGGACTTTTGCCAAATGGTGTAGGTGAGGGAAGCCTGGGCAGGTAAAACGTCAGTACTCCTGCAGAAGCTCTTCCCGGCAGGGTACACCACCAGCCTCTGTGTCATTCCCGCCGCCCCCGACAACCTTCTCTGAATCAGCGGCACTGGGTGTGTGCATGCCTCCTGCCCAGCAGGCCTGACAGCCCTGCCAATCCCTCTTCCCCTCACAGCCCAGAGAAGCCCCAGCCCACTCCCTGTCCTCCCTCTGTGACTTCCGGGTGACCCAGGGCCCACCCTGACACCCCCTAGGGTTGGAGATGGCAGGAGGTCTTGTCACCCATTTCAGTTCACACCCATCTCCTGCCCTGGTACCTTAGGCCTTGCCCGGGGCCTTTTGGGGGAAGATGGGGGGTTATCTATCTCTCCTCTCAGCCACTTGAGTGGGACAGCGTGGGGATCTGGCTCCTTGGGACTTGTCCGATTTTCAGTCCAATCTCCAGTGGAGGAGGAGAGGAACCCCTATATTCTGTGGCCTTGGGGCCCAGAGGCTTCTAGGAGCGTCAGCCTCTACCCTAATTTCAGAAAGAACTCGGCAAGCCTTTCCGAAAAGGGCCTTTCCCTTTTCTCCAGGACCCCTGCTTGCATCCCCTGGGCCCCCAAGTCAGGGGCCACCGCAGCCTCCTCGAGCCCAGCCCCAGGCCGCCCGCCCCGCCCCCGCGCGCCCTCCCCCTTCCCTCCCCCGCGCGCCCGGGGCGCTGTTTCTACCCTGCCGAGCCCAGCCCGACGCGTGTGGCGGCATGCAGCCGCGAACTAATCCCCGCGGGCCGCGGCAGACGGCTCCCGGCCGGAGCCGCGCGGCTCTCCAAGGGGCACCCCCCGCCCCCCGGCGCCCGCCCCTGCCCCGCGCGCTCGCCCCGCCCCGCCCGTCCGCCCTGCCTCACCCGAGCCCCGCCAGCCGTCAGACAGCGGCTGCCCCGGACCCCCGGCCGGGCGCCCCGCCCCGGCCGCCCGCGCTCGCCCACGTCAAGTGACAGGCCTGTGCCTCTCTCTCTCCCTCCCTGGCCCGGCCCGGCCGGCGCTCGCCGCCGCTGCGCGCCTGCTCCCACTCCGGGTTTCTAGGTCACCCGTGCGCTCCCCGATGCCCCGTTTTCCCCCCAGCACCCGGGCCCCGGAGGTGAGGACCCCGGAGCTTTTGCTTGGGGTTCTGCTCGCGGGTGGGGGTTGGCTAGGCGCTGAGGGTCTCACCCCTGCCGCTCCAGGTGAGGCAAGGCGAGACAAGCTCTTCATCCCTCTTCCCGGCCACGGTGTCCCCAGTTCCCCTCTGAGCCTCCTGTCCCCTCTAGATAGAGTGCGCCCACGCGTCCTGATTACTTCGCCCGCTTGAGGCCCGTGTGGCCTGGTGGAGGACGTGGGGTCTTTGAAGCTCAGGGGTGAGTTCAGAGCGGCGGAAGCGCGCGGGGTTGGCACGGTGCCAGGTGCTCCCGGGTTCACCTGCAGTTTAATAAGCGGGAGGTGAGCTGGGGGGACGGGTAGGGGGAGAGGTTAGGGGTGGAGGGGGGGAGACTTGCCGGGGCTAGCCAGGGCGGGGCAGCGCCCAGCGCGGGGGGAGGGGCGGGACAGCGGCTGCTGGGCTCCGGCATGGGATGGGGGCTGGGCTCCTTCCTTTGGCCTTGGCACACTGTCCTACCTATGTGGCTTCTGCTCCTGCATTGGGACATCCCATTTTCTACCTGCCCCTCCTCGGAGGGGACTCTAGGCTTCTGGAAGAAATTGCCACTCTCTCTCTCCAGGGGCCACCATTACAGCCCTCTCTCACTCTGTACCTGTGTTCCCCCTCCTCTGGGGTTATTTCCTCTTCCATCTTGGCCCCTCATTTCGAGGACTACCTAAATTTGAATTCCACGGGGCCACTCTTGGTGACAGCCATTCCCTGGACTGGCTCCTTCCCCCAGTTCCCCTTCTTTTCAAGTTATGAATTGTCCCATGTGGAGTCAGGTGACCTGTTTCCCCCCAAGTGGAGTACTGGGTGCTCACTCCTCTTCCAACCCAGACCGCCAGTGGGATTCTCTTTAAGGTGCACTCTGCCATGTTTACAATTCAGAGACTGCAGGGAGGAAGTGGGCCCTGGGGCCTGCCACCTTAATACTGTTAACTGCCATCTAATTGTCCTGACTTCTCCCTGAAAAAGGGTTGGACTGAAGGGAGGGGGTTCCAATGTAGGAGGGAAGGGTGCTCAAGCACCTGGAGTGGACAAGCTGGGGAAGGCACGACATGTAATAGGGCTTTATCCACCCCAGGAGAGGGCATGACAGGGTGCTGGAACCTGGGCGGGTGGGGGACAGGGAGAGAGGCCTCTAGGTGGCTAGGATCAGAAAAAGCTGTGGGAGGGTCCCCAACCCAGGAGCAGCTGTGATGTAAGTGCCAGGGCACTGGTATCCCGAACTCTTTGTTCTGAGGACCCAGACAGTTGGTGCCTGCGTGGGCAGGGTGCCGGGCAGCACATCTAGAGGGGGGCCCCTCATTGTGAGGACTAGAGCACCCATCCATCTCGCACTCAGGATGCAGGGGCAGTGAAATGGGAGGGGATGAGGGCCCAGGGAGAGGCTGATGGACGCAAGTGTAGTAGGTTGAAGCAGCAGGTCCTAGGATTGCCCACACAGGTGAGGTAGTGCCCTCTCCTGTGGCCCAGACCCATCTGGAATGGGTGGAAAGAGGGGGCATGAGGCCCTATAGCAAGCAAGGCTCTCAACCCAATGGAAGCCCACAGTTTGAGAGTCTGGCCTCTGTTCTCCAAGGCCCTGGTTCTTTCTTCTCCCACCTCTCTTCTACATTCATCCTTGAGGAGTCTTGATTTGGTGGCTAGGCCTCCAGGTGTGGGGTGCATGGTGGCACTCAGATGGGGAGACAGAGGCACAGGCAGTTATATCCCAGGATCACCTAAAGTTCCATTATTCTAATAGCACCCAATAAATTCGCTAATACATATTAAGTATTTGCTGTTTGTCTGGAACTGTTCTAAAGCACTTTATCTGTACTGTAAGATCCTCGCACAATCCCCATGCAACAGGTCATATTAGTATTCTCATTTTGCAAATGAAGCTAAGAGAGGTTGGGTAACTTGCCATTAGTCACACAGCTTGTAAATGAGCCGTAGAGCAGGCCAGCTGACTTTAGAGACTGCACTCAACCCACAGCCCTACCGCCTCCAGAGCTGCCAGGCCACCATGATCTCCCACCGTGTGTCCAGAGGTGAGCAGTACAGTGGAGTAGTCCAGGAAATGAAACTCACACACACACACACACACAGATACCTACCTTTGTTTGCACAAACGGGTAGCCTCATTCAGTGTCACCCCTAAGTGTTCCCACATGCACACAACCTCTTCCTCTCTCAGGCCAGGCACATGAGCAGGCACAGATTATATGCGTGGAGGGAATGGAGACCAGATCTCTCCCCTTCCTTCCCTCTTTGACTCAAATAGGCGGGGCTCAAGCTTCTCTGACCCCTCCTGGTTCCCACTGGCTCCTGAATCCTCTCTCCTCCATGCTCCCCTGCCCTCCATGCCTCCTCCCCCAACCCCTTCCTGGCCTTTGGCTGCAGCCTGAAGCAGCAGCTGACTCCACTTAGATGCTGGCAGTCCCTGTCCCAGATCAAAGGCAGGATGGCTAATTGTGCGTCTTAACAAGCACCCCCCGCTCCATGCTCCAGGCAGCCCAGCTGGCCGTGGCCCCACCCCTCTCCCCCTCCAGCTGGCCAGATGGCACAGTGCCTGCGTCTGCCCCAGACAGTCGGGGCCAGGACCGAAACTGGGGCCCTGAGTGGGAGCTGGGAGCAGACTCAGGAGTCTGGACTTCTCCGAATCTTGGATGTTGGAGCAGAGGGTGGTCACACAAACCCTGCCTGGTCACCACTAAACATAGTTGTGACAGCTGCCAGAGGCCATGGGACGGTGTCTCTAGCTGCCTTGGGTAGGTAGGGGTGTTCTCTATAGACTACATTTTTCCAGATTCCTCCCGGCCTGCCTCTGAATGTCACAGAGCCTGGAAGATGGTGGTTGGCCCAGCACATCCCCCTGGCCCAGCCTCTTGCTATTTCTTGGTGCCATGGAGTTCAGATAGCTCCCAACACCATAGAAACCAGAAACTGAGCTACCTGGGCTTCTTACTCAGGAGCATGTCTTCCTTAGAGCCAAACATCCTTTAGCACAAAGTTCCCAGCCCTGAGAGCTGAGAGAGGTGGGCCTGGGCCCTGCTCTGGTTCTGCTCTGTAACCCCTGTGACCTTGGGCATCCCCCTTTTGCACTGTGTGTGTGTGTGTGTGTGTGTGCGCGCGCGCGCGCGCGCGCGCACGTATTGGAGGGAAGGATGATTTCTGAGGCTTGGGATGCTTTTGGAGGTCTGAGTATTGCCATTTGTGCTAGGAGTGGGCTGATGATTAGCAATAAGGGAAGTGCTCAGAGTTCGCAGCTAAAAGGCAAGGGATAAACACAGGGTGTGCTCCCCAGGGACTTAGGTCTGCCCTTTCTCTTGGGCCCTATATCCCATGTCAGTGTCTACTCCTCTGCAGCTCCCTCCATTTCCCAATATCCCCTTAAAAGGCTCCAGCCCAACCCCCATCCCCTCCTGTCTGCTCATAGCTGGGCTCTTTATGGAAAAGGTCTTGAGATGCCACAAGCTGGAGAGAGAAGAAAGACAGGGACAGCCTGCTTCATGGGCTTCTGGTGGCCCATGCGATTTATTCTAAAGGGGGTCTTGAGCTGCTGGGCTCTGTCCCTGACTGGGGACAGAGCCCAGCAGCTCACTGGGGGAAACAAGAAGGAATGGCCTAAAACTGCAGCAGTAGTGAGTGATTCAGACAACAGGAAGAACTTCTCAATAATAGCTAATGTTTGTGCAGTTATTTACTCTGAATAAGGTGCTCTTCTAAGTACTTTAAATTTGCTAACTAATTTAATCCCTGGGACAAAAATGAAGCAGATAATAACAATCTTGTCTTATAGATGAGAATACTGAAGCACAGAGGTCAAGTCACTTGGTCAAAGTCACGTAGCTATTAACAGTTAGTAAGTGGAAGAGCCAGGATTTGAACCCAGACAATCTGGCTGCTCCAGAGTTCATACTTTTAACGACTACACATTTTGTCAAGTTTTGTTGTTGTTGTTGTTTTTGTTGTTTTGGCTAGACAAGGAAAGGCTAGACAGGACCCTATGATGCAGAGGGTGAGTGTGAGGGGCAGGTTTGGGCTCGGGTCTCTGTCCAGTCCTGGTTGGCTCTCTGAGGTCTACGGGAACTCCCAGACCATGTCCTTCCAGGCTTCAATGCTAGGGTGGAAGGATCTAGAGTTTTTCCCTCTGAATCACTGGCCTCCCGCAAGCCATCAGTCTCCAGCCAGGTTCTGGGCTTCCCGGACAGGTGCCTATGGCACAGGTGAGTTCTCCTCTCTATATAGAGGCTCTCATTGCTCTTGGCTTCCTCACCCCCTGCCCACACTCTCTCGGTTCCAGAGGCTGGTCAGAAACTTATAAAATGCTGCTAGCTGGTCGCTTCTCAGATGCAGAATAAGCAAGAAGCAGCTTGTGGGGCCACGAGCCAGACCCTCCTCTGTAAGTAGGCCTCCCCCTGCCACAGGCCCAGACCTACCGGGGCCTTCCCAGAGGATGGCTCAGGCTGAGAACACCAAGGAGAAAAAGAAAAGTAGGGTAGATAAGTCCTGGGCCCCTGCAAGTGGACATCAGGGTCTTGGTGCTCCCGAGCATCAAAAAGAAGATGTCTGCCTTAGCTCACCCTTCCGTCTCAATGTTCAACGCTACTACAGGGCAATGGGCTCATTTCCAGCATTCCTCAAACCTCTTCAGATGACCTAGACCCACTGCAGCCAGGGCGGCTGGGCAGTGCCCTTTTCGGAGCAGATTTTCTGGGATGTCCTGTGGACAGGGAAAGGGGAAACTCTGCTGGCTCTTTTCTCTGCCTCTTGGATCTGGCAATCAGCGAGTGTTCTGTAGTGGGCCTAAGAGGGTGGCTCCAGGCAGGGGATCTTGGGGCCGGGAGCTGTCTGACACCATCATCTCCTCTTTCCCTTCTGCCCATCAACATCATCTGGGTCCTGGAATTCCATCCCTAGTAATGTATTTTTGAGGTTAAATGTTGCCTTCTTTCTGCAGGCTTATTTTTAAATTGCAAATATCACATGAGAGATAAGAGATGAAGGCCCTGATCTGAAAAACAAATACTTCCCAGATACTTTATGCCCAACAGGAGGGAGGTAGACTCGAATGCTGAGCTTGCTAAGGGTGATGTTAGTGAAACAGGGAATGAAGTACAAAAAAGGGTTATGGGGAGACTTCCCCCACCCCACCCTGCATGCAGAGCTTCTGATGTGATTTCTGCCCCTCTTTGAGTCTGTGTCCTTGTACCAGACCTTCGCCCAACACTGGGCCTCCATTTCCCCTTCTGACGGAAAGAAGGTTGGGCAGGGAGGGCAGAGGGATGAGATGTCGAGGCCCCTGAGAGCCTGTTTCCTGGATCTCCACCCTCAGGTTTCCGAGAGAGTGCCTTCGCCTACGCCATCGCAGCAGCGGGCGTAGTGCACGCCGTGTCCAATGCCTGCGCCCTGGGCAAACTCAGGGCTTGCGGCTGCGATGCCTCTCGGCGGGGGGACGAGGAGGCCTTCCGGCAGAAGCTGCACCGCCTGCAGCTGGACGCGCTGCAGCGCGGTAAGGGCCTGAGCCACGGGGTCCCCGAACACCCCGCCCTGCCCCCTGCCAGCCCGGGCCTGCAGGACTCCTGGGAGTGGGGCGGCTGTAGCCCCGACGTGGGCTTCGGGGAGCGCTTCTCCAAGGACTTTCTGGACTCCCGGGAGCCTCACAGAGACATCCACGCGCGCATGAGGCTCCACAACAACCGAGTTGGGAGGCAGGTGAGAGCCCCACACCCGCCTGGGCCTGCTCCAGATCCCTCTGCCTAGCGCCCCTCCCTTCCTCCCAGGCCTCCCTCTGGGACCCACCGCTCTTCCTCTTACTCAGCCACTCCCTCCTCAGCTCATTGCCCCTGCCTAATCCAGTCATCAAACATGCATTGGATACCTACTGTGCGCCAGGCACTGGACTAGGCTGGGGTGCAGGGATGAAACAAACTCTGTCCTGGATCAGCTCACCCTCTGCTGAACAGCCTGCTCCCCCCCTCCCTTTGTTTTGTGTGTGTGTGGTGAGCAGTGGAGGGCTGCAGACAGGGCCTCCAGGGCTTTGGCCTTGCTCTGCCACTCTGTGGCCTCCCCTATAAAGCAAGAAGGTTGAACTGGATTATCCAACTCCCTAGTACCCCCTGCCCTGGCCCAGCTCTAACATTCTATGATTTTGTGCTCTCCTATGCTGTGACTCTCTACCTGCTCTCCCAGCCTTTTGGTGCAGAATGAGGGATTCCTGCAAGGGGAGGTTCCTGGGGAACACTGAGGTCCTGTGTTATGGTTACCTTCCTCCTTTTTCTCCCTATCCTTGAATGTCCCGTACTCCCTCAAAGGCCATAAATTAAAAAGAAAAAAAAAAAAAGAAGAAGAAAGGAAAGAAAGGAAGAATCAATCGCCTGCATTTATTGAGTGCTTCCTATGTGTTAGGTGCTGTCTGGAGCACCTAACCACATATTAGCCTTTTTTATTTTTTATTTATTTTTATGTTTTTTATTTACTTTTGAGAGACAGCGCAAGCAGGGGAGGGGCAGAGAGAGAGGAAGACACAGAATCTGAGGCAGCCTCCAGGCTCTGAGCTAGCTGTCAGCACAGAGCCCGACGCGGGGCTCGAACCCACGAACCGTGAGATCATGACCTGAGCCGAAGCCAGACACTTAACGGACTGAGCCACCCAGGCGCCCCTGTATTATTAGCCTTTTTTAATCTTTACAACTACCCATGAGGGTACTAGTATCGGCCTCATGTTCAGATATGGAAAGTGAGGTTCAGAGAGATGAAGGAGCTTGCCCAAAGTGGTGCAACTGGTAAGGAAGCAGTAGAGGTGGGTTCATTGCCAGGCAGCCAGCGCTGAGCCTGCGCTCTTTTGCTTTGGGGGGTTGTCTGCACGGGATGCGTGCCTCCTTAGCCTTCGTGGTAGCTCAGCACCCACCTTCTCCGGCTGTTCAGCCCCCTATGTCTTCTCTAGGCTCTGCCTGGCCTACTCCGGCCTCGTTTCTGGCCTCCCCTCACCCTGGCTGGGACCTGTGCCTCCTCATTCCCCTTTCTCCTGTCCTCTCAGCCCAGGCGGTTCACCAACTCCTTCCACAAAGACTCGGAGCTGATTCAGCTCTTCCCATCCTGACTTAGAGGTTAAGTAAACTGAGGCATAGCCACCCTCAGGTCACATCTAGCTTCCACCCAGCCCTGCCCTATTCACGCAGCTCTTTTCCCAAACGTCCATGCTCGCCCAGCCCATACCAACGGTGCCTCCTCCTCCTCGTTAAACTGGTTAATTAATGGCTGCTGTCTGTGGGAAGCAAATGTTCTGGAGCTGTTGGCCAGCAGGGGCCTTGGGCTCAGTCCCCAATGGTGTTGTCTCGACAGGCTGTACCTACAAGCTGCGGGGCCCTTTAAGACTCCAAGGGCAGGGTCTCTCTCTTCTGGCCCTAATCGCCCAGGTGTGAGGGCCCCGGATCACTGCTCTCCCAGTCTGAAGATGTGTTTTGGAATGGAGTGGGGGTGGGTGGGTGCGGGGAAGGAAGTTGTCTCCAGTGTCTCTAACGAAGATCATGTCAAGGGGTCCTTTGGGAGGAGATTCTAGGGCAGTTTGAGAGCTGAGCAAGGGGTAGGTATGTCCTGTCCCTGTAACTACATCCCTTGGAGGCTTGGGAACTTCTCACTTTCCTTGGGCTGGGGGTCTGGCTCTCGGTGGGGTGGGGTGAGGCAGGGCACTGGCATTCTGTTCCCTAGGAAGAACTGTGGCATTCAGCATTGGCCAGAATAAGCCCTGGCAGGTATAATGGGGGAATGGGGAGTCTCCCCAGCTCCTGTCCTCTCCTTAGGCTCCCTGCAGAGGGCTGCAGGCCCCAGAAGAGGAAAGGGGCTTTCTCAGCCTCCCCATAGCCCCCACTCACAGCCTGGATCAAGGCCAGAGGCTTTGGGGATGGGATATAATGGGGCCAGCACCCCCCTGCTCCTGGCCCCCACCTGAGGGATGGAAGGAGAGGGAATTTCCCTGAGGATCTGGGATCCCCCCTCAGGAAGCAAGAGCCTCCAGCCCCAAGGGCCCCCTGCAGCTGGTGGGAAAGGAGAGGAGGAGAGGAAGGAGGGAATTCCCCCAGGACCTGGCCTTGTGGGAGGCAGATGGGAGAGCAGCCGGAGCTGGCAGAGTTCTTCTCCGGACAGCCTGGCTCAGGAGCTGTGCGCCCGCCTCTCCCCCCCACCCCCACCTCTGCCCCTCCCCCGGCCCTGCTTTGGGCCTCAGCTTTTGCATCTGTTCAATGGGAGTCGGTTTCAGAAGTCTCCGAGATTCTCGAGATTCTCTCGCAGGCCAGTGTCTGCGCTGGGAGGAGGGCCGTGGGGCTGACCGCGGGCGTCACCCCTCGCCGTGCCTCCCTCTGCAGGCGGTGATGGAGAACATGCGGCGGAAGTGCAAGTGCCATGGCACGTCAGGCAGCTGCCAGCTCAAGACGTGCTGGCAGGTGACGCCGGAGTTCCGCGCCGTGGGGGCGCTGCTGCGCAGCCGCTTCCACCGCGCCACGCTCATCCGGCCGCACAACCGCAACGGCGGCCAGCTGGAGCCCGGCCCCGCGGGGGCCCCCTCGCCGGCCCCGGGCGTCCCGGGGTCGCGGCGCCGCGCCAGCCCCGCCGACCTGGTCTACTTCGAGAAGTCGCCCGACTTCTGCGAGCGCGAGCCGCGCCTGGACTCGGCGGGCACCGTGGGCCGCCTGTGCAACAAGAGCAGCGCGGGCCCCGACGGCTGCGGTAGCATGTGCTGCGGCCGAGGCCACAACATCCTGCGCCAGACGCGCAGCGAGCGCTGCCACTGCCGCTTCCACTGGTGCTGCTTCGTGGTCTGCGAGGAGTGCCGCATCACCGAGTGGGTCAGCGTCTGCAAGTGAGCGCAAGGCCCCCCTCCCTGAGCCTGGCCCTCTGCGGCTCGCCCGGCGGCAGCGTCGCCCTGGCTCCTGGGAGAGGAGTTGGGACCATCTGATCCGACAGGAACCTCCAGGCGCTGAGGGTCGTGTCTGCAACCAGGGGAGAGTTCAGGCCTGCCTGGACCCCACCACTCACGTCTGTGGGCTCCAGGACTGATTTGCCTCCCCGCTTCTTGCCCTAAAGCTCTCAGACAGCTCAGCTGGGCCGGGGATTGCCCCACACCCGAGGGCAAGGGTCAGCCTGGCAGCCTATGGGCCTGTCTCCTTTCATGCCTTCACTTCTAACCCTGGACAATGAATGGAAGGAAGCCGATGGGCAGGGGAAGGATGATTAGAAAAGAAGAAATGGACATAATTGAGCTGAAGTGATTCTGTAGAGGCCTAGGATGCCCTCCCCCAAGGGCCTCTGTCCCTCATCATTCATTTAACAAATATTTATTTTGCACTCTTTGTGACCTGGCACTCTGCAGGGGACGATGGGTGCTGGGGCTACCGATGTGAATAAGAGAGACACCGCACCTGGCCTCTTGCAGTTTACATTCTGGTGGGGAGAGAGGGACAATAAACAAGTAAATGTACAAACAAGGTCATCTCAGACAATGCTCTGTACCAAGAAGAAAATAAAGCACGGCGCTGGATGTAGAGTGATTTGTGGGGAGTGGGGCCCCTTCATTTTTTAGTTCTTATGTTTGCATTTTTAAAAAACCTGTTTTTATTTGAGTATAGTTGACACACAGTATTACATTAGTTTCAGGTGTACAACACAGTGATTCAACATCTCTATACTTCTGTCACCATATAATGCTATTACAATACCATTGACTGTATTCCCTATGCTGTGCCTTGTAGACCTGCGACTAATTCATTCCATAACTGGAACCTGTGTCTCCACTCCCCTTCACCCATTTTGTTCATCCCTCACCCACCTCCCCTCAGGCAACCAAGAGTTTGTTCTCTGTATTTATAGATCTGATCCTGCTTTTTGTTGGCTTATTCATTTGTTTCCTGTTTTAGACTCCACAGTTGAGTGAACTCATGTGGTATTTGTCTTTCCCAGTCAGATTTATTACACTTAGCATAATGCCCACAAGATCCCTCCTAATGGTTGCAAATGGAAAGATCTCCTCCTTCGTTATGGCTGCATAATATTTCATTCTGTGTGTATACACACACACACACACACACACACACACCCCACATCTTTTTTATCCATTCATTTTTTTAATGTTTATTTATTTTTGACACAGAGAGAGAGAGGACGAGTGGGGGAAAGGCAGAAAGAGAGAGGGAGACACAGAATCCAAAACAGGCTCCAGGCTCTGAGCTGTCAGCACAGAGCTTGATACGGGGCTCGAACTCAGGAACGGTGAGATCAAGACCTAGGCCGAAGCTGAATGCTTAACCGACTGAACCACCCAGGCGCCCTTCCATTCATTCATTTACTGATAGACACTTAGGTAGGAGTGTGGCCCCTTTAGATAAAGTCATTGTTCTGAGAAGGTCTCTCTGATCGGTGTTACTCCTGCTGAGACCCGTGTGATGAAGACAGTCCCGCACAGATTGAGGGTAAGGGCTCTCCAGGCTGAGACCATGTGAATACCAGAGCTCAGTGGTGACAGAGATCTCAGGAGGAACAGCAAAGAGGCTGGTGTGATTTGAGTGAAACAATCAAAGGGCAGGTTAGCAGGAGAGGAGCTCAGAGGGCAGGCAAGAGTCACATCACATGTCCGTCTGGGCCATCGTAAAGAGTTGGGATTTTCAGATGAATGAGAAACTTCAGAGGGTCTTAAGCAGGTGAGTGTCATGGTCTGATTCCCACATGGATCACAGTGCTGGGGAACTGAATGAAGAGGGGACAAATTAACAACAGGGAGCCAGTTAGGAAGCTACAGCCATCTTCCAAACCAGATGGGGCCTGACTGGATGGAGGCCATGGGGATGCTGACCAGAAGCTGGATCTGGAGCTCTTAATGCCAGAGCTCTAGCCGTCCACCTTGTGCCTGAGCCCTCTGCCACAAGCCAGGACGAGTGGCGGTGCCCAGCAGCACCCTTCGGCAGAGACAGGCACTCTGAGAGGAGTAATCCTGGGCAAGACCCAGCTCAACCCAGCCAGCCCAGCGCCCCAGGGAGCAGGTGGGGCTGGAAGGTGCGGCAGGGAGGAGGGTGGTGGGGGAGGGCCAGGAGACTCACTGTCTGGATGCTGGTCTCTGAGTCCATGCAGGGGAGATGGGGTACGAGTAAGGCCAGGGGTGAAGGGACATCCTTCCTAGGCCTCCCAGACCCTCAAGGAGGAGGGTAGTAGAGAGGGAGGTAGAGTGGTCAGGATCTCAGAGAGAGAACACCTCACCTACTTCATCCAGACCTCCTGCTGCTCGAAGTTGAAGATCCTGCTTCCTGCCTCATTTTACCCAGAATGGCACCTTTCTGGATGAACCAGACAGGGATGAAATCTTGCTCCTTTTCCCAACTGCCAGCCTACACAAATCCCCATATTTCCCTAGCCCACGTCTCCCTACCTAGGGGTGAGAAGGAAAGGACGCTCTCATGGTGGTGTATCCCTGTTGGGAGTTTTGCCCCAACTAGCTTGCCTTCAGCTTCCTTTCCTCCAGCTGCCTGCATCCCAGCAGCTCCTGGACATGCCTACAACGGCAGGGCCTTCCGCGTGCTCAACTCCGCTGCTTCTGTGGAGGACAGAGTTTCTCTCCCCACCCCCCAAAAGACAGCCCCACAGTCAGGCGGGTTAGAGTCCCCCCGGGGAGGAGGGGTAAGCAGGAGCAGCCAGACACACCTGCCTCATTCCTTTCCTCTTGTTCACCCAGGAGGGAGCTGTGGGGGCTGGGTTCCCCGTCCCCTAGCTCCCTCCCATCCCAGGGAGGAGGAGAGAAGAGGCAAGGGGGGGTATGGGGGAAAGGGAGGCCTGAGTGGGGAGCACTCCTACCCCCAGCAGTGTCCACTACGCATTAGCTTTGGCCTTACCCTCCTATGCCTTCCAGGATTGAAGACGGGGGGGGGGGGGGAGGATGGAGACGGGGGGAGAGCAGAGACTGGAGAGATACAGGATCAGGGCTGGGATAATGAGGTAGGAGCTGGAATACAGCAGAGCATGCTGCCTCCAAAGAGGGGTGAGTGGTGGGGTGGGGCAGGGGCTGGACACCACGTTGCTGGACATCACGTTGGGGAGGGACATGTTCCAGTCAAGTCCTGGTGAGCTGATATGTGCTGGCATGACCTGTAAAGGAAGAGAGTGAAAGTTGGGGAAGGAACAAACAAGGTGTTAACCCACTCCACATCCTCCTTCTGGGTCAGAAGCTGACTAGAGTCTCAGGGCAAAAGCTGGACCCCACAATTGAAAAGGGGAATGCGGAACCTGGCAAGGGTCCTGAAGGGAGATGCGAAGGTGATGAAGGGCAGGAAAATAGGGCCCAAGGGGGCACGGGGCTTAGGCATACTGGCTGAAGGGTGAGACAGGAATCAATGTGCTGATTGGAAATTGGGGGTGGTGGAGGTAGATGGGAGGAAGAACTTGCCAAATAGCTTGGGGGAGGACAAGGGTCGCAATTTTAGAATAAGAACAGATGGTGGACCATAGATTAGAGGGGAAGGGAACTGCCCTGGTCTCCAATACCTTTCACCTTGATGGACCCTGGATCACCTCCTAGCAGGAGGAAAAACTAATATGGTCTAATAGAGCCTGGATGGCCCCAACCAGAGGGAGGGGGAGAAGTAACAGAGAATGAGGGTAGGGGACAGATCAGCAGACAGCGGTTGGGTTAAGGGTCAGGGAGCGGCAGCCCGACTAGGGTGGGGATCAGAACCCAGGCATCCTGCTTTCCAGTCACCCAAGGTCCCAGGGCTGAAACAAGAGGAAAGAGGCAGAGGAAGCGGCCCTCGAAGTTCTAGGAAGACCCAGGATGAGAAGCTAGGTCAGCGGTCTCCAGGCCCTCCACCTCCCAGATCAATGCGCCCCCCGCTAGCCCCCGGCGGAGGGCCTTCCAAGTTGGAGTTTGGCCAGGCTCTAGTCGCGGCCCCCCTCCTCCTCTCCCAGCCCCCCTTCTCATGTGGTTGCCGGCAGCTGCCTGCGGTCGCCCCAACCCCTGCGCTCAAGGCACGGGGACTTTCCAACAGGGGAAAAAATGACTTAATGAGAGTGGGAGCCGGGGGCGGGAGGGACAGGTCCCTGTAATCACCGCTCCACTGTGGGGCCTGTGCGCCTCCGGGGCCATTCCCGGCTTCCTGCTGCCAGCGCCCCCCTCGGGCTCTGTTGGGGGAGGGGGACGGGCTGGGGACAGGGGGATCCCTTTTCAGGTTTCTGACTCTTTGGGTCCTCTGGCCACTTTTGCTGCCTAGGCTTGAGGTGCGTGGAAGCTGGGACGCCCCATGATCCCTCTCCAGACTTTGTCCTTGAAGTTGCGCGGGGGTGGAGGGGTGGGTGGGTGGCGGTCTCTCTTAGGAGCCAGGGTCCTCTGCTGGTGGATTAGAGGGGTGAAGGATCTAGAGGAGAGCCCTGTGCCACTTTGCGGCTGCGCACTTCGAAACTTCCCCGGTTACTGTGGCAACCAGGGCAGTCGAGGTGTGTCCGCGGGGCTGGGAGGCGCCCCCTCCCCCTTTTCTCGCCGCCCTCCGGGCCAGGCCGGGCCGCTGCGGTGCGCGGGGGTGGGGGTGTGCCGTTACCATGGCAAGGGTGCGCTAGGAGGGCACATTCTTCCCCAGGGTGGGAGCGCCCTGGGGATACGAGTAGGGGGGTGACGGGGGCGGCAGAAAGGGGAGCGGGAGGTGGTGGTGGAAGGAGGGTCAAAACGAGGGGAGGAGTCTCGGACAAGATGAACCAGAGCTCCTTGGGGTTGGGGTGGGGAGTTTGGAATCTACCCCCCCTCTGCCTAGCTCTCCGGAGACGTCCAGCTCTTCCTCCGAAACTCTTGCTAGGGTTCAAGCCCCTCAATCCCCAGCTTCCCTGGAAGGGATCCCCTACTACCGAATGGAAGGTCTTTTGGCGTCCTCTGAGACCAGGTTCTGCGAGCTTAGTGTTTGTCCCTCCCCCCACCCCCAAGCGGAGCTGCAGCCCAGACTGCGACCTGAAGCCCTGCAATTAAGCCCCTCGCCCGCCCCTGCGCCGCCCGCCGGCCCTCGGCCAGACCGGGCCTGCACCGTCAATTACAGCCGCGCGCAGCAGCTGATTACTCCGGAGTCAGGGAAGCGGCCGGGGTGGGGACAGCTGGCAGGCCAAGGGGGCGGGGTCCCTGGGGTTGTCCCGGGCCCGGGATCCTTAATTGGAACTTCGCACTGCGGCCCTCTAGCCCAACTTCTCCACTGCAGACAATATGGGGAGGAGGGGTCTAGTCAGTGCGCCGTGCTGCTGTGCCTCAGTTTCTCTCTTCTTGAATGCACACCGCACCCAGGCAGAAAGAGTGCAGGGAGGTTGTGTATGGTGTGGTGTGGTGTAGTGTGTGTGTGTGTGTGTGTGTGTGTGTTGGAGCGTCTGGACTCGAGGGCTGGGTACTTCAGAAGCTCAAAGCCCTGAAGGCCGGCTCTCTTTCCCGCCGCAGACAGTCGCGTGGGTCTCCCCTGGCCCGGAGCCCCACCCGGTGGACCTAGCTCTGTCTTGCTGAGCCAGCCCCAGGGTGGCTGCCAACCCGTACTGCACTTTTGTGGGAATCAGAGCCCCCTCTGGGCAGGAGGCTTCTCCCTCCCCACTTCTGTCCTACAAGGGAAGGCAGTCTGGGACCCTGCAGAGCAGCGATGGTGGGGTATTCTGCCACCACCCTTGCCCCCTGCATCCCGTCTTCGCTGTCCCTCTGCCTGCAGGCCTGGAGGGGCTGGGGTTGAGCTAGCGTCTCCCGCGGTCCAGCTGCCCACATCTGGCCGGCAGCTGGGACCCGCCCACTGCGAACTGTTGTGGCCCCGGCGCCCTCTGTTGGTGAGGAGCGGCGGTGCACCAGCTTTCGGGCCTGGGCCGCCCGCCGCCGCCGCAGCCGCCGCCACAACCGGTCTCGCTTCAGTTCTGTGGGTCTCGAGGTCCACTCATTCCGCGCCCCTTGTCCTGGGGTACAACCCGGCTCCTTCGGCCCTTCGCTTTCCGCCGGCCGTGGCCTCGATGACCTTTCCTCTGTGTACTTTAAGTCCCTGTGTACTTAAAACCTTGTTCCGTGTGACAGCTATTCCCCAACCTCCCATCTTCCCTAGTTGTCCCTGCTTCGTGGGCAAGTTCTGCGGTCTCTCTGCGCCCAATGCGAAAGCCTTCAAATAGGAACACGATTACATAAATCATCGCCCATCTGCTCAATGGAATTCTTCACAGCGTCCTTAAAAGTGAGGTGGTTGAAGCATATTTAGTGACTGAGACAGTGTTTGCTCTATATGGTGTGTGTGTGTGTCTGTGTGTGTGTGTGCGCGTGCGCGCACAAGACACAAAATAGCACAGGGCAGGATCCCTCTTTTAGTGCAACAAAAAATTATAGATGTGATTTGCATTTTAAAAATCTAAAATAAGCAGCATATTGCTAATGGAAATTATTTCGGGATGATGGGATTATAGGTGGTTTAAAATTTGTTCTCCTTATCTACACTTTTCATTTGTTTATAATGAACATGTATTACTTGGGCACAATGATAATTCCACATTCAGAATGTTTTTGGCCCAAAATGTGATCATTGCATATAATGAGTATATACTAAATTTAAGAAAGAACCCTTCTAAAACTAGGAATTAGGGAGACCTGGGCTCCTGACAAGAGCTAATATGATTATGTCATTAGGATTTTCTTTTTAAAATCATGATGGTTTGTAGTGAAAGCAGGTTTCCAGCCTCTGAATCCCAAGGCCCAAGGAAGCCAAGAAGTTGTTAGAAATCCACAGGCACAACCAGCTTTCTCATGATGCATAACTGATTTCATTCTCATTATGCTGCATATGTAAACAGATGTTGCCATGATTGACAACATAGAAACGTTTTGTAAGTTTAATTTTTTTTCTCAATCTTCCTCCTTTTCCATGTTTTTGCAACATGACACATCATTAACTGCCCTCTCCTTAGAAATATTCCCCTATTTGGTGCACTGGCTGACCCCCCCCCCCACTCCCCACTGCCTCAGGGATTTCATTCACTCTTTCCTTGTCTTTTTTCTTTTCATTTGATGTAACAGAAAAATTACAATATACAGAGAACTTTCCCCTTCCTTGAACCACCTGAGAGTAAGCTGCGTACATGATGCCCAATCACTCCGTATATCTTGCTGTATATGTCTTACAGAAAAGGACATTCTCAGGGCATCTGGGTGGCTCCGTCTGTTGAGCATCTGACTTCAGCTCAGGTCATGATCTCGCGGGTTCATGAGTTCGAGCCTCCCACAGGGCTCTGTGCTGACAGCTCAGAGCCTGGAGCCTGCTTCAGATTCTGTGTCTCCCCCTCTCTCTCTCTGTCCCTCCCCCACCCACACACTCTCTCTCAAAAATGAATAAATCTTTTTAAAGGACATTCTCCTACATAACAATGCAATGCTCATGATCAGGAAATTAACATCGATACACTCATACTATCTAATCCCCAGAATTTATTGCACTTTCATCAATTGGCCTAATGATGAAAGGATCCAGGTCCAGAATTATTCATTGCATTTAGTTATCATGTCTTTCCAGACTCCTTCAGCCTGAGACGGTGTCTAAGGTTTCTTTTACTTTCATGATCAGGACAATTTAAAGCACTGCAGACCTATTATATTGCAGACTGTCCCTCAGTTTGGGTTTATCTGTTGTTTCCTCATGATTATATTAGGGGTATGCATCTTTGGCAGCATTATTATAGATGTGAGTGTTTTACTTGTTGAATCATTATTTATTTTGATGCTCAAAACTTTCCCAGATTTGGTTAGCTGCCAAGCTGGCTGGTACCACCATGATTCTTTGAGCACTTCCTTACTTCCAGCCTCATCTTGTACTTCCTCTGCTCCAACCCCACAACCAGCCATTTATCCAAGACACCTTTGTTCTTTTTAATGAAGAGTGATATTTAGAAATCAAGATCTAGGTGCCGTGTGTGCACATTATACTTGGGGTGTCACTGCTTTGGGGCCTCTCAGTGGACAGTGCTAGGAAATATATATATAATTATACACACACATTTCTATCAATAGATCAATCAATCAATCTCTCTATGTAGAAAGCCAAGAGTGCACACCATACCTTCAATTCCAATCCAACACCACAAGATTTATTCTAATTTTCTCCTTTTCTGGGGCGCCTGGGTGGCTCAGTTGGTTAAGTGTCCGACTTCGGCTCAGGTCATGATCTCACATCTTCATGGGTTCAAGCCCCACGTTGGGCTCTGTGCTGACAGCTCAGAGCCTGGAGCCTGCTTCTGATTCTGTGTCTCCCTCTCTCTCTGCCCCTCCCTTACACACACACACACACACACACACACACACACACAGTCTCTCTCTCTCTCTCAAAAGTAAATAAACATTTAAAAATTTTAATTTTCTCCCTTTCTATTTCTGTGACGTCCTTCTCCCTTCTTGTTAGAAGGGTTATTTAATCCCTCTGTAAATGACCTACTCCCTGCCACTGCTGCTGTCCCCACCACTCCCCTCACAGACTTCATCTTCTCCCATCTTGGCCTTGATAACCTACGCTAGGCTAGTGCACCTCCACCCCTTGCCCCCACATGAGTGCTTTACCTTGGGCCCCCATCATGGCTTGGGAGCCAAATTATTCCTTCCAGGCAGGAAAGAAAGCTGGGGACAATTTTACTCTTTCTTGACGCTCTAGATATAATTCTCAATCCTCTCTATTCAGTAAATGGCAACTGCTCTTCTAGCTGTTCCTATTAAAAGCTCTGGAGACATTGGACTCCTTTATTTCTCTGACACCTCACATCCAATCTATCAGAAAGTCCTGTTGGTTCTCCTGTTTATTTCTAGAAACTGATCACATGTCATGTCCTCCATCATTACCATCCTGGTCCAAGCCACCCCGGGTCCCTTGCCTTGAATGACTGCAGTTGTCTGCTAGTTGGTCTCTCTGCTTCTGCCCTTACACACCCCCAGTCTACTCTATATATAGCAGCCAGAATAATCCTTTTTAAAGTGTTAGTCATGTAGTGTGCTTCCTCTGCTCAAAATTCTCCAAAGTCTTCCTATCTCATTCAGAACAAGAGCCAAAGTACTTGCAATGACTTGCAAGGCCCTACACGATCTGGCTCCCACTCCCACTCCCACCTTCACCCCTTCTCCCCCTACTTCTGCCCTCATCCACTTACTTTAGCCACACTGGTCTCCTGGCTGTTCTTTGCAGAAACCAAATTATCCTGCCTCAGGGCCTTTGCACCTACTATTCCCTCTGCCTAAAAAAGGTTTCCCCTAGTAACCATGTGGATATTACCTCTCTTCATTCAGGACTTCACTCAGATATCTCCTTACAAGAGGAGACTTTGTACAACAACCTATCTTATCTAAAACAGCAAACTTCCTCTTACTTTTCCTTTGCTTTATTTTCTTCATAGTACACATCACATATCTGACATATTTGTGTATTTGTTTACTGTCTGCCTCTGTACTCTACAATGGAAACTCCACGAGAGCTGAGCCCCTCTTTTATTTATTTATTTATTTATTTATTTATTTATTTATTTATTTTGCTGTATGTCTATGGCAAGCATGGTACTGAGTACATAGTAAGTCCTCAATAAATACAAGGGGATGGATAAATGAATGAATGTCTACAGCAATGATTACCAATTTGTCTTCAGGCCCAGCTTAAGATTTTTCTTGAAGTTCTGGCTGCCAGGTAGACATGTTCTGATGTGTGTCTGTGGCACCACAAACTAAAGCTTTATTAAAGCAGTTTCATTATCTCATGTATGTATTTGTTAATTTAGAACTGAGACCTTGTTTTCCTCACTGCTGTCTTCTCAATGCCTAGAACAGTGCCTGGCATAGAGCAGGCAATTAAAAGTTGTTGAATAAATGAATGGAAGATTTACCCCTCTAGTTTTCCCTGACTTGCTTGTTTCTCTTTGTAACATTATTGTTTTCCTAGTTGCTAAGACTCAAAACTCTGTCAACGTGGACTTTCCTCTCTCTTCTTTTTTCCATATTCAGTCAGTGGCCAAAAGCTGCTGTTTCTCCCACTTCTTTGGCACTGGCAATATTGTAGCTCATCATACACCCCAAACGTCACGAAGGCCTCCCAACTGGCCTCTTTCATTCCTGTTTCTCTCTCTTCGATCTATCTTTATCAGATCATTCTATTTTTCTCTCCCATAAAGTGCTCTGATCATGTCATTTCCTCTGGCTGAAGATTTCAATGGGTCTTTGTGCCGATTAGGGTTCTTAATTGCAGACAACAGAAATGGACTCTGGTTCACTTAAGTAGAAGGGGAATTTACTGGAATGATATCAGGGAAACACACAAAAGTGACAGGAGGCTTCCAGAATCAGTCCCGGGAAATAGGCAGGAACCAAGAGAGGCTAAGGAGCCAGAACCTCAGTCAGATCTTGCCTTAGGAGCCACCTGGTTAAGGGGCTCCTACCCCTGGGCTCTCTTGCAAAGCCACCACCCTGAGAACTGGCTGTTGCTGCTGCTATAAACAGTCCTCTGCTTCCTTGGGTCACTTAGTGATCAGAGTTCCAAGTGGGATTATTGATTTGGCACACTTCTGAGATCACAATTCTGTGACCTTCCTACCCGTGGTCAAGGGTGGGGATCCTGACCTCCCACCAAGCCCTTCGCCAAGGAGGATCCTCCAACAAAGCAAGGAGGCATAGATGCTGGGCAGCTAAAGACCCCAGAAGGCATCCAGATACAGGTTTCTGAGCATGGCACTGAAGCCCTCCATGATACGCCACGAGCCGTCACCTCCAGTTTTCCTCCTTCACGCACTATGTCACACCGAAACAGGAATACATGTAGTTCCTGAGTTGATCCTTCCTGCTTCAGTCCCCTGAAGGAGCTGACCTCCAAAGATGGCCCTCAGTGAATCACGTGTGCTTCCTGATATTCACACCTACGGATTTTCCCTTCCCCTGAAGCTGGGCTGGCCCTGTGATTCATTTTCACCCATAGTATGCTGTGGAAGTGATGCTGCATTAATTCCAAAGAGAAGTCATAAGAGATCCTGCAGCTGCTGTCTCTGTTGGGGTGTTCACTCTGGGGAAAGTCAGCCACCACGTACAAGGTTTATCTACCATAGATCACGGTCTATGAGAAAACCCAAGCAAGACACATGGCAAGACTATATGGAGAAAGAGAAAAGCCTGGCCAGTCCCCACCTGGTCCAGCCAGTTCAGATGAGGTGCCAGACCTGTGTTTTTAAAAAGCCACCTTTAGGGCACCTGGGTGGCTCAGTCATGAAGCATCTGACTTTGGCTCAGGTCATGATCTCATAGTTCGTGAGCTCTAGCCCCGCCTCGGGTGAGCTCGTGCCTCATTTCGGGTAAACACAGCCCTGGTTTGGGTGAGCTCTGCTTCTCTGTCTCTCTCTTTCTCTCTCTCCCTCTCTCTCTGCCTCTTGCTCACTTGTGCCCCCCCCTCAAAAAATAATAAATAGTAAATAGTAAATAATAAATAAATGAAAAGCCATCTTTAGAACTACCCTACAATCCAACAATTGATTGGACTACTAGGTATTTACCCAAAGGACACCAAAGTACAGATTCGAAGGGGCACATGTACCCTGATGTTTATAGGAGAATTATCAACAACAGCCAAATAATGGAAAGGGCCTAAATTGTCCATTGACTGATGAATGGATAAAAAAGATGTAGTATAAATACACAACAGAATATTACTCAGCCGTCAAAAAGAATGAATTCTTGCCATTTGCAATGATGTGGATGGAGCTAGAGAGTATTATGCTAAGCAAAGTAAGTCAGAGAAAGACAAATACCATATGATTTCACTCGTGTAGAATTTATAAAACAAAACAGATGAACACATGGGAGGTAGAAAAAGAAAAAACAGAAAACAGAAAGGGAAACAAATCATAAGAGACTCTTAAAGATAGAGAACAAACAGAGGGTTGATGGAGGGAGATGGGTGGGGGATGGGCTAGGTGCGAGATGGGTACTAAGGAGGGCACTTGCTGTGATGAGCACTGGGTATTGTATGTAAGTGATGAATCACTGAATTCTACTTCTGAAACCAATATTGCACTGTATGTTAACTAACTAGAATTTCAATTAATTTGAAAAGAAAAATAATAAAATAAAAGGCCATCTTGGACATCCAGCCCAAGTGAGCCTTCAGATGACTCTCAGCCCCAGCTTCAACCTGACTGCAACTGCATGACAGACCCCAGTAAGACCTGCCTAGTGGAGGACTGTGAACGATAAAAATAAATTTTTATTTTAAGCCACTAAATTGGGGGGGGGGGCTGTTTGTTACACATTAATAGAGAACAAAAACTATCCCTTGGTGGTACGTGTTCTACTCTCCCTGGAATGCTTCCGCACTGTACTTTTTTTTAATTTTTATTTAAATTCCAGTTAGTTAATATACAGTGAATATTAGTTTCAGGTGTACAATGCAGTGACTCGACACTTCCATAAGCAGCCGGTGCCCATCACAGCAAGTGCACTCCTTAATCCCCACCACCTATTCCCCCACCCCTCCGCCACCTCCCCTTTGGTAACCATCAGCTTGTTCTCTACAGTTAAGAGCCTTTTTCTTGGTTTGCTTCTCTCTTTCTTTTTTTCCCCCTTTGCTCATTTGTTTTTTTTTCTTAAGTTCCACATATGAGTGAAATCATATGGTGTTTGTTTTTCTCCGACTGACTTATTTTGCTTAGCATAATAGCTCTCCAATTCCATCCATGTTGTTGCAAATGGCAAGATTTCATTCCTTTTTATAGCTGAGTAATATTCTGTTGTGTAAATACACCACATCTTTAAAAAAAATTTTTTTACATTTATTTATTATTGAGAGGCAGAGAGAGACAGAGCATGAATGGGGGAGGGGCAGAGAGAGAAGACACAGAATCTGAAGCAGGCTCCACGCTTTGAGCTGTCAGCACAGAGCCCGACTCGGGGCCCGAACCCATGAACCATGAGATCATGACCTGAGCTGAAGTCAGACACTCAATTGACTGAGCCACCCAGGCACCCCTACACCACATCTTCTTTATCCATTCATCAGTCAATGGACACTTGGGGTATTTCCATAGTTTGATTATTGTAGATAATGCTGTTGTAAACATCAAGGTGAATGTATCCCTTTGAATTAGTATTTTTGTATTCTTCAGGTAAATACCTAGTCCTCACTGTCTTTTTTTTTAACAGTTTTTTTAAATTTTGTTTGTTTGTTTTATTTTTATTTTTTGAGAGAGAGAGACACAGAGTGTGAGCGGGGGAGGGTTAGAGAGAGAGGGAGACACAGAATTGAAACGGGCTCCAGGCTCTGAGCTGTCAGCACAGAGCCCGACACGGGGCTCGAACCCACAAACTGTGAGATTATGACCTGAGCTGAAGTCGGCCGCTTAACCGACTAGCCATCTAGGCGCCCCTCATCCCCACTGTCTTATCTTACCCATGTACCCACTCATATCTGCACTTGTCAGAATCCTTTTGATGAGTGTGGCAGAGCACAGAGGAAAGAGCCAGGCTCTGAGGGGCTGAATCTAGTTTAGTCTTTCTCTATCCCTGTAACCTGTAATTTTTCTGGACCTCGGTTTCTGCATCTGCCATCTGGAAATAAGAAAACCTTTCTCCTGGATTTGTTCGAGGACTAAATATGAAATCTGTAAAATATCCAGGTGTCTCATTTTAGTTTCACTGAATGGTGGTAGCCTTTAGTAGATACCAAGCCTTCTAGGCCTGCATCACTGGCGCTCCTGAGGTCTACCTGTTGTCACTTATGAACTATATGGTTTTGGACAAATCCCTTAAACTTCTCTGAGCCTTACCCTCCTCATATGTAACATGGGTTTGATGATAATATCTGTGTAATGGGGCTTCTCGACGGGGCTGAAGACTGGGCTGTCTTGTGGTGTTAGGCGACACTGCCCCCTCGAGGCAGAACGCCCAGGACCCTTAAGCCACATCCCTCAATCTGCAAGGCATCAGGAATCTTTGGAAGAGGACAAAAACTATGCCCGCAGTTGGGGTTCAGGAATGAACAAACATGTCTAGTGGGCAGAGAGAGTGTGGCAGATTCTAGACTGAATGGAGGAACAGCCAGAGGCCCCGAGAGTTCATCACCCAGAGCGCGAGCAACAGTTTTTGATGGAGGGGGAAGGGGCACACCGAACAAAGCAGGGGGAGAAGTGTTACTTGGAATGGTGTGAAGCTGGGCATGACCACCTTGTGGATCAGCACATCTCCATCCTCTACTCTCCCAGGGCCTTCCTGGTGGAGAAGGAAAGATCTGGGATATAAGAGCAAGATAGGGGTCACCAGGGACATACACCTCTACCACGGGAACCCTTATGAAAAGCCGAGAAGCAGCAGCAGAAGATGCTTTCTTACCTCAGAAAGGGAGAGGTGTGCCAGGAGTCCACGGGCACAGGGATCCATGGGCCAGTGGGCATGTAGAGAGGCTAGCCATGATGTGGAGGAGGATGTCATTGGGCAGTAGCCCCGACCACCCAGGAGGCAACCCCATTGGGCTTCTTGGATTTCCACTGGAACGGAGGAGACAGGGAAATCCAGGAAGTTATGGATTAGCACATGCTGTGTGATTCCACATGCGTCCTGTGCAAAAACAAGCAAAACTAATTTCAGCTATTAGAAGGCAAGAGAATGGTTATCCCGTAGGGGGGAGTATGAATGGAAGGAAGCATGAAGGGCATTCTGGGGGCTGGTAGTGTTTTGCTTCTTCATCATGGGGCTGGTTATACCAGTGTGTTCATTTTATAAGAACTTAAGTGCGATTAAGATTTGTGCACTTTTCTGTATACTACTTTAGTAACAAGTTAACATACACATAACTGGGAAAAGGAGATGGACAGTCATTTTCCACTTCAAGCCCTCTGAGGTGTAGCCATATCAGGGAAATGGGGTAAGACATTAGTGGACTGGAGGTATGGACCACCTGGTGTCTGGCCACACTTATTTCATTTCTCCCTCCATTCATTCACTCACTCTGTTATGGTTTATTATTAAGTACCTCCTACACACTGAACAGGGCACAACATATAAGGGGTTAAGAAAATTATTAATAGCAATAACTTCCATTTATTGAGTGCTTATTTAGGAGTAGGCACTAAATATACTCCAAATCCTCATCATCCCGTGAAAGTATTAATATCCTTATGTATCAGTTGAGTCTCAGAAAGGTTAAGCAAGTTGTTCAAGGTCACACAGCGTAGAAAGTGTCTGGATTTGCATATGAACATGAGTCGCGTGAATCCAAAGATGGAATACTTTTCATTGAGCTATACTGTCCTCTAGGAATCTAGGGATTAGAGGAATGTGCTGACAAATTGGCTTTACAAGTAATGAGGCTTTACAGTCAGACTGGTCACATCGCTTCCCACTTTCGGCTGATTCCTCCACTTTTGAGCCTCGGTTTCCCCATCTGTATAACCAGGGTAGAAAGCACGCCTTTCTCTTGGGGTTATTGTGGGAATTAAATGAGATGACGTGGATAGCGCCCAGTATCCGGCAGTCATTAATATTTTTGAGTGCTTATCATCCATACACGACAGAACCAGACCAGGGTCAGGTTGAAGGCGGATGCCCACCCCTCCGCTCCCGATCTGAACCACAGGCCTGATGGACTTAAGTGCGCCTTAGCAGCCCGGTCCATGCTGCTAGAAAACGTGCCAGGCGAAGAGCCCTCGTTCCAGACACCACCCGGGAAAGTCACCACCTGGAGACCCGTGGGTGCTGCTCCCCGGGGTTAGCCGGGGAAAGCGAGAAGTCATGATATCGCGAGACCTGGTGGGACGAAAGGGTTCCAGGCCGGAAGTGAGGGGCGGGTCCGAGGGAGGGCGCTCCTTTTGAAACAGGAGGAGGAGATCCGCGGAGCTTAAAGGTGGGCTGGACGTAGCTGACCCTCCGGGCCTCGAGTGGGGACCGGAGGAGGGGGCAGCTGGGTCGGCGGGGACCTCTCCGGGGGGTTGGCTGGCAGTGGCCACAGCTGTTTTCACTGGGCACGCCTTGGGCCGGCCGCGAGCTGTGAGCCACGGTGGCCAGGCCGCTGAGCCTCCCTCCAAACGTGAGTAACGTTTCCTTCCTCTTGGCTCAGCCTTATAAAGAGCCCTTTGTGGCCTTAGGTGATTTGCCCCAAAGCTAAGACAACTTAATTTTCTGGGTCTTCACTCGCCCAGGCCCCCTCTGTAGCCATGGAAGCGATCGTGTTTTTATAAAGTTAGTAAAACCTGGCATTATTATTATTATTATTATTATTTCGGGCGGCGCGAGAGAGTGTGAGTGGGGGGAGGAGCAGAGAGAGAGAGAGAGGGAGACGGGGGAATCCGAAGCACTGTCAAGCCCGCACTGTCAGCGCAGAGTCCCACACGGGGCTTGAACCCACCAAACGTGAGATCATGACCTAAGCTGAAATCAAGAGTCAAACGCTTAACCGACTGAGCCACCCACATGCCCCCAAACTAGGACATTTAACCCAACTCTGTTAAGACCACTAGTGGTCTCTTTTCGTTACGACTTTCCTATCTGGGGGCACTGAAGTAGCCATGAACATTTTTAGGCATTTGGAGTAGGGAGTACTTTTAATTTGAGTTAAGTGAGACACATATATTTGGTTTCTGTATATAGTTAAGTTATTGCTCACCTTCCCAGTGTAGGAGTGGCTTCTAGAATACTCCTAACCCCCTCTGTGCTGAATTACAAGCATGGTCACCTGAAGGTGCCAGAGGTCCTTTGGTTTTAGCCTGTCCAGCACTGGAAGAATGAGGAGACAGAAAAGATTAATCACTGCACAAGAAAATGTGAAATCCTTGAAATCCTATAGCTCATAAAGAAAACAAACTTGATGGAGATGTCCCCAAATTTGAGAATGATTGTAAAATACTAATTTGGGATGCTGGAAGAATCTTTCTGAACTGGGAATAATAAAGAGCAAATTTTGATCAACCATGAGAGACAAAGACTGAATCATCTTCCTTCCTCCATAGAAAACGTTACAAACTTGTCTGAGGAAACCCTCAAAGAATATGTAGCCAAAAAATGTAGTGGACAAAAAAATGGATAGTGGTATGCCAGGCAATGAATATAATAAATATGTAATTTTTTAAAAATTTAGAAATCACTTTGTATTACCTTTTTAAAATTTGTAGTTGGACATAATTTCTCATTATAAATATTCACATCTGTACCTAGTTTTGTTCTTAAAATTTTATATTCTTTTTCTTAAAGGGGGTCCCATGAAATGATTAAAACTTCAGGCCCCACAGAATCTAGATACGCCCTTGCGGGGTTGTCATTTTCTCCTACATAGTCTGATCAGGGCAAGGTGTGGGTTGATTCTCGTAATTTTTGAGATGGGCAGGTGGAAGCCCAGAGAGGTTAAGTTGCTACCTTGACTGGCAGAATGAGAATTAGAACCCAGTCTTTTTGGTTGAGACGTCTGGTCACACTGTGGACAAACGCCCTATTCCAAAAGCTTTTCCCTCTAGTCTTCTGTGAATAGGGCTTAAGAGTGTTTACTTGGCTCACGCTTGGGTTCTGGGTTGTACGTAGTCCAGGTGAGAGGTGCAGTGAAGCTAAAAGGGGACAAGTTCTGTTTCTGAAGTGCCTCCACGTCTCAGATGTCGGCACCTGCTTGCTCTGTGGCCTTCCATCCCCCGCTCCCAGCAACGAAAGGCCAGCATTGGTGAGAGAGAACCAAGAACTGTGGCCACGGGTCCCCCGTCAGTGTCAGGGTGAGAAGTGTGGAACCCTTGAACAGAAGCCGAATCAGCTGCTGAACCGGCTGTGTGTGAATATTCATGCGAACATGTCTTTTGTTATTTCCCAAGCCAAGTGTATTTTTGGTCGGTTTCCTTGGAGACTTGAGAATAAGGAGAGGTCTTACCAAGTGTAGGATAATTTTGCTAGCTCTCCTTCCTTTCCAGTTCCCCAAATTAGTTACTCCATCTCACTACCTGGACTGATTCTGTCCAAGGTCACCAACAACTTCTTTGTTGCTGAATCCAACTTTTCAGTCCTTATCTTAATTAACTGCTCCCTGCTATTGGTGGGGTCTTTTGAAATGCAAATCTGATCCATCTCCACTTAAAAATCCCTCAGTGGCTCCTCATTGCTTTTAAGATTAAGATCCAAATCTCTGACTTGCTGGTCCTGTCCCCTCTTCAGTCCAGTCACACACACGGATCTTTTTCTCCAGAGGCTCTTTTCCAGATACCAGACTTTTTTTTTCGAATTTGTTATTTTTTTAAGTAAATTTTACCCCCAGCTTGGGGTTCGAACTCATAACCGCAAGATCAAGAGTCGCGTGCCCTATAGACAGCTAGCCACAAGGCTTTTGCACATGTTACTGTAGTACACATTGTATTATATATTATGTGTGTGTGTGTGTACACACTAGACCTGCTATTTACCAGACATTGTTTTGGTGCTGGGACTACAGTAGTGAACAAAACTGGCAAAAATTGCTGGCATTCTGGAGCTCACCTTCTGGTGATTGTTTTTTTACTGGAATGTTCTTCCCCTTCCCTCTTTTGCTTGCATGGTAAGAAGTTTATTTATTCCTATTTATTAATTATTATTTTTAAGTAACAGCTTTGTTAAGATACAATTCACATACCATAAAATTCACCCACTGAAAGTATACAGTTAAACTTAGTGTATTCATAGTTGTGCAACCATCACCACAATCAATTTCAGACCCTTTTCACTACCCCAAAGAGAAATCTTGTACCCATTAATAGTCACCTCCCCCTACCTTCCACAAATTCCCCAGCCCTAGGTAACCCAGTCTACTTTCTGCATCTGCAAATTTGCCAAACCTGGACATTTCTTATAAATGGAGTCATCCCTTATGTGACCTCCTGTGACTGGCTTCTTTCACTTAGCGTTTTCAAGGTTCGTCTATGCTGTCCCGCTGGGTCATGTGTCAGTACTTCATTTATGTTTTTATTGAGATATAATTGACATGTAATATTGTGTAAGTTTAAATACTTCATTTGTTTTATTGCCAGATATTCTGTGGTGTGATAATACTACATTTTGTTCATCCATTCATCAGTTGAAGGACATTTGGGTTGTTTCCACTTTTTGGCTTTTATGAGTTATGCTGCTGTGAATATTTGTATATAATTTTTTGTATGGACATATGTTTTCATTTTCTTGGATATATAGCTAGGAGTGGAATTGCTAGATCATATGGTAACTCTATGTTTAACATGTTGAGAAACTGCCAGACTGTTTTTCAAAGTGGCTGCGCCATTTTACATTCCCACCAGCACTGTATGAGAGTTCCAATTTCTCCACATCCTTGCTGTTATGGGTTGAATTATGTTCCCTCAAAATTCATATGTCCCAGAGTCCCTCAAAATGTGAACTTATTTGGAAATAGGGTCATTGCATATGTAATTAGTTAAGATGAAGTCATATTGGAGTAGGTTGGGTCCCTAATCCAATATGACTGGTGTTTTTTATTAAAAGGAGAAATCTGGACCCAGAGGCTGGCCACGTGAAGACTGGAGTTAGGCTGCCACAGACTAAGCGACTGCCAGAAGCTGGGAGATGCTTGGGACAGATCCTTCTCTAGCCCCTTTGGAGGGGAGCTGACCTTGCTGACACCTTATCTTGGACTTCTGGCCTCTGTTAAAAACAAGACAACAGACCCACAGTGGAATCACTTATACTAAGTCCCACATCACCAAACCGAGAGTTAACTTAATTATAGTTTCAACTGTCCCAGAAATGGAATTTTAGCCAGTCAATCAGGAGTCACCTGATCAGCACTAGATAGATCTCTGCCATCCCTTAAGGGAAAGTAACCTTGCAATAACCAATCTCCTTTTTGCTGCTTTAACTTCCTTATTCCACTGCCTTCTGCCTATGAAAGTCTTTCATTTTGTACAGCTCCTCAGGGGTCCTTTCTATCTGCTAGATTGGATGCTGCCTGATTCAAATCAGTTTTTGCTCTACCAAACTCATTTTTTTTTTTTAAATTTGAGGCAGAGAATCTTAAGCAGGCTCCACTCTCTGTGCGGAGCCCAAAGCGGGGCTTGATCCCACGACCCTAGCCCGAAATCAAGAGTCTGACAGTCAACCAACTGAGCCACCCAGGTGCTCCCAACTCTTGAAGTTTTTAATGTGCTTCAGTTTATCTTTTAACATGTCTAAAACTATGAGACAGTAAATCTCTGTTGTTTAAGCACTCAGTTTATGGTGCTTTGTTATGGTAGCTTTAGCAAACTAATACATTCACCAACGCTGGTTATTCTCCATTTTAAAAGTTACCATTATGACTATCCCTTTGGGTGTGAAGTGGTATTGGTATCTCATTATGGTTTTGATTTGCATTTCCTTAATGTACATGATCTGGAGCATACTTTTACGTGCTTATTAGCCATTTGTATTTGGATAAGTGTCTATTCAAATCCTCTGCTCATATTTGTCTTTTTATTATTGAGTTTTAGGAGTTCTTAATAATAGTATAGTTAGAAATCCTTTTTCAGTTACATGTTTCACAAACATTTTCTCCTGTGCTCAGGGTGTGTTTACACTTTCTTGATGATGTCCTTTGAAGCACAAAAATTTTTAATTTTGATGAAGTCCACTTTACCTATTTTTTTCTTTTGTTGCCTGTGCTTTTTATCTAGTGCCTGGCTGTCTTGATCTCGCTCAACTGTTACTTTCTCGGAAGATCGCATTTCTTTGGTATATGCTCTCACAAAACCACCTTGTTATTGCAGATTTGTTGGTACGATTTATTTGATTGTCTTCCCCAATAGACTGTGAACTCCAGGACAGTAGAGTCTAAGTCTGCTTTTTCTCTTCCCATTGTGTCTCCGGCACAGTGCCTGCTATGTAGCAGGTGCTCAGAATTGTTGAATGAGTAAATGCAGGCTTGACTCTATGGGCTGGTCCCTGCATGAAACACTCTTCAGTGGTCCTGATTACACCACGCTCCTGCTTCTACATCTTCACTGCTCCTCAGGGTGTCCTGTTGGTTCTTCTTCCTTAACTCATCCTCTCTTCTCACCCTCCACACTCTCTTTGCCTCCATTCTCAAGGCTCTGATTATCATCTTAAAGCTAATGACTTTCAAGTCTCTTTCCTACATAGAAGGCTCTTCTAAGCTGCAGACCTGCATATCTGACTGGAAAGAATATGTATGCTACAATTGTTGAGTGTTCTATAAATGTCCATTAGGTTAAGGTGGTGGATAGTGTTGCTTATACCTTCTGTATCCTTATGAATTTTTGTCTACTTGTTTATCCCTTATTGACAGAGGGATGTTGAAAGCTCTAAATACAATTCTGCATTACCCCTTGCAGTCCTATTAGTTTTTGCATCATGAATCTTGGAGCTCTGCTTTCAGGTGCATAAACACTTAGGATTCTTATGTTCTCCTGATGAACTGACCCCTTTTTCATTATATAATGACCTTCTTTATTCCTGGTTATAGTTTTTCCCTGAAATCTACTTTGGTATTAATATAGCCATTTTGGCTTTCTTTTAGTGATAGCACGATATGTCTTTTTATATCCTTTTACTTTTTTTTTCTTTTATAGTTTATTGTCAAGTTGGTTTCCATGTAACACCCAGTGCTCATCCCAACAAGTGCCCTCCTCCATGCCCATCACCCCCCTTCCCCTCTCCCCCAGCCCCATCAGCCCTCAGTTTGTTCTCAGTATTCAATATGTCCTTTTACTTTTTATCAAAATATCTGTTTTTATATTTAAAGTGTTTTTTTAGGAGACACATAGTTGAATCTTTTTAAAAAAAATCCAAATTGACAATCTCTGCCATTTAACTAATTCAGTTACATTTAATATGATTTTTAAATATGGTTAAATTGATTGTTACCTTGCTGTTTGTTTTCTATTTGTCCTATCTGTTCTTTGCTCCCTTTTCCTCCTTTTCTACCTTCTTTTGGATTGAGTACTTTTTGTTACTCCACTTTTTGCTTCATTGGATTATTAGCTATTACTCTGTGTTTGTTAATTTAGTGGCTGCCGTGGGGTTTATAGTATATATCTTAAACTTATCACAGTCTGTGTCTTCAAGACCCCTACCCTTTTCTTTTGCAATGTCTGATCTGTTCCTAATCCCTTTCAATCTCACACATTGTCGTTTCATTTGTAGGTGGTTAATTAAGTTCTTTAAAAACTTTCTTCCATGTGTTCACTTAACTGTTGAACATATATAATACAGTTACAATAACTGTTTTAATGCCCTTGTCTGCTAATCCTAAAATCTGTATCCTAACCCTAAAATCTGGGTTGGTTTTGATTGGTTAATTTTTTTTTTCTTCCCTTTAGATGATATTTTTCTGCTTCTTTGTTAGCCAGGTAATCTTTGGATGCCAAACATCATGAATTTTACTTTATTGGGTGCTGGTTATTTTCTGTTACTTTAATTATGGGAACCTGAACTGTAACTTTGAACTTTGTTCCAGGATGCAATTAAGTTACTTGGTAACAGTTTGATCCTTCCAAGTCTTGTTTTAAATTGGATGATAAAGGAAATCTCTGCAAACCTTGCAGTATTAAAGTCTGACAAATAAACTGGAAATTAGTAATAATAAAATATAAGACTTCTGGTTTCTGGGCTTAGAAGTCATCACTCTGTCCTAACAACAAATAAAAATCTAAACAAACTGAAAAATCAACAACTATTCTTCAATTTGTAAGAGAAGTGAGGTCATAGGGCAAATCACTACTCCCCCCGCCCCCGCCCCCACATTGTCAAGACCAGTGGGCAAATGAAGAGAATCAGAGCTGATAGTGGCAGAAATCCAATGAGTTGAAATCTCTGCAGGAACCAGTGCTAGGGTCAGAATCTGACCTGTAACTTATGATTTGCTCAGAGAGGAGGGAACACAGTCATCCAGAGGCTTCCAAGCTTTTGTGAGTTTTACCTTCTGTAATTCTTTACTTTTATTTATGTATTTATGTGTGTATTTAAAAACGTTTATTTTGAGGAGAGAGAGAGAATGAGGGAGAGTCAGAGATAGAGGGGGACAGAGGATCTGAAGTGAGCTCTGTGCTGACAGCAGAGAGCTCGGTGTGGGCCTCAAACTCAGGAGCTGTGAGATCATGACCTGAGCCAAAGTTGGACGCTTAATCAACTGAGCCACCCAGGCACCCCCTACCTTCTGTAATTTGACCCAGATCTCACAGTGAATAAATAGAAAATTTTCTGCATGCTTCTGGCAGGGGGAGGAGGAAAAGGAACCATTTTGAAATACACTAGAGGATTCTGTTTATCTTAGCAAGGTCGGCTTCCAGAGAAATTATTTAACTGGGGTCTAACTGGCTAGGGTTTATCAGAGCCTAACGACCTGGAGGAAGGAAAATACCCAACTCCAGCTCCCTCTGGCCATCCTGTCCCACCTAAGAGGGACTGAGAAGCACATGTGAAGTTCACAGTCCAGAGACATAGGCTTACTAAAAGACTGAGACCTAATCATAGGACTATGGAATGCCTTCTTTCCCCCTATAAGTTACCACATTACTGAAGACTATTTATAATGGTTCCTTTAGCCCAGTACATCATGCCTGGCAATAAAAAAAAATCATAAGACATATATATGTATGTATTTAATAACGTGACTCTTTTTAAATATTTATTTTGAGAGAGAGAGAGAGAGAGAGAGAGAGAGAGAGTGTGTGTGTGCATGTGCACAAGTGAGTGGGGAGGGAGAGAGGGAGAGAGAGAATTCCAATCAGCCTCCATGCTTACTCAGCACAGAGCCCAACACAGGGCTTGATCCCACAACAGTGAGATCATGACTTGACCTGAAATCAAGAGTTGAACGCTTAACTGACTGAGCCACCCAGGCACCCAAGACATACTGGAAAGAAGAAAACACAGTTGGAAAACACAGAGCAAGCATCAGAACCAGACCCAGATACAGCATGTTGGACTTATCAGATTGAGAATTAAAAACAACTATGATTAATATGGTAAGATGTCTAATGGATGAAACAGACAGCATGAAAGACCAGACGGACAATGTAAACAAAGATAGAAATTCATAGGAAGAACAAAAAAGAAATACTAGAGATTTAAAAAAAAAAAAACACCATTGTAATAGGAATGAAGAATGCCATGTTAGCTATACTTCAATTTTAAAAAAAGAATTCAAAAAAAAAGAAAGAAATGAATGCCTTTAATGGGCTTATAGGTAGACTGGACATGGCTGAGGAAAGAATCTCTGAGTTTAAGGATATTTCTTTGGAAACCTCCAAAACTGAAAAGGAAACAGAAAAAGACTGACAAAAGCCAGAACAAACTATCTAAAACTATAGGACAACTATAAGAGGTGTAATATACACATAAGGGGAAACCAGAAGAAGAAAGAAAGAAAGAAACAGAAGAGATCTGAAGAAATAATGACTGAAAAATTTCCCCAAATTAAGGTCAGACAACAAACCACAGATCCAGGAAACTTAGAGAACACCAAGCAGGATGAATAACAAAGAAAACCACATTTAAGCATATTATATTCCAACTACAGAAAATCAAAGATAAAGAAAAAATCCTGAAAGAAACCAGAGCGGACAAACCCCTTACCTATAGAGAAGCAAAGAGAAGAATTACATCCACCTTTTCCGTGCAAGCATGGAAACCGTGCAAATGCAAGCAAGAAGAGAATAGAGTGATATGTGTATATATAGACACACACACACATATATACATATAAACACACACATATATATTTATTTTTAAAGTTTATTTTTGAGAGAGAGAGAGAGCAAGTGAGCATGGCAGAGAGAGAAGGGGAGAGAGAATCCCAAGCAGGCTCTGAGCTATCAGCACAGAGCCCACCGTGGGTCTCCGTCTCATGAACCATAAGATAACGACCTGAGTCGAAATCAAGAGTCTGATGCTTAACCAACCTATCCACCCAGGCACCCCAATGACATTTTATTCTAAGACTATATATGGCAAGAAGATCAATGAACATTTATTTCATAAGAAACCAAGAAGAGCTCATCCTTTTTTTATTTTTTTAAATGTTTTATTTATTTTTGAGAGAGAGACAGGAGCAAGCAAGGGAAGAGCCAAGAGAGGGAAACACAGAATCCAAAGCAGGCTCCAGGCTCTGAGCTGTCAGCACAGAATTGGATGCGGGGCTCGAACTCACGGACTACGAGATCATGACCTGAGCCAAAGTCGGTTGCTTAACTGACCGAGCCACCCAGGTGCCCCAAGAACTGCTCATCCTTGTATAGCCTAGGAAATAATTTGAGAACTACAAGATGACTTAGGACCTTAAGTAAAATTTGTGACTGTGTTATAATTGTCATGCTTTCAACATCAGAAGGGCTTCAGTTTCTTGCCTTATAGAGACTCAGCTTGTTTTTTGTTTTGTTTTGTTTTTTGATTCTCCTACTCCTCCTGCTGGCAGCCAACCTCTTCAAACTCTTCTCTGAATATTGTTTGTTTGTTCTTGGTTTTGCTTACTCATGGCTTCTGCTTCCTTGTGGCTTCAAAACCTCTGTGACCTGCTACTTCTTTGTGTTGTCAGTTTATCAACCTGTCATCAACTTCGAACTTCTGCATCTTGATTTCAGCTCCACAGGAGAGTGAATCTGATTAATTTACTTCAGACATGGTCACTTCTCTTGGGCAAAGCTCTTGTGCCCGGCTACATCATAGTCATCCATTCATTTGTTTATTTAAGAACTATGCACAGGCCACTGCCAGGCTCTAGATCGTCTGCCTATAAGGTAGGTGCCCAGTCCTGATCTAATAGCTGTGTTTGTGTGGAGCGGAGGACAAGGTCATAGAGTGATGATAGGATGGAGATCTATTTTTTTACATTTATTTATTTATTTTGAGAGAGAGAACGAGCAGGGGAGGGGCAGAGAGAGAGAGGGAGCCAGAGACAATCCCAAGCAGTCTCCGAGCTGCCAGGGCAGAGGCAAATGGGGGGCTCGAACCCACTAACTGTGAGATCACAACCTGAGCCGAAATGAAGAGTCAGACACTCAACCGACTGAGCCACCCAGGTACCCCAGGATGGAGATACATATTTAAGAAATTGTGGGCTACGGACATACCATGCATTCTACCCCATGGCCAGTTCAGGGGGGATAATAATTTGTTTCAACAAGGCTTTTGACAGATACAGTTGAAAATAATTCAAAATTAACAACTCTAGTATTGGGAGTGATATTTTGTATTACTTGTCAGCAAGAGTATCTTTTGCTTGAGATTGAAGGTGATAGTTAACTTGGGGAGGGGGGAAGGGGAGCAGAGTTTATTTTAACATGAGAACTAAAGAGTGATTCTATTCTGCTGTGATGTATGGTTGCAGGAGCAACTACAAGAAGGTGAAGATGCCAGATGAAATTCTATCCTTTAAAACCATGACATAGATAATTTTAGTCTGGAAGATATTCTGAGGAAAGAAGCTTAGAATGTTTGATTTTTGAGCATGAATTAATGCATAGTTCATAAATTAAATAAACGGATCCACTGAGTAATTGTTGAGATTATCCTCCTAGATGCTGAATAATGTTAGCCAAAAATAGGAATTTGACATTGACATGTTCTTTCCTATTAACAGATCCAGTTTCCTCCCTCCCTCCGTCCTTCCTTCCTTCGTTTTTCTTTCTTCCTTCCTTCCACCCTCTTTCACAATGTTTTTCTTTTTCAAAACAATTAGGAAATATATCATGCATACTGAAGTGTATTACATGAATATGTACAGTTTAAAGATTAATAGCCCGAGGAACTTCCATGTATCTACTACTCAGGTTAAGAAACAGAATATTACGAGGGTCTCCTATCTCCCCCTCCCCCTTCCATAGAGACAAGCTTTACCAGTCTTCTATGTTAGTTATCTTCTAGTATCTATAATTATCCTTATAATTTCTAACACCTCTGTATTCCTCTGCCATATGTTGTTTTGTTTCATGAAACAGTTACATACACAAAGTTGGATCAGTAAGGAGACTGCCCAATTGTTGCTTTAGATGAAGGTCCCCAGAGAAGTTTACAGTGCAAAGTTACAAGTGAATCTATGAAAATTAGGACTCCTCAAAATTGGGGCACCTCGTAGTGTCAGCCAAATACTGCCAATGGGCAGGGATATGGTCAGAGAGAGTGGGCAACTGTATTCTTCTGACTGGAAGTTCCCACAGCCTACTTCCAGCTCTCAGGAATGGGTCAGAGCAAAATGTTTTTATGGGAATGAAAAAGAAATATTCAGGCAGGAGGGCATTGAGGGAAGAGCAGGAACTTCATCCACACATGGTCAAAAAACAAGCCTCCTGGTGATGCTTCCAACTCCAGAACCAGCTACAGGTTTCCAGTCAACCAGAAGAACTGTGGGAATGAGTACTTCCAGAAAGAAGGGATGAAAGGCCCACAGTACTGAGGACGAGGATGAGGACGATGATGACAGTGGAGTGCTTACTGCAAGCCTGCATGGAGTGAGACAGGGTCCGTGGTTGCCTCATTTAATCCTCAATGACCTGAGAGGTAGACATTAACATAATGTCTGTTGTCCAACTGGAGAAACCGGGCCTCTGAGAGATTAAGTAACTGGAACAAGGTCACAGAGCTGGTGACTTGAAGCCTGTGCTTTTAGTGGGATATTTTCCAGGGATTGAGTCCACATTATCTTTTGGGAGAGAGATGAAGGGACCAGCATATGGGGTGAACTGATGGGAGCAAGCTTGGGCTAGTGAGGATAATAAAAACAATAGTCAACACTTACTGAATGTGTACTAAGTACCTGACACTGTTTTAAGCCCTTTTACATGCATTAACGACATGAAATAAAACCCAGATACACAACTGGCACATGAGGTGCCAAGCTTGAGGATTTTGGAAAGACTTAAAAATACCTTTTGGCAAAAAAAGTCTCAGCTGCACTGTAGATGTTCATTCTGATCAGAGATATCTATTCCTTCACAATTTATTTATGAAAGGCCTGTTTTCTCCCTAGCACTGTTCTAGCCACTGAGCAGAGAACAGAAAAATTCCAGAATAAGGGGAACATCCAGAAACATAAAAATAAATATTCAGAAACATCTATATTTTTACCCTCTCATCACCACAATCAGCAAAGGAAAAAGATAAATGCTGTTACACTTGCCACCACATACTACACATCTGTGTCCTTGCCTCATTTCATTTCCACATACCTTTACTGTGAGCCACTTATGTGCCAGGTACCATGTGTGAGGGCCCTGGTTGAAAGATGAAGATGAAGTTTCTATCCTTGAGGAGCATAGTGTGGGAGACAGACAGGTAAGTGAATAATTATGTTATAGGTGATTCATGCTATGCCTAAGGTGTGAACAAAATTCTGTAGGAGCAGAGAAGAGTGACTAATTCTGCCTTGAGGTGTCAGATAACGTTTAATGGAGGAGAAGACTAGGACATGGCTAGGTGGTGATGGGGAGAAAAGAGAACTAGAGAGGAGTCATTTGTGGATAGAACAGCCAAGTTACAGGGCTAACTTCTAATATATGACTACGCAAGGACAGCTAGGCCTAGACACACAATGGTGGGGTGGGGGTGTCCACAGGGTTTAATGATTTATGGAAAGGAGGATCAAGGCTTATGTTGCTACCAGTTAAAATGACTAGGTTGATAAGCAACCCTCCTACTGTTTCTCTTCCCAGAAACCATTCAGACATCTACCATGGTTTTTCCACTCTAAGTTACGGTGTCAGAAAGACTTAAAGCACTGCTGTATACATTAGGCAAAGGGATATAAATTGGTACAGCCTGTTTGGAAGGCAGACTGGCAACATATATCAAAATTACAAATGCTGCATATATCTTGTGACCCAGCAATTTCACTTCTAGGAATTTATCTTCAGATGCATTCACTCACATGAAATAACTTAAGCACAAGTATGTATCACATCAATGTACTATCAAAAGACTGGAAACAAATGTTCATCAAGAGGGGGTTGGTTAAATAAATTATGATATCTCTTTAAAATGAGATACTATTCGTTCTTTAAAAAATAATAAGGTAGCTGTTTATGTACTGTTTGGAATGATAGTCAAAAGAAAAAAAGCAAGGGGGCAGAACCATTCATATATAATGGGGATAGAAAGAATTCAAGTCCTCTGTGGAGTGTTCCCAAAAAAATAAAGAACCCTGGACTTCCCTGCCTCCAGACTTCTTGTGATATGTGATGACAAATTCTTTGCAGTTTAAGCCAGCCAAATTAAAGCCACAAGCATTCAAACACATAAGGTGACTTGTAGCCTAAAGCATTCAGACACATAATTCTGAGGTCTGCAGAGAGGTCTCTGTGTTTAGACCTGGAATAATGAAGAAGAGGGAGTTAAATCTGTGATTTGCAGAAATTCTCCAGTTTACTTCACTTTAACTTCAGTAGTAACTCCCAAGTGCTTCCTCCCTCTGGGTATTCTGAACTCTGGACCTCGGAGAAGGCAATCATTCACATGATAAAGCTGTGGGGGTTTCTGTGCAGGGATGCAATCTAGCAGGATTCAACCTGACTGGTTTCTTTTTTAATATAACCTGATCAAAGCAAAACAGTTAAAAGCCTGGTTTACTCTATTTGCAGTCAGCGGGGCAAGATGGCAATTCATGGGATGCTAGAATCAAACCTATGACCTGGAACTCAAACAACCCATTCTCTACCCACGGGAGGACCCAGATAATCCAGACTTGCTGTGGTGACTGTAGAGGTGATAGTCTCTAGATCAAGCCATGTGGTCTGAGAACTTGTCCACACAGCTGAAATTGTCCTGTCAGTATCATTCAATTTTAAGGTCTTATGGTAACTCACTTGTCCTTTTTTTTTTTTTTTCCAAGAAAAATATTTTCCCCTTGTACTTGGCCAGGTGCTAAGGATACGATGGTGAGCAAAATTGAAATGGCCTTGCTTTCACTGATTTACAGTCTAGAAGACAGGGTGGCAATTAGTTTAATAATACCTATATCAAATAGGTGCACAATTACAACTGAGCTGAGTAGTATAGAGGAAGCGTTCATGGTAGGTAAGAGTGGGTACCTATATTGGAGTGAGATCAGGGAAGGCCTGCCTGAAGAAGTGATATTTGAGCTAACATCTGAAGAATGAGTGAGGGTTAACTAGGCAATGTGGGAGAAGGGTATTCCAGGAAGAAGGAGCAGTTCCTGCAAAGGCCCAGGGTGGTGGTGGGGGGGCAGAACACTCAAGAACTAGAAGAAGGTCAGTGTGGTTGAGGGCAGAGTGAGGGTGTGCTGGGAGGTGAGACTGGAGCCTGGCAGGGCAAAGCCAAGAGGCATGTTATTTTTTATAAGACTGATGGAAAACCATATGTGGCATAAAGTCTTAGTTGTTCCCCAATGTCCATTTTCCCTCTATTTCTTTAACACTTGAACCCCAGAGTTTTGGCTTGATACATGCCTATCCAATTAAAGGCCATCTCCCAGATTTCTTTGCATATAAGTGTGCCCATGTGACCACATCTAACCAATGGGTTGTGAGAAGGGCAGGCCTCCATTTCCTCTTATTTTCTTCTCTCTGGATGTGATGGTCAGGACTGGAGGGGCTATCCTAGACCATGAGATGGAAACCATATGCTGAGGACAGCAAAGCAACAAGATAGAGAAAAACTGTATCCCCATCACCATGGAGCAGCTATCATAGCCCTGGACTGTTAGAGTATGTCTGACAAACTGACAAACTTCTGACTTGTTTAAACTACAGCTTTTTGGTCTTTATCATATAAGTTATACCTATGTTCTTAGACTGCTTTGTCAGAATTTTTTTGTTTCCCCAAAATTCATGTTGAAATCCTAACCCCTAATGGTATCGGGAGGTAGGGCCTCTGGGAAGTGATTAGGTCATGAAGGTAGAACCCTCAGGAGTGGGACTGGTGCCCTTACAAAAGAGACTCTAGTGAGCTCTCTCACCCCTTCCACCATATGAAGACAAGGGAGAAGACTTGTCCCCTATAAATAAGGAAATGGGCTCTCACCAGACACCGAATCTGCCAGTACCTTGATCTTGTACATTTCACCCTCCATGTTTGTTGCTTAAGCCACTAGTCAATAGTATTTTTGTTATAGCAACCCAAATGGACTAAGACAGTGACACACCTTTAAAGTGTTCTAGACGATGGAATCAGATTTTCATCTTGAAATAATCACTCTTGACTGCTGTGTGGAAAGCAAAAACAACATTCAGGAGCCATTGCAGCTCCTTATGGAGGAGAATAGTGTCTTGGATTTGCAAAGTAGCAGTGAAGATGGGACTAGACCCCATTGGAATGCCTTTTGCCTGGTATAGTGGAAAGTACCATCGACTCTGGCCTCAGGGAGAGCTAAGTTCTACTTCTGAAGCCACTGCTCTGTAGCTGTAATCTTGGGCAACTTACTTGCCTTCTCTGAGTCTCATCTATAAATTCATATTAAGATTCTTTTTAGGGGATGTATGGTTAATTTTAAGGTAGCTTTCAGACTTCAACTGCAACATCAGCTCTTCTCTAGGTCTCCAGCCTGCTGGTCTACCCTGGAGACTTTGGACTTGCCAGCATTCATAATTACTCTTTAAGAAATTGAGCAGTTCCTTAAGATAAATCTCTCCCCTCTCCCTCCCTCTCTATGTGTGTATATGTATATCCTATGTATATATACATATTTTATGTACACATACTATGTATATATACATACACACATATCCTATTAGATTTGTTTTCTCTGGAGAACCCTAGTACAGGGGTAGACTTTCTATGGATATATAATACACATACAGCTAAGTACACAACTATGAAGGGTACAGTTCAATAAATTTGTACAAAGTGAATAATATACTCAACCACTATCCACAAGAAGATATTGATAACTGAAATTCTGTGAAGATAGTTGTAGCAGAGGCATAGTGTTTTACTCTAAATCTCTACCAAAAAACAAACAAAAAGAAACAAAACAACAAAAGCCCAAACAGAACAATTAGATAGTAAAACTAAAAGTGAAAGGATAATATTTACAACAAAATTAGGTAGCAAGATATCCCCACAAAGCCCAAAATATAAGTGGGTGTAGGCAAGGCAACAAGACCTCCATGGAATTGGCAGTGCAAAAGAAAGCAGAGGGAAGTAGTGGGCTTCTGCTGGAACTGAGAATAGGATGACCCCCAAAATAAGCACTGGGTGTTCGTGGGTCAAATTGAGAAAGCAGCAGAAATTGGGAGGGGTTTTTCGTAACTCATTAGTTGGTGAGTACAAGCAGCCTGCAACAAGGTCTGAAATAACTGGGACACTCTAGCCTTTATAACTCTCAAGACTGGTCATCAGGGCTCTCTGCAAGGGTAAGATCCCACATTAAGAAGAAACTGCTGGGGGAAGAATCAACAGTGAGCAGGATAGAGATAACAAAAATAAAGGGGCACCTAGGTGGCTCAGTGGGTTAAACGTCCAATCCTTGATTTTGGCCCAGGTCATGATCTCACGGTCATGGGGTCTCGTGGGATTGAGCCCCACATCAGGCTCTGCACTGACCGTGCAGAGCCAACCTGGGATTCTCTCTCTGCCCCTCCTGGTTTGCACACACACTCTTTTTTTCTCAAAATAAAATAAACATAAAAAATGAAAAGATAAGGCTCAGACAAAAATGGGGAGGGTAGGAGAACCAAGAAATCTTAGAAAGTATGCTTTCTATGCTTAAAATTTTTTTTTAATATGTTATTTTTGAGAGAGAGAGAGAGACAGCACGAGTCAGGGAGGGGCAGAGAGAGAGGGAGGGAGACACAGAATCTGGAACAGGCTCCAGGCTCTGAGTAGTCAACACAGAGCCCAATGCAGGGCTTGAACCCACGAACCGTGAGATCATGATCTGAGCCGAAGTTGGAGACTCAACTGCCTGAGCCATCTGGCCCCCCCCCCATATTCTTTATTACTACTTGAAAATAACAGAAAAGGGAACTCTGTGAAGTTAGAAGAGGTATTCTGACCCACACTTCCCTAAAAGCTCAGAAAAAATTAATTTCATGTAGAAATAAGCAACAGAAAAGTATTGAGGCCAAATCAATTACAGTTATAAGAAAATAAGCAGAACCACAATACTACCTACAGGCAAAGAAAGCATGCCAGGAAGACATGCCCACAGAGCAGATAAAAACTGTAACCATAGCTATTTAGAAAGGAGATAGAAGACGTTAAAAATAATATGCGACATAAAAGAGCAGCCTAAATCAAAGTTAGAGACACTCTAAAATGATGTGATAGAACTCAGAAAGAAATTAGAAATGAAAGAAAAAGTAATTTCAGAAGGAAAGGCTACATTGGAAAAATGCTTGAGTGAATTAACAAAGCAGATAATACCTTCCTTAAGAGAAGTCGAAGGGTGAAAAGGAAGAAGACATTAAGTATTGAAATGAAATTTAAAAAGAAAAATGATTCAAAGAAGGAAAATTACAAATATTGAAGATACGCAAGTAAGGCTCAAGGCACAGTAAATAAAATTGTTGAGGAGGAAAATCATGGCAAGGGCCAGAACAGATAGATGCGTGTGTCCCTCTTCCCCACCCCCTCCACAGTGAGGCCTCAGACCAACCCCCCAAGGATCTGAGGCCTCCTGCCAACAGCCACATTAAATGAGCTTGGCTGTGGGTCTTCCAGCCCTATTCAAGTCTCCAAATGACTAGTTCCCTCTTTGCAACCTTCATTGTAACCTCAGAAGAGACCCTTAATCAGGACTATCCAGCTAAGCCACTCCCAAATTCCTGATCTAGGAGGCTGGGAGATAATAAATGTTCATCATTTTAAGCCACTAAGTTTTAGAGTGATTTTTTAATGCAGTAATAGATAACTAATATAATGGGCATTATGGTAGCAGTATGAGGCCATTTCAGTATCCCTGTTAAGCCTAATATATGTCTTATCATGAATATATGTACATTTATTGGGTATAAACCTAGGAGTAAAAATGCCATTATCTTATTTAAAGGGGCAAGCGTATATTTTGGTGGGGCCTAAAGGTTATATAATCTCAGAGTCCTTCTTAAGAAAAAGATCATAAAATTATGAGTATAATATTAGTCAGGGAAGTGAATATTTATTTAGAATAAGAAATAAAATCATAACAAATTATAAATTCTAAAATGCTGACACAAATATCACAAAATATGGAAAAGTTAATCTTTTTTTAATATCCTTATAAAACTTTTGTACTACATTTTTGGTTGGATACTCTGTGACCACATCTTTACACGACAACAATTTTATAATATCAGTGTCTAAGAAAGACTGGAAAGATAATTTATTTTTTCCTCTAGAATGAGTGATCATAATTTTTTTTATTATTCATAGCTTTAAAGAGTTAGCTCTGGCTTCAAAACTCATTGATAATACTGTCACATCAGTTTTTAAGATTGTTGTCTGATTTGGGAAAACTGCTACCAAGTTTCTTTCATATATGAGCTATATGATTTCAGGGCATAGTCCAAATATATTCCTGACAAGAGAGAAGTTCTGTTTTGGTGTCTATGAGAACTGAATTCTCCATTTACAGTTTTACACACCTGATGATTGGAAGAATCTCCCACAGACAAACTTCTGGCTCCGCACATTTCAAATCTTGTTTGTCTTCCTTACTCATACACTTCTCGTGCTAGGTACTATCGTACATGTCCTTTTTGCAACATAAGCTCTGGTCTGACATATGCATTTGTTGGCACAGTGGATGGGCACTGGCCATCATTCTGGAAGACAGTCTCACACCAGAATGAGTTAATAATGAACTATACATAGAGATGCCTTTAGATTACACAACTAGAGTTCAGCATAGGTTGAACAGTACTCCCCCACCAAAAGATATGTCCATGTCCAAACCTCCAGGACCTGTGAATGTGACCTTACTTAGTAAAAGGGTCTTTGTGGTTGTAATTAGTTAAGGGTCTTGAGATGAGGTCATCCTGGATTTTGAATGGGCCCCTAATCCAGTAACAGGTGTCCTTACTAAGAGAAAGGTGGAGGGAGACTTGAGAGCCAGAGAAGTTGATGTGAAGACAGAGGCAGAGATTAGAATGAAGTGTCTACAAACCAAGGAATGTTAAGTATTGCCAGCAACTACTGGAAGCTAGGAAAGAGGCGTGGAAGGGATGCTCCCTCTGAGTCTGCAGAAGGAATCAAACTTGCCAACACCTTGACTCTGAACTCTAAAAGAGAAATATCTCTTGTTTTAAGCCAGCAAGTTTGTGGTAATTTCTTACACTGGTTCTAAGAAACTAATACAGCCACCGAGTCCAAATTAAATATCCCAATTTTAACTTGATCTCAGAAACCACCATAGAATTTCAATACCCTCTGCATAAGGGAACATGTAACAGAAGTGAAGTTAGGGTAGAAAGAAAGAGTAGTCTTTTTTTTTTTTAATTTTTAATGTTTATTTTTGAGAGAGAGACAGAGCAGGAGCCGGGGAGAGGCAGAGAGACAGGGAGACACAGAATCTGAAGCAGGCTCCAGGCTCCAAACTGTTAGCACAGAGACCAGTGCAGGGCTCGAACCCACAAACTGCGAGATCATGACCTGAGCCGAAGTCAGATGCTTAACTGACTGAGCCACCCAGGTGCCCTGAGACAGCAGTCTTAACCAATTTGAGTTAGAAAAGGTATATAACTCTCTGACTACATTACTGGGCCCCTCCCAGGACTTTGGAAGGGTCCGGCCTAGTGAGAACCCCTGTGGCTCACATTTAATAAGTTTTACACGGGAGCTACCTCTGTGTAGGAGGCAGCATAGTGTTGTAAAGGCAGGCACTAGAACCAGATGGGCCTGGGTTCAAATCCCAATTTTATGACTAGCTGTTGACTTCAGACAAATAACCTTTCTGTTCCCCAATTTCTCTCTCTGTAAAATATGAATAACAAAAGCAATATCAACCTCATAGGGTTATTGACCCAGTTAAGTAACATGATACACATAAAGTGCATGAGACATGTAACAGAGATTCAATATAACTGGCCGCTTTATGATTTCCTAGGCAAGGCATTATACTAGGCATTGAAGTACAAAGACAAATGAGAAGTCGTCCTTGCCTTCGAGAAGCTCACCATCTATAGAGGAAATAGACGTACAAAATGATTATAAGACAATGCCTTAAATGCAACAAGGTGGACACTCTGTGTCCCAGATGTTATAGGAGCATGGGGGAGGATCCTCAACCTAGCTTGGCAGGTGATAGGGTTCATTGAAGGAAGGTTTCCTGACTCTCATTATGTCTGTATAAACTAGATGATTTACTGAGCTATATTAATTTTTGTAGTTTTCCTGAGTTTATTGATCCAAATATTTATAGAATGCATACTGTTTGCCACGCACTGTTCTAGGTGCTGGGAATAATGTAATGAACAAAGGGTAGCAAAAAGCCCTGACCTTACTTATTTTGAAGTGTATTTAACAAACTAAGTTGGATAGAGGATTAATATGTGATAAAGCAAATATAGTAAAAGGCTAAATATAGACAGTAGATGGCAAATATGTGGATTTTCACTGTAGCGTTCTTTCATTTTTTTCTGTATTAGAAAATTTTCATAAGAGAAACATTGATAAAACAAATACTGCATAATCAAATACTGTACATCCATTAAAAGTGTTTTGGTGAGATATTTATTCTAATAGGAAGGTGAATATTATCTATTACAAACAAAACATCCAAAACAGTAGTTATAGTTTGATCCAGCTTTATTTAAGTGTATACGGAAGAATTAACATTGGGAACAGCACAAGCAAAGGTCCTGGGCAGAGGCTTTTTCTGGAAGATTTGAAGAACTGCAAGGAGGCAACTAGGACTAGACAGGAGTAAAGGAGGTGAAAGGTAGCAGATGAGGTCATATGGGTAAGGGCAAGGTTAGTTAGGCTCTTTTGGTTATCTGTTTCTGAGTAAGAAATTATCTTAAATTTGGTGGCTTAAAACAGCAACCATTTTTTAAAGTATCTCACAACTTATAGGTCAGGAATTTGGACAGGACTCAGTGGGTGATTTTTCTGTTCCATGTGGCATCAACTGAGGTCACTCAGCAGTGTTCAGCTAGCAGATGCATCTGTAGGGTCCCAAAATGGTTCTACTATCATGTATAGTGCCTTGTGGGGATGACTGGAAGCTGGACCCCTTTTCCTCTCCATGTAGTCTCAGGGTTTTTCCATGTGGTCTCTCTAGCCGAGTAGTTGGCTCAAAGTGCCAAGAGCAAATGTTTCGAGAGACAGGAAATAGAAGTTGCCAGTCTTTTAACGCCTGGCCCCAGAAATGGGCATAGGGTACTTTCTGCCGTGTTCTAATAGAGTGGTAATGGAGCCTACCTAGATTCAAGGGGTGAGGGTGGGCACCAATACACCTCTCAATGAGAGGAGTGGTGAAGAATTTGTGACCATCTTTAACATAGGCCCTTGTAGGTCATAACAAGGACTTTGGCCTTTCCTCTGAACAAGCAGGGGGCCATTAGACCGTTTTAAGCAGAGAGTAACATGATCTGGCCTCCATTTAACAGGACCACTGTAGCTGTCATTTTGAGAACAAACTGTAGGGAGGGAAGAAGTAGGAAGACAAGTTAGGAGTCTGTTGCAATAAACCAAGCAAGAGATGATGGTGGCTTAGGTCAAGGTGGAGATAGAGGGATTGTGAGAAGTGGTGGAATTCTGGATATTTTGAAGACAGAACTATTAAGGTTTGCTAATGGATTACATATGGGTGTGAAATAAAAAGAGGAGTCAAGGATAATCCTAAAGCCTTTGCCCTAAGCAATTAGTAGACTACAAAAGTTGTTAACAGAGATAGGGATGACAGTAGGAGTAGCTTGGGAGGGGGTATCAGGAGCTGGTTTTTGACACATCAAGATGCTCTATATCCAAGTAGAGATATCAAGTGAGCAGTGTGTGTATGTGTGTGTGTGTGTGTGTGTATGTGTGTCTTTGCTTTTTCCATGGGATGTAATTCTATGGGATGAGGATTTTGTCTATTTTATTCACTGCCTGGCAGGTGGTGCCACTTCATAAGTATTTATTTGTTGACTATGTAAAGTTCATATATTACCACAATGAGTTACTTCACATAATCTGCCAGTATCACGAGCTGATGAGAATGTGGAGCCATAGGAACTTGCTGCATTGCTGGTGGGGGTGGTGTGAACTAGTACAACTACTTAAAAGAACAATCGAACAATATCTAGCAACGTTGAAAATGTGCACGGCCAGTACCCCAGCAATTTCACTACTGGGCATATTCCTAGAGAAGTGACTGCACATGTACACCAGAGACATATAAAATATATTATAACAACGCTTTGTAATCATAAACTATTGAAAACAACCTAAATATCAGTCACCAGGAGGGTAAATAAATGAAATTTACTCATACAGTGAAATGTTATGCAGTAGCAAAGGCCAACATCAACAAGGATAACAAACTTAAGGTAAAGCAAAAGAAAAAAGAAAAAGAAGCAAGTTTCAGATTAATATAGTATGGTTTCACTTATATAAAGTTAAAATATGGACAACTGACCTTCAAAAGATAGAAAACTATGTAGACACGTAGATATATGGGATATATATCTATATATAGAAGATGCCTCCATGTTCCCCATTCTCCACGTTACTCCCATGAGTACATTATACACTACATTATGTGGCACAGAGGATTTTTTGCAGATGCAAGTGAAGTTACTAATCAGTTAACTTTAAAATAGGGAGATTATCTGGGTGAGCCGAACTAACCTAATCACATGGACCCTTTAGAACCAGGAAGTTTTCTCCAGCTGGTCAAGAGAGTGGAAATAAGAGACATTCCAAGTGTGATAAGGATTCGATGCACAATTGTAGGCAGCCTCCAGGAGCTCAGAACAGCCTCCAGCTAACAGCCCGCAGATAAATGAGGACTTCAATCGTATAACTGCCAAGTACTGCTGAGAACCTAAATCAGCCTCCAAGCGAACTCTTGCCCAGAGACTCCAGATAAGAAAATCGCCCTTGATTTCTTATAAAATTCTATGTAGAGAACCAAGCCAAGCCTGCCTGGACTTCTGTCCTACAGAAGCAAGCTGATAAATAGATGTTGTTTTAAGCCTCTAAATGTGTGAGTTTATGGTAATTGTTATGTAGCAATAACACACACATTTGCTTAATCAGGACCTGCACATGTAGTAAGAGAATAAAGAAATATATGGAAGGGATAAACACCAAGTTTAGAATGTTATTTATTCTCTTGAGTGGTTGGTGATAGGGAAGAAGCTATTGGGAAGGAGAAGATAAGGGGATTAAACTGTGTAGGCAATACTTTATTTGAACTAGGGGATAGATATTTTATCTTTTATACTTAAAAAATGTTTTTGTTCACAATTTCTTTTAAATGTTTATTTTTGAGAGAGTGTGAGTGGGGGAGGGACAGAGGAGAGGGAGAGAGAGTTCCAAGCAGGCTCTGTGCTGGCAGCCTGGGGCTTGAACCACGTGGGACTTGAACTCATGAACCATGAGATCATGACCTGAGCCCAATGCTTAACCAACTGAGCCACCCAGACGCCCCTATTTTTTATACTTTTTTTGTGTCACTTATTGCATAACAATTTTAGAGATTTCTAACCCTTACTCGTAGCCTAAATGGTACAGATGACAGACTTTGAGATGCCCCTTGGCCTTGGACAATGTGTTCCCCCAAAGGACTGTGGTAGACACCTTTTGCTTTATGGAAAGTTTGTGTAAACTTTGGGAGGAGGATGGAGTCCCCATGACAACTAAGACTGAATTTCTCTCCACCCAACAGGATCCTGCTAGAAGTTGGATTCAATTTAACAAAAAAAAAAAAAAAACAAAAAAACAATAAAAATTTGGCATACTCAAATTTGTGTTGAGCAAATGAATAAATGAAGGAATGGAAAGATGAATTATGAATGAATGCCCAAGTCCCATAACATCACCATCAAGACTGTGCTTTTGGACCACAGAGTGGGATAGGAAAATATTGTCCCACTAAAGAATAATCCACGAACAGTTTGAAAGTAAACAACCTTGGGGCGCCTGGGTAGCTCAATCAGTTAAGTGTCTGACTTCGGCTCAGGTCATGAAATCACGTCTCATGGGTTCAAGCCCCACTTGGGGCTCTGTGCTGACAGCTCAGAGCCTGGAGCCTGCTTCAAATTCTGTGTCTCCCTCTCTCTCTGCCCCTCCCCAGCTCACACTCTGTCTCTCTCTCCCTCCCTCCCTCCCTCTCTCTCAAATATAAATAAATATGAAAAAATTAAAAAAAAAAAAAGAAAGTAAACAACCTTGGAGTTAAAAAAAAAAAAAAGACAGAGGTGCCTGGTTGGCTCAGTCAGTTAAGCAGCTGACTCTTGATTCAGGCTCAGGTGATGATTTCATGGTTCATGGGTTCAAGCCTCAAGTCGGGCTCTGCACTGACAGCACAAAGCCTGCTTAGGATTCTCTCTCTTCCTCTCTCTCTCTCTCTCTCTGCCCCTCTCCTGAGCGCACTCTCTCTCTCTCTCTCTCGAAATAAATAAGTAAACATAAAAAAAAAGACTGATGTGAACCATATGGAACTGAAAATTTTGGTTTGACTGGGGCCCCAGCCCCTCCCCTGAGAGAACTCCCCAGAGGCAGCTCTGGACTCAAAGAGTTCTGGACAAGAATCCTGGGGCAGCTTAAAGCTCAAACCCACCCCTTCCCTGGCCCTCCAGAGACACTGTGCTAATGGACCTGATGATAACAAATGGTTCTGTGTGACCACAGCTGCCTCTTACACTGGTTGGAGGCAAACTTGATTCAGAAGCACGATGGAGGGTGAAGCATCAAATTTCTTATTTCAGCAGAAAACTGATACCTAAGGAACGCAACCTGGCAGCAGTCCAGAAAGAAGACTTGACAGTTGTTCAGGCTGTAGGGAAATGGCTTTCCTGTCCCAGGGCTTTTACTTTGAGGACGGGCCATGATGAAGAACTCCAATCACCAGCTATGGTTTGAATAGGGAGGTCTAGGGGCATCTGGGTGGCTCAGTCAGTTAAGCGTCCGACTTTGGCTCAGGTCATGATCTCACGAATTCATGGTTTCGAGCCCTGCGTCGGGCTCTGTGCTGACAGCTCAGAGCCTGGAGCCTGTTTCAGATTCTGTGTCTCCCTCTCTCTCTCTGCCCCTCCCCGACTTGTGCACTGTCTCTCTCTGTCTCAAAAATAAATAAACTATATTAAAAAAATGAATAGGGAGGTCTGAGGACTCTGGTAGAAAATAGGCCTTGGGGTTAACATCCAGGTTGGATCAACAGTACCTCTTCCAGATTCAGCCCTTCACTGACAGCTGGATGTGAGAGACTACCCTCCTCAGCCATTAAGACCAAACATGTATTTCTCTGAAGTTACCAACACAGTTCCAGTAGGAAGCTTGTTAGGCAGGGTTTTTTTTCTGGCAGATATTAGATTTGCAACTCAAATTATTTTAAGATTAGGGAAAAAGTGGGGAGGAGGGGCATTTATTGGGTCATAGACCTGCATCAAGCCCAGCTGGATCCAGCAGCTAAAATTACATCTGGAATGGCTCCCTCCATCTGTTGACTCTATTTTCCTGTGCATTAGTTCCGATGACCTCTCTCCATGTAGGGCCCAGAGAGTCACCAGCTCCTAAGGCTTTCCTCCCACCAGCTTAGGGGGATAAAAGCACCTCATTCCAAAACTCCAAGAATTGAGTCTCATTGGACTAGTTTGGGTCACCAGCCCATGCCTGATCCATTGTGACCACGACAGCAATTGCTCAGGTCTGTCTTGAATCTAGGCAGGCAAACCACATGGATTAGGAGTGTGGAAGAGGCAGGTTTCCCAAAGGCAAATACGGGTTGTTGTTGTTTTTTTTATCATAGGATGCTTGGCCAGCAGCAACCATAAGGAGCAAAACAGAAAGAACAGGTGGGATCTAGTCATCTCCTGGAATTTTCTTTTTCCTCATAATAATTTCTGATAGTGATGCCATCTTAAGTCCCCCTGAAGAAATTATGATTCCACAGATCTGAAGTAGAGCCCAGAAATTGTATTTTCACAAAGTTCCCTCAGGTGGTTCTGCTGAGTAGGGTAGTTTAGGAACTACTAATTAATCAAGTGGACAACCTTCTTACTCTGCTCCCCCCAGCTCAAAATCAAAAGTGAGTATATATGGGGCTCAAGCTTATAACATTAGAATTGCCTTTTTGCTCAGAGGAGGTAAAAATAAAGGATTATCTTTATATTTTGAGATCAAGGAGATGAAAGTGTAAATTAATGAACCTATTTCAAAGCCCATCCCCCACTTGCCCCTAATCCTGGACAAATAGGAGATAAATGGAAGTAGCTCCTGAGATGTTGGGCCCATAGAAGCTCTTGACACACACAGTAATTCATTAACTCTCCTACTCCGAGAGCAGGACTCTGTCACTGCGAGCAGGGAGTTGCTGAGGCCTGGCTCTGCCTTGGAAAAGGTGCTTACCATCATCACAGCTTAGGGTCAGACAGGGAAGGCCATGGACTGGAGAGGACCCAAGACAAAGCAGAGGAGCTGAACCTTACTTAAAAATTGATTTTAACTCCCTGCCAGTAGTTGCTCACCCTTGAGAATTCAGGACAAGCTGGATTAGCTGCAACAGTGGAAGGTGGAGGGGGATGGGCAGGATTAGCCAAATCGTCCAATCCCATCCTCTGTAACTGATCATAGGACACTGATCAATTTACCACCATTATTATTGCTCACGTCTCTATCATTTCTGTTGTATGTCCTTTGAAGGCTGAAGCTCAAACTCACACTTTTTCCTGTAGCTCAAACTCATACTTTTTCCTGTTCCCAGCACCTAGCCTAGTACCTCGTAGGTTATAGTTTCTCAAGTAGTATTTGCTAATATGGATTTTAGAATTTTTTAAATATTTATTTATTTTTGAGAAAGACAAAGAGCATGAGTGGAGGAGGGGCAGAGAGAGGCCCCATGCTGATAGCAGCAAGCCTGAAGCAGGGCTCAAACTCACAAATGGTGAGATGATGACCTGAGCCAAAGACGAACACTCAACCAACTGAGCCACCCAGGCACCCCTAGATTTTATAATTTTGCAGAACATTTTCTCAAAGCCACAGTCAAATAGTATGGTGCCTGGAACATAGCAGGTATATAGAAGTTCACAAAATTAACAAGACCTGCATTGGACCAGAGAAGGGGACTAGTACGTGATAATGCTGTCAGGTCTTCATGACCTCAGGAATCAAATCAAACAATCCCCCAGGGACAGTCTGAGTCACAGTAGCTGACAGCACAATAGCCACAAAGAAAGGGCAACTGTAAATTTGAGTGTCAAAAACCAGAAGAAATGATGGTACTGCCCTGGCCTTAATGAAGAATGTTTTAATGAGGAAACAACAAAACATGGGCATGGTACAGCTCAAGCAAACCTCTCCTGCTCTGTAAAAACAATGGTGACAATGTGATTTGTAATAACTCACATTTTATGAACACCAACCACCATGTCTGTGTAATATACAAGCATTGTGGAGCATTGTGAGATTCAACAAAAGCTTACAACAATGCTGTGATGGTCTACTTTTATAGACCTCAAAAGAATTAAGAAATTATCCCAAGTCTCCCAGCTCATCAGTGGAGAGGCTGTATTTGAATCCAGACCTTTATGACTCTAGAACCCACATAGGAACCCCTACACTGTCTCTTTTAAGGTGACAAATATATTCGGTGCTATTTATGAACAAGTCAGACCTCTTCCTAGCCCATCCCTCTGTTAACAAAGTGATCTGGCCAGCGAGCCCCTTATTCAATCCCAAAGGAGGCCTGGACCCCAGGGCTCTGACTCACTCAAGAGACTAGAACTCCGGGGCCCCTGAGGATTCCTGCATTTTGAGATAACAAAGGCTCTCATGGTCATGACTAGAGTCTAGGGACCAAGTACCAAGCAGGGGTTGTTGGGGCAGAAGGAAGAGGACTTTGGGGGTTCCCAAAGGCCCTCTTTTCCCCAAGAATCTCCAAGAGCAGGGTTTTCAGTCCTCACTGGGGTCAGGCCAGGGCAGACAGAAGCCCCTACTCCAGAGCACAGAGGTCTGTGCTCGCAGAGTGGACTTGAGACATAGGAGGACAGGGAAAGGGACATGGAACTAGATGAAGACCCAGCCACAGCAGCAGCTTCCCTGCAGCCACCTGCCTGGTTGAGATGGAAACACTGATTCCAGCTCCAGCCCCCAGACAGGCTAAGAATATCCGAGAAAAGCAACAGCCACCACCCCCGCCCTTCTTGATCTGCTCCTACATCTGGAGTGCTATGCTGGGTGCCAGCAGGGGCAGGGAGGAGACAGAGTGGGGAGTGATGCTTGGGGTGGGTATGAAAGGGAGGAGGGGGAAAAGGGCTTGGCGGAAACAGGATGAGGTGAGCTGACAAATAAAGCCAGAGGGAGCTGGAAGGATTGGGCACAGAGAGCTATGTTCTGTATCTAGACATGAGTCCCTTCTCTCCCTGCCCCAGGGCACCTCTCCCTCAGCTGTGCTTTCCAACCCTATTCTCTGTTCTAAAACAGCTGTTTTTGGCCTCTTCAGTTAGATCCTAGCAAGGGGCCTGCTGGAATGAGAAGGGTGTGAGAAGGTGGGGTCTTCCTCCTGACAGCTGGCAGTACCTCCTTTGTCAGGTTCATCTCTCCTCTCTGCTCATCCCCTCTCCCCACTCCCACTGCTGCCTGGGGAAGTCTCCCTCCTCTGCCTCCCTGGACCTTCCCCTTCCCCACACAAGCTCTCCTGGACTAAGATCTTCAGGAGAGGGAAGGAGGGCTGGGCGGGTACGTATCCTCCCCCTTTGCACACCCCAGGGGATGAGATCCTGGTGGGGATACTGGGTCAGTGAAGGAGCCGGGGACAGCAGGATCCAGGCATTCAGATGCCCAGGCTGAGTCTCCACCCTGGCTGTTTGAGGAACCTTCATTGTCATCAGTCTCTCTGTAGGGCCCCCCTGGAGACATAGGTTGCAATGATCTTAGGTCCTGGGGCCCCCAGCCTTAATGCTCACTGGGGAGACCCTGGAGTACCTTGGCATCCTGCCCTTTGTCTCAGAACCTTTCAGGGACCCCACTAAAGTTTGGAGGGACCTAAGGAGATTTACACTGCTGTGAGGCTGAGCACCCTTCCCTGCGCCTCCTGGGCTGAACTGCAAAAATGCAGGCCTCACATGGATGCTGTGTACACAGAGACTGAGCCCGTCAGGCAGAAAGAGACTAGGGAGAACCAGACAGGGCTGGAGTTAGAAAATGAAACAGATTCATAGGATGAGTTTTATTTAGAGTCAGAATTGTAGAATTGGAAGAGGCTTTAGGAATCATTTTTAAGTCCAATCCCCAAGACGTTATCTTCTTTCATTAATATTCATTTTTTGTCCAATAATAAAAGTAAAATATATAGAATCCCTGCATTTTAATATGAAGAAAAGGAGGCCCAGAGAGCTGAATGACCAGAACTCCTACCTCCAGGACTATGGCCTCTCAGAAAAGGAGATAAAACAGCCAAAGGGCGGAAGAGTCTGAATTGCATTGCCTGGAGATGTTCCCTTAAAGATGGGACTCATTTTCCCGGGGGTGGGGGATCCAAGAAGGCCTCATCTCTAAAGTGAAATTGGTGGTAATCCTCATCAATAAGGCTGTGTTCCTAAACAGCCTAATACCTTGGTCTAAGCCCTCCAATTCTTGGTTTGAGTCCTGCAGTTCCTGCCTTAAAGAGCCTTCAGGAATAACCATGTATCTGGACAGGGCACTGTTCTAGGAAACCTACAGAGTGATGGAGACAGACAAGGAGCCTGGCCTGGGGGGTGGGGTTCTCATCTCAGGGAGTCTAACACAGCCAGCACTGCCCCAGAGGAGCACCACATCCATGAGAAATGGACAGATGAGAAGTGACATACAGATACTAATACAGATAAATGAATCAATCACAGAATATAGATCCTAAACATAACCCAACTAGAAAATTACACTTGCAGATGTGGTGGGAAAGTCACTGCCCTTCTGTAAAGCCTACCTTCTCCCTGAAGTCTTTGTGGTTTCAGTAGGCCTATTCCCCTTGGCCTCCACCCTATGAAGACATAATCTCCTTCTCTCCTCCATAAATGTTTTTTTTTTAATTTTTAAGTTGATTTATTTAGTTTCAGAGAGAGAGTGAGAGCAAGAGAGTGGGGGAGGGGTAGAGAGAGAGAGAAGGAAGGAGAGGGAATCCCAGTCAGGCTCTGAGCTGTCAGCAAGCTGGACTTGCAGCTCAAACTCATGACCATAAGATCAGGACCTGAGCCAAAATCAAGAGTCAGACAGTTAACTGACTGAACCACCCAATGTTTGTTTGTTTGTTTTTAATAACAGAAATGCTGTTATTTTAGGATCTGTTTTGATTATTTCGTCTGCTTGTCCTTTAAAAAATCCATCCATAGGGGTGCCTGAGTGGCTCAGTTAGTCGAGCATCTGACTCTTGGTTTTGTCTCAGGTCCTGATCTCTGAGTTGTGAGATTGAGCCCTCTGTCAGGCTCTGCATGGGCAGCCCAGAGCCTGCTTGGGATCCTCTCTCTCCCTCTCTCTCTGCCCCTCCCCAATCTCTCTCTCAAGATAAATAAAACTTTTAAAAAATTTCATCCATATTCATTTTGCATATCTTTGACTCAGGACTGAGAGCCCAGCCCTTAATTAACGAAGTTGTTATGTAGCTGTTGCTGTTGGGGAAAGAGATTAGAAAGATCGACCTCAGGAAGAGCATTTGGTCCCTTCCAATCAGTCCAAAAAGTCTTCTTGGAAGAAGTGGATTTTCAAGAGTTTGACAGGAGAAGGCAAGGTAGTGGTTTGAGGGAGGGTTCTAGCCCAGGGAACAACCAAAGTAGGAGGGTGGAGAGTATGTGAGCCAGAGAGAGGGTCTGAGGCAGGACAAGGTGAAAAATGAGAAAAGGAATAAGACCCTTTAAAACACCTATTTGGGGATCCTGAGGCAGGGAAGAAAATTCTTGATTCTGACCCAGAGGACAATAGGAAGTCACAACTGGGCCTGGAGTGGAGGTACATCATGGCAACATCTGTGGATGCTGCGTAGATCTTGTTCTACAAGACACCAGTAATAGGCCTTGAATCAAGAAGGGACTCCCGGGAGCGGAGCTGGGAGGACCCAAGTGCCGTTCAGATCCACGTGTTTCTGCTAGGGCAACTCAGTCTCAACGGGGCCTGTCCTTAACTACTGGTGAGCCTGCTGTTCCTTGGGTATCAGATAAAGGCTGACTCAGAAGCCCTTACAGGAGGAACTGGGACCAATTACAGAAGCTGAAAAGAGGAAACTTTTTTTTTTTTTTTTTTTTTTTTTTGCAACTAGGGAGAGAAGGAGAGGTTGGGTAGGTCATCTCGGGCTGCAAGAGTGTAACGATCAGATCTAAGGGAGCAGGAGAGACCCTGCTGAGAAAGTGCTCACTGAGCACTGAGTCAGGAAGGGGGTACAAGTCTGTGTGCAAAGGGTGGTAAAGAGATAGGGAAACAAGACAGCCACACCATAGGCCTCCAGGCAGGTGTGAGTGAGCAGGGGCTGTGGGAGAGCTGAGAAAAGCCAGTGCCTCTGGCGGCAGAAACTGCAGCCCAAGGGGATTCTGGAACAGCCTATATGGAACAAACCACATTCACACATGCTCATACACACAAACCCTGACAGTGGTGGTCCCTGGGAGTCATTTTGGTGGTCTATGAAGAAGGCGGAGGTGACTCCAGGGATAATTCTGAGGGTTTTGCCAGATCCCTAAGCAAGGGCTTCTCTCCCCATCATACCTACCTCCAAGGCCCACTTAAAACTTCTGTGTTGGGAAGCCACAGGGAGCAAGCCTGGAGAAGAGTGGACACTGTTCTATAAGGCAGACAGAACAGACCCACAACAGACCCAGCTGGGCTCAGGACGTGCAGACAAAGGCCTTATGGGCACTGAGGAGGGAACAGAGAGACCCAGAGAGAAACGGGCAGGACCTATCCTAATAGCTTGCAGCTGAGAGTGGGGACAGCTGGGACATGAGTGGCAGGAAGAACTTAACAATGAAAACCAATCTCAACCTGGACCCAGGGCTGGGCTGGAGGTTGGGCCAAACCTGTCTGAGCCTGAGGAGATGAAGTCATCCAATTTCCAGCATTTCCCCCAGGAACCAATCATTCATCACCCACCCAACTGTGGGATCAGGGTGTGTTGTTGGGGAAGAAGAGCACAAGAGGGGCCACCCAGGGATCACAGCCTAACGCCTCTGCCCATAGACTCAGCTGCAGATAATCAGGCCGGCAAACAGCAGACTCAGGGATATCTCTGAGGGTCTTGCCCTCCCCAGAGCAAAGGCCCCCAAGGAGGGGACTGTGACCTGCAGGAAGGTCCAGGCCCTGCCAGCACTCCATCACTGGCAGAGCAGGAATGCACCTGCTGCACTCCTCCACAACCTCCACCATGGTGGCCTCACGGGACAAAGGCAGGGGAGGACAGCTAAGAGGTAATCCACCTATGGCTAGATTGGAGACGCCAGAGCAGTTCGACCCAGCAGGTGCCCGGGCGCCCTGATGAAGGTACTCACTGCCCACACACATAATCAAAAGCGGGGAGAGGCTCTTCCCACTGCTTCTCTGCTACCACGATCCAATGCATCAATACAAGCTGGCCCAGGGCCTTAGGACTTGGGGCGGGGGAGAGAAGCCAGCCCCCTCTCCCCAGCTCTGACCCTGAGGAGGCCCTTCGAACCAGGGCCACGTCCTCCTCCTTTCCCCTTTCTGGTGAAGGGAAAGGACCAGAGACAGAAGGTAGGGGGTGGGGCGGGACTTGAGATAGGCATGCGAGCATCTATTGGTCAGAGGAGCTGCCGGTCAGAAGGGCAACTCGGGCGGGGATTGGCTGCGTGAGGCGGGGCGCGGCGCTGCTAAAGACCGGGCCCAAGGGGTGGGGCTGACGCTGCAGCTGGCGCAGCTCAGACTCCGAGCAACCGCCGCGGAGCAGCCAAGCAACCACCTTCCCCTGCCCGTTCCCGCGCCCGGGCCGGGGCTAGGCCCCCCACCGCCGGGTCTCCGGGGGCTGCAGCAGCGGCGGCGGCGGCGACAGCGGCGCCGCCCGCGGTTCCCGCCGGGGCCCGGGCGCCGGCCCCGCTCTGCAGGATGGGCACGGTGCTGTCTCTTTCCCCCGCCTCTTCGGCCAAGGGCCGGAGGCCCGGCGGGCTCCCCGAAGAGAAGAAGAAAGCGCCGCCCGCGGGGGACGAGGCGCTGGGGGGCTACGGGGCGCCGCCAGCAGGCAAGGGCGGCAAAGGCGAGAGCCGGCTCAAGCGGCCGTCCGTGCTCATCTCGGCGTTGACCTGGAAGCGCCTGGTGGCCGCATCTGCCAAGAAGAAGAAAGGCAGCAAGAAGGTGACGCCCAAGCCGGCATCCACTGGCCCAGACCCCCTGGTCCAGCAACGCAACCGCGAGAACCTTCTCCGCAAGGGCCGGGATCCCCCCGACGGCGGCGGCGCCACCAAGCCACTGGCGGTGCCGGTGCCCACCGTGCCCGCGGCCGCTGCCACCTGCGAGCCGCCGTCTGGGGGCAGCGCAGCCGCCCCGCCGCCGGGTTCGGGCGGGGGCAAGCCGCCGCCGCCGCCACCCCCAGCCCCGCAGGCGGCGCCGCCGGTGCCTGGCGGCTCGCCGCGGCGGGTCATCGTACAGGCGTCCACCGGCGAGCTGCTGCGCTGCCTGGGCGATTTCGTGTGCCGACGCTGCTACCGCCTCAAGGAGCTGAGCCCCGGCGAGCTGGTGGGCTGGTTCCGCGGCGTGGACCGCTCGCTGCTGCTGCAGGGCTGGCAAGACCAGGCCTTCATTACGCCCGCCAACCTGGTGTTCGTGTACCTGCTGTGCCGCGAGTCGCTGCGCGGGGATGAGCTGGCGTCGGCCGCCGAGCTGCAGGCCGCCTTCCTCACCTGCCTCTACCTCGCCTACTCCTACATGGGCAACGAGATCTCGTACCCGCTCAAGCCCTTCCTCGTGGAGCCCGACAAGGAGCGCTTCTGGCAACGCTGCCTGCGCCTCATCCAGAGGCTCAGTCCCCAGATGCTGCGGCTCAACGCCGACCCCCACTTCTTCACGCAGGTCTTTCAAGACCTCAAGAACGAGGGCGAGGCCGCCGCCGGCGCCGGGGGTCCACCCAGCGGGGGCGCGCCCGCGGCCCCCTCCTCCTCCTCGGCCGCCAGGGACAGCTGCGCGACCGGAGCCAAGCACTGGACTATGAACCTGGACCGCTAAGGGATTCCCAAGGGCCGCGCCCGCCCCCACCCCCTCCACCCCAGCCCCTGACACGCACTCGGAGCCCCCGGGACCATCAAGCCGCCGCCGCTGTTACCGCCGCTTCACGCCGCGGCCAGAGGAGGAGCCGCCCCTGTCCCGCAGGGGAAGGTGGAGGCCAGGACGCCAGAGGCCGCGGCTCTGGATTTGCTAGGCATAGGGTGGGGGGATGCGCGTGGGAGGGGTCCCCCGACCTCACCCTCTCTGTCTGCCTGTGCCCCGTGTCTTCAATTCTACCTGGGTCTCCTCCTTCCCTTCTGTGTGTGTCTCTACGTACATCTCCCTTGGTCTTGACCATTTCCCGGCCTCCTTCCTCTATCTTCATCCTCCTGTCTGCCTTCCCATCTCCCTCTCTGCCTTTCCATTTTCGGTAACTTGGGTGTGTATTTCCGTCTCCATCTTACCCCCCACCTGACTTTCTCTCATTGCCCCCGTTTCTCTTTCTGCACCTGTGTCCCCATCTCCCCTTCTTGTTCTCTTTTTTTCCTCCCTCCTGGCGTGTGTCATCATCTTCCCTCCTGTCTGCTTCACCCCCACCCCCACCCCCACCTATGTCAGCTTGCATTTCTCCCCCTGACTGAGCCCTCATATCCCCCTTCCCAGACCAAAGGGAATATTAATTCTTGATTTGGACTGACTGAGGTGCGGCGAGAAACTGCAGCCCTAGGAGCCTAGACAACCACCAGGATGGTCCTTCTCCCCACCCCCACCTCCTCTCCCTACCTTTTCCAACGTGTTGCATGCCGGGAGTTGGGGGGTGGGGGAGATGCCGGCTTCAGGAGGCTGAGGTTTGGGAGCAAAATCAACCTCGGAGGCCACCCCGGCGGCGGCGGCTCCTCAGCGGAAGGATGGGAAGAGACAGAAACTCTTCTTACACTGGAGGAGGGGCACCCCCTCTTCCTTATCCTTAGGTGTTTTTGTTCCCCTCACCTTTTAATTTATTTGGTTGTTTCCAGAGGGAGGGGGGAGGGATGGGTGTTGGGCTGGGAGCTGTCTGAGGTGCTGATTTGAGGCCGGACCGGAATCCTCCCGGGAGGGTACCAGGGACTGGGTTGGGCCTGGTGCCGTGTCCAAGGTGCCAATGATGCGGGCCGACGGCGGGGGCTGCACTGTCTGTCTGTCCGTCTGTCCCGGAGAGAACTATAAAGCGCTGGAAGCGCCTGCAGATGGTTTTGCGCCGGCCTTTCTTTGGGCCCCGGGAAGGAGGGAGCGGGATCCGGAGTGAAATTGTCACAGGCAGGGCAGGAAGACCTTCCCCCCACCCCCACGGGCCTCGTGGAGAAGGTGGGTCCCTGAGAACTGCTACTCTTTCCGTCCCCTTGCCCCCCCCCCCACATTGGCTTCCGTTTTACAGAGAGTAAAGCAGTCAAAGGTTGGTTGAGGCCTGGTGATAAAGCTGAATCCCCTCACACACTCCACCTCCATCTTGTCTCACCTAGCTCTTCATTAATGCCCAGAATATTTAGGGATTACGTGATGAGAACAGCAAAAGTTGTTCCCTTTACAAAGTACTCCATTGAGGCAGAACTAGCTAGTTATGACTGCTGCTTTTCTCTTCCTCCATCTCTCCCCATTATATATACTGTCTAGAGTCCAGTCAGGCCCAAGTCTGTGCTCACCACTCTCAGGTGGGGCCTGTCACACTCAGCTCCACACCCTTCTTCCAACACACTAGGTTGTTTCAAGGCCGTTTCACTCATACGCCCACCCAGGACAGTCTTGGGAAGTCCATCCCTGCTTAAGATTCAAACCTGGCCCCTTATCCCCAGGGAGGCTAGGACCCAAGCAGCCTGGGAGACAGGAGCCATTCTTTGGGGTTGAAAGAACACAGGAATAAGCTCTTTAGCCTGAGATTCCTGTCCCATTGCCTTCTTAGCCACGTGGCCAAGCACCCCATTCAGTTTCATTGGCCCAAGGAGGCCTGGCTCCAGTAGAGCTCTGGCGTCTCTGACCCTAGCTGCCGCCTAGACATCAAGAATCTGAAGTCAGAACCCCGCGAAGCCGAAAAGACTAGGCCCGGGCTCGCTGTCCGTGGTGCTGACCTGCGGCTTGGGCAGGGTGGGGGTTTGTAAGGGCAGGAGGAGTTGCAGGCTCGGCTTCAACTAGATTTTCTGGATAATTTGGGGAGTAGGTTGTGATCTCTTCTGGTGACGAGTTGCAGGAGTGTGGCCCGATAACCCAGGATGCCGGCTTCCATTTGCCCTCCTAAGAGGACAGAGCGCGACTCTCCCCCGACCTCGGCCCAGCGCCCTTGCACCCGGCCTGGAGCCGGAAATCCCCAGTCCAGATTTGTGAATCGAATTCCCGGGGGGAAAAGCGGGGGGAGAGCTGGCGGAAGGGAAGGCGGGAGCAGCCGCCTATTGGCTGGAATTTGGCGCAGTCAGCGCGGTGCCGTCATCTCTCCTGGTTTGGGAGGAGGGAGGGAGGAGCACTTGGGTCACCCCGCGGCTGTCACCATAGCAACCAGACTAAGCGGGCGGGGCCACTTTCCACTCCCCCACTCTAGCGGAGGAAAAAATTCTAGTCTGCCTGATTTGGAACTAGTTAGCAAGACCACTTGATTGGAACTTCTGCATTAGAAGAGTCTAAAGTGGGTGGGAAAAAGACCCAATAGCCTACCGAGACTCCCAAACATTCTGCTCTTATGTACTGCCCCTGAACCCATAGACACAGCATCCTCCCTTTACTGCGCGCGCGCGCGCGCACACACACACACACACACCTCCAGGAACCTGTTGTCTGTCACTTGGAGACTTAGAATGAGAAAAAAGCCTCAGTGCGCGGTGTCAAATTAAATCTCACTTTCTTTGCCATGCCCCCAAGGCATGAGACACTGCCATAATCCGATTAGGGGGTAAGTGACTGGAGGAGGATCAGCATGAATACATGGAAGAATTAGCCTCCTGGGTCAAACCTGGTCAGACTCCTGTTTTCTCTGGGAGCGGTGGTCACATGGAGAAAGGTTCGGTCTTCTGAGAAGGCAAGGTGAGAAGGGAGAAAGTGCAGAAACTGTAAAGTGCCTTCTTTTTACTGCTCAGAAATGAACCTCAGGACAGTGAGTCCAGGCTGAGGAGAGTAGTGGTGAAGAGGGCTCAATTCTAGAGAAAGCCCAGCCTGGGTGAGAGGTGGACTGAGGAAAGAATGGAGATGGAGGATAGGAGACAGAAACCCAGATGGAGCCATGACTCAGCACTTCCCCTGGCAAAGGACTGGGGTGACTCTCCCAGCACAAGAGCAGCAGAGAGGGGAGGGGAGCAGGAAAGCAAATGTGTGGATACACTGTGATCTGGCCATGTGTTGCTTTGATATACAACCAAAGGCATACATTTTAATCCAGAAAGCAGTACATAGGCATTTACACTGATGAAGTCTCCTTCAGTCATAACATGTACATCTCCACTGCCCACTTTCCTGCCCCTCTTCCTGGAGCAGAGGACATTCCGTCCTGAGAGCTATGCTTGCCTGTCCCTGGAATACCTTGGTATTTAATGGAAAAGGAGAAATGCAAAAAAAAAAAAAAAAAAAAAAAAAAACTGCAGACGTGGGGGCGGGGGTGTTGGTTGTCATGGTAACTGCTTTGCCTGCCAGACAGAGTGCCCAGCAACCAGAGCATCTGGCAATATCCAAGGGGACATCCTGTGGCCTCTACCCACAGAGACTCTGCCTCAGGCACCCAGATGGGCATCTCTGGAAGATTTCTACAACAGAGGCTGCCACAGCAGTCCTTCCACCCACACCACCATGATGAAAGACAGCTGACAGCCAGGTATGGAGGGCTGACCATCTTCACATGTCCCACTTTAAGTGGTACTTCTGACCCCTTTATTCATGATAGACAACATTTGCTGTAAGTGGCCTCAAGACAGCAGGTGTTGACAGTTTAAGGACCTTTATTAAGACCATTACCTTCCTTTTCAGAACCTTGCTAAACATCCTACAAGAAGGTCACCTATACCCACACAGGCCAGATGTGTAAATGTGGGGTAGAAAAATTGTTCTAGTTCAGTGATGAAAGATTCAGTGCAAGATAGTTAAACTGCAGGGGATAGTCTCAGGATTCAATACATTAGCTGACCTTAGTTTAATACATTGCTGAGATTTAGAGGCAGTCTTTCTGTTGCACTTGCTGGCTGGATAGCTAACTTCTCACTCCAGCAACCTCCACCCCTATTTTTTGTTTTTTCTTCCCTGTGTCTTCAGGTTTAACCTCTTAGTTTCTGCATTAATATTCCCCCAATCTAGCTTAGGCTTTCATAGGTTTTTTTCCCCTCAGTTCCCCCCACTATTTCTTTAGTAATTAGCTGCTCCTGAGGTCTCTTTCTACTTGGATTTATTGCCCACAGCAGTTAACTGCCCTCTCTTAAGATTACCCCACTTCCATTCTTTACATCTCTTGTTCATAGTCTCCTGTGATTGATATTTAGCTTCAAGTCCATAAATCATAAAATTAGTTTCTCTGTGTGCATTTTTATACATGACTACCTAAAAGGAAGGAGGGGTGATTATAAACAATATAAATAGGGAGAGAGGTATTCCATTATTATCTTTCTACATTTTACTCCTTAAAAAATTACGTATAATCCCAGAAAAACACAGAATATCAGGAAAGCATAAGAAAGAAGAGTAACGATGGAAGGCTTTCCCTGCCAGATATTTAAATGTATCATAGAGCTAAGGTAGTTAAAATATATGGCACTGGCATAGGACTAGACCAACAGAACAAAATAGATAATCCAAAGCTAAACCCTGGCATACATGGGAATTTAATATGTGATACAGGTGTCATTTCAAATCCATTTGGGAAAAGATGGATTAGACAGCATATGGTTTTGTACAACTGGGTAGTCATTTATATGAAGAAAAAAAGTCAATCCTTCCTCATTATTTACCCCAAAATAAACTCCAAATTGATTTTTTTAATGTAAAGAAAAAAGCTATAAAATCCTTAGAAGAGGAGACAGCTTAAAAATACCTACTAAAAATTTAAATGTGCATACCTTTTATTTAAGAATTCTGATTTCTAGTATTAACCCTAGGGAAATACTTGAATATGTGCACAAAGAGACATGGCAAAGATATTTTTATTGTGTTATTGTTTGGAGAGAGAAAAATTAGGAACAACCTAAATATTCACCAGTGAGTTAGGGGTTAAACAAATTTTGATACAGCCAAATTACTGAATACTGTGGTATTCAGTTAAAAAGAATAGATTGGGCTATATGTTCTGATGAAAGATCTACAAGCCATGTAGTATAATTAAAAATTGCTTAACAATGTGTACAGTATAATATAATTTATGCAAAAGCAAAACAACACTAAACCTTAATTTGTGTGTGTATGTTTATGTGTATAATAGAAGCTTGAGAAAAAATATACATCACTCTTAATAAATGACTTCTTGGAAGAAATGGGATTGATTTTGTCCAGAGGACATTCACCTTATCTATGGAGTTTAATTTTTACAATAAAAATGTACTAGTATATTGTTTGCATAATTAGAAAGTAATAGTTAATATATGGCAAGAAAATAAAGATTATTTATTAGTATTGTTACTATTGCATCATGAGTTGAGTAGAGAACATCTTTTTAGGCATAGACATTGAAGGAAAAGATTAATTCACCTGACTCCATTTTAGATTTTGAATGTTAGAGAAACAAAGAAGTTAAAAGAACAACCACAAATAAGATTGAAAGACCAGTGAGAAGCTGAGAGAACATATTTGCAGCAAAATATTTTTTCAGTAGAAAATTAGTTAAAACTGTGAAGAGGTTATTTACACAAAAAAATATAATCAATAAACACATTAAAAGAGACTTCACTATTGACCAGGAAATTCAAGTTAAAACAGTAATGGGAGATTGCATGTCTTATACTGACAGATTCTTAAAATGAAAAATGCCAATCATGATAAAAAAAAAACATGAGGAGTTATGCACATTCTTGTATTGTTAAATATATATATATCTTGTATTGTATATATATATACACACAATATATATTATATATATAATATATATACACACACACATTATTAGTTCAGTCTCTTTGGAGAGCTATGTGGCTAGGGATCAAAACGTGAAAGGCAGGGGTGACTGAGTGGCTCAGTTGGTTAAGGGTCAACTCTTGATCTCAGCTTAGGTCTTCTGTGCTGGGCATGAAGCCTACTTTTTAAAAACATATAAAAGACAGTGTGCTTTTTGAACCAGCTTCACATTTCCAGAAATTTGCCCTAAGGAAATAAGTGAGAAAGGACCTGACACAAGGATGCTTACCCTAATATTGTTTATAATAATAAAAAATTGGGTATAAGAGTAAGAGATTATATTGTGATAAATCAATATTCATTGGGATATTCTGGACCATTAAAAATGATACATGAACCTATATTCATTGACATGAAAAATGACCATGATAAAGTAAAACTATTTGGTTAAAAACAATATAATGTGGTCCAGTCCTATTTGTGTGGGAGAGAGAGAGTGTGATCTTTAAATAGCTGTCCTCTTAATGTCATTCAGATCTTGGCTTAATAGCCACCTCTTCCTGATGAATGCATCTCAGCCTGCCCCACAGTCACCTTACTTCACATGCCCTTGATTTATTTTCTTCACAGTGTTTGTCACCCTGATAAATTTTTGTTGCTTATTTATCTTGTATCTTCTCAATAAAAGGTCTGTCTTGTTCACTGCTAGATTCCCTGCATCTAGCATAGTGCTTAGGCACACAGTAGGGAGGCAATAGGTACATACTGAATGATTGTGTGTGTGCATGTGTGTGTGTGTGCACGTTCGCACTGTGTGCAGCAACAGAGACTTTTAAGATGTTGACTAAAATATCAATGCTTGCTTTCCCTAAGTCGTGGAATTTTAAATGATCAGTTTTACTCTCTTCTTAGTTTTTCCTGATTTTCTTAGTTTGTTACAATGAATATTATTATTACCTTAAAAAGAAGGAGAATCATCAAAAAAGAAACAGAGAGAGAGAGAAGGAAGGAGGGAAGGAAGGAAGGAAGGAAGGAAGGAAGGAAGGAAGGAAGGAAAGGATTGGAAGGAAAGAAGGAAGGAAAGAAGGAAAGAAGGAAAGAAAGAAGAAAGGAAAATTGAGGCAAGGTAGTGTCTGGCTGGCCCGGTGCCCCTCCTCTCTCACACATCTCCGAAGTCTCTTCACTCCTCTTTCCTCAAGCTCTTTCTAAATCCCAAGAATTTAAGAATGTCCTTTGCTGAACAAGTAAGTTAGATACCTATCTAATACAGCAAACATGTATGTGTACACATGTAGCACATGTTTTGTACATGAACACACACAGAGCATGGACATGGACATACACATACACATTCTTGCAAGGATCCACTGAAGACCATTTAGGGGCTCCTGGGTGACTCACTCAGTTGAGCATCTGACTCTTGATTTCGGCTCAGGTCATGATCTCACTCGAGCCCCACATCAGGCTTTGCACTGACAGCGCAGAGTCTGCTTCAGATTGTCTCCCCCTCTCTCTGCCCCTCCCCTGCTCTCTCTCTCTCTCTCTCCCTCTCTCTCTAAAAAATAAATAAATATTTTTTTAAAAGACCACTTAAAGAATACTCCTCTATCTTTGGCATAACTGCCGTAGAAGGCTCATTATCCCTTATTCAAGTAATAAACATAGGGGAAATTTTTCTCTTCACATCAACTTACTGATATCCTTTCTTTTAAAATTTATCTTATATTTTTAAGTAGGCTTCACATCCAGTGCAGATTCCAACACTCACTTGAACTCACGACCCTGAGATCATGACCTGAGCTGACATCAAGAGTTGGCTGCTTGGGATGCATGAGTAGCTCAGTTAGTTTAGCATCCGACTACAGCTCAGGTCATGATCTCATGGTTTGTGGGTTCAAGACCCACGTCAGGCTCTGTGCTGACAGCTCAGAGCCTGGAGCCTGCTTCTGGTTCTGTGTCTCCTTCTCTCTCTGCCCCTCCCCTGCTCACGCTCTGTCTCTCAAAAATAAACATGAAAAAAAAGAGTTCATTGCTTAACCAACTGAGCCACCCAGGTGCCCCCATATTCTTGCTTTAAACAATGAGAACTAGCACAGTGCCTGGCATTTAGTAGGGTCTCAATAAATGTGAAATAGTGACAGTTTCCATGTTTGTCTTTGGTTGCCAATAAGTAAACATTGAAGTAAGTAAACTTTCATTCTTTAACCTATTTTGGAATTTATTTTTGTATATAATGAGAAGTAGAGATATAACTATATTTTCCCAAATGAATAACAAGTTGTGCCAACCTTTCAACAGTCTTCCTTTCCCTATAGTGAATGTGATCTTTATCTTTTATGAAATTCGCATGTATACATGGGTCTGTTTCAAGGCTCTACTCAGTTCTGTTGGTTTACTTAACTATTTCTGTGTCACATCACACCTTCAATAACTGTAGCTTTGCAGTAATCTTATTGTTCTGTGGCTAAAATTGTCTAGGCTATTCTTGAGCATAGTCCAGAAGAACTTTAGAGACAAACCTATATTACTTTTATAGACCAATTTGGACAGATTTGACATTTTGTAATATTGAGTCATTCTACCCAGCAACATGCTAAGTGTTCCATTTATTCAGGTCTTCTTTTTTGTCCCTTAGTGAAGATTTGTCATTTTTTTCATTTACAGGTTTCCATGGTTTTCATTAGGTTTATCTAGGAGCATATTTTTATTGCTATTATAAATCTATTATTCCCAATTCTTTTCCTTATTTTTATAGAGTTATAGGATAACCATAAGTTTTTGTATGTTAATCTTTGATGTGACTGGATACACTAGTTTCATTAGTTATAATTGTGTTCCAGTTGGGTCTGTTGGATTTTCTAAGTAGAAAGCTGTATTGTCTGCAAACAAGAACATTTTAATATGTTCCTTTCCAATATTTGTATATAGCATATATCTTTTCTTATCTTATTGCATTGACTAGGACTTTTAGTATATGTGTTGCCGAAGCGAGCACTGACTAGGACTTTTAACATGATGTTCTGTGATGGCAGTGATCACAAGAAGGTTGGAAGGAATAAAACAGATTTATTGGCCTTGTCTTTGGCTTGTGGGAATTTCTCTCATATTTCACCAACTGCTTTTTCATTTGTCTTTTGAAACTGAATATTCTGTTTTGTGTATATTGCTATAGTAACCATCTCAAATAATTTTTTGGAAGTTGATAAAACCTTTATCAAAATAATTATTCAAATTGCCTGTTCTGAGGCATGTTGGCCTACAGGGTATTGTGCACGTGCAATTTGGTGATAAAGGATAGAGTGGCTGAATGTTTCTTTGTGACTCCTCCTCCCTAACTCTGCCCAGATACTTGAAGGCAGTGCGAGGCGATGTACAGAGCAAATTCCAGGAGTCAGAGGTTTAAGTCCCTATTCTACCATTAACTAGCTAGTGATCTAAGTCAGTCATTCACCTTCTATGAACTTCAGTTTTCTCAACCATCAGATGGATACAAGGACTTCAGATGTGTTGTGTCTATCAAATGGCTGTAATAAGAATGATAATATTACTGTTGTTGAGGTAACAACCATTGCTAAGGTAGTCAGCACTATTAATAAATATTGACAGAGGGAATAAGGGATCAAGACAGAATCCTGAAAGGAGCCTGGGGCTGCTCTGATGAGCTCTGCTGGCCCCTGAGGCAGTGGGGAGCTCTGGAGACCTGGAGTTCCCATGAGCTATCTATAACCTGGGTGACATGTGTTTACTCTTTGCTGCAGGCAAAGGTCCAGTGGGAACCATGTGCATCTCTCTGGAATGCCAGCCAGAGGACTTGCTTCAGCTGCTGGTATGTAGGCACTTGTGCCAGCCAGGCCCAGCCCAGCAACATTCCTGAGTTGAGGCCTTTGGGCCAGCAAGCCAGGTCCCTCTTGGGACTCCACACTTCAGGGATCCCCTGGCCCCGGGCTGGATGGGGTCAGCAGGGAAGAACAGCTGAACCCTTCCTCCATATTGCACCTTCTTTGTGACCAGGGATGGGGATAGGTACATTGTGGAGCATCTTGGGACACTAGGCATGAAGAACCTTCAAACTGTGAGGATATGGAATTATGTGCACACGTGTGTGTAGATGCTTGTATGAACATCTATGCTTCAACATGAAGTGGAAATATGCTGAGATTTGCAACAAATCTGCTATTTCCTCACTATAGGACTTTGAGACTTTTCTCCCCTATCTGTCATATAGGAATTAAAGAAAGTGTTGTAAGTATCAAGTGAAACCATGTCTATGGATGTGCTTTGTAAACTGTAAAGTGCAGTACACATATAAGGTAGTCCTGAGTTTTAGATACATGGTCACAGATATGGTCATTGTACAGATGTGTGCAAGATGGCCCCAAAACTTGTCTCTCTGCCTCTGTGTACCAAAAGTAGAAAACCAAGGAAAAGGGGTAGGGGTATTGGAAAGGTGATCATAGGAAAGTAGGATGAGGCCCAGAGGTTGCCATCTGACCTCAGACCATTCCCCACACATCCCATTCATCTCCCAATCTAGTGTTGCCTCAGATCTCTCCATACTGCAAAATTAAAAAAAGGACAGCACTGCCTGAAGCCTTCCTGACAACTTCCTGCTGTGTTGCTAGCAACTTGTCCTCCTCTTTCAGAAAAATGAACCTGATGCTCATGCTCAGGGCCTGGCCTTCCAGCCTCCTTTTAACTACTTCCTCCTCCTCTAATCTCACACAAATTAAGGAAGGCTCAGAGAGAGGAAGTAGCCTTCTCAATTCCGTAGGGAGTAGGCAAAGGTTGAGTTTGAAGCCATATCCATTTGGGTTCCTTCTTCTCTATCATGTCATTTGAGATAAATGCAAGGGCCACAGTTCGCCACAAGACTTCTGAAGTTCATTTATCACTCTACTTGTCTGGAACCCATGGTTAGTGCTAGAATTGGAACCTGTCCTGGGCTTGGGCTTGGGTTTGGGCATATAGTCCTGCCACTTCCTAGGCCTCTCAGAATCTTAGAATCTGCTCATTCCTCCATAAGAGATGATAGTAAGGGGCGGGGAAAGGAGTGAGCTGGGCCGCTAGGGTTTGAATCACGTTTCTACCATTTAGCAGCACTGTGACCCCAAGCAAGTTCTTTAACATTTTGTGCCTTAGTTTTCCTCATCTACACAATGGGAATAACACTAGAATCAACTCCAGAGGGTTGTAAAGATTAAATGATTGTAAAGCTCTTTAAACAGTGCCTGGCACATAAGTGTTCAATAAATAGTAGCCCTTATTATTATTATTTCTAGGAGGCTTTAGCATATAAAGCTCTTTCGCATCCTTTGTGGCTAAAAGAACTCACTGCTTCTGAAATGAGACTGGGTTCACATTCTGCTCTGCCCTTTTTCACTGTGTGATTTCATACTTAATCCCTCTGTGTCCCAGTTTCCTCATCTATAAAGCGGGAGAAATCATAATGTCTGTTTCAAAGGATTGTTGTAAAGATTAAATGCAGTTTGGATATTCACTATGATAATGTTAGTTGCTGTAACAAGAAAACTTCCAAACTTCAAGGAATAGTCTAATGCATGTGAATGGGTGACCTCTCCATGTGGTGTTTTAGGAAACAGGATCCATCCATATGGTAGCTCTGCCTTCTCCTAGGAACTAGTCTTCATCTGAATCCAAGTGGCAGGAATGGAAGAAGAGAGTATGGAGAAGGGACATCCACTTTTAAACACTTTGGCCTGCAAGCAACAAATACTGTCTTTTCGATTCATATTCTGTTGGCAAAAACAAGTCGCATGGCTTCCACCAAAATACAAGGAACGCTGAAAAGTTAGTCCCTGGCTGGGCAATCACTTCCCAGTGACAGCTCTGCTTTATGAAATAAGGAGCACGCAACTTGGAGGTGAGGGAAGGGAGAGTAGCTGTGTCTGCCACACTGAGAAAAATAATATTCAGATATTATTGGGATACTATTAAATGTGAGAAGTAGGTTAGATGCCATTGCTAATATTATTCTTATTTAATCCACATAATGACCATGGGAAGTAAGCATTACTACTGTCCACATTTTATTTATTATTATTTTATTTTATTTTTTAATGTTTATTTTTTGAGAGAGAAAGAGAGACAGAGTGGGAGTGGGAGAAGGACAGAGAGAGAGGGAGACATAGAAATCTAAGCAAGCTCCAGGCTCTGAGCTGTCAGCACAGAGCCCGACGTGGGGCTTGAACTCACCAGCTGTGAGATCATGACTTGAGCCAAAGTCGTACGCTTAACCGACTGAGCCACCCAGGTGCCCCACTATTGTCTACATTTTAGAAAAGAAAACTAAGTCTCCAAATAGTATACACAGATTTCCAAAATCACACTAGCTGAGATCCTATAATTCTAGATTATGTATTACCCCAAGAAGAAATGGAGGATGCACTGGGTATACGAGGCTGCCCTATGTGCCTGTGGTGTGGCTCCATCACCAGTCAAGAGGCTGGTTCTTGGTGAAATTTAGCAGGTGGGTCCAGGACAAGGTCTGGACTGGCCTAGAAAAGTAGATGTGGCCACTCGAGTTCCTCCCAGGACACGTGGGGGCATCTGATTGGGACTACAGGGGGAAGAGGCAGGTGCTTGCTTTGTTTGGGGTGGTTTTTATTTGCTTGTCTAATAATAAGAAACACTGATATATGTACCAAGGTACTTATATAATCTTTCAGCTCTCTAAGGTACGTTCTGTTATTATCATGTTCATTTTGCAGATAGGGTAATTGAGGCACAAAGTAGTAAAGTAACATGCTTGGGGTCACACAGCTAGCAAGGGACAGAGCCAGCACCCCAAACCAGGAAGTCCAGCCCCAGAGCCCTTGCTCCTATCCATGACACTATGTTGCCTTTGTCTACAAAGACAGGAAAGAAGGAAATAGTAGACAGGATCCAGTGAGAGAATTCTCAGAAATAGAAAGTCACAGTCAATGGGATGGTGGGTCACTTGCCTCTACATACCAAACCCACCATCCCAAGACAGAGGAGAGTCAGGGGGAAATACCACTGACAAAACTGATGTAGGAAATGCCACCAAAGTCAAGGTGCAGTCATATACCCAGCCCCACCCACAGTACCATGATCTACTCCAAACTTGTAAGAACACAAGTAGGAAGGTGAAGTCTTGCAAAAGACAAAGGGGCAACAAAACAGTCTCTGATTTGTTCTTTATCAGATGGAGGCCCTAACTAAGGGCACTCATATGATAAGCCATCAATTTGCCCTTCATAACCAATCGTCTTCTGCTATGACAAGTAGACAAGAGTATATCTGCAGGGGGCAAAGCAGCAGGTCACATCTGCATGAGGAAGAGGCTCTCCAGGAGACAGATGCTGAGGACTTGAGCTCTGCGATTACAGCCACCTGACTTCTCCAAGCCTCAGCTTCCTCATCTGAAAATGGAGATAGCCATCCCCACCTGGCAAGGTGGTAGCCATATCAAAAGGGATATCACATGAAAAGCATTAGCATAGGGCAGAGCCTGGCAGAGTCAGGTTCAATGAATGGTAGGGCTCATTTTTATTATCAGCAAGTCCACTTGAGATGAATTATAAATAGGTTGAGGAACAAGCTGAAGTTAAGTCCATTTTAAAGACATGTTAAAAAAAATGAAGGCCAGAAAAGTAGAAGGTTCTGAGAAAAGTACAACACAGAAGCCCATGTTGATGACTATGTTTGGTCACATGAGCCAACATATGGGCAAGCGCTCTGTAAGCCTCGGTGCCCTAGGTGGCATTGTTGCTCTGTGACTGTGCAGGTATCAGGCAGCGTGAACACAGATGTCCTCATACCGCATGCTAGTCGGGCTTCTGATTCCATCTGCAAGTGGAGCTTGGTGACATGGAACACACATTACTGGAGGAGACACAGGTCTGTGAATCCTGGCAGGCAGTGGGAGGGAAGGCAGGCAGCGGGAGGGAAAGCAGGTGGTGAGAGGGACCCCACAAACAAGGTGATCAAGGGCCACTCAGGACAATGGAGAAACCAATCGGCACTGAGAAAGGGCTTGGGAGAGAGAAACCAGAAGACAGAGATCCTAGAACAACCCCAAGACTTTGGCCAAGTCTCTTAACATCTTGGGCCTTGGTTTATATATCCTTCTAGGGCTGAAACAGTCCCTACCCTGTCTTCCTTCCTGATCTCCCTCTCTGACAATCCCTAACCTGTCTACCCTCCCTTCCTCCCTAACTAATAAAACAATGGATGTGGAAGTGTTTTATAAACTTGATAGCAAAAGCATATGGGGTGTAGGGGGTGGGGAGGGGAGTGAGCCATATTTTTACCAGTGACATAAATGAGTTGAGAAAAAGCTCAAGATTTCAGGGAATGCAAGGGGGGCTGGACTCTGGATTAGGAGAGAGAAGCAATGGTGGAATCAGTACCTTGGGAAGGCCAAGAACGAAGGGGTTAATCATCGATGAAGACAGACCTGGATCATCAGGAAGCTAAGTGTATTAAGACTATGGCTTCTTTGGGGCTCTGGTGGGAGTAGAGTCATCCCAAGAGCACAGTAACTCAGGCTTGGAAACATCATGGAGGCAGGGATATTGCCAGAGCCAAGATGGCTTGAAGAAGAGAATACCCATCTCTGGATTGCTGGGGCTGGACACAACCTTAGAAATCACCTGGAACAGATACTTTACAACTTTTGAGGGGGGGGCGTTGGGGGGAACAGAGAGGACCCAGGTGACCTCTGAGGTTCCACAGAACAGAATTTGCAAATCCCTGGCTGAGTCTTGTTATTTTAATGAGATAGAATGGAATTCCAGAGAAGAGATGTGATTTTCCAAAGGTCACGTAGCAAATTAGTTGCCAAAGTGGGACTGGAACTCAGGTTTTCTGGCTCCCACTCCTGTATCTTAGCTTCCCAAACTGGCTCTGTGTGCAGGAAAACACAGAGGGTCAGGGTGGGCTTTAAGGATGTGATTTCATAAATAAGAAGATCCTCCAATCTAACAACACCTCCCTTCAGCTGACAAATGGTGCCTAAAATCCTGTCTTTACCAAGTCACTCACAGGACTTCAAGAGTCTCAAGATTGGAGAAGTTACCTTGTCCACCTCCTCCTCGACCCCCCAAGGAAGGGGCAGCTGAGTACTGACAGAGGTGTTTCATTAGATCAGACTGATGGGATCTGTCTTCCCGTAGCTTCTTACCGCTTGTCCTAATACTGTCGTGTGCATCCAGGTTCTCTGCCACAAGGCAGCTCTTTGAGTAATTGAGGACACTCTCATGTCCCTTTCCCCAGTTTGATTTCCAGACCACGTCTCTCATTGCTGTTGTTTCTCCAACATTCTTTCTTTTAGCTTCCTGAGCCCACCATTCTCTATACTCTCCACTTGATGTTTGCTCGGAAGTGTACAGTATGCTGGGGGCACAATCATTGGAGCAAGTGGGTCATTTCCTTCATCCTGGGTGCCGGATGCATCCTCAAATCCCAATGGTTTTTCTGCACTTCATCCTTCAGGTTTCCATTTAATGTTGACTAAGTAGCCACTAATTTATGCATAGGCTCTATTGGGCCACTGCCTTGCCACACCTCATACTCTGGCCTCCTGTCCTTTCATTTAAAGATCTAAGAGCAAGACCTCACACTCCTTGCCGAAAAAATTTCACCTTGTTACATTTAGCCCACAATTCTTAGCAGCCCAGATTTTCTGGATCCTAGTTCTGGCTCTCAGGTGAATTCTTTCTCCCTCCCAGCTTCCTGCCTGCTGCAAAGAGGCCTTTTGCATGTCCCTCCAAGTCACTGAGGCCCTCACAATGTGGGACTCATCCCATGGTTCATCTGCTCCATGGAATACACGAGCCTGCCCTTCCACCCATGAAGTTTACAGGGCATACTGATAATGGAACATGTTTATGCCAGAATATCAGGCGACTACAGTAGGATACCATTAAATTCTAAAAGCCATAGCGAAAAGAAGGAGATTATGTCAAAGAGTTATGAATACTGGCCTCTGTGCAATGGGACTGTAGGTGTTTCATTACACTCTTCATCCAACACATGGTAATGAAGGCCTTACATGTGTATTTCTCAAATTTTCTCTGCTCAGTATGTGTTATTCGGAAAACCAGGAAAAATTAAGTGACAATAAAATGAAAAGGAATAAAGACTCTTTCCCTAGGTGGCCCTTGGTGATTTCATCAGCACTCTTTGGGGGAAAAGCAGTCTAGCTCTCCCTGCACTTAACTGTCCTGGCTTCCACCTACATTTCCCCTTCCTGCCCACAGGCCACAGGGAAATCTCGGCCTCCTGGCGGGAGCCCAGGGTGGTCTCCCAGCAGCCCACAGGAAGCTTGGGATAGAAGCACCAAGACTAGGTGAAAGGGGAGCGAGGGACTTGCCTTGGTGTGCAGCCCAAGGTCACAGCCATCTCTTCACACACCTACCCAGGTGTTGTTTTCATCTAAGGGAACACGTGTTTTTTTTTTTAATTTTAATGTTTTATTTATTTTTGAGAAAGAGAGAGAGAGACAGTGCGAGCAGGGGAGGGTCAGAGAGAGAGAGAGAGGGAGACACAGAATCGGAAGACAGGCTCTAGGCTCTGAGCTGTCAGCACAGAGCCTGACGCGGGACTGGGACCCACTAACGGTGAGATCATGACCTGAGCAGAAGTTGGACGTTTAACCGACTGAGCCACCCAGGCGCCCCTAAGGAAATGCAGTTTTCCTGCCAATAGTGTTGTAAAAGGTGCAGAAATATTATAAGGGCCATGGCTCCCGTGGGTGCAGTATTCAGAAGGGCCTCCAGGTGGTGAGAAAAAGGGTTCATCCAGAATGACCCACTTGAGCCACTTCCAGAACTTCCTAGGGATGTAGGGCTGGGGTTCCCCCTTTCCCCTCCCAAGCCCAAAGGAACTCTGGAAGCGTCGGAGTCCTCTAGTCCTGGTTAGGGTGAGACACCTGAGGTTCCACCAAGCTAAGCTCAGGCTTAGCTGCAAAACCTGGCCCTGGCTTACCCTCCTCTGACCAGCAGAGGGCGCGCGCCACCCGCGAGAAGGAGGGTGCCGCAGCAAGCCACCGCTGGGAGAGGCGCGCGCGGATCACGGGCCCGAAGGGGTGTCCCTCTTTCTGAAAGAAAGGAGGCAGATCCAGAGAAAAGATAGCGTTGAAGATACAGGGGCGGAGGGGGCGCTGTGAGTGAGGGTGAAAGTCAAAGTGAGTATAGGCTGGGGGGGGGGCGAGGGGCGGTGGGGAAGGAGATGAACTGGAGAGACTGAGGAAAAGTTGAGATGGTGTGAATATAAGACAGGGTGGGGGCCGCCTGGGTGGGTGGCTCAGTCCGTTAAGCTTGTGACTTGACTCAGGGCATGATCTCCCCGTTTCTGAGTTCCAGCTTGGCATCCAGCTCTCTGCTGTCTGCTTGGAACCTGCTTCCAATCCTCTGTCTCCCCATCTCTCTGCCCCTCCCTTGCTCATTCTCTCTCTCTCCCTGTCTCCCTCTCTCTCACTCAAAAATAAACATTTTTTAAAAAGAAAGGTTGAGGGGCACCTGGGTGGTGGCTCAGTCGGTTAAGCTTTGGACATTGGCTCAGGTCATGATCTCCCTGTTGGTTAGTTGGAGGCCCTCATGGGGCTGTGTGCTGACAGCTCAGAGCCTGGAGCCTGTTTCAGATTCTGTCTCCCTCTCTCTCTGCCCCTCCTCCACTCATGTTCCCCCTTCTCTCTCAAAAATAAATAAGCATTTAAAATTTTTTAAAAAAGATGGGGTGCTTGGGTAGCTCAGTCGGTTAAGCAGCCGACTTCGGCTCAGGTCATGATCTCCTCGTTCGTGGGTTTGAGCCCTGCATCAGGCTCTGTGCTGACACCTAGCTCAGAGCCTGGAGCCTGCTTCGGATTCTGTGTCTCCTCTCTCTGACCTTCCCCAGCTCATGCTCTGTCTCTCAAAAATAAATAAAACATTAAAAAAAAATTTTAATTAAAAAAAAGAGAGAGAGGTTGAGATGGGGTGGGGTGAAGGTGGAAGTGGAGGTGGAGGTGGAAGGGAGGGTGACACAGGTTGGGGTCCAGTGCCCGGCAGAGTGGGGCTGCTGCAGGACCGCCTCTCTCTTAGGCTGAGCCCACCCCCACCCCGGGGCTCCTCTCTCCCCTCCCGTAGCACCCAAGCCTGCTTTGCCCTCATTCTCTCCAACCCGTCTTCCTAATGCTTTTCCGCTCTGACCTGAGCTGGGCATTTCCTCTCCCCCTGAAAAAAGGTTCTGGTGCAGCAAAGAACACAGAGAGAAGGCAGTAGGGAGCTCGGGAGCTTTAATGGAAGGGAAGGGAATAGAAACACACCAGGCCATCCTGCGCGTGGGGGGTAGGGGGGAGGAAGGGGGGCCAGAAGCTACCTAGATGTGTCACAGGGGCAGTGGCCCTCACCAAGTCGGGTGAAGCCCTGGCGGTGGAGCAGCAGGTGGACAGTGTGAAGCCCCCATCATTCTAGGATGGGACAGCTCGAGGGGAGAGAGAAAATGAGAAAAGATTTGGAATTCGAAAAAGAGGGGTCATAATGGGGGGCGCTTCCAGGAGCCTGGCCAAAGGACGGCCAGAGGGCGGAAGAAGACAGGGGGAGGTTCGAGGACCGCTTTCGGGACTCTGGGGCCTAGAAGATGGAGGTTAAAGGAAATCGGGCCAGGCCACTGTCACAGCTGAGGGTGGTCGCAAATCCAGTGTTAAAAATGACTGAGGAGGCTTCAGGCTCCTTCCCCCCGCAGCTGGGGGCGGCGACGAAGTAAAATCTGAGATCAAAGGAACGGTGGGGGAGGCTCCGGGCCCCTTCCCCGGGATGTGGACGGGATTGAGCGAGGCCGCGCGGCGCCTGGGAGAGGCCGCCCCGTCTAGTGGTAGTGGCCCCCCAAGTGCGAGGCGGCGGCCACCGCGCCGAAGGGCCCGGGCGGGGGCTGCAAGCCGGGGCTGGGGTAGAGCGCGGCGGTGGCGGCGGCGGTGGCGGCGGGGCCCGGGCCGGGCCAGTAGGAGAAGCCGGCGGGCGCGACTCCGGCCGAGGCGGCCATGAGGTTGAGTTTGGAGAGGCCGGGGAAGGGCAGCGGGGCGAGGCCGGCTGGCAGCTTGTAGAGCGCGCCGTCCTGGGCGGCGGCGGCGGCGGCGGCGGCGGCGGCGGCGTGGGCGTGCGCGGGCGGCGGCTGGCAGGCCTGGGCCAGGCCCTGGAAGTCGAAGCGGTAGGCGTAGCGCTTGCCGTGCACCTTGCTCATGATGTTCTTGTCGTAGTAGTAGCGCAGCGCGCGGCTCAGCTTGTCGTAGTTCATGTTGGGCTTGCTTTTGCGCTCGCCCCAGCGCCGAGCCACTTCGTCTGGGTCCGTGAGCTTGAACTCGCCGTGGCCACCCTCCCACGCGATGCAGCCGGCGTTGGCGCGGTCAGCCAGTAGCTCCAGCAGAAACTGCCACAGCTGGATCTGCCCGCTGCCTGTGGGGACGGGGGCGGGAGGGGGGTGTCAACCGCGGGTCGGGATGAGGGGGGCTGGAGACCGGCCGGGCCTGGTGGGAACCGGCGTCGGGGAGGGAACCGGCGCGTCCAGCAGGGTAGCTCGGCGCAGCTGCAGCGTCTGGCCAGGGAGGGACTGATCCGCGGAGCAATCCTTAGCACTTACCGCGCTTTTGCACAATGGAGATAACGGCTCCCACCTAGGAGGACCCAGCTCCGCGGGCGCCTGGCTGTGTGAGAATGGAGGGGGGGGGGAGGGGCAGGTCGAAGCACAGCCTCCTTTGCGAGGGAGCAGCAGCGGCTCTCTCCGAGGCCAGCAGGGGCCGGATATCAGCCCCTACTGCCACTTCGGCCCTGCGCCCCTATTCAGCGCAGAGAGGAGCCTACAACAACCGCACAGGGTAGTCTGCGCAGGTGGTTAGACTGCCCCATCCCAGCTGGACCATGTCCGCAAGTCCAGGGGGAAGAAGCAGGGGTGCGGCAGGATCCCTCCCGCCTCTAGACAAGGCCTAACTCCCAAAGGCATACAGTTGGACTGGCCCTGCCTAAGGTGGAGAAGAGATGGAGGCTGGCTTTCTTCGGGTACCATTCAGACAGAAATGGGGGCAGTGGCCCCCAGTGCGTCTGAGAGGGTCAGACTCTGAAGGCTCCCCACCCTTCCCAACTGCCCGGATGCACAGAGCACCGCGCCGGCGCTACTCAGGCTTCGCCCAGTTTTCGGAGCAGGCGGGATTCCTGGCATGTGAAGGTGTCATACTTCTCTGGTGCGTGATGCACAGCTCTGACAGGACATAAGACTGGGAAGCCTCCCTGCCTCCTCCCATCTTTGGCCATCTCCGGGGCTCTTCAGCCCGTCCTGATTTCAGGATTTGCTGGAAGCGGCCAGTAGGATTTTCCCCACCAGGCCCTTGAGGAGAGAGAGGGCTGCCTGAGAATTTCTACTGCCTTGTTTTGGAGCCTCAATCAGACAAGGGGAGAAAAATCTTGATACAATTACTTCCTCTCGCTCTTTTTTAGGGGAAAAAGGGGGAGGGGGCGTTCCTCCAAGTAGTCTGATTATTGATTCCAATCAAGCCTGGTGGAACCTCTCTTCTTTTCTCAACCACTGGCTCTAAACACTGACGCTGCCACTCCCCCTCATTTCAACCCCCATCCCTCCACACCAGCTCAGTGAGGAGCTGTGTGACTTCAGGTCGGGAGCTTTAGGGTCAGAAACAAGGAAAGGTTTGGGTAAGAACGTGCAGCTGGCACTGATGCAGACAGACATCGGAGGCTTGGAAACCCATTCTTGTTGGGAATCATGTTTCCTTTAGGATAAAGCAGTTGCCAACCTTGTCTTTGTGGTTACTGTGACTTGGTGAGATCTAGGGTACTGAGGAGGGGGAAGGGGAAGTGGCAGGTGGGGGACTTTGGGGAGGCTTTGTCCGACAGCCAGCCGGTCTCTGAGACCAACATGGCAAAGCTGAGAGTAATTTAGCGACCTGTGGAATGAGGTGGGGAAACCTGAGAATCAACTGCGATAGCCCAGCAAACTTGGCCCCCACAGCCCTGCCAGCCTGGGCCAGTGAGGCAGGTAGGTGATGGCCCGGTAGTGGTGAGGAGGCTTGGAGTGACCAGGGGGTAATTATACGGGTCCTCTTGCCCAGAGGTCCTGAGCCTTGCGCTCCTGTTGCCAATAGGGAAAGGACACCAAGCACCAGAGTCCTGGCCCTGCAGCAGAAAAGGCCAAGGGCTAGGTTCCTCTCCCTCTGCCCTTGTCTGCAGGTCCAGCTCTGGGACCCGAAATATGCTGGAGCCAAAAGCCAAGTGCATGCCCCCTCTCCTCAGCCTCCCCACAGTCATGCCCCTACCCTCCCTTTACAGAGCCCGCCAGTGCACATTGCTTCCACCTTCCGTTCGGGTGGCAGGTGGCGCCCGTCCTTCTGGGGTGGATGCCCCGGCCTCCATCCACTGTCCTCGCCCCCGTCCCCATTCCACGGGCCAGCTCACCTTTCTGTACCGCCGGGCTCAGCGGCCCCCACCCCGGGCTCTTCCCATCCTTGAAGAGACCGTCTCCGACGGGATCTGTAGCAGCGGGGAAAAAACAATCAGGAGGACCGGGGCGGAGGTTGTGGACTTGACCGAAAGGGCTCCCGGCCAAGGCTCAGGAGGGTGGGGGTGTTGGGGGTTGGTTCCCGGGTGCAAGGCTGGGGGCTTGAGCCTCCAGCTCCTCCTCCCGGAGCCTGGCTTGGGCGCGCGCCGCGCGGAGCCCCTCCATAACGCCCAAGTCAGGAAACGCGTCCAGGAAAAAGGAAATCCGCTTTCCGAACGGGCCGGCGGGAGCCTTATAAAGCCGAGCAGACAGTGCGCCTGGCGAGCGGGAGCGCCCGGAGCCCATCGGAGAGGAGAGGAGGGCGCATGGAAGGCTGGGCTGGTGGGAACGCTCGGAGCACGGAGGTGAGGAGCCCCGAGGGCGCAGGGGCGACGGTCAGCGGACCACAGCCTCCCAACGCTGAACGCACACGGAGTCAGTTCCCGGCCACACCGAAGACCCCTGCGCCCCCCACCAGGCTTTCTCAGCCCCTGAGCTCCCGCCCTCGGCCTCCCAGGTTCCCAATCTGCTCACTTGGAGTCCTTAGACCTCACACTAAAACCCCAAACCTCTCCATCTGCCTTTAAGGTCCCCCAATGCCCTAGATTGCTCAGTCTTCCCAGAAATCCTAGTCTCTGGACCGCATCCCCTTCCCTGGGACCCCAGCAACCCCTTCCCATGCCCTAGCCCAAACTACCGGCCCCAGGTCCCGGTGCCTCCAGCCCCCGGCTGGTCCCTGGTACCTGGCAGGTACATGTTGATCAGCAGGGGCTGGGAGGCGCCGCTCTGTCTCATCGCCGCCAGGGACTGGGTGGTGGGAGGTGTGTGGGGGGGGTGATGAGAGAAGGGGGGGGAAGCGTCAGGCTTTGCGCTCTGGGGCACAGATCCCCGCCGAAGGCAACCGCGGGTGACAAGGAGAAGAAGACGGAGCGGGTCCGACAGGGCCTGGCGGGAGGGGGCTGCCCGGGTGTGGCGGAGGATGGAGGGGGTCCTGGAGCGATGCTCCCAGCTACCAGGCTGCTTGGAACCCTCCGGCCCCCCGCGCGGGCAGGGGCCGCAATTTCCGTTTTAATTAAAGCGCTGCTGCCTCGGCCCCCCGGCCCCCGCCCCCGCCCCTCTTATCGCCCCATCGCAATAAAGTCTCCAACACGCCGCGCCGCAGCCAAGCGCACCCAGCAGCCCCCAGCGCCCCGCAACCCGGGAGACGCGCGGGGGATGGGCCTGGGCCTCCCGCTCTGATCGGGGTCGGGAGCGCATTTCTTTTCCGCCTCCGTGACTCTCAGCAAACAGCGGAGGGGCAGGGTACCCGGCCCCACGTCGGACCCCCGGGGCCACAGCCCCTCCTTCCGCCCATTCCCACCCCCATCCCGGCTCCACTCTCCTCCCCCTGCCTCCCCCCACCCCCGCCCGGGTTCCCGTCTCCAGGCTGCGTTATCTGCATCTTCACTTTTAAATTTCCGCTTCCCTCCCTCTCGCCTGTCGCTCCGCTCCTGGCCGGGCAGCAGTTGCTCCCTTTATCTCCGCCCCCTCCTCCTCCCTGCGCCTTTTCCCTACTCCTCCTCGCTTGCTCTCTACTCCTCCCTAGAGACCCGATCTCCTTCCCTGTTTTCCCTCTTGTTTTGGCCTGTTTCCTGCCTTTCCAGGGCTCCAGGCCTTTAGGCCAGCGCAGAGTCCTCTCCCCCGCAACTTCAAGTGGGTTGACCTTTCTCCCCGTTTCTAGATCTCTCCTTCCTCATCTAGTCTCTTCTATGCCATCCCATTTCCTCTCTCTCTCTCTCTCTCTCTGTCCTATGTCTCTCCTTTTCTCATTCATTTGTTCCTAATTTGTGGCATGCAGTAGGCTCATGATTCCCCTCGTCTTCCCCCTAAAACTATAGCTCTTCCATCCTTCCTCATCCCTTCATCCCAGCCTACTATCCACCCTCACAACTACTCTCATCCTGGTTCTCCTTGAACTACTGGTACCTTGTTCTAGCAGGAGGAGAGGGGTGGGAACAGTGTTATGTATTGTAAAAGCCCCCAACCCAGGGTGGGGGGTGGAAACTGAAATCCATTCCAAAGATGCTGATTGTGTATTAGCAAAGCAGATGTGGTTCCCAGGTGGCCTGGAGTCTCTGTGGGGCTTCCTGACTCAAGAGAGCCTAGCTTAGGAGGGATGCTAGCTGAAGATGAGGCTCTGGGCTAGGAGCCCCGCTGCGGCCATGCAGCGCCTAGTGGTTACTGTCCACATGGACACTGCTTGAGCCCAGGAGGTGAGGAGGCCTGCGACTCCAGGGCACACAGATTGGAGTGGGCAAGTCTCCTGCAGGATCCATGATCCAGAGGTGCCTGATTGAGGATGGCTGGAAAGTCCAACTTCAGGGGCTCAGCAGGGAAGGCCCCTGTTCATTCCTCACTTGCTGTAACTGCTGGAATGTCCATCTTTGCTGATGGAGGGCGCATAAAAGGAGCAAAGGAGGAGTGAGGGAGGCAGAGCCCAGGGGGAAATGGGAGTTCTCAGGACCCCAGAGGATCCTAAAGGAAGAGGGATGGGGCTTCAGGATGTAGATGAAGAATCTGGTGGGGGAGCAAAGATAAGAGATTAGGATGCTCCCTGGGGACCAAACCCCGGGCTTCACAGGAAGGGAGGGCCTTGGCGTGGGGTTGAGGTCCTAATCTTCTTCATACCTTCTTACTTCTTCCCCAGATAGAAAATGAGCAGGAGGTCAGAGCTGAGAGAGTGGGGAGGCAGTGAGGTTCACCCACATAATGCTCTCATCAGAAGGCTGAGACAGAAGGGAGAGATGCTCAGAGGTGGGGGTTTATCCAGACATCCCAGCTCCAGACTGGCGAGGGATCAGGCTCTGTGCCTCTGCCTCACTGAAAACTCAGGTGATGGAGGGGTAGGTGAGCTCTGGAAAGAGTTTGAGAGGTGTCCCCTCCCCTCCGCCCATCCCCAACCCTGTCCTTGGGTCTTGGCTGTGCCTGAAAGGAGAAGACCTCCTTCATCCCCTTTGGCCTTAGCAGAGTGCAGCCAATGGATGAGTCCTAGACAGCTTCTCCTACATCCTCCTCCTACCTGGCTGGGTGCCAGTCCCACAGGATTCTGCTGACCATCAACGTGCCTAGAATGGGAGGAGGTTGGGAAGGTGAAAACACTCAGTTCTAGCCTGGCCTCTGCATCCCATACTCCTTAGTTTCCAGTGTGGGAAGCAGAGTTGGACCCCCGGGTCCAGGAAAACCTAGAGGGTTCATGTTGACAAAGCCTGCAGCAAATATTAGCTCTCTCATCTCCCAGATGGGGACACTAAGACCTAGAGATAGGGAGTGTCCTGTTCAAGTTCACACTGCCAGTCCTTACAGCCATTTTGCTGCCTCCTCCCAGAAGCCACAAACCCTCCTAGAAGGCAGGCGGCTTAGCTGATGGTGGATACTAGATCTCCCTTTGCCCACTGCCTACCCTTGCAAAGCAGGAAGTGGAGAGATAGACTGCTGGGCTCTGAAGCCAGTTTATCTGGGTTCTGGGTTCAACTCCAGCTCCCCCATTTCTTAGCTGTATGACTTTGGGGGAAGTTAGTCCCTTCATCTGTAAGATGGGGATTACGGTACCTACCATACAGAAATACGAGGCTTATATAACCCATGCTGAGCACTCAGACAGGCTCTATATACATTTAGCTATTGTTACTATTACGTAACATCACCCAAGGGGACATTTAGGACCAGGAAGGAACCCCAGGCTCTTCTGGGGCCCAAACAGGTTTAGGGCTCTGCTGAGGCATTTAGCCACAGCTCAGGTCAGCCTCCCCTTAACAGCCTGGATTTGGGGTCAGGAGCCCTGTGTTCAAGTTCTGACTTTGTCACCAGTTAAGTGGATGACCTCATCAAACCTTCTTCCTCTCAGACAGCACAGCTTCATTGGTGAAATGGAAGACGTATGGAAGGTGTTAGGAGAATCAAATGCAACAGGGGCCATGGACTCCAGAACTCATCCAGGTATAAAGCAGAATTCATATTCTACCCAGAATTCTGTCCCTTGCTCCCCCGACCTAACCCTAGGATCCATGGGGGGGGTTGTACTGCAAGGGATGAGGGCCCTATGTTGACTGCCCCAGTGCTTTCCTATACCACAAGCATTTTCAGTGGGTCCTCCTTGAATTCTCGCAACACTGTGAGACAGACAAGGCAGGGATCAGCAGCCCCAGTTTACAGGTGAGGGAATGGAGGTTCAAGGATGCTATATTATTGGGTCCTAGGTGTTCTGACTTCTGGCCCAGGGCTCTTCCTAAGGGAGCAGATGCCTGACTTTGCACAGCTGGACCCTTGAGAATGGCTCAGGTCCAAGTCCGACTGTTCTGCAACATTGCTCTACCTTCTCTGGGCTTGGGTGATGATCTGGGCCACTTCTCCCCATTGATGAGTCCACTAGGGGCTTGAAAACACAAGCATCCCTGAATGACAGAATGAAGGGAGTCCCAATGGCCTTCAAAGCCCTTCTTCTGAGACTAAGGGCATCATTAACTAGGCCAAAGAGGGAACTGGGTAGAAATTGCATGGGTGCCAAGAGCTCTGCTACCACACTCAGCCCCAACATGGCTATGGGCTTCTGCCACCTTTTCAGAATCCAGGCTCATTGTGGTCAGTGGCTATAGGATGGACTTTCCAGCTCACCAACCCTCTGAAGAGAGGAGAGGGAGAGGAAGAATGAAGCACATTCTTTGGAACAGCTGAGAGGAGCATAAAAATGCTTTGTAAATGTTGGAGCTCAGTATCATGAAGAGATTGTTATTCAGACAAAAGGTCTTGGGGCTCCACTTAGAGAAAGTTTCCCTTTTCAAAAGCCCTGAAAGGCAGTGGAACTTCCCACTCATTTATCCTCTTACAGTCTTGCTTCTCTATCAGACAGAGATTTTATAAGCTAGGAAAAGGGTGCAGGCTTTACTCGGATGGATAGGGAGCCAGGCTAGAAGACAAACTCCTGGGGGTTGGAGAAGAATCCAACTGAGGCTCCGCATAGGGTTAAGCAGGTCCTGCTGTTCATGCAGGTGCCTGGCCCAGATGGTTGGAATTTAGCTATGAGCCCTGCAGTAGGACTGTGTGCACCCAGACCAGAGGATGGCAAAGGCACCATGTGTGCTATGGTACACCTGGCCCAAGCTGATGGGCCTTTCTCAAGGAGAGATGTGGGACTGATTGTATTTAACCGGATCCCCAAGATTCTTAACAGCAGTTTTCTCAGCCCTGTCAGGATCTAGCCATATACATCCTAAGCCAGGTTATGCTTCATAGTCAACAGTCCCAAAACCTGAGGGAAGAGTCAGGTCGGCAGGGAAGGACCTGCAGAAGGATTAGGATGAAGATCATAACGCAAGACACCAAGAAAGAGGCAAGAAGGGCAGGCAGGTTCAGGAACCTTTATTGAGGGTCCTCATGGGAGGTGTCAGGGCTGTGGAGCTTAGTGCTGGACTCTTCGAATGGACTGCAGCAGCCCAGTGTGGGCCTGTGTGCCAAATTCACTGTAGTTTCGGAACTCCCCACTGTGCCGGTCCCGCTCCAATACATACTGGTAACCCCGATAGCCTGGGTACTGGTAGGCCACCCACCTAAGCCAGTGAGATCACAGGGGTGGTAAGCAGGCTCTTCCCTCACCCCCACCAATATCCCCCATTAGTAGCCCTCCTTTCTCAGCCCCCAACTCCCAGCTCCAAAGCCATTGCTTCAATTTTCCCTACATGGATCTCTCCTTGCCCTTCCCACTGCTCCAGGTTTTCCTATCACGGTCCTCCCCTGTCCCCTATTCCCACCCTCCATTGCATCCTCATCCATCTTTTTTAAAAAATCCCTTGCTCTATCCTCACATTGGCTCCCTGACTCTTATTCTCCTATTCCCTGCCTCCCCCCAGTCTGTCTCCATCATCTCACTTCCCCTGGTCCCCCAGGCCCCAGCATCTCTACTATGTCTCTAAGCACCCCACCACCTTTCCCAACCCCCCTCCCTGGTCTCCATTGCCTCCCTTCCCTTCTCATCTCCCTTGTTCCAGTCCCAGGACTCACGCTCCAGAGCTGACTTTGAGAGAACCCACATCCTTGCTGGCCCAGCCCATGGAGGGTAGGGATGGGTAGTCATCACTGAGTTCAAACTTGCAGCCCTGGAAGTTATCCCCCTCAAACAGTGTCACACGGCTGTCACTGTGATTCTGAAGCAAAGGAAGGTGGGGGTGGACAGGTCAGGCCCTCCAAAGAGGTATTCACTGATACATTTTCAGCCTCACTCTCCCCATCTAGTCACCCAACACAAGTTCTGCAGACGCTTTGGCTCCACAAATGTTCCCAGAGATCACTCCATCAGGTCCATAGCAGGCTAGGAAGCTGGGATGCTCATAAGTCCCTAGCCTAGTCCCTTCTATGGCTTTGGGTTGAGGTGGTGAGACTCAGGTCAGGTCAGGGCTAGAGGGCATCTTGTAATTTGGACTTATTTGCAGAAGGAAAATCAGAGATTCTGAGAGAAATTTGGCCCATTAACCAAGACAGTTTTCCTAAGGGCCTCATTGACTACTCAATCCCTTGCACAGCACCTTGGGCACAGCCTCTCATAGAGTAAGGCCCAGCTAAGCGGTGCCAGATGGTAGAATCAGAACAGGCAGCCCAGGGCATCAATGTTGGCTGAGTCTAGGCTTCCATAGTCCTAGGGCCTTTCCCTCCTGGAATAAAGAACCTAGGCTGAGTCAGCATTTGCCCTTTGCCCTCTACCTCTCAGCCCCAGGCCTCAACAGTAGGGTACCTAAGTCAGCACAAGTGAGAAGTGAGCTCCTCCTTTCTAGTGATTCATTTGATTCATTGCCAACCCTTCCCCCACATACATACACGCAGAGATTGACCCCTTCTCAACAATGATCCCTGGATTGAGTTCTAGTCTCATCTTCATGTTAACCCTTGTGTCCAGAGGCAAGTCACTTTGCCATTCTGAGCCACATTTCCATACCTGTATATGAGGCTAACAGCAGCCACCCCAACCTTTCAGGACTGTGTGATGGCAGAAGCACTCTCTCACAGGTGTGGACAACATGATGTGAGGAACACGTGGGTGCTCAAGACTGGGTGTGGTGCTGTCCGTGGTGCTGATTTTGGGTCCAACTTACAGGGACTCTTCTGGTTCTGGGAAGTAATGCCACTACCACTCATCTAGGAACTGTGTTTACACATCCCCATACCGTGGATGGACAGACAGCTTTTCTGAGGTGCCATGGTAGGGTCAGGGTCTGGAGCAAGTAGGTAGGAAGCAGAAGGGAAGGGGAAAGCTGTGCTTACTGCGCAGAGCACTGGCCGGAAGGAGAGCAGCTGGTCGCTGTGGTGGCCGCCACTGCCACTCCAGGCACTCCAGCGAGGATAGTCACCTTTCTCCAGAATGAACTGCTGTCCCTGGAAGTCAGGGTACTCAAAGGCCACCCAACTGGGGAAAGATAAAGAAAGCTGGGAGGCATCTGCCCGCAGGCCCACTCCTTCCTCTGCCCCCTGCCTTGATTACTGTGATTGAAAAGACTGAGAAACCAGTCTTTTTCTCCAACCCCATGTCCTTCCCCTGACATACACAACGCATGGCAATATGGCCCCTCTAGAAGCTAAAGACCCTAAATTAGCTGCTATCTGGGGTTTCAGGGATCGAGGCTTCCAGCTTAGCCTCCCCAAGTTGGAAGGAATTTTCCAGCTTCTGAAGCTCACCTACCAAGGTTCCTACCTCGAGGATTTAGGTGCCTGCAAAGGTAGGTGTAGGAACCCCCCAACCTACAGTCACAGCCTGTGGTGGCAACAACCTGCAATAGTCAGAGGCCTCAGCTCTTCCGAGCGCCCCAGGCTCTCAGAGACCAGGACGGCGTGAGAGGAAGAGAATTGGCTTCTTTTGTTACACCAAGTGGAGAACTATCTAACTGCACAGAGAAAAACTCTGGGGAGGAAAAAACTACACTGGGAACGCCTTCAGGGTTCTGGCCGATCCCACGGGGCGCCCACAATGGGTTGCTTCTCGTTTATCCTTTTAGTTCACATGATTTGTCTTGTGGCACATGGGGAGTTCTGGGGAGGCCAAGGGGTTTCCCATGATGGTCAGTCTCAGGGAGGGCCAACAGTCTGGGGCACGGAGGGCTGAGAGCTGAGGTCCCAGGCCCAGAGTCCCCCAATCCAGCCCAGCCGCTCCAGTACCATCACTCACGCGCCATTTTCCACCTTGACTGAGCGCACCCTGCGCAGGCCTCCGCGCTCGGCGATGTTTGCGCAGTCGCTCAACAGCCTGCTGCGACGACCCTGGAAGTCCTCCTCGTCCCAGAGCGTGAGGCTGGCGGGCGGGGGGCCCGGCGCTGGGGCGCTGCTCATTCCGCTGGGGAGAGAAGGGCGGGACCAAAGGTTCAGCTTCTCTCCAGCCCCCTCGCTCGCCCAACCCGGGATGGGGGTGAAGAACGCCGGGCTGGACCGGGGCCGCTAGAGGCTCTCCCTTACCTCGCCCTCCCCCGCCCCGGAGAGACCCCGCCCCGGAGAGACCCTGCCCCAGCACCGAGTATTCACCGGGTGGATGAGCGCGGTACTGACGGAAAATGGAGAGGCTGCGCGCGGGCCTGGCGTGCGGGGCTTTATAATCCGCGTCGCCGCCCCTCCCCGCATTCCGTCCCGCTGGGGTGGGGGGAGCTGAGTCAGCGGGCAGGCTGCGGTCAGTTCTGGTGTCCTCTGGGGAGCCGAGGCCTTTCCCAAATCCACCAATCTGGCCCCAGCTCTCGGGGATTACAATAGAAAGTGCTGAGGCACACGTCCCGCGCCCGCCACAGCTGAGGCTGACTCCGCTTTTTCTTTTTTGGGGGCCTGAGCCGGGCAAGGCGCACCCGACCTCTGGGCAGAACGCGCCCTCCCTGGCCCAGACCCTTAGGGATGGAGGCACCAGGTCACTCTGGGGCCGCCCGGCTGAGACCGCAAATTCTTGACTGGAGGTCGCGGGAGTTCTTCCCAACATCTAAACTCCACCTCTTCTTCAGACCTAGGTCAAGGACTCTCTATTGGGCCACTCCGGGCAGGGGGGGGGGGGTGTAGACACGGCAAGAGACTTTCCTTACACCCTCCCCCCACCCAGTCCTCTTTTTCCTGGAGGATAGGCCCATTGTGGCTCCTTTCCACCCAAGCTTGAGTTCCCAGACCCGGCTCTGCAGTCCCGGATTTCACGCGCCAAGGGGCTGGGAGAAGGCAATGACCAGGACTCACCGCGAGGCGGCGCTGAGCTCAGGGAGAGTGAACCGCCCAAGCAAGGGCGCGGATTTAGGAAGCGCTTAGAAATAATAGTTAACTAGGAAGTGGCTCGCTGTGGTTGGGAGAAAGAATATTTCAACCTTAGCGCCACTCTCCCAACCGCCAGACAGAGCTCCAGGGTCTGAGAGCTCTGGTTGGGAGCGAAGGTCCAAGGCTCTTACCCTCAATCCCAGCGCCCACCCGTTTGGTGGGGAGAAGTGTGGGAGGGAGAGGAGGAGGAGGAAAGGCTTGGCGACCCAAGGAAGGCTTCAGGGAGAATATTTCCTCACATTTTGCCGCGGAATGTCCTCACCATCATAGCTCTCAGTAAGGCACAAAGACTTCTGGCAAAACTGTGAGTTTTCCTGAATGGAGGGGCTATTCCAGCAGAAGTGGAGGGGAGAGTGAGGAGGGAACTAATATTTTGTTGTTTTAATGAGCCAAGTGCTTTCTTTATAGAGTCAACAACAGTCCAGTGCAGCAGGCTTTGGTATACAGACATGGAAACTGAGGCTCAAGGGTGCACCGAGCTTTGTCCAGATTCACAAAACCGGTGTCGAAGCAAGATTAGAATTTAAACCTTTTGACTCCAAAGCCAGTGCTCTTGCCACTCAACCTCCTGTGACTAAATGGACTCATAGGCCAGATGCAGCTACCCCCAGCTCCTGGCAGGTTAGGCATGCTGACCGTCCATCTCTTCTCCCAACTGCCAAAAGCTCATTTCCACCTCAGGGCCTTTGCATTTGCTGTTCCTGGTATCTGGAGTGTCTTAGTCAAAGATTTTGGCGTGCTGGCTTCTTTATTACCCCCTCAGTGATGCTGTTCCTGGCATTTACTATTCATCATATCACCCTGTTTTCTTCTTCTGTTTTTTAAAATGTTATATCTAATTTTGAGAGAGAGACAGAGCAAGAATGGGGAAGGGGCAGAGAGAAAGGGAGATAGAGAATCTGAAGCAGGCTCCAGTTTCTGAGCTGTCAGCACAAAGCCTGATGCGGGGCTCAAACCCACAAACCCGTGAGATCAAACCCAAGGTCTGAGGCTTAACGGACTGAGCCACCCAGGCGCCCCTCACCCTTTTTTCTTTACAGCGTTTGTCACTCTGTAAAGCTGTCTTCTTCATCTTTTGTTTATATGTGTTTATGGTTGTATCGAGTGTGTCCCTTACTAGAGTGTAAGCTCCGTTTAAGGAGGAGGGGCTGTGTCAGTCTTGCTGTTATCTTCAAACCCAGCACAGTGCTGGACACATCGTAGGTGCTCAATAAAACGTGAGTGAGTGAGGCAACAAGGTGGTCAGGCTGGGCCATGTGTCCTTGGAAGGGGGGGAAGAGGTGTAGAGGAAATTACCCAGTGAGAGAGCTAAGGTAATGGTTTGCCCACTCTATCAACTCCCCCCCCCCCCATAAAATTCTAGAGTGCTGAGAACAAGTGCTGGGAGCCACTGGAGCCTCCCTTGGGTCTCTCTTTTCATTGGTAAGGAATTGCTATTGAGGATTGTAAAATGTGTGAAGGTGAATGCCAAGAATAAAGTGCCCCAAAACTGAGGAGTAAAGTACAAGTTAGTACGATTTGAGTCACAGCAAGGACGACCACAGCCAGGCTTTACTGGAGATGGGGTCAGAACCGTGCCCAATCCCCTGATTCCCTACCCTTTGGGGGGGGGGGGGTGGAGAAACACAAATAGGGTATAATTTCCCCAAATCCATAAAGGAGAAATACAAACTATCGAAGGAGGCAAGAGCCAGTCCTGGATTCTTCGTGTCCTGGACCTTGGACTTGGTCTTGCCTGGACATGGTGGGAGGTGAGAACCGAATCTCTCCCTCCCTCCCTCCCTTTCCCTCCCTCCTCCATCTCTATCAGACAATTCTGGATTCGGCCACCAGGGGGCGCGGGCGGGACGCGCTGGGGGTAGCGGGCGAAGAGGGATGCGGGTGGATGAGGGAGTTGGTGGGAGGCTGAGGTCGGAGGGGCGGTGCGCGCGGGTGGCGAGTGCGTCAGGCTGTGCGTCTACGCTGGTCCGTGACGCTGGCCCTGGGTGTTAGGTTCGAGGGTGCGCTGGTGTCTCGCAGAAGATGGACAGTATGCTTGCGGGAGCTGGGGCGGGGGTTCCGGGCGCGGCCCTGAGATTAGGGCCCCACTTAGGTGGGCAGTTTCCAGTCCAGCTGTTGGCCAGACAACCAAATTCTACGGGAGGGGCGCGCGCGTGCGTGCGCGTGGTGTGTGTGTGTGTGTGTGTGTGTGTGTGCGTGTTCACAGGCCAGGGAAGGAGTGGGGAGGAATAACAGCTGAGATCCAAATTAGAATTAGGAATCAGGCTGGGATTTGGGGTGAAGACCCTTTGTGTGAAAAAGGGCACCGCCCCTTTTCTAGTCCTAAATTCTGATCTTGGCTCTGCTCTAAGAAGCTGGGAGGCACTAGCCAGCCTCTTCCCTCCTGTGTACCTCAGTTTCCTCATCAGGAAATTGGTGTGTAGGGCCCATTCATTGCTCCCCCTCGTTCTAGATGTCTGTGCCCAGTCTCTCCAAAAGAGAGGTGGTCACCAAGACCACCAATAGCCAGTTGCCTAGACCTCTCTCAGGGTCCCCACATCCCCCAGACCCCTCCCTGGCTCTGGGCTCAAAGTCATGGAGAAAGGGAAGAATGACTCACCGAGAGGAAGGGGCTGTCGGGTGGCCCTGCCTGGTGTGCTCCAATGGGACTCTGGGATCCCTGTTCCTTTTCTGTGCTATGGACCCCCTCCCAGCCTCCTTTCTCCACTAGGCTGGTCCAGCTCCAGCCCCCCAGCTTCCCCGCACCCAATCTCCTCCTAGCCCTCTCTCAAACCCCAGCAGCTGGTCCTGTTTGTTTTCCCAGCTCAGTTGCTCTCAGAGCTTCCTGAAGGATGGATGCACAGGTGGCTTTGTTTGCCAGCTCAGCACCCTCACCCCTACCTCCTCCACATCCCTGGCCTCCGCCTTTGGTCATGGAGGGGGAAGTTAGACCAAAAAATGGTGTCCCCAGATCTACACCGCCAGGAGACCTCAAGATCTCATAGGGATCTCATCACCCTCAAAGAACTCCCTACCCCCACCCTATCCAGTCCTTCCTTTCTTATGAGGACTTTCAGTCCGGAAGAGAAATCTTCAGGGCCACCTTCCTCACGATTCTACAAAAACACTGATCTCACAAGGCACCTTAAGATACCACAGACAAACCGGCAGACTCAGTCCTGTATTCTCAGGACCTGTGAGGCCCTCGCATCCCACTCAGATCCCTATCCCATATGGGGACATGCAGATCTGGCAAAGAAACCCTTAACCTGATGCTGGGCTCGCACCCAGGTCTCTATCCCATATAAAGGCCCTGAGAATACCCAGGGACATCTCCCTCACGTAGAGACCCATCCCTGAATAGGACTTCTCAGTATGGCTGGGCAGCTTAGAAGCAAGCACCCAGTGGCCAAGGTCCTCTCAAGTTGGCTCGCTCCCATCCCTTACCCCTCATTTCACTGGGAAATCAGCCAGGGCTTTTGGTGACTGAAGATGCAAATTCTGTGAATGAGGCCCTACCTCCCCAGGTCCCACCACCAGCCTCTCCTTTGCGGCCCCACTCCCTTACCCTCTACCTTCCCCCAACCCCCCTCCACTGTTCTGGAGCCTGGAACTGGCAGAAGAGCACCTTCCCTGGGGCTGTGAGGTCTGGTCTCCTGGGAGACAGAGATAACTGAGTGAGAGATCAGTTCAACTCAGGCAGGGTCCAACAGCTGGCCCAAAAGAGGGGGAGTCCTCCGGGGGTGGGAGCCCCGCCCACATACCCAACGTCTTACCCTGCTAGAAACAGAGCCCCTCTTCTCTGCCCCTCAGTAGGGTGCAGAGATGGTTACCATCCAGGGAAATGGGAGGCAGCTCCCACTACCACCCGCTCACCAGACGCAAAGCCATGGGGCTCACACGGGGCAGCAGGGAGAGGGCACATGCATACACGCACTCACGCAGTTACAGGCACACAGATCCCGCAGGCATCACATGTGAACACTCTCCTAGGATTCAGTAGACCCCCTCAAAGTCACACTCATTTATGGGCACTGTTCATGCACTTATTCCTCAAATGTTTAATACAGTGTGCTGTGTGGCACTCTGTGCTGGGTGGTGGAGTCACACACAAGTACGCCCTTCACTTACACATCCACATATTCCATTCCGCGGCCACGGAGAGAAGGAGAGAAGGTGTCTCAATCACCCGCCCATGATCATACAGACACTGAAGGATTAAGAGTGTTCTGGAGTCTTGCACTAACGCCTGGGTTCAAATCCAAGCTCCCCTGCTTATAAGCTGCACTCCTCAGTTTTTTCCTCTGTAAAATGGGAACAATGGTCTTAAAAAATGTTGTGAAGATTTAGGTGCATGTAAAGCACAGAACTGGCATACCGTTTGCGCCCAATAAAAGTTAGCTGCTCTGTCATTGTGGTTGTGGTTATAACTGGCTCTGCGGCAGGGTTTCCCCCGCCCCCCACACCCGCGGGCTGAGCTGGAGTGGAGGGAGGAGTCAGGGCAGCAAGCACAGCTCTGGGATCTGTGTCCCCTTTTCCACACCGGCCTTGTGGGAGCCAGCCTAGTACTCAGGAAGAAGAGCCTTCCTGCCTCACCCCATCCAAGCTGCTCTGCCCATGATCTCAGTTTGAAAAGGTTGGGGAGGGGGCAGGTATCTTAATTTTCTTTGTTCTTGTTCAGGCCTCTGGTCTTCTGGAAAGAACACTTGAAAGTGGAAGGGGGGGACCTGACTTAAGTCCGGATGCTTTTCTGGCTCTATGGGTGCCCTTGGGCAGGTCACTCCCTCTCTTGAGGCCCCAGTTTTGTACTACCTGCTGACCCTGGAGGGGCCTCCCAACCCTGACTGCTGTGATCCTGTGATGCCTCAGGAAGACTCCCTCCCCTCCCCACCCAGCCTCTGCACACCAACCCCCACACTTAGCCAGAGTGAGGGGGCGAGTTGCCAAGGTCGCCATGGGGACTAATCTCTAAGAAGGTCAGTGAGGCTCTGGTTCTGCCTTGGCCGGATGGGGATTAGCACCTGGGTATGAGCCCCCCCCCACCGGCCCTGTGCTCCCAGGTCCCCTGACTCTCACATAGACCCTGGGCAGCCTCCGCACGCACCCGCACCCAGAGGTTCCAAGGCTGAGCAGGCTGGTAGGGGGTCGGTCAGCTACCACAGCTGTCTGTTTCTCCAGCTGTGGCCGAGACAGAAAAGGGGAGAGATGGAGTCAGACCCAAGCCCCTCGCTGCTCAGTGTCCAGCGGGGCCAGAACCTTGCCCCTCTTCGCCTTTTGCCTTTTAATGAGTCTCTCAAGAGAGGAATACCAGCCCCACCCCCAGCCCTGGCTGTAGAGCCACGGTCTCTCTCCTCTCCTGGGGGTAATTTCCCTGCAATGTGAGGATGGAAGCTGTTTTCCCATAGTGGACCCTTACCTCCACAGACACTGTGCCTTCCACCTCTGGTTACCCTGACCTTTGACCTGGCATCTTGCAATCTCTCCATCTCTCTGAATTGTACATCTCCTGTTATGTCACGTTGCCTCTGTGTCTCTGCCTCAGTCCATAACCTCTGATTTCTCTCTGGTTGTCTCTGTCCTCTCTCTAGCTCTGGCTGTCACATGGGGGTGATGAGAGGGCTGCAGCCTCTCCAGGTCCTGAAATCTCCCGTGTGTCTCACAGCCCTTTGGGCTGCACCCTCTGTCCATCCTTCTGTCCTGCTTGTGTTTTCTGTTCTCCTCCTCCTCCCTTCCACATTTCTCCTCCACGCTTTTCCCTCCCACCGCCGCCCGCACTCCCACTGCTCAGTCCCTCTTTCCGCTTCCTCCACTACCTGTCCCCTCCCCCGCCTGGGGTGCTGACAGGGATGACAGGAAGCAGGCATCGGCTCGGAACGGGAAGGGGGAGGGGTAAGGGGACCGCTCGAACACCAGCTGCTGAGCACCCCCCCCCCAAGCCCCGCACCTGCAGGCCTGCCAGGCGCCTGGAGTCCCCGCCCCTGGCCAGGCAGGGAGGAGGGACCTGGACGAGAGGCCCGTTCCCTGGCCCCGGTCTGGAAATGTGGGTCTTGGGGACTGGGGATGGAGTTCTGGGGAAATTAGGCCCTTGGGGGAAAAGGCAGTGGCTCTCAGTCACAAGGGCAGACCCTGGCCTCATTCTTCCCAACCTCCCCCCTTAACTGTGGGGGGCAGTCATTCAGGGGGAGATCTCTTCATTGTGCAGCCCCAAGATCTGGAATCCCAGCCAAAGGTGGGGAGTTCTCACCCCCGTCTATGATTAAGGAGGGGAAGAGGAGGCCCTCAAAGACACAGGGAAGATGTGCCAGTCCCACGTCAGGCCCCAGCAGGCAAATCATTCAGTGCCAGGCAAGGAGCAGGCCAGAGGCTGGTCAGGGAGGCCAGGATGGGGGACTGCACACATCCCAGCCTGGGGACCCATGGATACCCCCTCCCTAGGGCTGCTGCAGTCCACCCACTCCCAGAACTGCCTGGAATCTGTCAGAGCCATCTCATCCCCTCCCCCTCCCTTTCTCTGGGCAGAGGACTCAGCAGATCCCGCGGGGCCTGCGGGTAGTTGGGTGGGGGTGACAGTGGAGGGGGGACAAGTGGAGGAGACAAGCACCTCCAGAAGCATCCAAAATGGAGCTGGAAGGGACCCGTGACTCCTGACCCTCGTTCTCTCTCACCGGGGGCTACCTCTGCCTGGGGGTACAGTTCCTACCCCATGATGCTTCCTCACCCTAAGGGAAAACTGTGGCTCCTTATTGGTGTCCAAGGAGGCTTCCCTCCACCTACAACCTTCTCTCTGGGGCTAGACCAGCATCACCATCAATTTTGAGAGAGGAGCAATGATGACGAAACAAACGCCTGGAGTGCAAGGACAGAGACTCAGCTAAGGGCTCAGACTGCCCTCAGGCTGTGTGTGGATCCCTCAGTTCCAGACTCTCCAGGCAGGAGGCCAGGGGTCTAGGGCAATCTCCATCCCCCTCCCTCATGTCAGATTTTAGCACTCTGACTCACTGCAGAAGGCGGACCCGTCTGTCCCAGGTTTGGTTGTGGCTAATGACCCATGCACTCCCGCCTAAGATGAGGGCCACTGAGACCCACCCTCACCCCCAGCTGCATGAAACAGAAGACTTTGGGATTATGAACTTTAAGAAAGGTGGTGGGCTGTGGTGCCTGGGTACCCCATCTGGCAAGGCCTACCAGACCCCATTCATCCTTTTCAATCTGTCTGTCTGTCTGTCTGTCTCAGACATTGGAAGACGGAAAGAAGGGCCAGGGAGACGGCAGGGAGCAAACCCTCAGGAAGTCAGCACCAACAGATGTGGTGGCGCAGACTTGATCTTCATCTGGTTCTAGCTCCCCCACCCAGATTTCCCACACCTCACAGCTACAGTTCCAACCCGGTGAGGGCCTCCAACATCCCAGGTCAAGTGGGTCAGCATTATTGCTAGAAGCCCAGGAGCCAGCATTTGGGGACTGGTGAGGCCCTTGCCCAAGGCCAAACCAACCCCTCTGAGCACACCGGAAAACCGAGGAAAGGCTGGGAAATGACTTGCCCAAGGCCAGAGTGGTCGCAGGGACAGAGAGGGGCTGGAAGCTGGGTTTCCACCTTCAGAAGGGCTCCTGTTTCGGCCACAGCTCCCTATGCCACCCGGTGGAGCCTGCTCGGCCGGCCCATATTACCCGGAATCGAGCCGGGCAGCCCTGGAGTTGCGGGCGGGATAAGGCAGGGCGGGCGGGGCCGGATGGGAGCCGGATCTTCCCCGGGGAGCGGCGCACGGCCTCTCCGACCCGTATGGCGGCGGCGGCGGCGGCGGCGGCGGCAGGTGCCTGCGTGGCGGTCTGGCCCGGCCCCGGGGCAGGTGCTGAGAGGCCACCCCTGCCTCACGCGAGCCGAACGAACAAAACGCTCAGGTCCGGTTTGTGCGAGGGGCTCGTCGCGGGGCGGGAGCGGAGGGCCCGGGGCCTGGCCGTGGCCCTTGGTGATCTCCTGGTCCTGGTCTTCGGCAAGCACAGTGCCACACAGCGCTCCGCTAGCCGCCGCCCTCACCTGCGCGCATCTGCGGCTGACACGTCGCCCGCCGAGGCGGCCACCGCAGGTGTGCACCTGGCCCGCCCCTTCCTTCCTGGCCACCCTTCACCTGGCCAGGCCGTGCTTGGCTTGGTCCCCAGCCCACTCCCAGGAGCTTGTGCGGGATCCTGGGCTCAGCGCGCTCTTATACGGCCTGCTCAGTCCCCGCCCCTAGTCACACACACACACACACACACACACACACACACACACACACACACCTGTCCGGGCGCCCGTTTGCTCCGAGCAAATATTGACTCAGAGGAGGCGGAGCGCCCCCACCCCCTCCCCACCCCCGCTTGGGCTCTGGGGCCTGAGCTCTTTGGAGGCCTTGGCCGCGGGGTGGAGGGGGGGGGTGTCCGGGACCTGGGCGCCTCTGGAACAACACCAGATGTCACTTTTCCACCCACCTGCTTCTGGGGGGGAGGAGCAGAGGCCAGAGGCTGCCGGGAGGAGGTTAGGGGGAGTGGGAGGGGAGGTGGGTATCCTAGGGGACGTGGGACACCCCCTGGGCTGGGGATTCAGATTCACGATGGGAATCGCTTAATAGGGTCTGTGGCCTGCTAGCTGTGACCTCCACCCGCGTCCCAGTGTCTAGCTCTTAGCCCTCCGCGACATGCCTTGGTTTCCTTTCCTTCTCAACCTCTTAGCAGAGTCCCAGGAGCCCGGCAGATGCAGAGAAAGGACTGGCGATGGAGGGACCCAGCCTCGGAGCAGGCGCAACAGGGAAAGGGGAGGGGTGGTCACCTCGCCGCGCAGCCACCTGCTGCGCGCACTAGGCCCGGTGCTCAGTTTCCTGTCCACCAGGCTATGCTGAGGCAAAAGCCAGCTAGGCCCTGCCCGAAGCGCCCTCCACTGGCCAAACCAGGTCCAGAGCCCAGCAGAGAGCGGCGGGAACTCGTGCCCAGCTGTGGTGTGGAGCGGAGAGGCGCAACCTCCCAGCACCCAGGTCTGCAACGAGTCGCTGCAGTCCACCTCGACCGCTCCAACCATCTCTCCCTCCCAGAGCGCGCGCAAGAATTCCTCCCGCGTCGGGGAAATAAAGTTAAAGCAGATACAGGGGGGGAAAAAAGGCCAGATGTTTTACTGGCGGGGCGATGGAGAGGGGGGTCTGTAGGGCAGCAAGTCCGTGGGGCTGGGCGCTGACACCCGCTGAGTGTTGGTAGAGGACGGCACCACCAGGCGGGGCACCTCTGCTTGGTGCAGCCCGAGGGATGCTGCCGCCAGCAAGTCTGGAGTCGAAATCCTGGAAGGCAAAAAGCCCCAGAAAGGCGTTGGAGAGCTTAGGGCCGAGCCTGCCTACCCCTGCCGCCCCTCGCGCCCTTCGGGCGCAGTCGGCGCCCCCACCTGGAAACGCTGAGCGGCGGCAGGGCGATGACGCGCGGCCGGGAGGTGAGCACCACCTCCCCGCGGCTCGCCTCCACCAGGATGTTCTGGATCATGTTCTCCAGCAGCGCCTCCTGCAGGTTGGCAAACGCCGGGAGACTGCGAGTGGCGGGGACAGGGGTGTCAGCACCGTCGTCTATGGCGCTCGCATCCTCCGCAGGCCACCTCTGTGCTGTACACTGTGTGCCCTGTGCTTGTGGATTCTCATTTAACTTCCTGCCCTTCCAACACTATAAGGCATCCTTGTCCCGATTTTACAGACCCTCAAATTGTGGCTTAAAGGGACGAAGTTGCCAAACGTCACACTGACTGGTACCAGTGGTGAAATCCGACCCCGGCAATTGTAGGCCCCCTCTCAGGGCCAGGTTTGGGGAAAGGCATCCAGCGGTGGGAGGGTGCCCAAGGGACCAGGTGGGGCCTAAGGAATCCCAACAGGGACAAAAAGCAGCCCCAGAGCAGCCCCAGCGGGAGGACCTGCCAGAAGAGGTAGTGCTTTTAACCCATCTAAGTGACTTCAGAGACCAGAACTACCCCCCTGGAAGTGATGTGCTAGTAAATGTTAATAGCCGGGTCTTGGAGGGAAAAAGTAAAGCTCAGATCACCATTCTGTAAATACTCCCATGAAGGCCTTCAGCTACCAGCGAGATGGGAGTGAACCCTGAGCTGGGAAAAGCCTTGCACATAGACAGAGGCTGGCCCCAGCTCACCACTGCCTCCCGGGATCCTTCTGTACACAGCTGCCCTCCAAACCCTTGCCTGGGTCTGGCTTCTCACCGGCTGATCACCTCCTTCTCATCCTGCTCTTGCTCCTCCTTCACTATGACCTTCAGCTGCTGCTGCCACCGCCATTTCAGGGATTCCTGGGACAGGTGCAGCTGTGTGGGCTCAATCACCATCAAGGGCAACTTCTCTTCCTTCTCCACCTCCTCCACCTCCAGCTCACTCTTGACTGTCTCCTCCACCTCTTCGATCTCCTCCTCTTCCCCCTCTTCCTCCTCGTCCTCCTCCAGCTCCTCTTCCTCTTCCTCTTTGCCTGTCTCCTCCTCTTCCTCCTCTTCTTTCTTCCCCAGCCTCAGTTTGTCCTCCTCCTGCTCCTTGGCTTTGTCTTCCTCCCAGCTGCTGGAGGATGGAGACAGGACTGGCACTAAGCGTAGGCTGTTGTTCTGGGCCATGAACTTGGCTGACTGCTCACTCCAGAACTGGCAGAAGTAAGGTATCTTCTCCACCAGGCTTTGGTCCACCGCCTCATGGAAGATCTTGTCTTCTAGCAGACCCCTGCATGGCAGGGAGGAGGAGAAGGTCTTGCACCCCGCTGTGGGGCTCTGGCTTCAGTGTTCCCCAAGGGACAGTTCCTGCCTACTATGTCTACAAATGGGTGCTGGGGGGGGATCCCTTAGTTGCCTCCTCCATCCCATCTTTGGAGGAAGGCACCTCTGGGCCCCATAGAGTCTTAGAGGCAGAGCCAAGAGGTCAGAATCACACAGATAAGAGACAGGAGCTCTGGGTAGACAGTGAACTGGCTTGGACCTTGTCTACCAGCCATAGACAGCACAGGACTCAGGATCCAGCCCTGAGGCTCCATTAGAGCTGCCTTATCTGGGGCCACCAGTGGAAGGACCTTGTAAGGAAGTTCTACTTTTCAAGAAAGGAAGGGACTTCAGGGCCCATAGGTGGACCCAGAGTTGGCTGAATGAGCACAAAGAGATGAGGTGGTGAGGGTCCAGGGGCGGAGGTCACCTGATGATGGTGGTGAGACAGTCAACCAGGAGCTGCTTCTTTTGCTTGGAGACAGGGGCCCACTGGTCAGGGGATCCTTCCTCAGAAGCCTCCAACTCTTCCCTGGGGTATTTCCTCTTTGGCAGCTCCCTGAAGCAGGCCGTGACATTCTGAGTGGCCTGGGCAAGCCACCATGCTAGGGGTGGGGTCATGAGCAATAGTGGTGGCAATGCAGTCATGAGGACATAGATAACCTTGGGGCATCCCCTGGCTTTGGCCCAAATGTAGTGCTACTGTATTTGGGGAACCAAGCCCAAAATTGAATCGGCACAGGATCTGGAGAGGCCCCAAGCTGGCAAGGGAAGGAAGGTGGTGGGGCAGGAGGCCTGGGAGGGGGTTCCCCAAGGGGCAGAGACCCCTCCCTCCCTGAGAGTTCACCGGTGCAAGAAGTGTCGGGGAAAGTCGGAGAAGAAGTTGGCCAGGAAGTAGTCGGTGGCGTGCGCACGGGCAGTGAGGCCCAAGTACAGTATGCCTGGTGAAGGCAGCTGGGGACATAGCCAGCGTGGCTCCTCTTTTGAGATCTTAAGTTTCCAGCTGGCAGGCCGGTTGAGAGGCTGCTGATTCTTGATGGAGGGCAGCGTCTTCGGAAAGGGGGAGACATGGATGACAGGGGTTTGGGGACTTCATTCCCATCACCGATGGGTCCCTAGCCCCTAACCAGGCCTTTAAGGCCAAATAGGGATGTGACCCCTCCCTTCTAGGAGGCTGGGCCAGCAGTTGGAGGTATCTCTGGAAGTAAACAAGGGTCTTTCAATTTATCCCAAGGAGATGGGGCTTAAGACCTCACCTTGTACTTCCTCACAAGTTCACAGGCTGTACAATATGCCCTTCTCTGTGGAAGCAAAGAGACCCATGCTTAGGATATAAGAAACCTAGAGGGACTCCCCTATTCCTACCCTTCCTGCTGACCCACGGAGGGCCTAAAGCCAATGCAGGGATCTGCTGTCCTCTTGATCCCACCCAACTCCCAGCCACACCCTTTTCCAGGACCTTCCCTAGGGAAGTGCAGCCTGCAAACAAGGAAAATGAGATTACCCAACTGAAGGAAAGAAAAAGGACATGCCACCAAACACGTGCAGGCTGTCCCAAGGGTGTGTGTCCTTGTGCCTTGGAGCTTTGTGATTTGGTGTGATAAGGAAATGCTCTGCCTCATTAAGACTGAATTCGGAAATCCTTTATCCCATACCCTCAAGACATGATATGCATTCACAGTTGGGCCAGAGCTTCAGAGAGGGGTTCAGTGTGGTGAGCCCAGAGGTGATCAAGGTGCAAGAATACCAGCACAAGGGGGGCTGCGAAACCAGAGGGAGAACTAAGATGGATGTTCAGTCTCGTGTTTATTATTGGTCTCCTCCTACAAATACTAACAGCCGTGTTCAGTACATGCTTACCTGGTGCCAGGCACTGCTGAAGGCACTTTTCTTGTATTACCTCATTTAATCCTTACAACAATGCTGCAAAGCAGGTACTATTTTACTTGCATCCAAAAATATTTTTTAAACTTTCATTTTTAAACTTCTTAATATGGAAATTTTCGAATGTATAGGAAAGTGGAGAGAATATACAAAAAAGTCCTCCATTACCCACTACCCAGCTACATCAATCAGTAGCTCATGGCTAATCTTGTCTCATCTGGGCCCCACCTCTGGATTATCTTGAAGTCAATCCCAAATGTCATATTATCACTATTTTACAGTTGAGGGAACTGAGACATTAAATAGCTTGACCAAGATCCCAGAGCCAGAAATTATCAAAGCCAAGCATCAAAACTCAGCAAATTGTCTCCAGAGTGTGCACCCGAAATCACTATGCCGCACTGTCTTCCAGCAGAGGGTGAGCTCTGACTTGTTTCCTCTGGGTCCCAGCATTTAGCAGGTACCCATTAAATACTGGGGCTACATGAGGCAGGGAATGGTCAGCCAGGCTTCTGTACCCAGAAGAGAGTCTCTTGGGGAGATGCTATGTTTTGTCTAATGAAACAAAGCTAATCTAGGGCAGGCTGGCCAGTTTTGCCTGTAAGACTACCTCAGATCACTACCTCTGACCCTTCTGGTAAGGGGATCAGATCTGTGGTGTTCAAGGCCCACTCTGGCCTCCTCACCTTTACTTTCTTATCTGTGATGGTGAATTCCACTTTCTGCCGCACCTCCTCACTCTTCCACTCTTGTAGCTCCTTATGGTACTGATTCAGGAGCTCCTGTTGGTGCACCTGCAGCCCAGGATGAAGAGAGTGAAGGCCAAGGTCTGGAGGGTCCGTGTGCTGTGGGCCCCCCACTTCTCCAGGGACTGGCCCCTGCCTCTCTCTGGAAGTCTGGGGACCTCAAACTCACCCCACACCTGAGGACTGGGAGCTGTGCTCTGTCCCAGCTCCTTTCTGGTGCTGGTCCTACCTTGCACACTAGGTCGATGCTGTAGAAGCTGGCATGCACTGAAGCCTTCAGGGTCACCACAAATGGGATTGTTTCTTCAGGAGCCAGCTTCCCTCTCACAGGACTCACAGACACCTGTTTGTTTGGGGAAGAGTTTTCTGAAGCTTTGCAGGGATGGGATGGGGTGGGTAGGACAAGGTGGTGTGGGGTGGGTTGGACGGAGTGAGATGGTGGGACAGGATAAGGTGGGATGGAATAGAATGGGGTGGGATGGAGTGGGATGGGATGGGGAAGGGTGGGGTGGGGTGTGGTCAAGTGGGGGTAGAATGGGTAGGATGGGGTGGGGTGAGGTAGAGTGGAGAGGATGGGATGGGGTGGGACGGCGGGGTGGTCTGGGGTGGGATGGTGAGGGACCGTGAGGTGGGATGGAGTAAGATGAAACAAGATGGGATAGGATGAGGTAGAATAGGGTGGGTCTAGAGCCCTGCTAGAGGTTCTGATTCTGTGGAAACCGGGGACTCTCACCTCCCCAAAGTCTAGAGACTTCAGCTGCCACTCAAAGACAATGGTCTCATTCTTGGAGATGTTGTTGAGAAACAAAAGGCGGCTGCACTTGCTCTGCACAGGAATGTTTCCCAGGGAGATATGAGACTGGGACAGGAAGACATTCTGTTGGTGAAGACAACACAACAGCCACCTTGGGAGGTGAAGGAATAATAATCATAGCAACTACTACCAGTTACTGAGTGCTTTCAACAGGCCAGGTACCATGGTAGGCAGTTCACATGCATGTGATCCTCACCATGGTCCTGTGATATAGGTATTATTATTGTCCCCGTTTTACAGATGTCCTGCTAAGGTTTAGAGAGCATAAATAATTTTTCCAAAGATCTCTTACAGGCACAGCTGGAATAAATCCAGTCTCCCTCTAAAGCCTATGCTTTCGACCATTAAAATAAGCTTGGAAGGTCTGAGAAAGGATGGCTGTAAATTAGTGGGGGGATCAGCTGTTGACTTCTTCACTGGGGACAGAACAGTAAGGTGTCTGGAAATACTGAGGCCACACGGAAAGGGCACTTTCTCTCTGTCCAGAGCCTGAGTGCCTCCAGGGCTAGGACTTTGTCTGGCTCTTCTTTGTGTCCTTAGGGCCTTCATAGTGCTTATCATGAAGTTAGGGTCCAAAAAGTGGAAGGGTGAACAGGCAGATGTATGGGCGAATAGTGACTGGGTGACTGCATTGGAGGATGGATGGTTACATGGATGAGTAAATGGGCATGTGGGTCAATGGGGAGAGATGGATGGCTGGCTGGATGAATGAATGGGTCAGACCTCCCAATAGTGAGATGTGTTTGAACTAAAGGTGGTGTTACTGACCCTAGATATCTTATAGCAAAATCCATCTAGGTCCAGGGGAGGGACTGTTCTATATGAAGATAATACCTCACAGCCCTAAAACGGGAGAGCTTCCTTCTACCCCTTCCAGTATCCCCATCCCCATGCCCAGAGAAGAGGGCGGGATGCAGGGCCCTTGCAGCAGGTGCAGTGGCTTGAGCAGGAACTCCTGTGGGCACTAGGTGGCAGGGTAAGCCTCTCTTCAAACCAGTGGTGTCTCCTAAATCTGGAGGAGGGTTGGTTCCAGGTTTCACCTCTGCAACCCTCCCTTCTCACCTCCATCACAATTCCTTCCCAGCTTCCCCATCCCTCCAATGGCCTCCCTGGGCCCTAAGGCTCCTCCTAGGCCTCAGGCCTTCCTATCTTCCTTCCCCCTACCTGTCCAGGAATCATCAGCCTAGAATGTATGGAGTCGTTGTCCCAAGAGGAGATGTTGTGGAAGGGGGCTGTGTCCTGCATGACATGGGAGTCATAGCCCACTCCCTGGAAGTGGATGATGGCTGAGTTCCATCCTAGGATGTGTATGGGCACATCCACCTGGGAAGTTAGAAGGGTTGGGAAGGGACTGGTCAGAGCAAGGCTTGCTGAGGAGGCCAACCCCAACCTCCACCCTCAATTAGCCCAGGCTGCTGCTCACTGTGTAGGTCTTGGCCTCAATCGGTGAGAAGATCCACAAGACCTGAGCGGTTGTGCCTGGCTGGATCTCCCCTTGGGGGTTGAGGCAGCAGAAGATGGGGTGATCAAAATTGTTTTCCTGAACCTGAGACAGGACGTTGGTCTGGATCTCATATGTCACAGGCACTGAGCCACCGTTATATAGCTCATAAATCTGTAGGTGGGGGCAGAAGAGTGAAGTCTCCACATCAGCTCAGGGCTGCAATGCAGATTCCCTGGGATTCTATGTCCACTATAGGAGGGCAGGTTGATCTCCATGATGTCACCCTTACAGCCCAGAGCTCCCTAACTACCTTGGGTTTCTCTTGTGGCTTGATCACCCAAGAAGTATGTAACTGTATTTTCAGTCTGTGACATTTTAGGATATTCTGCAACCTTTATTTTTTTCCCCTCTAAGTTTACCTTTGTCAAGGCATAAGGGGACTCTAATGCTTGTGTCTCTAGTATTGGAATTTATAGAACTGTCCATGCATGCACTCTTCACTCTTCAGCATTTTCTAGGCTCTCTTTCTAATCATCTGTGAGGTTGCCACTTTCCACATTGGCCATTAGCGACAGTCCTGCTTAAAGGCAGATAAGGGAGCGTAAGGAAGGTATAAGGTTCCCCAAGGCTAACTCTAAACTGTGGGAATCACAGAATGTCCTGGAAGAAACCAGAGATCTTCTGGTCCAATCCTTCATTTTAAGATGAGAAAACGGAAGCCAGAAAGAATAAGCAGTTCATCTGGATCTAGGTCTTGCCCCCTCATCTTTCTCAGCACCCGCTCCTGAATATGCTGATTTTATTCTCTTGCTTGGGTCACCTTCTGAGCTTCAGACCTGGTATCTAACCTCTGCCTGACAAGCCCCACCCTCCATTGTCTCATTAGGTATCTACAATTTGGTAAAAAACCAAAGTCTTCACTACAAAGCCTATTTCTACAGGCAGTGTATCTCCTTTCAGTAAATGCTCAAAGTAGGAATTCCCAATCTTTCCTTTTCTCCCACTTTCCCAGTCTGGCCCCAACAAGTCCCAAAGTTCCAGCCTCCAAAATGTAAATTAAATCTGTTCATTTCCATTTCTGCTGCCCTCTTGCAGGTCCAGACTGCCATCTGTCACCATCTCACGAATGACAGAGGAAACTTGGCCATGGTTGTGGAGATTGGTTGGAGGCACAGTTGGGTCTCCCGGCTCCAAATCTGGGGGCATATTCCATTGTCTGTGTTCAGGGCCACAGGGGAGTGGTCTAGTCTCTCTGGAAAGCTCTCCAGGGGGCACAAGAGTCTTTGCCTTCCAGGAAGCCAGTAGGATAGAGGGTGTATAGGAAATCAAACAGATCTCAAGGCTCAGGGTCCCTCTGCCTCAGGTCCCTCAGAAAGCCCATTCCTCTGACCCTAGACTGGATGACCAGAGGCTTCTGCTCAGAAATACAAGGACTTCTAAAAAGTTAGAAATTTCTCAGCTGTAACATGTTTAGGAAAATACTATGTCCCCCTCTGGGAGATTTCCAATGTACATTTTCAGAGCAAAGGAACCCAGTTCCTTCCAATTAATAAAGAAAATTCTATAGCCTTACAAGGATTCACATTTGTTTTTCACACTCTAGAAAGAGGTCGTTCTTGGAACAGTGATTTTCAAATTGGGGCTGAGACCTATTAGTGAGCAGGCCAGGAAACTAATTTAGCAGGTCGTGTCCAGTGTGTAAGAAATGGAACACTTTGCATGTAGTAGGGTACATATTGATTTGTGATACTCTGTTTCAGTTGGTATGTGTATATATGTACTTACTGGGTTATTATCCAAAATACATTAATGTGATTCATGGTCAAAGAAGTTTGAAAAATCCTGTGCTAGAGGAGAGAACCCTCGGCTTTTGCAGGGGAACGAGGCCTTGACAGAGGACTTAGCACTAGGCACTAGGAAGCAGAAACCTCTTGCTTTGGCTCTCTCCCAATTGCCCAATCTCAGGGTTCGACTTTGTAGCCCCACCTGGTAGAGTGAAGACTTCCAAAAGGCAGGGTCTTTGTCACCCTGTAAAGGTGACAATGCTTAGGCTTCTTGGTAACCAGGACCATGTAGACTACTGACCTGCCTTGGGGGCAGCCTGTCATCGATGGGGACAGGGATGAACTGGTGGCTAGTGGAGGTGAAGTGCACGTACTTTTGCTCCAGCTTCACTGTCACGCCTATGAAATTTAGCTGGAAATAGAAAGCCCATGAGTAGCATCCTTCCCTGGGAGGAAGGAAAGCACACAACAGAGAGATCTGGACCCTAGCTCCCCGGGGGGAGCACAGTTCCCTGATCCTCTCTCTGGTGTCCAGGACAGGAGGAGGTCTAGGGTCTCACCAGGATCTCACGGCCATAGGACACCTTGAAGAGCACTGGGAGGCGATCAGTGCCAACGAACTGGTGGCTGGAAGGGAGGAGACAAGTCTGGGATGAGTCATTGAGCCCTGGCACATGCAGGAGAGCCAAGCACCTGTGACTTTGAGGCAGCCGGCCCCTGGGAACATGTGAAAACCCGAGCTGTGATGGGACAAGAAGAAAATCAAATATCCCGGCCAGGTGGGTGGGCAGGGTCCTCCCAGGGTAGCAGTCACTTAGGGTACTGTGGAATCACAGAGTGCAAGGCCAAGGTCTTCCAGGAGCCAAGGGAAAGGGGGATCTCCAGGATCAGAAGTGTAAGGACCGGCGTGGGAGGAGCACCTGTATTTTAACTCCACCATCTGCTCTTGCCCAGGACCTAGGCTCCCAGCCTTGGGGCTGATGGAGAATATGCAGTTGTCTTGTACACGCATTTGGTGCAGCTCGGTGCTGTCAAACTCTGCTTGTTCAGCCCACAGCTCCAGGTCAATCTGCTGGTCACTTGGGAAGAGGAACGCCCTGGGAGAGGGTGCAGAGCAGGACGGAAGCCTCTTATTAACAGAGAGGCGGGACCCCTGAGCTCCAGACGGGATGGATGGAGGTCTCCCCTACTCCCTCCCCTGATTAGGTAAGCCAACCCATGCATGGCTGAGCAAACGTGGCTACGGTGGGTTCTCATTTCATAATGGCCCCCAAACCTGGGAACAGCAGCAGGTCCCTGGTGACTAAATGCAAAGTGGATATCAGGGCTTCCACTGTGGGTGACAGGGGTGGAGAGGGAGTGCTAGTGTAGGTGGGTAATTTTGAGCTAGTTAGCCACTAACCCTGGAGGGGTTGGTGTGACACAGCTCTTAGGAAGGGCCATTTGAAGCACCTAAAAATGCCAGCAGCACCAACCAGAGGCCCCCAAGAGGAAGAATGCCCAGGACGGCGTGGGCAGAGGGCAGAGAACAGACGCTCCAGCAAGGCTGGCTCTTTTGAATCTGGAGCAGGTCTGGGCATAGAATTAATGCCCCCAAGGGGCACCTGGGTGGCTCAGTTGGTTGAGCATCCAGCTTTGGCTCAGGTCATGATCTCATGGTTCGTGGGTTCGAGCCCCACGTCGGGCTCTGTGCTGACAGCTCAGAGCCTGGAGCCTGTCTTTGGATTCTGTGTCTCCCTCTCTCTCTGACCCACCCCTGCTCACGCTCTCTCTCTCTCTCTCTCTCTCTCAAAAATAAATAAAATTTTTTTAAAAAATGCCCCCCAAACGCCTCACCTTTTGGGAAAGTAGATATTGCACTCTAACTAGGTAACAAAACAAGTGGCAAATGGGTCCCCAGGTTGCAATCTGAAAAGGCGGACCCCTTCACTCGCAGAGGCGTGGCACAGAACTGGCTTCAACCTGGGGAGGTGGGCACGGACAGGGAGCAGCCAGATGGGGAAATGCTCAACAGAGAGTGGAGGAGCAACCTCAACACGGAGCCTTCTTGGGATTCTCTCTCTCCACCCCTCTCTCTCTGCCCCTTCCCCACTCGTGCTGTCCATCTCTCTCAAAATAAATGAATAAAATAAAAAAAAACACCAAAAAACAAAAAAAAACAGTTCCACTCAATGCTGTTTAAGTTTAGAAAGAGCAGACACCTAAGTAGGGAGAGAAAGAACTGCTACCACTTTTGTTGTAGGGATTTTGACAGTGTCTACTAGAATAGTAGCAACGTGTGTCCTTTGACTCAGAAATTCGCTCCTGGGGAACTAACTCTAGGAATAGATGCATGCTTGTACACACACGCCCACACACACATACACAGATGTTTATTACAACTTTCTTTGTAGTGGCAAAAAAAAAAAAAAGCACTGGGAACAACTAATGTCATCCAATACCAGATTAGCTTAACAACTTAAGGGCCATTCATCTTGGGGAATATTATGCAATATATTAAAAAGAATGAGTTAGAGTTGTATGCATTGGTCTGTATTGAGCTGAACGGAATGTTACTGGTATAATGCTGAGTGAAAATGTTATTGGTGTAATGCTGAGCAGAAAGCACTAGTACAGTATTGTGCCATTACTGTAAAAAACAAACAAACAAACAAACAAACAAAGAAAAAAGCAAGAGAAATCGAATTAGCCCCGGGACTGTGTTCATGTGTATGTTGTCCAAGTGCTGAGCGTGAAAGCCCACTCCATACGCCTCATCGCCCCAGCAGAGTGGATGTGGAATGGGAGATGGGGAGTTTCTTACTTTGCTTCCATCACCCTTGTGACTTTTGACAGGTGAATAAACTGCACTTGTCATTTTATCGGGGGGATACTGATCAGCGGCAAAATTGGAGATCTTGCTACTTTGGGGTTGTCCAGATAGTTCCAACACCTCTGTTTCCCGCACTGCCTGCACCGAGTCCCCATCCCAATAATCCCAACCCCCTTTTCCCTGCCAGTCTTCTGGTGTGGGCCTCCCTTCCTTCTGCCCTGCCTCAAGCTGCTAATCCGTTTCTCTCCCTGCACCCTGCACCCCAGACCAGAGTGATGGGTCTTAAAAGTAGATCATGTCTTTGTCCCCCATCCCCACTTACATCAGCATCAATACCCTCAGGAAGAAGTCCAAACTTTTAAAAAGATGCCAAGGTCCCGACGCCTTGGCCCTTGCCAGCTTCCCAACCACATTCCGGGCCCCTTCCTCCCTGTCAACGCTCCAGCCACGCTGAGTCCTTTTCTCTTACCCACGTACGTGCCAAGCCCTCTGTCTGGAAGGTTCTTTGCACCCTCTCTGCCTCTTTTTCCTAGGCTGCAGCTCTAGCTTAGTTGTACCTTTCTTTACCACACATCACCCTGCACCAAATAGTTGGCTTGTCCCAGAGCCCTGTGGCACCTGGAGGGCCAGGCTTGGGTCCGTCAGCACCTGGAATCTGGGCCTAGGAAGCCCCCAGTAAACATTTAGCCAGGACTTAATAAGTGCACGAGGGAACAGAAGATGTTAACCAGCGTGACTGGTGTCCCTAAGGCCTTCCGTCTCCCTGGGCCAGAAGCAAAGGCATCAGGGGAGAAGACCTGGAGGGGGTATGACAACTATGCGGCTATTTCCTTGACGCCCCCCTCCCACTTGGGGTTCTCACCCTGTCCTGCCTGCCGCCGCCGCCTCCAGGCCAAGTCCACGCTCCCCATTTCTTACTGGTCCTGGCAAGAATAAAACCTTCAGTCTGTTCTTTATGAGCTCAGCAGAGACCGGCTAGAATTTTCAAAAATAGCCTTCTAAGAAACTGAAAGGAAACACAACAACACAAAAAGCCTAGGAGCGTCAAGCCTTCCAAGGAAAGTCCACTGTGCTTGGAATCCTGGAAGAAGCACGGACAGCCTTCCTGGACCTCAAATGATCTCCTGACGGATGCGCCCAGCTCAGTGGGCACCTTGCCTGGGTTTCCTCCCACCTCGGTTTCCAGCAACCTGGACTCTCTCCACAGAGAGTATGAGCTGGCTTGTTCCTACACAAACACACTTGCATGCATAATCCACCAAAATACCCTGTTCCGTGCCAGGACAGACTAACGCTGCTTTTCCTGTAGGGCCTGGCTTCTGGCCACTCACAGAGGCCAGTGAATGGCAGATCTGGAGCTCAGGCAGGCCCCGGGCCTTCCCCACCAGGCCAGCAGCCCTGCCTGCCAAGCTTCCTCAGGTCATCAGGGCCAGGAGCCCTCAGCAACCTATAGTCCTGGCCTTTCTCAGACAGCAGCCACCTAAGGAGCCATCTTCCCTGGCTGCTCCCACCGCAGGGAGGGGCAGGATGATCCAGAGAGTAAGGATGGCCATTGCACCCCTGATGATGCAGGTCCCCCCCACCAGCTTTGTCCCCACACACCCCAAGACTCTGCTCAGACAGGAAGGTTCCCGAGATCACAGTCCCTCCACCACACACACACATATTTTCCCAGGCTGGGCCCCTGGCTCTCTCTCCCAAGCCTGACCCAGATGGGTACACTTCTTTCTCACCTCCGTTTAGCCAAGAAAAGTTAGAAGTCATCAAAAGGAAGTTTACTAAGAAATCAAGACGCGTGGCAGAGGCAAGGGGGAAGAACAAGAAAGCCTTGGCGTGGAAACAGGATGTTTACTGGACACAAGTTCGGGGTCCCAGTGGGAGGAAAGTCGAGCACAGGAAGGGCCAAGCTTGGCAGGCTCAGGGCTCCGGGCCGGTGCCCATGTGACCTGGAGAAACGCAGCCTGCCTGGCGGCCAGCTGCAAGCCTTCCTTGCAGCCCAGGTGTCTTCACTCAGCCATGTCATCCTCCCAGACACTGGCTCGGCGGCGGCCTGTCCCTGTCCTTCCTTACGTAACAGGGATCTTCGTTCGCCACTATGTGGACCTGGCCTCCCTGGACTCTGTCCCACCCTGGCCTCCCCACCCCATCAATGAGGGGATCCACTTTTCACAGACATCAGATAGCCAAGTCTACCACCAGCAAGAGAAGGCCTCCAACATCTGTCCCCCAGGTCCCTCAGCAGCCCCTCCAAGTCCACCATACCAGTCCAGGGCCACCACTCCAGTGTTCTTCAAGGCCAGGAGCACCACGGAGGGCCGGGCCTCTATCGGTGCTGCTCCAAAATTGAAGTCGAGCCTCAGAGGGGTGAAGACGGTGGGGATCTGGCTTGTGCTGCGTAGAGCAGAGAAACAGGCTCAGAGACAGGTGGGGACAGTATGGGGCCCTCCCCGGGGAGGGGGAGCTAGCTGCAGGTGGGAAGTGGAGAATCTGGGACTCAGGGGCAGGGGTGGGCTACTGCTTCAGACCTTGGGCCAATCCCTGACTTCTCCTGGCCCCTCCAGGGATGGGCAAGAATTCAGGGGGAGATGAGAGTATTCATGGGCAGGGCCTGGTGCTGGGGGTGCGGGCAGAAAGCTCCAAGAACATCCCCAGATAGGCCCTGCCCCTTCCGTCCGCCCACCTCACCTGTGCCGGGTAGGCACCTTATAGGTGAGCTCCTCAGGGGTGGGGTCACGCTCCAAATAACTGTTGAGCCAGTCCAGGGAGAAGAGGCGCCACAGGTGTTTCCGGGTGATGCCCTCGGCGCTGCCCATGGAGCAGACGTCCAGGATGGAGAGTAAGGGGTACACAGCCGTCAGGAAGACGCGACACAGCTCCTGCTTCTCTCCAGCCTTGTTATCTAGGGGGAAGGGATGTGGAAGAGAGGAGTGGTGTCACCTCCCAGCTGCCCTGGGGCAGAGCGGAGCACGCAGGCTGAGCATGTAGGACCCCTGGGCCACCTGCCTGGGACCCTCGTCAGGAACAGCAGATGTCTCCCAGGCTCTGGGACGTTTCCAGCAACAGCCAAGCCTCGGCTGGTACTTTCTATGTGTCAGGCATTGTCTTTTTTATTTTTTATTTTTTTTTATTTTTGAGAGAGAGAGAGAGAATGAGACAGAGCTCAAGCAGGGGAGGGGCAGAGAGAGAGGGAGACACAGAATCCAAAGCAGGTTCCAGGCTCTGAGCTGTCAGCACAGAGCCCAACATGGGACTCGAACCCACGAGACGTGAGATCATGACCTGAGCTGAAGTCGGACACTTCACCCACTGAGCCACCCGGGCGCCCCATGTCAGGCATTGTCTTAAGTGCTCTGCATGCATCAATGTACTTAACGTGCACTGTTCATTACTGTTTTAAAACTAACGTTCACAAACAGCTCTATTGATATATAATTTAGGGGCGCTTGGGTGGCTCAGTCAGGTAAGCGTCTGACTCTTGATTTTGGCTCAAGTCAAGTTCTCACAGTTTTGTAAGTTTGAGCCCCATGTCACACTCCACGCTGACCCTGCAGAGCCTGCTTGGGGCTCACTCTCTGCCTCTCCCCTGCTCATACCCTCCTTGTCTCTCTCAAAATAAATAAACTTAAAATAATTTATATAAAAAAGAGACGTAATTTATATGCCATAAAATTAACCCTTTTAACACATACAATTCAGATTTTTTTGTATATTCAGAGTTGTGCAACCATTACCACTCTCCGTATTAGAGCATGTTCATCGCCCAAAATGAAACCTGGTCCCAAGTAGCTGTCAGTCCCCATTCTCCCCTCCCCCCATCCCTGGCAACCACTGATCTACTTTCTGTCTCTACGGATTTGCCTCTTCTGGACGTTTCTTATAAATGGAATCATACAATATGCGGCTTTTTTGTGACTGGTTTCTTTCATTTGGCCTAATATTTTCAAGGTCCGTCCATGTGGTGACATGTGTCAGTACTACTTTTCTTGTTTTTGGTCTGTGCACCATTATTATTCCCATTTTACAGATGTGGAAACGGAGGCGGAGGGTGGTTAGACAACTTGCTAAGATTACACAGCTCGTAAATGCTGGGACCAGGATCCAATCCCAGGCAGTCTGGCTCAGTTCTACACTCTTAGCCACTCTTCTGTGCTGCCCCAGACTCCTCCCAGCGGGCCCTGGAGCAAGCTGGTAACAACTCCATTTCATAGAGGAGGAAGCTGAGGCCCCGGGAGGTTGGGGATTTGTCTTAAGATCTCACAGTAAACAGGCGCAGGCTCCAAACCCTTCCCACTGAGCCCTCCACAGCTCAGGCACACAGGGGCGCACGTATACACACCCATGTGGTTGGTAGGAGGCATACATACCAGTCACCCAAAGGCACAGCCTAGCACGCTAATGCTCACTGCTATCCGTGTCCGGAACCTCAGCACCCTTCCACCCCAAGTCCTGCTCACACGGCCCTCCCCCTTTCCTCCCTGGCCCTGACTCTGCCAGATGCCACAGGTACCTCTGTGGGAGAGGAGAGAGTAGCTGATAATCCAGGAGTACTGGGACCGGTGGTTGGGACAAGCCGTCAAGCAGATGGTGTCCTGGGACCGGGGTGGCATGCTCCCCTCTGTACGGTCCATTTCCAAAGCTGCTCAGGGAAGACCCAGGTGGGGTCAAGGGCAGAAGAGGCCCTCAGTGCTGGCCAGAGAGTCCCGGCCTCTCCTCCTGCTCCTTCCCAGACGCCCTCTCCTGGGCCAGCAGAGCACTGTCTAGAGAGCAGGCCCAGAGCCAGGAAATGGGGAGCGGAGTCCCTCCTCCCAGACCAGACAGAGGCAACCAGTCTTCATGTCATTGGAAGGTGCTAAGCCCTTTGCTCCACCCAGCAGCCCTGTGAGGTAGGTGCCAACAACAGTCCCATTTTACAGATGAGGAAGCTGAGGCTCAGACAGTGAACTGCTCGATACCACACATCAAAAAGATCTGGTTAACCTTTTTTTTTTTTTTTAATTTGAGAGAGTGAGTGCATTCATGAGAGCGAACAGGAGAGGGGCAGAGGGAGAGAGAGAGAGAGAGAGACTCTGAAGAAGCAGGCTCCCTGCTCAGCGTGGAGCCGGATGGGGGAGCTCGACGCACAACCCTGGGATCATGACCTGAGCCAAAATCAGGAGTCAGATGCTCAACCGGCCGAGCCCCCCAGGCGCCCCTAACCAGTCTTAGCCAGTGCCCCTCACTGCCTGCCTCCCCCACCCCAGTCCAAGCCCAGGCCTGAGTACCGAGGGGGCTGTCGCCCACGACCTCAGGGCTGCACTGCTCCAGGAACAGGCGATAATACAGGGTGCAGTTGCCGTCGTTGAGAAGCACCAGCACCCTGGACTGCTTGCTGTTCACCAGCAGGTTCCCAAAGTCCAGCTCCTTCTCCTTTGCCTGAGGGCCAGAGTCAGCCGGCCACAGCCCTGGCTTTCCCAGCCCTGGCCTCAGGGAGTCTCCAGGCAAGGCAGGGCCAGGGGCTCCCATCCCCTGCCCTCTTGCAGTCGGGCACCCTGGGGCCTCCTCCCCCCACCTGTGCCCTGGCCCCCAGCTCCCAGCCCCCCCTGCCAGGGTCCCCCCACTTACGGAGAGGCTGCTGGTGACGCCCATGCCCACCAGCCGGAGCATGTAGTGGGTGGTAGCAGAGGGCTTGGTGTCCGGGGGCAGACCAGCTTCCCAGACCCACATCCCCACTCGGAACAGGTACTTGGTCTCCTTCAGAGGGCTGAAGGTCCACGTCACTGTCTGGGGTCAGAGAGATCATCCCTGTGTGGGGCTCTCCAGCCCCCTCCCACCCAGGTCCCTGGCCATCTGAGAATATCAAGCTATGGTACCCCTTTCTGGGCATTTACCCCATGCCAGGCACTTTCCACGCATCATATATTATGTTATCTCCCTCAGCTCCTCAACCCTTTATCCCCACGAGGTAAGTGGTATTATTTTAGTGCCTCATTTTCTTCCTCCCTTCATCCCTCCCTCTCTCTCTCCCTTCCTTCCTTCCTTTCTTTCATTCATTCTTTTTTTGAGAGAGAGAAAGAGAGAGAAAGCACTTGGACATGTCAGTGGGGTAGGGGCAGAGGGACAGGGAGAGGGGGAGAGAGAGAGAAAATCTCAACCATGCCCAGCTCAGAGCCTGACTCAAAGCTCGATCTCATGACCCTGAGATCATGACCTGAGCCAAAATCAAGAGTCGATCGCTCAACCGACTGAGCCACCCAGGTGCAGGGCACTTGCCCAAGCTCACACAGCTGGTAAGAGTGCTTGGTGGGAGCTGGGGTGTGAACTGTTGAAGTTGACTCCAGAACCTATGTGGTCTCACTCTCACCTCGTTAGCACCTGGGTTCTTCCAGACACCGTGTGTTGGTAGCTCTTGGCCCAAGTTCAGTCTCCCAACTAGTCTATAAGGCCCTAGACCAGGGAATGAGGCTCTGCTAGTTTGGACCCCAGCCTGTGTCCCCCTCCAGACTGCTGCTCAGATCCTGAGGAGTCTACTTCCTCACGCCTTAATGACACCCGCCCATTTGGCCCCAAATCCAGCTGCTCTAAGCCACCTCCCAGCCATCTCACGGCTTTGGGGACCGTGGATGGAGTGTGGATTTGCCCCTTGAAACTCTGGTTCAAGTCCCAGCTCTGCACCTCCTAATTTACAAGCTTAGTAAATGGCTTTTTCTGCTCTAAGTCTCAATTCTTCTTTGTAAAATGGGAGTTATAACAGTTGTAACTGTCACACCTACTTCGATGGCAGGGGAGGTGATTACAAATGATTGAATGAGAGGGTGCACACTGAAAGCCTGGCCCCTCACAGGCATGATGGTGGTGAAAGTGAGGATGACCTTGGATCTCCTTGGAGATGGCCCACCATAGTCCACAGACTTCCCTGAGTGTGTGTATTAGCTGGGCAGGGGGGAGCATGTAGATGGGAGCATGGGTCCCTCTTCTCTTGAATCCCAGCTATTTCCTTCCCTCAGGTCCCCAGCAGTGGGGCAGGGCACTCACAAGGCTCTCACTGGGCTGGATAAGTCCCCTAGCAGGATGGACGGCCAGCATCTTTCTGTGTTGCTGGGAGACCCTCCATTCAAACTCCAGGGGTAGACGCGAGGGGTTGCGGAAGGTGAAGAGGCTGGTGGAGGAGCAGCCCACCCAAGTGGGCTTGAAGAACACGCTCTTACAGGTGTCCAGCTTCAGCTGCAGTGGCTCCTCCCGGCTTTGCATGCTTACCTCCTGGGGCCAGAGGGAGGGAAGTGTTCTGACCTCACCGTGCTGCCCTGACTTCCCCAAATGTCCAAGAAGCCATGGTGGGCAGCTTTTCCCCCTTGGAGGGGGCAGCAAAAGGCCCTCCTCCAGCCTGGGCATAGACAACTCTGTCAAGGCAGAGTGTGTAGTGACTGACCCTGGAGATGGTTCTTGAAAAGAACTCAGAGACCGAGAGTGGATGTTCAGACCATTCCATGGGCCACGTGGGTCCACCATTCTGGCCCCTTTCCCTGGCCCAGCCCCAAACACCCTTCTACCATCTGCAGATATGAGTCTTTTTTGCCCGCACTCATTCTTTTGGGGGCATATGCACCCCTGCACCCCTTTTCTTGTCCCAGACACCTTGAGGTGGATATGCTGGGCCCTGGGGTTAGGAGAGCTGTTCACAGATGTGGCTGAGGTGTCTTCTCCCTGCTATGGCATTTCCTAGGAGAGGAGCAGCCCCTTGACTGCTTTAGTGGAGCTTTAGAGGTCACCCCCAGAACTTGGTTTTGAAAAGGGAAGCCCCAGACTACGGCTCGCTCCCCAGGACCCAGTCCCCTAGCCCTGCCTTTTACCTTGAGATACTGGGGACAAAAATTGAACTGCAAGTAGAAAATGTGCTGCTTCCAAGCATTGCCCTTGGGGTAGGTACAGATAAAGAAGATCTGGTGGGCTCCGGGGGCCACGAGGCCTGAACTGGGCCGCAGGGAGATATCTGAGGTGCTCTGGGGAGCCAGGTTGAAGGTCAACAGCATGGAGCCTTTGTTGATCAATAGCAGGCTGCGGTAGGAGGGTTGGCTGGGGGACACTGCAGGAAAGAGCTGGGGTGCAAGACAAGAGGGACCCATGCTCAGATCTATGCACTCCTCTCCCCTCCCCCGCTGATACACACACTCCGGGAAGTGTATGTGGGCCTGCCTCCAAGGAGATCCAACGCACATCCACATGTCCCAGTCACTGCACTGGGAGCAGGGAATGGAGGGACACAGCTCAGCACCAAAAACTGCTTCTGTCCTCCAGAGACCTCTGGACAGGGAGATGGAATGGCCGTAGGAAGTGGGCCCAGGAAACACAGGCCTCTGAGACTGCCTCAAAATTAAGTAGGTCTTTCATTTTAGGGTGCCCTCGAATCATCCTTGTTTTTTTTTCTTAATGTTTATTTACTTATTTTTGAAAGAGAGGGAAAGAGAATCCCAAGCACTGTTAGGGCAACGCCTGATGTGGGGCTCGATCCCACGAACTGCGAGATCATGACCTGAGCCAAAATCAAGAATCGGACACTCACGTGACTGAGCCACTCAGGTGCCCCCCAATCATTCTTTGGAGAACTCACTTTCAGAGATCTGAGATCCCAGATCAGAAGCTCTGGGATAAACAGCTCCTTCTAGATGATTCTCACCTAGGTGGCTGAGGGGAACCCCACTTGGAGAAAGGGAAGGCCCCAGAAGTCCCAGCTTCCAAACTTCCCCTAAGCATGTAGGGTGTGGCCAGCTCCAGGCTACATAAAACACAAGGCCTGAAACTTACAGCCAGAGTGGCCCATCCAGCTGGGGCAAAAGTGCACATACGTGAGGCAGTGGTGGGGGGGGGGCGACGCAGGCCCAGAATCTGGTAGATGGCAGCAAAGGCCACAAAGTGTTGGAATGAACTGGCCAAAGGAAGGGGATAAGGGTCAGGGAGGGGAATCTCATGCAGTCAGGGAGGGATTTGAACTGAATCTTGGAGGTGAAGTCAGTCGGGGGATTGGAGAGCAAACGTGCAGCTGGGGGTGGGGGGCAGGATTGTCCCCCAGCACAGTGCCCCAAAGTGGCACCTTTCCAACAATGAGGTGTGAGAGGGTAGGGGAGATGGATGAAAAGGGTGACAAAGGTAAGAGAGTCTGGGAAGAGGCGAAGGAACTTGGTCATTTGGCTCCAAGGTCTAGGCTTTTAAGCCGTCTGCCATCTGGCTGCCCGGGGTCATACAGGGCCTCCAAAGGCCCTTCAGAGAGGCCTGGGAATTATGACTCAGGAAGCTGAGGGACCAGCTCTGTGACCCTCACGAGCCTGGCTGACATCCGAGAGCAGGGGCTCATGGATGAGTGGTCACACCCCTAGCAGGTGCACAGACAACTTAAGGAGCTAGAGAATTTTAAACCTCAGTATGAGAGGCCCAGGGAGTATTTCAGAAGAAGCAGGGAGGGGACCAGTGTGGTCCAAGCCCCAGTCCTCCATGCCCAAAGCCCCAGGGGCTGGTGGTGGGGAGGTTGAGATGGCCCCAGAGGGTGCTGGGATGTTTCTGAGGCCATCAGAGTGCAGAGAGGGATCTTCAGGCCAAGGCAGAAGCCAAGGTCCCCTGTCCCACCTCCCACAGCCACTGGGGCCACGCTCACCTTGGGGGCATCCAGAGAATACTGAGGGATGTGGTGCTCCAAGCCAGTGTAATAGCTATGGCCTCGTGTGCGGACGGTCAGGCACCAGGAGGGGCACACGGTACAGTCCTCCTCGATGTTACTGTAGTTCTGCAGGACCTGTAGGGGGGCCGGACCCAAGGACAGGCTGAGAGTCCTGTGTCGGACCCTGTGGGGCCCCCCAGCTCCTCCCCTGCACTGCAGGAGTCCCACATTGGGCACAGAGAGAGGGGTTCCCTGGGAAAACAGGGCAGAGAACAACCATCCTAACAGTTCCAACCGCAGGGTGCCAGGCCCGCGCTGAGCACTCAGCAAATATGCTCTTTAATAACCACAACAGCGCAAGGGCAAGGCTGGGGCTGGGATGTGAGAACAGCATTCATCCTACAGGAATGTGCCTGGAGAAGCGCTGGCCAATAAAAATAGAACGCGAGCCACAAATGCAAGCCACAAATGTAACTTTACATGTTCTAGCAGCCACGTTAACAAAGTGAAACACGTGAAATTAACTCCAGGGATATGTTTTATTTACCCCAGTAGATCCAAAATCTTATCATTTCAACATATAATCAATATCCAAGGGACGCGTGAGATACTGTACACTCTCTTCGTGCTAAGTCTTACGACACACGTCAGTTTGGACTAGCCACACATGTGGCTGGTGGCTGTCCTATCAGACAGTGCAGGCTATCGAGCCAGCGGCCCAAAAATCTGGGGGGCTCAGCCTTGGCAAAGCCAGGTTAACACAGCTTTATTCCTACAAAATTCCCCATTCTCCCACTGCCAAGATATTAGAACAGAGGCAATTAAAGACTCGGCTTTGGAAGTCCTTCTCAAAAGTTTGGATATGGCCCCAAGTTTTTAGAGGAAAAGACCAGGGCTCAGAGACATTAAAGGACTTGCCCAGGGTCACATAGCTGGTAAGGGACTCTAATTGTCTCTCGGCCCCAGCACTTGGCCTCTGGGAAAGAATAGCAGGGTGGGCAGAGCCAACAAGGAAAGGAAAAAGCAGGACCAGAGATGAAGAGGGAGTGACCAGCATCGGGGATCCAAGAAGCTAAGCTGGGCATAGCCTGTGGTTCCAGTTCCCCAGCCAAGGGAAGTTGTGCTAGAAGCCCCTCCCCCTGACACACACCTAATTACCAGCGCCCTTGACTCGGTGCCCCAGACCCTGGTTCCTCCGGCCCATGGCTCTTTGAATGAACTACCTCCTACTTCAAGGACTAGAGAGAAGCCAGGAGCCCAGGGAGCTGCTCCTTGTGTGCCAAATGTTCCCAAGGGGCTTGACCCCAGCTGGGTGCTCCCTCTGGATGCGTGGGAGGCCACATATGAGTGAGACATAGTCAGATCCTTGGCCAAGGCAAGCCCATGACCCTGGGAGAAGGCAAACCAGTAAGGACCACTATCCAGTCAAGGAGGAGCTTGGCACAGAGAGGATGGATCCCATACCGCCCCCCTACCCCCTCCAACCCCACCCTGCTGTTCAGGTTCCAGGGCAGAGAGGCGGCCCTCCCCACCCCCCCACCTAGTCTCCCTGCACACACCTTATAGACAGCGAAGGCCTCCAGTTCCACAGCGTACAGGCAGTTAGGGTAAGTCGGACGGAAGTGCAGGCGCATGGCCATGGACTTGAGCGGAGGCACATCACAGGTGTCTGGGGTCACCCAGAAGGGGCAGTCAGACCTCCGTGTCCAGACCACTGTGATCTTGCCTTTGGTGTGGTTCATCAGGCACAGGGGGACAGGGTTGGGGTCCCCAGGCCTGGGGCAGGCACCAAAATCCACATCAGTGGGCTCTATGCTGACAGGCGGGGGGAAGATGGCTATGTCACCGGTACCATCAAAGAAATACTCTGTCATGGGGGGGATCAGAGGACACTGTGGGGCTGACACATTCTCCAGGTCCTGTGTGGGGAGAGACAGATGAGCAGGGGCCCAATGGCCACTCCTCTTGCCACTGCCCTTCATCTGCATGCTCCTCTCTGGAAAAGGCTACAAGGGCTCCATGCAAGTCATCCCCAGCTACTAATGGTGCCCACGGGGCTCTGGGGGCACAGGTTTTCCCAAGAATTTCTAGAGAAGGGGGCATGAACCTGGGGAGGGTAGCCTGTCTGTGGGGAGCCCAAAAGGGTCCATCAAACCTCAGTGGGAATCATGAGGGCCCCATTCTTATCCTGCTCCAGCTTCTTCTCCCTCAGCATGGTGCCCAGGATGTCAGGAGGGTAGAGCGTCAGGCCCCGCGCCAGGTGTATGCGGTACCAAGCGAGATGCTGAGGTCTCAGGATGGCTGGCTTGGTGCTGTCCGAGTGGCAGGTCCCAATCAGGTCCAGGAACAGTGGGTCCTGTGACATTTGTCTGGGTGAGGCTAGATTTCAGCCCCCATTCACCACCTTGGCCAGGAGTCAGCTGGTCAGGGCACGATTTGTATGACTCTTCCCAGGGCCCTGAGTTGGGTTCTCATTTCAAGGCTCTCTACCCTGCACATGCTTCAGGGGATGAGTCCAGTCTCCCCTCTTTCTCCCCAGCCCATTACCACCAGCAGCAGCAGCAGCAGCAGCAGCAGCAAAGCCTTCAGCCCTGGCAGTAGTCAGGGCAAGACTGACATACCTGTCTGGCTCGGAGTGAGCCTTTGTGTGCCCCTGGCCAGGCTCTGGCTCCAAAAGCCAGGCTGGGGCCCTGGCAGAGATGATCCAAGCAGAAGTTCCAGAATACAGGGCAGTGATCGCTAAGCATTGTCTTCATCACCGGGCCTCAGGTTGGCTCCTCCCCCCCGCCCCCACTGCTCACCTGGTGGTGGATGAGACAGGCCACTCGCCGAGAGTAGATGATGGGATGAGTGGGCTGGAAGGTGCAGTGCAAGGTCATGCGGGCCTTGCCCACCAGGGTCCCAAAGGTAGGTCTGATGTTGAAGACACTCTCTTGGCAGTCAATGGCAAACTGGAAGTAGGCTATGCAGTCTGCCTTGTTCTCAATCCACAGAGACTTCTCCAAGTTCTCCCCAAGGTTAAGCCAGCCAAAGTTGACACAGCAGTGCTGCAGGGACACCTCAGGACCTGGGCATAGGAGATGGGGCTCCTGTGAGCAGGCCCTGCCACCTGCGTGGAGCTGGGGCATTAGCCTCCTGGAGGATGTCTCAGGAAGCGTCCCCCTGGTGGAAGGTGGTGCTGCCTGGAGACAGAAGGCTGGGCTGAAAAGGCCCAGAACTCCAGCAACCCAAGCTGACCTCCAAGTCACCAGGGGTGAGGGTGGGAATGTTATCTCCAGGTGTCCAAAGCTGATTCTGCACAGAGTCCACCAGGGGGCAGCAGACACCCAGGCTGAAGGGCAAGGAGGCATTGAGCCCTTAAAAGCAGGCAAAGAGCCCTTCCCTACCCTAAACGTGGACTGCTCCTGTCCCCAAAGGCCATGCAGCATTCTAGGGTTGCCAGTACCTCTACAGAAACCAACGACTCTGAGCAGGGTGTGGGAGGCACAGCCAGAGGGCATAATGGACAAGTAGTCAATAGTTCTGACGTCCAAGGTCTTGGGGTGAAAGAACACCGACACGAATTTCTTCTCTCCTGGAGGCACAATGCCATTGGTCGTGGAGCACCAGAAGGTGTGATCTTTGGCCAGCATGTCTGGGGCCACTTCGATCCTGAAGGGGGCGCTCACCTGTGGGGCCAGGCCGGGAGGGGGGGGGGAGGCGGGGGGAGGGGAGGAGGGCAAGAAGTGTCAGGTCACAGGGTGAGGCAGTTGTCCTTAGTGAGGTGCCCAGCTGAGGGGGTGAGGGCAGCTGAAGTCCAACCTATGCCCCTCATGTCAGTTTGAGCATGAAGCCACCTCCGCCAGGAGGAAGAGGCCAAGCTGTGTGCCCTGCACCGGGACTGCCCAGGGACATTCTTTTCTTTCCCAAAGGTACCATAAAGGCTGGCTGTGGTCCTGGGGTTAGGACAATCTTAGGACTGCTCTTAGAGTTGCTCTGGGGGTGATCAAAGGATACTCCAGCCCAGCCCCCAGCTGAGAAGGGAGGAGGACACCAGCTAACACCTGTTGACACATGTGTGTATCAACAAACATGGTTTATGGGAGGCTTGGGGCCAAAGGTATGGACAGGAAGAGGGCATTTTGTAAAGGGGGTGCGTTTTAGGAGCAGCCAGCCCTGTGGTCTGCCCGCTCCTTACACACAGGATGTTCCCTCCCCCCCCTTATACATCGAACACCCCCTCCCCCACTTAAACAAGGGCTGCCCCCCTCCCCCTCCTACCGCGGAAGGGTTATAGAGCTTGATCTGCCTCTCAGCAGTGCAGCCCACAGCAACAGAGCCGAAGTGCAACACTTTCTGGAAGCCTTCAGCATCCTGGTCCTCTGGTCGCTTCTGCTTTATGCTCACCAGCAGCTGGGCACATTTGGCTGGGGCAGAGATGAGAGAGTCTTGGGAAGAAATCCACCCAGCACCTCTCTGGGCCCACCTGAACAGTCCCCTCGAAGAAGGTAGGTGTGCCCAGGGAAACACGGGTGTGCCACGCCAAGGAAGGCAAAGCAAAGGCAGAGCCTGCAGGGCTGGGGGAGAGTGGGGAGCTGGTGGAGGTCCCGTGGACGGCAGACCTGCGAGGGAGATGGTGGGGGCACACTGAGGCTTTGAGACCCAGGAGGGGCAGCAGGTGGGCTCTGGGGACAGGTGAGAGGTCGCGCCTCACCCACGGCCTGCAGTTGGATGCTGCTTTTCTGCTTGCTGGCCTCTCCATACCAGCACGTGGCCTGAACTTCATAGACGGTGGCCATAACGGGGTGAAAGTTCACCTTGATGCAGGAGGCCTGGCCTGGCTCCAGCAGCCCCGTGGTGGGCAGTATCTGGAACGGGTTGGGGAACTCCCAGGTGAAGAAGGTGGGCAGGTCCCTGGAGGGGAGTGCAGATCAGAGCCACTGGGCTCATCCTGACTGCTGCCCCTACTTCAGAAAGGCAGTGGTGCTGGGTCCCTCCCTCGCCACCCCTTCCCCCACCAGCTCCCTGGGACCCTCCTCACAGTGCTCACTCTCCCTGCCTCTGAGCCTCAGATGCTCCCCTCACCCCACATTTTCCAGGCAGAACCAGTTCTCAGCCATGTCCCCTACGGCACACATGGGCAACTGCAGGGATCGTGGGCAGATCAGACTGTGGCAAGGCAGGGTGGCCCTCAGGTCCACACAGAACATCCCCTCTGCTTTCTCAAACCACAGCTGGTCCGTGTACTCCTTCTGCAATGTGGGGGCGGGAGGAGGTGGGGGGCACAGGCAGTCGTTAATCAGTGGTACCTGCCTGGTACTCAGGGACCACACATTCTACCCCAGCTCTTGGCCATTTCCCCAGCACTGTCAACTGAGGTGTGGGCTGGGCCATGATCCTCCCTTTTTGTCTCCAAGGAGAGCTGGTTGCTTATCCTCCAACACTGCCCTGGTCTCAGAGATATGGGCCCCGTTTTGTGAGGAACACAGTATTTGGGGGAATGTTTTGGGCTAAGGAATCTAGGGCTTTCTGGTGGCCAATACAGTAGAACAGGTTTCAGCCCCCAACATCCAACTGGGAACCCCCTCAGTTTAATGAGTTTATAGTCTGAGCCTCTCCAGGGCTTCCCTAGCTGGAGTTTTTGCTACAGCTGGCAGGGTGTGCGTGTGTGTGTGTGTGTGTGTGTGTGCGTGTGCGTGCGAGGGGTGTGGGGTGCTCCTTGCTGCTCTGTCTGCTTCCTCTTCCAAGGTCACTGTGCTTGTGTCCCTCCCTGCCCGCCCCCTCCAAGTGGCAGACCTTACCTCCTCCAGAGGCCGGAAGATAATGGGGAGCGTGAAGGTTATGCCCGGGCTCAGCAAGATGGGCTGGGAGATGACGGTGAAGAAGAACTTGGTCTTGGGGGGCCTGCAGGAGAGAGCCAGGGCTTAGGCACTTCAGGATCAGGGCTCAGAAAACAAGAAAAATCCGTGAGCGCTGAGCTGGGGAAACCAAGGCTGAGAACAGAGATATCAGGATGCCTTTCAAACAGAGACCTAGGCAAGGCTGGAGAGTTCCAGTCTACATTGCAGACTTCAAAAACATTCATAGGAAGACGATACTGCCAATAACTCTATACCAATAAATGTGAAAGTTTAGAGGCAACAAGCCCATTTCTAGGGAAATATAAATTACCAAAACTGACTCAAGAATTAGACAATAAATTCTATGGCCACCCTACTTAAAATCATCAAAGCCAGTGAACACATAGTGAAAAAAATCTTCCCTCAGAGGAAATACTAGGCTGATTGGCTTCACAGAAAGTCCTACGAAACATTTGATAAAAAATAATCCCACCCTTATCTTCCCAGTAATATAAAATGTGGAAATATTCCCCTACATAGTCTATGACTCTGACTTGTTGTAACTTTGGTAACGTTGGTAACTTGCTGGTAACTTGAGCCAAACCTCACAGAGGCAAGAGAAGAATGGAGAATTACAGGCCTATCCAAAAACAAAAGGAGAGAGCCAAAAGAATTTAGCAACATAAAGAAAGAATACTCAAGTATGACAAAGGTGAGTTTACACCAGGAATACACAGTTGGTTTAAGAGAAAAAATCAATTAATGTAACCCACCAGGTTAACAAATTAAGAGAGAAAAAAATCAAATGATCATTTCAATAAAGGAAAATATTAGATAGCCTTCAACGTGGTATGAGAGAAACTCTTAGCAACCTAGGAATAGAAGGGAACGTCCGTAACCTGATAAAATCTTAAAAAACGAAAAACAAAAAACAAACCAAAACAAAAAACTACAGGAAACATCCAAACTAATGGTGACACACTGGAATTTTTCACTTTGAGATCACAAATGAAACAACGATAAACATCAGTGGTGGAAGAGATCATCAGGGAAAGTATGAACTTTTCACTAAATGGCTTGGGAACATTTGTTTGAGGAAAAGTGTCAACAGATCCTTATGTAAAACCATTCACAAAAATCAATTGTGTATAGCTAAAAGGCAAATGTGAAAGGCAAAACCATAAAGTCTTTGGAAGATACTATAGGAGACTGTCTTTATCACCTAAGTAGGTGGAGAGAAGGACTTCTTAAGCAAGATACAAAAAAGCACCAACTATAAAAGAAAAAGACTGATACATTTGATTCCTTTGAACGTGGTAAAGAGAGGAAAAGACAAGTCACAAGGTGGGAAAAGATATCTACAATACCTGACAAAGGATTGGTAGCCCCCATAAAAAAAGAGGTGCCTGGCTGGCTCAGTCAGTAGAGCATGGGTCTCTTGGTCTCAAGGTTGCAAGTTCGAGCTCCACACTGGGGGTGGAGTTTACTTAAAAAAAAAAAAAAAGACAATCTAATAGAAAAATAGGCACAGACTTGAAAAGGAATTCCAAAAATGAAATGGTCAATAGCATATGAAAGACACTCAGTTGTATCAGTAAGCTGGTAAATGCAAATTAGAACCACAAAAAAAATTACCACTATTGGCAAAAATTTTAAACTCTGGCAATAGTAATTGTTGGTAAGAAATGCAGAGGAATGGGAATTCATGCATGGCTGGCAGGGATATAAATAGAAATGAGTATTTTGGAGAATAGTTTGATTTTATCTACTAAAGCAAACATGTACATGTCTTAGATCACAGCTAGATCTACTTCTGTGTATCTACCCTAGAAAAAACTCTTGCAAGTGAAGATCTATACGTAAATGTTGGTAACAGTCCCAAACCAGAAACAACCCAAACATCCTTCAACAGAAGAATGGATGAGGGGCGTCTGGGTGGCTTAGTCAACTGAGCGTCCGACTTTGGCTCAGGTCATGATCTCGTAGTTCATGGGTTCAAGCCCCGCATCGGGCTCTGTGCTGACAGCTCAGAGCCTGAAGCCTGCTTCAGATTCTGTGTATGTCCCCCTCTGTCCCTTTCCCGCTCATGCTCTCTCTCTCTCTCTCTCTCTCAGAAAGAAAGAAATAAACATTTAAAAACCCCCAGAAGAATGGATGAATATACTACAATATAAGCATCTGTTGGGATATTATCCCGAAGTGAAAAGGGATGAACTATAGCTGCATGCACATGAGTCTTTAAAAACATAACTGAACAAAAATAAAAGACTTACAAATATATACCATAGTATACTGCTTACGTCAAGTTCATAAGAAGGCAAAATTAAACGACATCATTTAGGGATAGAAACGTAGGTGGTAAATCCATTTGAGAAAAGCAAGAAAATCATTGTCACTAAGTCTGATAATGGTTACCTTTATGGGTAGGGAAGATGTTCCAATAAGGGAGCGACACAACATGGGAGGTGAGCTTCAGACACTTATTACTCTTATCAGTCGGTCACATGGGTTCCCCTTTTGATAATTATTCAAACTGTGCATGTTTTATACCCTTTTCTAATTTTATACGATAGTTTTAAAGGGTTGTTGTTGGTGGTGGTGCTTTGAAAGAGTGACAGTCTGAGGGGCTTGAGGACTCGGGCTGGGTCTCGGATCCCTCATTCTGATACCTGTACTTCATCTTCTGGCTTTTCAAGGATAGGTTTTTCAGAGTCAGGTTCTTGGTGACCTCCTTCCCCAGTGCCCAGCCTTTCCATTGCAGCTCCTCAGCCACCTCGATGCCCCAGATGACCCTCTTCTTCACTTTGTCTTGCTTCTTTGGGCAGCATATGCGGGTCCCTGTGAAGCTGGCAGGCTGTGCAGTGGGTAGGGAAAAGGGGGAGAAGAAAGGATGCATTAGCTGGGTAAGATTCAAATACCCAGAGAACAGGCAAAGATCTCCCATCTCCGGAAAGTGAGGACTTATACCACCGCTGGCCCCTGGGGGATGGTCTGGAGAGAGAAGGTGAGGGGCAGGCAGGTCTTGGAGTCCACTTCTGACGTCACTACAATGGTTTTCCAACTAGATTCTCTGTGACCCTGCCCCTGATGCCTTCCCTGGACCACTCCATCCATCACTGAGCAATCTTGGCTGGTCTGTTCTGTTCCTCCATGCACCCAAATATAACACTCCCCTCAGGTACTGCCTTTTCCTGTCCTTCTTTGCCATCCTGCCCTTTCACTATGGAAGCCTCTCCAAGCTAGAGTGGCTGGTCCTCACGTGGGCACTGGTGTTGCTGCTGCTGCAGACACTCAGGGCTGCACTGCTGCCAGTGATGGTGGGGATGGCCATGGTGCTGGTACTCAGGCAGGACCCAGAGTTCATGGTGTAGTCCCCGCTGTCCTTGGTCCTCATCAGGGGGCTTGGGGCTGCCTGGATGAGCATCACGGACCTGGAACACAAGTCCAAGGGAAGCATTCTGGCTAAACCAGAAGTTCTTGCCAATTTGGAGCTAGGAAGAGACCATAGGGGAGACAGGAGGGACATCAAAAAGAGAGGCTGATGGAGTAGACTTGCTGTGGCCATCATTATCATGAAGGTGGGCCGGCTTGCCGGCTTTGGCACCAAGGTATGAGGTGACACCATGAGGAATGAGCCTGAGTACAAGATCCAGTGCTTTGCCCAGGAGCCTAGAAATTCACCATCCAGGAAAGGGACTTGGAGATGAGGCCCGTGCAGCTCTGCCTGCCATGGCCACGCTTGGCATTTCTCGGTAAGTCTCCAGTGAGTGTGACTAAAGCATATGCATTACCTTTATCTGGATTTTGCTCTCTACTTGTTTCTTCTGAACGTGACTTGCCTCCTGGGAGAAGGAGGGACAAAGAAGAGGTAAATGAGACCAGATGGTTCTTGGTCTTTTGGGTTTCCTCCATCAGTATGCAACCTGTAGTCCAGTTTAAAGTAAGCATTCACTGAAATAATCACTCAATCCAAGGATAAATGAATCAACCTCTGCAGCTGAGGGATCCCTGGATAGACTGTAGCTGGAAATTGTATGCAAATATATGTGAATGTTATATGCAAATAACATGCAAAATGTCATGTATATGGAGAAGTGCTCTTTTCCAGGGAGAGAATCCACAGCTTTCATCAAATGCTCAGAGGGTGTTTGGCCCTGCTCTCGGGGTCTCACATGGAGCCTACACTCCAATTCCCCTCTTCTTTTAGCAGACTTCCTTTGGCATACACACACAGGTGTGGCTACCATATTGGACAGCATCAATTTAATACCTTCTTGAACATATATATATTTTTCAGACTCCACAGTATCCTTCCCACTTCTTTGCATTACAATCTCAAAAATATTAACAACTTCTACTGACATTTACTGAGAACTTATGTGTCAAGCAGTGTTGTAAGGCCTTCTCATGAATTTTAATCTTTACATCAATTTCTCAGTAGATGTAAACTGTCTTTCATTTGGCCTAAAATTATTTCTTTTCAAGGTGGGGGTTCAACACCTTATTATAACATATTACACTTTCGTAAACAATGCTATCGTCACCCCTTAGAAATTTATACAATTTCATCAGACACTCTCCATCCCCTCCCCACCACCATCCAAAGCAAAAAATTCTGTTGACTCAGTTTTTCCTAACTGACAACACCTCCAAACCCTCTGGAGGAGAATATCTTAGGTTCATTCACTCACTCACTCACTCACTCATTCATTCACTCACAAAGCATTTACTGAGTGCCTGTTATGTACCAGTGCTAGGCAATGGACAGGCACGGCCCTTACTTACCTTCAACTGTGAAGAGGACTGTTCAGTTGTAATCAAAGAAATGCAACCTGGGGAGACAAGGAGGAGAGTCCCATTACTTTTCTGCTACTGGAGGGCTTTGTAGGCCTGCCAGACTCATTTATATCTGTGACCTCAGGGGATTCTATAGATAGCCACTGCCTCGGGGCTCTGAAAAAGTCTCCAATCATCACATGTAGAAGAAATGAGAGAAAGTGGGGTAGAAATCTGGTCCAGATCAGGTCTTAGGGCTTAAGGAAGTGAGCACTGGTCTTGAAGCAAGGAGAGCTGGGTTCCAGCATCTGCTCAGGTTTGTTGAGATGGGCAAGTTTCTCCATCTCCTTGAGCCTCAGTCACCTCATCTAATGAGGATCATCTTATTTCACAAAGTTGATGTGAAGCTGGAATGGAATAGGGGATTTGAAAAAGCCCAAGACAAACTAATGTTACTGTAATTAACAATCATAACTTCCATACTAGCTTGAGCTACTCTTCCAAAAGACACACATCTGCAATCATTGTGAAGACACGGGCCAAGGCAGGTGTTGCTTTTAAATCCAATTTTCGAATCTCGAGGACTATATATATATATATATAATCATCATAATCATCATCACCAGCTTCCTTTATTTGCTTCATTTCCAACCTAAACATTCCTAATATGACGAGTGGAAAAAGTGGTGGGTCGTCCTGTAGTGTGGAGTGGAAAAGAAATTGGTAAAATGAAGTGATCAAAATGCTTAAAGCTGCTCCTCCTTTCTCTAAGAGATCCCCAGGCTGATCTTGCCCCAGTTTCAATCCCATAGGGGATCTCTAAGGGACATGGAGGGGACCCCTGGCCACAATTTCCCAAAGGAGGCGATCGTCCGGGACAGATACCTTCTTTAGCCACTCACGCCGGTTTCCTGGTCCTGCGACCAACTCTCAGAATTCACTCTGCCTCCATGTTGTGGTCCCCGTAGATACAGGACGCTCAGAACACAGCGTCTCTTGGTATCCCAGGACAACGACGGCAAGCCGAATGAGTCAAGGTTCATAGAAGGCGAAAGCGCCGGCCAATTCTAACGCTTACCTTATTTTTTATTCTCTGATTTTCCCTGCATAGTAGTCACTCCGCTTCTACCAATCGCAGCATGTAATGTGTAGTCTCCTAGTTGTCCTGACGTCCCTGCAATCCTGATTTAGTCGACGACCAAATTCATAGTGGGTAACTCCAGGCACTCGTAACCGGAGTGGGAGCCCTACCAGTTCTTTCCCGACGCGCGATGGTGACGTAGGGTCTGCATTTCAACCGGGGCTTCAGTCTTGTGATTGTGATCGTTAACTTAAAAGCACCCCCGTAGTTATTTCGCATTTGCCTATTATTGCTTTACAACTGGATACCTCTTGCCAGTGGGAGAGAATGTGTCCTATCCATTTCCTGCCGGCATTTCCTTCTCCCTACCAGCAAACTATTTTCTAGGGGTGTGGAGGTTAATATATGAAGAAGGCATTGTTATACTAATGTGAATTTTTGGAAGCCCATTTGATTTGTCTGCATTTGCTTTGGGGAAAGGGTCTGTTAAACAAAAATTTATGGGACTAAACTTTAAAGATCCAACTGGTTTCGTTTAGTCCATTCATAAATTGGGCAGCATCCCATCTACCAAGTAGAGGGGAGCTTTGAAGAGTTGTGCATCATGGAAGGTTTTTATAGACAGGAGGGTGGGACAAGATGTTATAAGCAAAAGAAAAGAAAGGACTTTTTCAGGCAAGATTACCTTCCCTTATGGGGAAGGGCAAGGAGTCTTATTGCAGATTACCTCATTTTCCTTTAGGGGTTGAAGAAGGCACACATGACATGACAGATTGCCTACCTCAGGTGCTGACCAGAAAATTCCTGTCTTACCTGTTAGGACTACATTTTGGGGGGAGAGGGAGAGGTTGAAACTTGACCTAAGTGACACCATTTTGGGCCCATGGTTTTCTTTTTAACAGAACTCATTTGGTGAAGACTTCTTAGGTGGGTGAGGCTGAAAGCTTCAAAATTCACTCATGGACAATTAAAGATGTTTCACTACCCGGGACAGTGATTGGGGGTGTGGTGTTACAGGGAGAGACTTTAATGAGAAGCCCAGAAAATAAACTCTCATTTTGGGAAAGTTGGCATTTGCTCGTGAAAGTAAACAATGGACTAAGATGACAATGTGGCCCCAGTTGGCCTGGGATATCACATGGCCAGAAGCTGGCTGAGCTGGAGGGAAGGGGCAGGCCACAAGGCTCATTAAGTTATGTCAGCACCATGAGGTCTGGAATTTTCTTGGGATCGAGGAATGTGGAACTCAGTAAGCTTTTCAACAGTTTTAACGTTATTCTCAGAATCTGAACCTGCACTTTGGACATGACAACTTCTATGCTATTTGTAGTTTCTATAATGATTTCCTTTTTGTTTTCCTCTAAGCACTTTTTGAAATGGTCAGCCTGACTCAGCTAGACCTTAAGGACAGGGAAAGGGACCTGTTTTTCCACTCTTAGGCCAAAAAGAAATAGGAGCAATGACTCTGGGGGTAAGGCTTGGTGGTGGCCTCAGGAATCCCAGCAATAAAACTTCAAGAAAGTGGGAAAGCTCATGCTAGGAGCCATGTGTCCTTATGCCTCTTCACTGAAGGAGTGTCCCTCCATGGCTCTGGTGTGCCCAAACCTTGGTGGATTCTGGGCTTGGGATGATGAAAGGATATTCTTAGTAGGGTTCCTATGGGCTCCTCTTCTGTGGAGCTCTGGCTGCCTCCTGAGAGATCTGCTGGAGAGTGACCTTGACTAACATAGTGGGCTCTCAGAGAGACATCCAAGCCAGACTTTACTCCAAAAGGCAAACAACATGCAAAGGGGTGTGGCAAAGGATTGAGTCTCAGGAGGAGAGATGAAGCTGGGTTTGGTTTGAACGTTCCACTTTTCAGGAGCCCAGAACCCATGGGTGAGTCCTGGTGACTGTATCTTCCATGGATCCAAGAAAGACAACAGGGTGGGTGCTGTTTGGTTCAAGAATGAACAGGGGTGGGTGATGATTCAGGAAATTAATTAGGACCGAAATGAAGGAGAAAAGGAAGAAGGAAGATGGATAGTAGACAGACTTGAATCCTTTAGTTTGGAAACTGGGGTTGGGGGTAATAAAGATAAAGCACAAACTCAGTAATTTGGGCTTTAGCACACTGAAAAATATATTTTCTAAGCCCCCCCTCCTTTCTCCAGTTGAATAGAATAGAGGAGATTCTGGGCTGGGAAATCCCAGGCTGAGATTAATCCTGTCACTGCATGACCTTGAACACATAACCTTTCTGAGCCTCAGTTTCCTCAACTGTTACCTGGGGATAATGATCAAAAGGCTGGTGTAGTGATTGAGTGATCAGGAATGTGAGAAGTATTTGACACATGGTAGATAATCAACAAAGAAACGTGCATGCGTGCACAAAGGGTGGTCACTCACACTAAGTGGAAGGCCTGTATAATTAAGCCACTTGGTTTTCTGTGCACCCTCCCCTCTTACCACCCCCTAGCCTCTCTGCTACATACTGGAGAAGCAGAAAGTTTTTCTCCTCTCCACAGCTCCCTCATTTTTTTCTACAGAGGGAGGCTGCCTTGGTGCTCTGGGATGGAGAAAGACAAAAGGAGGTGCCAGGGTGATTTCCTGTCCAGCTAGAAAGTCAGGCCAACTCCAGCACTTGCAAAGTCCTCTCCACCTTCCTTCCCTGCAACTCTGATTCAGTTTCCAGTGTTGGTTTTGAAATCAGGTCTGCATCCAAGATATACTTAATTTAGGAAGGGAGATGAGGGGAGGTGAGTCCCCCAACAGAAATTTCTGACCTCTGAAAATAGTGAGGTAAGTCTTCCAAGCCCAGCCTGATGGTTGAAGAGTGAGAGAAAGCTCTGGCTAAGAGGGTCATTGGGGATAGTTTGGGGGCTGGACCTAGGAGCAGCATGGAGCTCTCTCTGCATTAGAGTGCCATAGTCCTCTGAAGTTGCTAGGGGTGGGGAGCATGCGTCAAGAGGTTGATGGCACCTCCAGCCTGAAAGGGCTGCCAGGGCACAAAACTGGCAAGGGATTGGGGGAAGACTACCATATCACAAGAGAATTCAAAAGAAAGAGTTCTATTCTGCTTAGGACCCTCCCCCTTTCCCACATAGGGTTTTCTAATCCTTTTGTGCCAACCCAAACTCCCTAGATAACTCACTCCCTCTATTTGTTGTCCCCACGGGATAGACATATAAGTCAACATTAGGGGGATGGAAGGAAAAGGACATGAGGCTTAATCCCAAAAGACTTAAGTTCAAGTTCAGGCTCTACCATTTGATAGCTAAGTGATTTCAGGCAAATTATTAAATATTCTAGATGCTCACTTTCCCCATCTGTAAAATAGGGGCAAACAGGGAGAGTATTCAAAATTCTTAACAATTGGTAAAGGTATGGATGCCAACCTATGAGAATGGATACCAGCTGACCTTACAGCCAAAGCAGGGTCCTGACAGCTCACATTGTGCCGGGCTTTAACCCTTTAGTTGTTGGATCATGGGCAAACCTGGCAAGGGGACAGGGAGAGCAGCCACAGCAGTGGAGGACTCAGTCAGTGACTGTTTCCCAACCGCAGCAAAAGTATTTTCAGATTTTAACAACCAGTATAACTATACTGGATAATACTGGTTGCAAGTGAGACCTGAGAAAAAATCTTACCTCACCGGTTACTGTATACACAGTTACTCAAGCCAAAACTTGAAGTGTTTCCCCCTCTGATTCCTCCTCATTGGTGAAGGATCTGTCACCACATCTAACTGCTCTTTTTTTCTAGTCTGAGCAGTGCTCCTTCTCTGTGTTAGCCTTCCCAACTCTCTCCTAGACCATCTCCTACTCTCCAGCTACATGCCTGTCTGGCCAGCACCATGGACAGCTCTGGCTGATCAGTCCATCCCAGGCCATCCCTTTCCTCCTGCTTTCCATGCCCACTTCTCTGCCCCACCCCAGTATGAGGTATGAATGGAATGAGGGTCATCCCTGAGAAGACAGTACAGTGGAGTGATTAAGAACAAACTCTGGAGTAAAGAAGTTTGGATTTGAATCCCCACTCCACCAACTCTCAGCTATATGATCTTTTGCTTTTGCTTTTATAAAACCCAGTCTACTCATATATAAACAAGGAAAACTAACAGCTACCTACAAGGTTGTGAGATATAAGTGTGACAAAAGATTTTAGGAACTTAGCACAGTGCTTGCCTTATTATATGTTCTAAATAAATGAAGAACATCATTATTCTGTGACTTTCCATCCTATTTAATTCCTCAAACCCATTTCCAGTCCATTTCTGACCAGGGCTCTCTCTCAAGTAAAAGTTCATAACATGACCACTGGCTAAGTGCAGTTCATAACATGACCACTCCTTTGGACTTCAAGGATGGTAAGGGAGCCCACTTTTGACTGATCCATGATGTTATGACTTTATTAGATTTTTTTGCATTTTTAAATTTTTGAGTTAATTTTAGATGTATAGAAGCCTCACAAAAGTAGTGCAGAGAGTTCTCATAAACCTTCATTCAACCTCCCCTTAGGTTAGCATCTCACATGACTATAGAAGACTTACCAAAACTAAGAAATTACCTCGGTACCACACACACTATAAATGAAATTAGATAATTTATTTATTTAGATTTCATAAGTTTGTCCACTAATGTCTTTTTCCTATTTCAATATCCAATCCAGGATCTTACCTGGGGCATTTCCTGAGTCTTTCCTTGTCTTTCATGACCTTGACTCTCTTAAAGAGTACTGCCAATTATTTTGTAGAATTTTCCTCAGTCTTGGGTTTGTTTCTTGTGATTAGAACAAGGTATGTACTGAATGAAATCTGGCCATTCGTAGCAAAGTGGATGGACCTCAAGGTTGTCATGCTAAGCAAAATAAGTCAGGCGGAGAAGGACAGATACCATATGTTTGCACTCATAGGTCTAACAGGAGAAACCTAACAGAGGACCATGGGGAGGGGAAGGAGGAATAAGAGTTAGGGAGAGGGAGGGAAACAAAGCACGAGAGACTCTTGAATACTGAAAACAAACTGAGGGCGGAAGGCGGAGGGGGAAAGGGGAAGGGGGGTGATGGTCATGGTGGAGGACACTTGTGGGGAAGAGCACTGGGTGTTATATGGAAACCAACCTGACAATAAACTATAAAGTTAAAAAAAAGAACAAGGTATGTATTATAGGAAAGCCTAATATAGACATGATATTCCCTTCTCAGTGTATCATATCAGAGGGCACAAGGTGTCAGTATGCATTATTGATGATGTTAACTTTGATTACTTGACAAAAGTAGTGTCAGGATTGCCCACTGTCAACTTGCTATTTTTCTCTGTTTATTAGATTTTGATCATGTCCATCTCTAGGATTAAGAGTTCAAAAACCAAGAAGCCTCTTCTGAAAGTAACCTTTCTACTCCTACATTCCCAACCACTCCCAAGACACACCCATTCCCTATCATCTGCCTTGTCACTTTCCTCTGAGTTTTCTTAAGTTGGGCATTTGGAGGCAAGTGCAGCAGCCAAATGCAAACACACCTGGAGTTTATAAGGACAACAGGTGCTTTCAGTCCAATTTCAGGGACCTTCTTTTTTTTTAAGATTTTTTTAATGTTTATTTTTGAGAGAGAGAGTCAGCAAGGGAGGGGCAGAGAGAGAGGGAGACAGAGGATCCAAAGTGGGCTGCACTGTCAGTACAGAGCCCAGTGCAGGGCTTGAACTCATGAACAATGAGATCATGACCTGAGCCAAAACCAAGAGTCAACGCTTAACTGACTGAGCCACCCGGGTGCTCCTTCAGGGACCTTCTTGTTGAGACCCTGCAAGTTTCTGTGTGCAAGGACACTCTGAGAAAATGTGACCAGCAAATGCCCACAGAAATGTCCAGCCTATCTCTCAGATCTGGCCTCAACTCTTGAGCACTTTCTTCAACATCTAACATTTTGGGTTTTTAAAAATCTCTAACAGCATGCCTTTTATTTGGCTTTTTATTTGGCTGTGGATGACTCCTTATTACCCACTAGTTCAGATGCATGAGCTTCCTTCCTTCTAGAAGGCTCTTCACTACTCCAAGAGTTGGCCATGATGGGAGATCCTGCCCCTAAAGCAGATACATAGCATTCTTCCAATCAACTAAGTGTGGAGAGATATGCTTACCCAACCCTTGAGTTCAAGCCCCATGTTGGGTGTAGAGATTACTTAAATAAATGAGAACTTGAAGAAGAAGAATAAGAAGAAGAAGAAGAGGAGGAGGAGGAGGAGGAAGAAGAAGAAGAAGAAGGAGGAGGAGGAGGAGGAAGATGAGGAGGAGAAGGAGGAGATGATTAAGAGGCGTTACACCTCCTCCAGCCCAATGGTGACTCCATTTTTAAAAGCTTTTGTGTATAAGTGTGTTAAAGGCCCCAGAAGATGCCTTCATCAGTTCCCATTCCTCTTTGCCCTTTGTTCTAGTTACTATTGCTGTGTAAGAAATCACCCCAAAACTTCAAAGTTCCAATCACACATTTTATTTTGCTTATGATTTTTTTGGGGGGGGGATTCAGGAAGGGCTTTGCCAGGCAGTTCTTACTTGGAGTCTCTCATGTAGTTACATTTAGATGTTGGCAAGGGCTGCCACCTGAAGGCTCCATTGGGCTGGACATCCAAGATGGCACATTCACAAGGCTAACAGTTGATGTTGGCTGTGGCCTCGGAGCTAGTCTATGGAGAGGAATACCTATCTGTAGCCTCTCCAGCTAGGCAATCTCAGGGTAAAACCAGGCAGAAGCTATATGGCCTTGGTTACAGAGTGGAGAGAGTGAGGAGGCTGCGTCTGGCTCCCACTCTCACAGCCACTGCAGTCATTGAGCTCCATAGAGATAGCGCCGGGGCAAGTGAGAGCCAAACGGGCAGTGGGCGACTCTGTGCCTTGCTGGGGAAAATAATTAGACATGGGCAAAGGAGATCCTAAGAAGCTGAGAGGCAAAATGTCATCCTATGCATTCTTCGTTCAAACTTGCCAGGAGGAGCACAAGAAGAAGCACCCGGATGCTTCAGTGAACTTCTGAGAGTTTTCTAGGAAGTGCTCAGAGGTGGAAGACCATGTCCGCTCAAGAGAAAGGAAAGTTTGAAGACATGGCGAAGGCGGACGAGGCCCGTTATGAAAGAGAAATGAAAACTTATATCCCCCCTAAAGGGGAAACAAAAAAGAAGTTCAAGGATCCCAATGCACCCAAGAGGCCTCCTTCGGCCATTTTCTTGTTTTGTTCTGAGTATCACCCAAAAATCAAAGGAGAACATTCTGGCCTGTCCATTGGTGATGTTGCAAAGAAGCTGGGAGAGATGTGGAATAACACCGCTGCTGATGACAAGCAGGCTTATGAAAAGAAAGCTGAGAAGCTGAAGGAAAAATATGAAAAGGATATTGCTGCATACTGAGCTAAAGGAAAGCCTGATGAGGCAGAAGAGGGAGTCATCAAGGCTGAAAAAAGCAAGAAAAAGAAGGAAGAGGAGGAGGACAAGGAAGATGAAGAGGATGAGTAAGAGGAGGAAGACGAAGAAGATGAAGATGAAGAAGATGGTGATGATGAATAAGTTGGTTCTAGCGCAGTTTTTTGTTCTTGTCTATAAAGCATTTAACCCCCCTGTACACAACTCACTTCTTTTAAAGGAAAAACATGAAATGTAAGGCTGTGTAAGGTTTGTTTTTCAACTGTACAGTGTCTTTTTTTGTATAGTTAACACACTACCAAATGTGTCTTTAGATAGCCCTGTCCTGGTGGTATTTTCAATAGCCACTGACCTTGCCTGGTACAGTGTGGGGGCTGTAAATTGGCCTGGAAATTTAAAGCAGGTTCTTGTGGGTGCACAGCACAAATTAGTTATATATGGGGATGGTAGTTTTTTCATCTTCAGTTGTCTCTGATGCAGCTTATACGAAATAATTGTTGTTCTGTTAACTGAATACCACTCTGTAATTGCAAAAAAAAAAAAGTTGCAGCTGTTTTGTTGGCATTCTGAATGCTTCTAAGTAAATACAATTTTTTTTATTAGTAAAAAAAAAGAAAAAAAGCTATATGGCCTTTTCCTGACCTAGCCTCTAGCCCCAGGCCAGATTCAAGGGGAGAGGAAGTATCAAATAATTTGTGGACATATTTTAACCACTGCCACTCTCACCAGCATGGGATCCTCTCACAGCTTCTAGAACATTATTCCTCCAGTTCTTCCCTGACTGGTCCTTGGCCACCCCCAGCCCCATCAAATCTTTTAGGTTGAGGCTGGAAATGCCTTCCTCCCATTCCTCCGGGATGGTGACTCATCAGTTCCCACCTCCTTCAGTTTGCTACTGCAGGGCTACCTGGGTTCTGGTCCAGACCCTGCTACTGTGTGACCTTGGACAAGTAACTTCACTTCTCAGGGCCTCAGTTTCTTCTCTGTAAAGTAAGAATTAGAAACCTCACTTCACAGGCTGTTAGGATTTTATTTTATTTTTTATAAGTTTTTTTTTAAGTTTATTTATTTATTTATTTATTTATTTATTTATTTATTTAGAGAGAGAAGGGAAGGGATAGAGAGCGAGGGAGAGAGAGACTCCCAAGCAGGGCACGATCCCACCAACCGTGAGATTATGACCTGAGCTGAAATTAAAAGTTGGATGCTCAACTGGCTGAGCCACCCAAGTGCTCCCAGGCTGTTAGAATTCTAAAAGAAAATGTAAATGGCAAACTTAGAACAAGTGATGCTCCTAATTATGAAAGAAATAACTGTGGGCAAGGCATTTTCCCTCTTGGAGAATTTATTCTGAAATGGGGATAATTCTCTTAACCTAATTCTCCCATGCAGATGAGAGAGGGTCTTAAATGGACTGCAGGAAGGGCCAGCCCACAAGTTGAGGCTTCCTGACTCTAACCTGGCCAGGAAGCCCCCAGCATCTATTCCCTTCTGGGGCCCCATGCGATGTGCCTGCAAGTGGCCGGGGAGTGGCTTGGGGCGGTGCATCGCACAGGGCGGGCCATTATCTGCCCCACCAGCCTTATCAGATCCGGGCTGGCCACAACTCAACCCCATGGAAAAAAGAGGCTTTGAGATCCAGGCTGGGGTGTGGGACGTGGGACCGAGCCCCAACTGGCACATTCCACCCAGGGGGCAGAGGGCACGGGGTGGGGGAGCCACCGCCAACCCCTACCAGAGAGGTTTCCCCAAGGCAGCATGGCCACCCTCTGAGGTAAGGAGCAGAGCCTCTGCCCTCCACGAAGGGCCACCATTCAGACTTCTTTGGGGGCATTTCCTGCTCCAGCACTTTCCACCAGTCTCGCAGTGTCCCCTACCCTGGAGCCCCCATCCCCTCACTCCCCACCCTGCTCCCACTTCCCCTCCTGGCACCTTTGGCCCCCACCACACCGGCTCCCAGTTCCTAAGCATGCCCTTTACCTCTCCACGCATCTGCTCCCAATAATCCGTCCATTTACTCGTGCCCCAGTCACTCGAGTTCAGAAGGCAGCAGCCCAAAACCACTTCCAGGAAGTCCCCGGTCATTGCTCTCATCCTGTCGCTCATCCTGTCCCCACCCCCGCCTAATTGCTTCGCACTGTCGCTCCTTCGTTTGGCACTGTAAGGAACTTCTCTCCAAACTTTAATCACTCTCAGAATCAGCTGAGCCTGGCAGAGGCCGTTGGGGTACATTACATACGGACCCTAGTCTGGGCAGGCAAGCCAGGGCTGAAATCCAGATGCGCTGGTACCCCAGCCTTCCCCCTGCGCTAGGCTCTCTCCTAAACAGGTTGCTGGCACCACGTCAGAAGAGTTGCCTTCTCTAGTTGGATCTCTTTGGGGGCCAGGGAGGGAGGGATTTGCTCAATTTTTTAACGGAGGGGCTCCTATTTCCAGTTTTCACATAGGGGCTGCAGGGGCTGCAGCGAACCAGAGCTAGCAGCAGGCCTGGTTGCATTCAGCTCCACCCTTCACAGCACAGCAATGCAGACTATCAGAAGCCATCCCCAAGGAAAGCATCTTCAGGTGAGTGCAGTCCTGCGCAGCTTGGGAAGAGCCACACCCAGGATGATTGGGTCTCTCCAAACAAGAGAGAGAAGGCTGCCTGCCGGGACAGCTAGGGGATGGGTGCCTGAGAGGGCACCTCTGCACACAGAGACGTAGGAAAGCCCGGGTGCAGTGGCCTTGTGTTGAGGGCAGTCTGTCCAGGCAGCTCTATAGACCTCCCAGCCAGGTTCCCCACTTTGTCTCCTGTACCACAACACTCCGGGTCTCCTTATCTCCACTTCTCCCGGAGGACCTGTGGACTCAGGTGCCAGTGTTGCATTTGCTTTGACTGGGCTGTAAGGGGCTACTCTGAATCTCCTCCCCATGCACTCCTGATGGGGGATGAGCAGGCAGAGAGAGCAGGAGCCTAGAGGGTCCCTAGAACCTGGTTAGACTGGGGCATTGAGGAGAGAGGATATCTATATGGGGAAGCCCTGGCTTTCTCCCTTCCAGATGCAGACACTAAGGCCAGAGAAGAGTCATGGCCAAGGGCTCTGGGCATGGGGGAGCTGGACCTCATGTTTAAACACCTGAAGTTAACTTGAACCCTTTCTTCAACCTCATGGCTCACCCAAACTGGCTTCACGTCCTGGCCATTCTGCTTCTAAACATCTACAAACCTTCTTTCTGACACCAGAGTCACCTCTTCCACCCAGGCAACCAACTTCTCTCCCCAGCAAACGGACCCCCTGCTTCCACAGCTGCCTTCTCTGACCATCCTCCATACCGTACCTGGGTGAGCTTTCTGAAACAATCTAGTCGTGAGCTTCCCCAACGTCAAACCCTGCAGGGCCACCCCAAGCCCTCAGGATGAAGTCCAAATGTGTGGCATACAAGGCTCTGTGTCATCTGATCCCTGCCTACCTCTCTCCCTCAGTTTTGTCAAGCCCACAGAGCTTTGCGATGCTGACTTGGTGGCAGTTCCTCCAAGCCCCCAAGGCTCACTGGAGCCCCCATGCTTCTGCATTTACTGTGTCCTCAGCTTAGATCCCTTCCTTTACTTACCTGCCATGCAAGCCTTCCTTGTCTTACCTGTAGCATCCAGGCCTCCAGGAAATCTTCCTAGCTCTCAGCCTCTCCGTGACTTTCCCATAGCCCCTGTGAGATGTCATCCCAAGCACTCAGCACACAACATGGATATGTCTCCCCATGCTTCTTCCTCCCACCCAAGAGTTCACTGATGGCAGGACTACGGCTTTCCCTCACTCTTACACAGGACCTGACACAAGAGTGTCCGGTAAACAATGACTGAACAGGTGAATGCAGGTGACAATTGTGGACACAGCAGCCTTGAGGGCTGCATTGACCCTGAGAGGAGAGGCAGGCATTGGGTCAGTAAGTAGCTCCCTGGGCCTGGGCAGCACAGTTGACCCTCCCCTGGGCCTTAGCATTATAGACACTGGGGTGGGATAGGTTCTGGTGGGAGAGATTGGGGCCATAATATTGCAGTGCTGAAAGATGACTTCCCTGGCTGTCTTCTCATGTGTCCCCGCTCACACAGTCCACTCAGATCTGGTCCCGGGGTTCCCAGAAAAGCCACAGGATCCCCATCTCCACTCAAAGGTTGGGTCTGAATTCAGATCAGTGTTGGGTTTTTTTCTGAGTCTTTGCAGCCTTCTCTATCTGAAGAATAAGTGTGTTTCCTAAGGAGGCCCATATAGAACAGAAAAATCTGGGGACACCAAATGGCTCTGTGTCTGCAAGATGGAGTGTGCTCAGGCCTCCCCATAGGAGATGCAGCTGGACCCATATAGAGGAATGTCTCTCTCTCACCTTCTCACTTACCAAATGTGTGGCATACAAGGCTCTGTGTCACCCTTCCTCTCCCTTCACCCCTTCCCCCACCACCATGAAGAATGTCTATAAGGGAGAGAATGTACAAATGAATGAACAAAAGTATCTTGACCTTGGTCTTCCATTTTTCTGTTTTTCACTGTAAATGAGTTCATGGACGTTCTGGTTCCTTTGAGCCTGGTCCATGAGCCTCTGCCATGAGTCCATTCTAGATGTGCTGACAAAGCTGACTTCCAGGCCCGAAATGCTGAGAGTGCCTTTCAGAGAGGACCCAAGTTCACCAAAGAAAAGGCCTTGTGGTCAAAACAGTGGGCCCAAAGGCCAGATGCAGGGGTGCGAATCCTGCCTCTGTCACTTGCTGTGTAATCTCGGGCAAGTTCCTTAACCTCCCCGGGCTTCTGTGTTCATCTCTGGAACGTGGTAATATGAAAACATACACCACATAGTGTTCTATGAGAATGAAATAATGCTCTAAATATAAAGCACTTAGAACAACATCTGGTGATAGTTGGTCTTCATTGAATGACAGCACTTGTCATTATAGCCTGTGAGGGCCTATTTCCTCCCAGAAGACACAGTCTCCAGGGCAACTTCTCTGGAGTTTTCCTCCATGGAGGTGGGGGAAGGGGAAGGTAAGAGTCTGAGCAGTCACCCCTAACACAGTAATCTCTGTAAGTGGACAGAACCTGGGCAGTGGTATGTCTTAGCAACAGGCTGTCCATAGCCGGGAGAACTCTACTTTGTAGCATACGCCAATTTCGATGGTGTGAATACTCCCATCATGACCTATTTCAACTGGCTTATGAAACTTCTAGAATTTAACAGGCCTCATGCTGGACCTGGGCATCTCAGCTGATCTGTAGCGAGTACAGAAAAACTTGCCTTGGCATAGAGGGACCAAGAAAAAATGAAGAAGGGGGTCACCTCGTCTTGGCAATAAACTGGGCCTTCTGTAGACTAAGCAATGTTTCTCAAAGTGTGGTCCATGGACCATCCGCTATGTTTGGTATTTGTAAAAATTTCCTGGGTTTCACTCTGGATCTATTAAAGGCGAATTGTTTGAATGGAACCAGGAATCATTTTTAAACAAACTGCCCAGGTGATTCTGAGGTTTGAGAACAGCTAGGTCAGGGACTCCTGAGTTATCCAAGAAGTCAGAAGGGGCCACAAGGTAGATGTGAATTCTACAGAATCTTCTCATACCGTGGTCCGTTATTCACACTGAAGGATGAGAAACCCGGGCCCTGAGAAAGACTCGAGTAAGCAGGAAAAGTGCCTTGACGGGCCCAGTGAGGGTGGTTCTAGGTGAGTAAAGTGACCATGGGCTAGTTACCTCAATTCTCTCTCTGGTCCAACAGTGTTTAGGGCAAACTTTGAGCTCAGCATGGGAAGGCCTTGCCTGGCACAGGGCCCGGTTCTCTGCGGTGACTTTGCTGGGCTTCTGGGTGAGGAAGGGCCTGCAGAAACGGTGGGAGCATGGGAGTTTCTGTCATTGGGGGAAGGTGAGCACTCCCTTGAACAGACCCACCCATGGCTCCAGACTCTTTGTGTGTTGGCCCTGCTCAGCATCCTGGACTCTATGGCTCTAACAACTTAAATAATTTTTATTACAAAAGGAAGAAAAGACCAAAACATCCCCAAAATTCTCCCATGGGCTTCCCCCTCCGAGCCAATAAATAAGGTGGGGGAGACTGACCGGAGAGGGGGGTGAGGGTCATGGTTCAGCAGAAGAGGGAGCATAGCCTGGGCAGGGGCAGAAGGACATCCAGCCCGCTCCCCTGGTCCCAGGCATTATGATCACATTGGCTGGAACACAGCACTCTGCCCACTGACAGCAACAAGTCTCTGGATGTGTCCCAAGGAGTGTGGCCAGGGAGGAAGGTCATGCCTCAGGATGGCCAGACTGGCTGCCCCACCCTGCGGCCTTCTCAGTTCTGGGCAGTAGGCATTGAGTTCAGCCAGCTCCCTGCTGGCTCCCAGGGAATCTAGCAGCATCGACTGAGGTCCAAGCCCACCTAAGAGGGGCCTCAGACAGATGGAATGGGCCCTCCCCACTGGGGGAGGCATGTATGGAACATCGATGTGAGAGCTGGCCAGGTGGGGGATCCACTGTGCCAGCCTCAAGAGGTCTCTGGAATAGAAAGATGGACCGCGCCCCCCAACCAGCTCGACTTGAGCTCTGTCACTACCTCGAGGTGGGGCGGTCAGCACTGGCATTGCCCAGTCAAGTCTCCATGGCGTGTCTCTGTGAAAGAGGAGATGGTGGGAGCCAGTGCCCCCCACTCAGGTCCCTTCCAGGGCCAGTACCCTCTCGGCGGGAAGGCCTTTGGACCGAGTTAGGCAGCTGCAGGAGGGCAGTGAAGGGGTCTTCTCAGCTCCCTGGCCCAGCCATGCCCAGCGAATGGAAGCTGCCCTCTTCCAGTAAGAGCCGTCCCAGGCGGTAGAGCATTTGGGGGTACCAGTGCACCCCCTCCCCCGGGGTCCAGCTGCCCCACGCCAAGCTGTGAAACAGTCGCAAGGGCCAGAAGGCCAACTGAGCCAGACGGTGGTCAGCCACGGCCGCGAAGCAGGAGGCCACCACATCCTCCACCACCAGCGTCCCATGCCTAGTCAGTGGGGCATAGGCTCCCAGGGCCACATGTGTGGAGACGGCTGCCACTCGGGCAGGCTGCAGGCCCGGCACCCCAGCCACCAGCACGTATTGGCCAGGCTGCACTTGGCTGGCAAATGTGGCCCGGAAGTGGGCGGCTGCTTCTGTGTGATTATTGGCGGTGAAGAGCAGGTGGGCAGGCGTGAGGGCCAGGCGGCGCGGGGGGTCCTGGGTCTCAATGACCCGGAAGGCCCTCAGCCTGTCTGGCTCGCGATCCAGGAAAATGAGCACGTCACTGAAGGTGGGGTTCCCATCCTCCCCCATGGCCAGCACCCGGTCTCCGGGCCTCACAGCTGACAAGGCCACACGTGCCCCGCTCTCCAGGCGCACCTGGGCTCCAGCAGGAAAGCAGCCACCTGTCTTGGCCGCAGCCGAGTGCTCTGTGGGAAGAAGGGACATGAAGGTGTTACTGCTGTGTCACAGCACCCCTCCCCAGAGCTCCTCTCACTCCTGAAGAGCCCCCATCACCATATCCTGGCTCTGCTCCCCCCTTCCCATGCAGCCTTGAACACACCCGAACCAACTGTGTGACCTGCCCTCCTCCCCAGACTAATCCTTTGCGGATGAGAGAAGCATATTGTGGTCCAAGACCCACGAGTGAGAAGGAAAGAGCCCCCCTGAAGCCTGGGTAAAGCCCCTGTCTGCTCGCGATCCTGACGATGCTGTGAGGCAGTCAGAGAGGCCGGGGGTGAGCTGAGCCAGGTGGTGGTCAGCCGTGAAACTCCAGGAGCTACAGTCTCGTGGAGAAGGCACCTCACTCCTCTGGGGTTCTGGATGTCCTGTTATGTCTCACTCCTTGCTATGACACTCTCCAAAAATTGCACTCTCAGGTGGATGCCCCAAGTTCTGTGCCAGAGCTGACCTTTGGAGTCCCTATAGAAGCAAGAGGAGGGCCAGCCATGGGCAGCTACAGACTTCTGGGGAGCCTCAGAGTGAATGGTCAGGCCAGGGCATGACTCAGTGGCAGGGGGTAAAATCACCGTCTTCAGTTCATGTGCTGCTGGGTCCTCGTGCGGGGACAGGACACGGTGGCATTGGTGGTGGGTGGCGTGGTGAGCAGTGTTGTGGGTGGGAATATTATCGGGCCAGTGTTCGAAGGTGAAGGGTGGACGTGACTTGAAGTAGATACAATTGGCAGGAAAGTGCTGGAGGGGAGGAGGGGCGTGGGGTCACCACAGTGTGCCCAGGTGGGTTCGGGACTAGGAAGCAGTGGGCCTGGCCTCAGTGTGCCAGGTCTTCAAGTGTGACTACTGCATGGTGCCAGCGTGGAGGGCTGTGCCCACAGCCAGGGGGGGCCAGACTGGCAGTCACACAGGAACCATCTGAAGCATCCGTGATCGGGTTCAGTGCAGGTGACAGGGATGCCAACAAGATCTGAGGGAGGAGCAAGGCCCCATGTGCCTGCCCATTCGGATCAACAAGGCGGCCAATCTGGGAAAATCCATTTTATTGAGTCCACTCTGTTTATTCTGGCCCTCATGGCTGGCTGTGCCCCAAAATGTCCAGCTTCGAGGCCCTGAGGGAGAGGTTGGGGGTGCCTGCACCCCCTGGAGGAGTATACAAAGTGCCCTAAAGGGCCTGACCTGCGGCAGGGCTGTGGGTTCTGAGTCTCTGGGCCCCTGGTGAGGCATGCTGGTGTCTGGGCATAACCTGGCCCTTGGCCCCCGGCCCCACCGCCCGCCTCCATTCTGAGTCAGCTGAGTGGGGAAGCCATCTCTGTCACAGCCTGGCTTCCTCCATCTGTCCAGCTTGCTCTGTCTTGCACCTCCTGCGGCAGGCTCTGGACTGTGGACCTCGAGGTCGGCCCCCAGCAGCGCTGGGACAGGGCCCTGTCTCCCTAGGCTCCTGCCATGACACTACCAGGCAGGGGATGAGCAGGTGGTCACATGCAGCAGCGGGGAGCGACGAGGACGTCCTCTTCCCTGAGGTCCCCGCCTCCATCCCCTGGCGGGCCTCTTCACCTTCTGGGCAGCAGTGAGCCCTGCGCCTGCCCATGCCCTGCGGCCCCGGCCCCGGGCCCAGCCCCCAGGCAGCGGCTCACCGGACTTGACGGAGCAGTGCACGTGGGCCTTGGACTCATAATACACCCAGTCGAAGCCAGCCTCCACTGCCAAGCGCGCCAGCAGCCCGTACTTATTGCGGTCGCGGTCTGAAGTGGTAATGTCCACCGCGCGGCCCTCATAGTGCAGTGACTCCTCAGAGTGGTGACCGTCCTCATCCCAGCCTTCAGTCACCCGCAGCTTCACGCCAGGCCACTGGTTCATCACTGAAATGGCCAGCGAGTTCAGGCGGTCCTTGCAGCGCTACGAGAGGAAAGCGCGCAGAGTTAGGGGGAGATGCCCACCTGCATGCAGGTGGAGGTGCAGCCTCACCCCCGGCCTCTCCCAGAGCATCCGCTGAAGTTAGGAAACCAGGGAGGTTGCTCTGTCCCTCTCTTTTAGAAACAGAGAGCCCTACTAACTTGCTTCCTTCCGTTCTAGCGTCTGGCTGCTCCAGGGACCTGGACCGCACGGTGGCGCCACAAATCTGGAGGGCACGTTGGGAGGTGCACCCTTGGGGTAACCTCCTTTGGTAAGTGGTCCCTCCCTCATACCTTCTCTCCGCTCAGATCATGGTACCGATCCCTCCACAGACCTGGCTACACTTTTCCGGCACCCAGTCCCTCTGTCCCACCTTGGCACTTGGAAACCAGAAACCGCCCTCTGCCCGCCCCTCTGCCCGCAGGGTGGGGGTGGTAGCGGAGCCGGCTGCCTGCGGCGGGCCTGCTGGGCGTGCAAGGCCGGAGGTGCCCAGTAGGTGTCACCGTAGCCTCAGGGCTGAGGCCCCCCGACTGGGGTCCGGAGCCGTGGCAGGTGCAGAGCGCCCCAGCAACGCGGGGGCGTGTTGGGAGGGGAATCCCGGGCCTCCCAGATCTCTCCAGCGCCACAGAGTATTCCTGCCGGGACTTAAGATCCAAAAGTGACCCAAGTCCGATCCGAGGACGCAGAAACCCGGCAACCAGAAGCTGGTGGAAATGCTTAGCGCCCAGCCGGGCCAGGTGGAGGGCGACGCCGAGCGTCTCCCGCTGCAAGGGGCGCACGTGGGGTTGATAATCCCAGGCAAGGTTCTTCCTCAGTCCAAAGCCTTCAGCACCTCTGCGCCGCCCCTGCGCGGGCCAGAGAAACCGAGCCTCTGATCTCAGCAAGCCGGCTCCACGCTCTGTCTCACATGGGGGTGGGAGTAGAGCCGCGCCTTGCGGGAAGGAGGAGAGAGATCGACGGTCTGTGATGACTCCCCGCGTGCCTGCAGCCCAAAGGACCCTGCAGTTGCCTGGGGGGAGGGGACTGCCGGGAGAGCGGGCGCTTTCACAGTCCGTGACTTGGGTGTGATACGCCGCCAAGTGTGGGTAGCCCATGTCTCAACCTACCCCCATCCCGCACAACCGGGCCCCACAGACCCTTGGACTCAGTCTCCCAGGAGCCAACAGCGGCTACAGCCCAAGGCCTGTCTGTCCTCTGGGCGAGCAGCCTAGCTGCGGGAGCACACGGCCCAGGAAGGGAGCTCGGTGTGCTCCTTGCCTCCAAGCTTCTAGCGCCCCCCCCCCCCCGCCGCCCCACCTAGGCCGGCCCCGTGGGCCCCCGTTCCCCGCCCCTCTCCCCCTCCCCCGGGTCCAGAGCTGGGGCGCGCTGTCAATGATTGCCCAGCCCGTGGCCCGGATCCTTATCTGCATTCCTCAGGCGCCCGGCCCGGCCCGGCCACCAGCCAACCTTCGGCCCCGACACCGGCCGGCCAGCCCCGGCGCCAGGGCGCAGGCTGAGGGCTGTGGTGGAGCTGTTCTTCCCAAAGCACCTAGGGAGCAGGCTGCCCGCCTGCGGGGGAAGCCCCGGGAGACCACCGAGGAAGGGGATGTAGGTTTCTGATCCCTTGGGACCTCAGCTGCGGGGAAGAAAGTCTGCTCTCCAGTGCTTGGGTTGAACGGGTCCTGTTCTGAGCGTGCAGAAACTAGCTAGCGTTAGTTCTGCTCCCTCCCTCTCCCAGCATCCTAGCTCTACTCTTCCAACACTCCCCGTCCCTGCCACCAAGCCCAGGGATCCCCCAAGTTCGGTCCCAGAGCCCGAAGTTCTCGGCACCCCACCCTTAACCGCAGCGGCGCGGCTCAGCTCTCCGGGACAGACACGTGGGCTCGCCGGGCAAGTTCCCTTTCCCACCTCCGCCTCCCGGCCCAGCTCTTCCCGGCTGTCCCAAACCCCAGACCGAAGGGGGACGCTGCTCCAGAGAGGGCAGCGCAGCGAACCAAGAGCGCGCGGGGAGGAAAGGCCCTCTGCGCCCGCAGCTTCTTCGCCCTCAGGGGTGCCGAATGGAGAGGGGCGCAGCGGTGCGGAAGGTTAGGCCAGGAGGGACGGCGTGGGTCCCGAAGGCGCGGGAGGCGGCCGGGTCGAGGTACCTCGGGGTGCCGCGTCTGACCTCAGCTGCCAGCGCTCTGGGGCAGTGGGGCTGCCGCCACCAGGCTCAGCCGTGGCGCTTGGCAGCCGGGAGCTCTTCTCACAACCTCCGGCGGGTCCGCGGGTGTCCGCACTGCCGCCGGGACCCCTGGCCGGCCCATCTGGGGCAGCAGGCGGCTGGGCTTGGCCAGAGGGGCAGGTGCCAGGGGGCGTGCCAGCCAGTCGAGAAAAGGTGCCAGGGGGGCGGGGAGGGCCGGGCAGGTGGCGGTGCTTCGGCGGCGGCGCCCTGCGAGGGCGGGTCGCGCTCACCTGGGTCATGAGGCGGTCGGCGCCCGTGTTCTCCTCGTCCTTGAAGATGATGTCGGGATTGTAGTTGGGGGTGAGCTCCTTGAAGCGCTCCGAGCTGCGCGCGATCTTGCCTTCATAGCGCCCGCTGGCGCCCAGGGTCTTCTCGGGCACGTTGGGGCTGAACTGCTTGTAGGCGAGCGGCACGAGCTTTCGCGGCGGCCGCCTCCGGCTGCCCACCACCCGGCCCGGCCCGCAGCCCCGCGCCGCCGGCACCAACAGCAGCAGCAGGAGCAGGCAGAACCGCAGTCGGGGCCGGAGCCGGGCGGGAGACATGGCCGGGGAGCCCGGGCGAGGGGCCGGCGAGGGCGCCTGGTGGGCTGGCGGGTGGGCGAGTCGACGGGAGCGCTGCGGGGGCTCAGGCGTCCGGCTGGCTCCGGGGGGCTCCAGGTGGGGGCGCCATGGGCTGCGCGGCGCGGCGCAGGGCCGGCGGGACTCAGGTGCGGGGCGGGGGCCCGGGGCCCTGGCTGGTGGCGGCGCGCTGTCCCCCTCGGCGCCTCGACTCTGAGCTGCCCGGCTCGCCGGCCGCCAATAAATAGGCCGGCCCGTTTGTTTTGGCAACGCGGCGGCGGCGGGGGGCGGCGGGCGGCGGGGCTGCGGGCCGCCGGGCTGGGCTGGGCTGGCCGGGCCGGCGGGCTGGCGGGCCCCGCGGTTAGCACCCCGGCCCGGCGGTCAGGCGGCTCGGGCGGAGCGGGAGCTGCTGCCGTCTGCGGCGCAGCTCGGGGCCGAGTGAGAGGGGAAATGGAAGAGATCCGGGCTCGGGCCCCGCGCAGACCGCACCCTACCCATGTCCCTGCCTCCTGTGCGCTCGACAGCGAACCTGCAGCAAGGGCGGCACAGCCTCCTCCCCCTCGGGCGGGCGGCCCCGGCACCAGCCAGCCCTCGTCCCCGCTCGCTCCTCCGCCGCGTCCGCCCGCCCGCTGCCCTCGGCGCCCCCTGCACTGCCTGAGTTCGCCCTCCCCGCCCGGACGCGCCCCACCCCGCCTGGGCCTCGCCTCTGGGCTCCCCGCGGCTCCGGGGTGCCCCGCCAGGCGCAAACCTCCCGGACTGAAGCTGCCACCCCCACAGAGACCGCAACCCACGGCGCGGCCGGACGCGAGGGGCGGGGGGCAGTGGCCGGACCGCACAGCCGCCTACGGTGTCCCCTGCGGGGAAGTAAAGCCAAAAGGCAGGAGGCCGCTCCTAACCTGGTGCCCCACCCTGGCCCGGGAGACGCGCCCTCTCGGCGTGGTGGACTGAATTCTGTATCAACCCGGTGCACATCCCACGGCCGCCGGGTGTGAAGCTGGGAGGGGGGCACCCAGCCTCATGAAGAGTCAGATCGGGTTTTTTTTTTTTTTTTTGGTTTGGTTTTTGTTTTGTTTTTTGTTTGTTTTTTGAGTTGGAAACACTTAAAAAAGAGAAAAATGAAGTTACAAAGGGATGGGCCAAGGTGTAGAGAAGAGCAGCTAAAGATGACATCAGCTGGAGAAACTGACCACGTTACAGACCGAGCAGCGCGGGTCTGGGGGGTGGGGTGCAGGGGGGCTTGCTGAGAACCGCAACAACGACCCAAAGCTGCTGGGGTGCAAGAGCCGCGACACAATTACTCTGTTAATTCTACTTTGCACATTCAAAAGCATAGAGAATACGTAGAGGCAGCTAGAGACGTAAACACGGACCGTGTGTTTATTTTAATATGCCATTCAGGAAAGCTGAATGAATTAGGATTTATTCTGCTAAAACAAGAAAGGGCAAGGAGGTTGAAAACAAATGCCGCCACCACAACAAATGGTATGATTTGGTCGCAGTATATTCTACAAATTCAATAGAGATAGAAATAAAAGAATGAGAAATGAAAAGACTTAAACATTTTTTCATTCCAAGAATACTAAGCCAGTTAAGTACCACTTTGTTGATTCTTACGTGCCTGGTACATGGGAGCTCTTCCATATGATTATACTAAGTTATATATACTAGCTACTTGCATTAGCTAATTCAAACTCACAACCTCAATTGGGCTATTATTATTCCTGTTTTACAAATGAAGATTTTGAAGTTCAGAGAAGATAAACAACTAGCTTCTGGTAGGGAGCAGAGAGGAAATTCAAATCCTCTACCCTCTGGGGGGGGGTGTCTGACCTCAGAGCCCTAGCTCTCACCTATGCATTGGTGCATTGGCCCTCTTTCCCGTGCAGCCAGTACAGCCCGGGTTTGGGACTGTGGTGGCTTTTCACAGATGTCCTCACGTTTTCTCTGGATGGATTTTGTGAACATAAGTTCAGAATTGCGGGGGCGGGGGGGGACCTATGATAGTGCTTAATCCAAGCGCTTCATTTACAGAAAAGGAAACTGAGGCCCACAGAAGGGAAGTTCAGATGATGCCCCCAGGAGTAGAGACTGGCATGTCACTTGGAAACAGAGTGAATTGTTTCTTTTTTCCTCCCTGCGCCCCTACCTCCCTGCCCCCCTACCTCCTGTTCCCCCCCCCACCTCCCCACCTCCCATGTTCCCCACTTTGGGTCTCTTCCTTCTTTGGTATTTGGATTCTATGTCTCCCAGTCACAAGTCTCTCCAACGTTGTTTCTTTTCCTTGAAAGCTCTCAAAGAGCTTTAAGGTACAGATTTCCAGGATTCAAAAACTATCCCTGCAATATTCCCCACCCTCCTCCCTCTCTCCTGTTTTCTCCAGATTTCTGGAGCAGATAGGGCCAGCACCTCTCCCAGTCCAGACAAACAGGGGCCTTCTTCTTATGGAGGTCTAAAGAAGAAAAGCTCGTAGGTTTCCAGGGTCATCTCTTGCTGTGTGTTATAATAATCTTCTAGAGAAGTTTTGCCTTCTGTTCAGTCTTTCTTCCTCTCTCTCTAATGCAAATTCAACTCCTTTCCTCTTCTTCTGGTCTTAGAGATTAGGGTCATTATCCTGCTTATTATCCCGTATGCATGGTCTTGAAGAGCTCTTTAAATTCACTTTCAATCTTCTTTTCTCTGAGTAAAAGACAATTTAAGATTGTCTTAGAGGCTCTAACTTATAACCATTTATTAACTTTGCCATTCTTTCTCTCGTTTCTCTTCTTACACTGTGACCCCGTTGAATACAAATCTCTGGTAAAGATCTGATCCGTGTCAAATAAGCATTAGAGCAGTGCTGAGACCACTTGGCATTGGGGGTGCTCTGACAGTAGTGTGACCTCGTTGGTTTAGATAGCGCTCCACCAAGTCTAGCCCCTCCTGGGCCTGGCTAACTTGGGAGCAGTGATCAGCATGTGTCCCGGGAAAAGTAGATGGGGGGCTAACACTTATGAAGTCTTCTCTCTATAACACACACTTTAAGCACTTAGTACAATCTTCACAATAACCCTCTGGGCGCAGCAATTATTATTCTCATTTTACAAATCTACAACTCTAAGGCTGTAAGAGTAAAGTAACTTGCCTGTGGTCCCTCAGTCAAGATTTGAACTCTGGAGCTTTTTCATTCCAAACTTATACTTTTTTTTCCCCCCTCAGGACCCTGGGGTGGTTCAAGATCTGATTCTCATATTTAGATCTGCCGGAGTCCAGTCCCATTCAGTGGAGGAAGGGGGAGAAGATGGCAGAGACTGGAAGCATCATAATTTCCAGGGCAATGACCCAGTGGCACTTTAAAAAAAAAAACTTTTTATGTTTTTTATTTATTTTTGAGAGACAGAGAGAGACAGCATGAGAAGGGGAGGGTCAGAGAGAGGAAGACACAGAATCTGAAAACAGGCTCCAGGCTCTGAGCTGTCAGCACAGAGCCCGACGTGGGGCTCAAACCCACGAACCGTGAGATCATGACCTGAGCCGAAGTTGGACGCTCAACTGACTGAGCCACCCAGATGCCCCCTCTGTGGCACTTTGAATCCAAACTGGGGCCTAAAACCGTGGGTCATTTCTTCCCTGCCTGTATATTCTTAGCTGTTCAGTAGATGGAGGGTAGCTTTTGAACTGGGCTAATCCATTAGACCTATCAAACAAAGCCTGGTCCTTTTTCTAGTCACTTCGAGGCTCCTGCTGGAGTAAACCTGGAGGTGTGCCACTCCACGGGCACTGATGGCCTGGAGTTTGAACAGCAGTGATAAAGCCTGATTAGGGCACCTCACATCTGAGTCCTGGGCCTCTTGGTAAAATCACTTTTCTTCTCCCAACTCTAGACCCCTTCTACCCCTCAATCGTCTCTATTTTGAAGAGAACAAAGTAAGATCTATTTCTTTGGATAATATGATTCATGTTTTGCTTACTAAAGGTTGGAAAAACAGGTGGAAGGGCAATGGGGGGAGGAAAATACACCACAGAACCTGATCATTTAAATATCTGTTTATTAGACTACTATGTTAGTATATTTACTCAATCTTGATTTGAACACTATAGTTCAAATAAAGTGTACTTACAGTCATATATTCACATGTGTGTATGTGTATATGTGTGTGTATAGACGTGTGTATATCTACAGATACACATATGCACATATACTGTGCTGGTCCACACTTCTATAATCAACGAGTCTTTTTTCTCCTTATCCTGCCACTTGACCAGATCAATCCTGCTCTAAATCCATGAGTGCTGAGCCACAACCAGACAAGTTGCCGGAATGCAGTTAGCCAAATATCTTCCAATGACTCAGCGTAGAGCAGCCGTGGTTCACAGAAAGAGCTCTCGGCCTGGAGTCGTCAGATCTGCACCAGAACATGGTCTTTGATACCTTCTACCTGCGTGACCTTGGGCAAGTCACTTGACTTCCCTAAATTTTAGTTTTCTCATCTATAAAGTGAACATATTATCACTTACCTCATAGGGTTGTTGCGAGGGTTAAAAATACAAGCTGAGGTGCGCCTGGGTGGCTCAGTCAGTTAAGCTTCCAACTTCGGCTCAGGTCATGATCTCATGGTTAGTGGGTTTGAGCTCCGCATCAGGCTCTGATGCCTGGAACCTGCTTCAGATTCTGTGTCTCCCTCTCTCTCCACGCCTCCCCTGCTTGTGCTCTGTCTCTCTCTATATCAAAAATAAAAACAAACAAACAAGAAGAACAACTTGAAAATAAATAAGTAGATAAACAGATAAAGAAATAAATAAAAAACAAGCTGTGAAGTACAAACCTTATATGTAATTTGTTTTTTTATCCTCCACTGGGTTCGCTAGCAGCAGTGGTTCTCTGATTCCTATCACCCGTCTAGGGGGAATAATATACAACAGAATGCTCATACATGTGTGCCCCAAGACAGTAGTGGGATTAAGAGGATTCTTTCTATTAGGGAGCATCTATCTTGTGCACACTAGTGTGATAGGCGCATAAGGATAGAAAATGCAAACAGAAAGTAAAAGGCACAGTTGTTGTCCTCAAGAAATTCACTATTTAACCTTAAACAAAAATCACGAAAATTAAAGACAGTTGTAAAGCTGTGAATGCCACTCACGAGTGAATACAGAATAGTGCATAGTAAGCTAGATAGGTTAGCAGATAAAATGAACTTGGCTTAGAAGGATATGGAATTAAGAAGAAATTGGCCTGGGGGGCACCTGGGGGGCACCTGGGGGGCTCAGTCAGTTGAGCATCCGACTTCGGCTCAGGTCATGATCTCACGGTTCATGGGTTCGAGCCCCGCATCAGGCCCTGTGCTGACAGCTTGGAGCCTGGAGCCTGCTTCAGATTCTGTGTCTCCCTCTCTCTCTCTCTCTCTCTCTCTCTCTCTCTGCCCCTCTCCCACTCGCACTCTCTCTCACTCTCAAAAATAAACATTAATAAATTTTAAAAATTTTAAAAAGAGATTGGCCTGGGATCTTTTTTCCCATTGAATTCTTCCCACTAGTTGTCCAAGTTACTTAACTGTTAAAATGTTTTCCATCATCTTTAGATTTTTTTTAAGTTCATTTATTTATTTTGAGAAAGGGAGAACGGGGGAGGGACAGACAGAGAGAGAGGGAGAGAGAGAGAAAATCCCAAGTAATTTCCACACAGTCAGTGCAGAGCCCAACATGGGGCTCGAACTCATGAACCTGGAGATCATGACCTGAGCCCAAATCAGGAGTCGAACACTTAACCGACTAAGCCACCCAGACACCCCCATCTGTAGATCATTTTGACATCATTTCATACCTGCTTTAATTCCATCTGATAATGGGGTTAGACCTCTTGGAAGGAATCAGTTTTGAAGGAGGGAAAGGAATGCGTGAAAAGAATGAAGAGGATTCTCAGTGATGGGCAGTGGCCAAAGCAAAGATGATGGCACCAGTGATAATGAAAACCCAAGCTGGATGATCTAGTAAAGGGGGAAACCCCAGTGTTATCTGATGTAACCTTCACAAAGCCTTATGAAGTTGACACCATTATCTTCACTTTATGGATGAGGAACTGAGGTTCAGAGCTTGCAAGTGAGGGAGTTGGAGTTGGAATCCAGGCCATTTTGACTCCATAATAACCCCGTTTCTTTGTGAGTGATTCCTAGAGCAAGCGTCCTGGGTTGTTGACCTCTGTTCAGGTCACTCATTTTCTCTCTGTATCTAGGGGACTATTTTGTTACTTTTATCTTGGATTTTTAAGACCTCATACTCTTTAACTTAACCATTTCCCAAACTGGTTGGGATCACTCTCACTTCTACTGTTGATTTTTTTTGAGGGGGGGGGAGAGAGAGAGAGAGAGAGAGAGAGATTGAGAGAATCCCAAGCAGGCTCCACACTCAGCGCAGAGCCTGACACGGGACTTGATCCCATGAAATCATGACGTGAGCTGAAATCAAGAGTTGGATGCTCAACTGACTGAGCCACCCAGGTGCCCCTCTACTGTTGATTTTTTAATTCTAATTTATTTTTTTCAAGTAGGCTCTATGCCCAATGTGGGGGGTTGAACTCACAACCCCGAGATCCAGAGTCCCACGCTCCACCAACTGAGCCAGCCAGGTGCCCTTCTACTGTTGATTTTTTTTTTTTTTAAAGTTAGCAACTCCACCAAATTTGGCCCGTATTCAGAAATGGAAGCAGGCTGTCTTTCAAGCCTCAGATTAGTCCAGAACACATTTGGAGATCCAATTAGAGTCACTCAAATGCTTTGAAAGCTGGCTATTGATTAGAAATGGGAATGTCAAGTTACCTTTGCCCTAACAATAAGCTCATTACAAGGCACTTCAGAGAGATTCAGGCATTAAAGACCTTGCTTTGATGACTTTGAAAAGGTAGGAAAAAGTAGCCAGATTATTACTAGAAGAGTTTTTCCCCTCAAATCAGAAACTAAAGATTGTGGGAAACTCTTACAGACAAAAAGACATTTATACAAATATATTTTTTGTATATCGTTAATAACTTGTTTATTAACTAATGGGCTCTATTAGGGAAGAAATTCGTTGCTTAAAGAGAGTCTTGGAAAGTACTAGTTCAATGAATGCTCCGTAAAGGGGAGGGTACTAATCTTTAATACTCAAGCAATTCTCCTCGGTTTTCTGTAACAGGGTCTGGATTGGCCCACCCACACCCTCTCACCAGTCTCTCTCGGTACAGATAGCACCCTAAGGATGCTGGGCATGTATAGCCAAAGAAAGCAAGAAGGTATCCTGTCCCCGACTTTTTATAACTGGTTTTCTTAGTTTCTGCAAAATGACATCATTCCATTATGGCTCAAGCTAACACAAGGCATTTAATCACCACTCTTGCCTAACTACTGTTTGCTCTAAGCAAAAAAAAATTACATTAATTTATGTCTACAAATTTCTAAAATTGCTTCAAGATACTACCAGTGTGGAGGGGTGTGTGTGTGTGTGTGTGTGTGTGAGATCATCTTTCTTCACAAATATTTTCGAGTATCTATTAAGCGCCAAACGCTGCACAAGATGCTTGGGATGTGAGAGAACCAGAAAAACAAAAAAAGATTCCTGCACTTATGGAGCTTTAGTTTAGTAGGGGAGGCATTAGGGAGACCGACAATTAAAGATAATGTAAAAATTAGGAAAAAGCATGTGTTAGAAGAGGACGGAAGAACTATGAGCATAAACTGTAAACAAGGGATGAAAAGGACTGGGAGGGCAGTCGGCTTGCGGGGAGGGTGCGAGGTTGGGAGGCAGGTCACTCTGGTAAGTGGGGCGGTGAGTGGAGGTCTCATTGAGGTGTGACTTGGGCCAAGACCTGAAAGAGGTGAGGTCTTCAACCAAGAGGATGTCTAGGGGAAGAACATTCTAGGCAGAGAAAACAGCATAGAGCAAAGGCTTAATGTACTTGCATATCAAGAAATAGCAAGGAGACCAATGTGATGGAAGATGAAGCTGGGGGGAAATGGAATAAGCTTGGCTTTCTACTTGCTGATCATGAGTATGATTTTCAAACTTTTTATAGAGCTCATAATGAAAATAATTTACCCTTTAAAGAGATTTGTGTTTGACACGTAGATATGGGCACAATACAGTCAAGCAAAAATAAAATCAGGGAACAAAACAGCATTTATACATAGGATTCTTTTAAACTTTTTAAAACAGAGACATAGGCATGGCTCTCACTTTCTACTTCATACAGCTGGAAAAAATCTTTGAACTATCATCTTTGGATTGCAGGCTTCTTGAAAACAGGAGATATGTCTTCGTGGACACATAGCAAGTAGCATAATGCCCCTGTTGGTGGGGATGATGGTGAGTGAGCACTCAATATACACAGGATTTGAATTAATGCGTGTTTAATTGTATCTGTTTCTTGTTGGATATGGGTTTTTCTATTTCATTCCTGACATATTTCCTGCACACCTGTGCCTTTCTTTGAATTCCTTTGTGATGATCTGGAACTTCCCTGTTGTACTTCCCCATTTACTGTTCGAGGCTATGTACAGCACAAGGTTTAACCCACCAACCTGGCTCCTTACATCCCCTTTCCTGGTCAGAAATACAGCCCGTTCTCTGGAGCTTCCATTAGGGATCTTTCTTCCCATTGAATTCTTCCCACATTAGTTGTCCAAGGCACTCAACTGTTGAAATGTTTTCCATCATCTTTAGATCATTTTGACATCCGTTTCATAACCTCCTTCGACTCCGTTTGATGACGGCCACTAAGGTGTTCTTAAGATTCCTATCCAGAAGCATACATAGCTCTTAGAGTCTCACTCCCAAGAACTGTTTTCCAGATGTCTTTCCGGTGGAAAGGTCAGCTTCCACCAAATGGTTCCTGCTTTGAGATGGTTTTGGCGACTGACCCACAGGAGCCATGGCAGGCCCTGAATCATCACACGGCGCCGCAGGTGAGAAACGGCCACTGCTCTAGTGTTGCTCCATCCTCGCCCTATGTGAATAGATTACATATAGTTTCATTTGGCACAGTTCTGCTGTTTTCATTCTTCAAATCCTAAAAATGCGCGTACACTTTGACCGTTCAATAGTCCAAGGTGCTGGAGCTGGGGCCTCCCTGTACTTCACCTCCCTGGTGACACCTCTGAAACCAGGGTGGCTGTGACTCGTGCCCGGTGCACCCTGGGTGTGTGACGGCCAAGTACAAACTCGTAGTTGGCCGTTTTTCCAGCCAGGTGCTCTAAGTGTCTGCAAGAGGAACGTCCTCTGCCTTTTGCTGAACATATCACTCTGCTAATTTTCCCTTTAGCACAATCCAGACGCTCCGTCTTTCTTTTTGATTCCAAATGCCATTGTACGGGTTACCTGTTCCCTCTCCCCTACTAATCGTGGAAATTAGGCTGCCCCACTGAACTGGTACTTATTAAAGACAGCAACATAAAGGACATTACCACCAGCAGAAAACCATGCAAGTTGGGGTATCAGTGTCACCTCCATACATCATCAGACTATTACTATTTACATTGCTGTTATATCAAGTTACTAATGAAACAGAAGTACTTGTTACCAATTCCTCTTCCCCCAACCAGGGCCTTCCTGGTCCTCCCATATGTGACAAAGGACCCACTGGTATTGCTCTGTGCCCTGGCAGTGCCAGACAGCAGTCATAAATGAAATTGGCAGTCTTTCCCCCTCATGTGGCAACCCTCTTTTTGTCTTGAATATGGGATCTCTTTACCGCCCCCCAGGACCCCCAAGAGTACTGCTCTTGACCCCTGACCACAGACCCAGACCCTGCAGGGCTTTCCCCTGCCCCAGCTCCAACTCTGTTCACCACCCTACTAGCCCTTCAAGCCCTGGGGCGGGGGGGAAGAGCAGGATGGAGGGCTCCTCAAGAGGATTACCCTTCCCCTACTCCATTCTCCCTTCTCCTGTCACCGATTTCTGACCGGCTGTCGATCCTATCAGGGGTCCATAAAGCAAGGAGGACTCTGGCCCGGGAGAGGGGGGTAGGGGTTAGGCAAACAGGCCAGGGAGGCAGTTGGTTGAAGTTTAACCACAATATTCTTGGTCTCTATTGTTTTGAGTGAGGCCCAATATTTCCACAGCAGGATTATAGGATCTGATTAACCATGTTAGACAACAATGCCGAGCTGGGATGGGCTTCCCCTTCCAGCTGCCAATATGAAAAAGTAAATATAACACCCAGATTTCAGAAAGGGACACCCAGCAGCCCCCAAGCCCTACTCCCCAATTCTAACCCTGCTTCTGTTTTGGGCCCCCAAGTGAGGGGAGGAAGAGTGTGGTGCTGCATGCTCCTTTAACTCCTGGCCCTTGGCCCAGCAGGACAAGTAATCCTGGCACAATCTTCCCAGGTGAGTCAATGGCTGTGTGCTCCCCACACCCTGGAGTCCTTCCAATGCCTCTTCCGGGTTCCCCTAAGTTGACCCAGACTCTCAGGAACCCAGGAGAGTTAGGTGCTGAGAGGCTAACAGTCATTCAAAGGGTCCAGGAGTGTAGAAAGACGGGATAAGCTGCTGGACTCCAGGATAGAGAAACCGAGTGCAGGTAGGAGTTAACAGCTTGGAAGAATGATCGAGCCTTTGCTGGAATGCTTTGGTGCCACCCAATGACTTGCCCTTGTGCCAGGGCAAAGTAATGCCACCCCAGGATTGAGGGGAAGCATGAGAGACCACCATAAAGTAAAGTCTCAGGAGACGGAAAAGCATTCCTCCGAGGGTCTGGGATGAAAGATGGAGGATAGATGGGCTTCTAGGTCAAGTAGTGAAGGATTCCCAGGTCTCCTCACACTCACACACACACACACACACACACACACACACGCATGCGCGCGCGACTTCATACTCTCCCTGTCTGGAGGTTTCCCCACAGGGTGGGATCTTCTGAGGCTCTGTCCAACAGAACATGGCGGGGGGGAATAGAGCAATAAGGAACACACAACACAAATAACTGGTAGCAGCTTCCAGAAGGTCAAGGCAGTTAGGGAAAACTCTCCCTCCAAAGTGGGGTTCCCTTCCCTTCTGGCATTTCTCTCTGTAACTGAGTGCCCAGCATAACCCATTGCAATTCGGTGAGCCCATGCATTTACTGCTGTTGGTAACAGGGACTAGGAACCCAGGGCCGTGGGCTCTGAGTCTGAGTCTGACCCTCCCACAGTAGGATCACTTCTCCTTTTGAACAGTTTCTTCCTCAGGAAAACTAGAATAGAGAAGATACTTAAGGATAGAGCTTAGAAATGCATACATCCTGGGGCACCTGGCCGGCTCAGTCCGTAGAGAATACAACTCTTCATCTTGGGGTTGTGAGCTCGAGGTTCACATTGGGTGTAGAAATTTACTAGAAAAGAAAAGAAAAGAAAGAAAAGAAAAGAAAAAAAGAAAAGGAAAGGAAAGAAAAAAGAAAAGGAAAGAAAAGAAAAGAAAAAGAAAAGGCATACATCCTGATCCTATCAAAACCCAGTTAACATCAAGTTGTACCCTTTAGTAATATAATACCACCATGGTGATATTTTCTGAGTAAGGGCTAAAAACTGACCCTGTTCTCAAAGAGTATAATCTAACGAAAGGATGAAAATGAAAGGCACATAGGAAATATGTATATAACACAGATAGCATTAATAGCACAAATAGAGAGGGAGTAGGTAGAACTGATAATGTGACTTTATCACATCATGAGGAAGGGTTACCAAGAGAATTTTAGGTTTCCCCTATACTCTCTAGAGCAAACCTTCCTAGTGTTGTAAATAGAAAATGGAGGACTGAATTATTAGAGAGAAGTAGCTGCCCCTGGTGACAATATCAAGAATGGGACTAAGTTGTTGCCTTTTCCATTCCCCCTCCCCCTGCCATCTCAATTCAGAGAATGACACACGAGCCTCCCTGCTCATCTCCCAGCAGAAAAGTTCGAGGGGAGGTAAGGGCCTGGGAAAATGGGAGGTTTCAATAAATAGGAAGGCAAGAAAAGGGGGTTCAAATGTACCACCAGGTAAGATTAAGAAGCAGTAGAGCTGAGTATGCAGGAGAGTTGACCCTCTTTCTTTCCCCCAAGGGCTCCCTGTGGGTGAACTGCATCAGACCTTTGGAAGGACCCTGTTCTGACGGGGACAGATTCTTCCCTGTGCCGGAGTGCAGGAATACAAGTCTCTCTCTTTGCTACCTTACACCCTAGGAATTCCAGGGTGAGCTCCTCAGGGTTCAGTAGAAAGGTGGAGACTAGAAGCTCCATCCCTCCTTCCTTCTGAATCACTTTGCTAGCCTTTGGAAGTACTCCTTGATCTGGGAGACTGGCTGACCCGGGGTAGAACAGAGAATGACCCCCGTGGGATTTTTCTAGGAGGCAGGTGGGGCTTTGCCTTCGAGGCTGCTAGGAAAGCCCTCAGTAAGGGCTAACTAAAGGAGATGCTGCCCAGCTGGAGTGCTAAGGGATGAAGATTTCCCTTCCAGCAAAGAACTTGCCTGTCCCAGCTGACTGTGGGGAGGGGGGTGGGGAGCCAGCAGGGCCAAGTAGGCCTGGCAGCCTAGGTGGCGCTATTTCCCTATTTTTTAGGTCAAGTTGCTGCAGGAACTTCCTCGAGGTCCCTAGTCCTGCTCCTGGTTTGCTGGCTTGCTCGTGTAAACCACCTTATATTATTTTTTTTTCTAAAAATACTCCAAAGCAATTGAAAGAGTCCCTTCTCCCACCAGCCAGCCCTGGCCCCAGCCCCGGCCCCGGGGAGCGGGCGGGTAGGCGGGGAGGTGGGCCACTGCTTTATTAAACACAGGGAAAACTAATATTTACGGAATAAAATTTATGGAGCAGCCACGAGAATTCGACCCTTTTATGTGCATGTGGGGTGGGGGTTGGGCCGGGCTGGGGGCCTCGGGGAGGGGCCCAAGCCAGGGGGCAGGGCTGGAATACAGCCTGGCTAGACCAATTTGTCCAGGCAGGGATTTCCCTGGTGTTGCCCAGGGATTCTCAATCACCACCCCTTGCTCTGAGGGGCAAGAGCTTTGGGGCAAGAATACCTGAGGCAGAGCCTCCGGGAGCAATGTTTCTCTAAGGATGTGTTTAGGTAATATCCCCATGGAGGCTGCCACCTTTGGGGTAGAGGCGGGCAGTGGTAGGGAGATCATTAGGTATGCTCTTACTTAACCTTTTCAAAAAGTCACACATTCTTTTGAGAACATGAAAAAGTTATGCTCTTAGAATTTTTCTCATAATTTTAGGGGGTTCACAAACCCAGGATCCCCTTCTAATGCATGCTCTTGAGACCATGGTCTTAGGGCAGAGGGATTATGCAGGGTGAGGAACCCTTTTTCCATGTGGCCTCATACCTTATAGACGCTGAAATCTGGCTATCTAAATTATGCCAAAAAGAAACTAAAGAACAAAGTGACCCACCTGATAGACTGTTTCTACACAGTCCCCAATTTGCTTCAGTGACAGTCATGACAGTGGGGCACTGTGGTCTGGAGATGAAGGACTAGGAATGAGCCCTGGTGGAGCTCTCAGACTGGGCTAGTCAGTAAAGGCATGGGGGTCCTGGAGTCCTGGAGTCCTGAAAGGCCCCTGCTGTGAAGAGCCGATGGGAACTACAAGATCCTATGGAAAGGAAGCAGGGTCCCAGGAGAAGGGCAGTTACAGTGGAAGATAGGAGAGAAGGCCTAACACCCTTCCTAGAAAACGTTTTGTGTAATGTACATACAGATGCGGTGAAGAACCCAGAAGTCTGGGTTCAAACGCTGGCTGTTACTTATTAGCTGTGTGACCTTTGATAAGTCACTTAATCACTTCAAGACTGTATTTCCTATGGGTTAACAGTATCTTCCTCATACGATGCTGTGAGGATTCAGTGGCAGGTAGTTACTAGAGTACTTAGTATAAATTAACTGCCCAGTGACTTTTGGCTGCTCATTATTATTGCTGTTCTTATTATAATCACTGTTTTTTATTATTGCTTGGATTGTCCTCTTCCCTATGACTTGACATAAGAACAGAAACACCCATCCTAGACAGAGAAGACATGGGGATGAGGAGGCATTTGACCATCAGTAAGTAAATAAACCAGAAAAGGCCCCCGCGGGTTCTGCCTCCACTCCTTCCTCTACCTAACAGCTCCCAGTGAACATCTGAGTTCTACTTTCCTTCCTGTCTCTCCTAAATAATGTTTCAGATGGTCTTACCCATAGAGGAAAACCTACCAGAAAAGGCCACGGGACTTTGCCAATCCTGGTCAGCTAAATCTTGCCAGATTTGTCCAAAGAGCTGACTTTTTAACTAAGATTCTGCCTATCGCATACAAACTTTGCCTTTTTTTTCTGCTAAGCGCTATTCATTCTCTAGAGATGAATAGTTCAATTCAGTTGTCCCAGAGAACTCTGTGACCATTCCTGTTCCCTGCTGTCCTATCTTCTCGAGTTCTTCTAGTTACTATGTTATTTGAAGTGGCATGAAGGACGGAGAATAAAATTCCTTTCTCTCCTACTCCAGTGGGAAACTACCTCAGCCCTTGTGCTCGGAGCGCTTTATAATTTCAATCCCCCATACTGTGGTTTAGTCTGTTGTCTATGCCTTGGAAACAGACAAAAACAAAACAAAAAAACACCCCTATGAAGTTGGGCAAAGGAGAGCAGCAGCAATCTGTTCTGTCTTGTGCCCGCCACGGACGGAGCTCTCAAGATCAAAGTTCCCAAATGGAGGCTTAGCGCAGGCCACATGAGAGAAGCATGAGAAGAATCTGAAGGAGAGGTTGAGGGCCTAAACTTCATCTAGAGACAACAATGTTTGGGGGAAATAGGTTGGTTATGTGTTCCAAAGAATAACCAATCTCAAAAGCCGGGTGTGTGTGTGTGTGTGTGTGTGTGTGTGTGTGTGTGAGGGCTTTTTATTCCATGCTTAAGAGAAAAGTGGGTCTCTGAGGAGCACCTGGGACTGGCTAGGGACTCTTAAGAAAGGTAGATAGGTTTCCTGAGCATGTTGTGCCTTTCTGGTGACTTGCCCTATGTACCTAAAGTCCATGGTAGGACCCTGGGTCTGGAGAACCTCCACCAAAAGAGAGGAAGGTATGGGATTCTCAAAAGCTGGCTTCCACTTGGATAGGGAAGGCCAATGGGTTAGAGCCAAGATTCCCTCAGTTAACAGTACCCATGCCTTTCAATGTGGACTTCAGTTATCTTGCACCTGCACTGGGGCCTCTAACTATATAACTCTGCGTCAGAGACATTCCTGCCATGAGAGCGCCTTTCGGGTTGACATTAGGAAACTCTTCTCCAAGTCCATCCTCAGCAGTTGAGACAATAACAGGTTAGCTGAAGAGTCCCCTCAGCTTCTTCCTCTTGACCTTTGACAGCTGAGGTTGCCTCACAGGGCCTGAAGGACCCTATAAAGAAAAGGACTCCAGGTTAATAGAGGTTTCGAACAGTTCCACTTAGCTTAGGTTGCTCCCCTGAACTCTGGTTGGGATGAGTGGCTGATACAGGTGTTCTGAAGTCTCTGTCAGGCCGTGAATGTGACACAAGACCCTATGCAATGTGTACATCCCTTCTCCCCCAGGGAACAACCTCCCAGACTATCACTGGAAGTGGGGTAAGGGAGAGAAGGAGTCAAGGTCCCTCAGTTAGTACAGGAATTGCAGAGAGGAAATACCAAGGTAGGATGCACAAGACCATGACTCTCCAGCTAGAAACCAGGTCGGGAGACCTGGTCACAAATGTCTTCCAATATTTGTTAAGGCGGTGTCCACTAGGTGACCACTCCCAGGGCCTCTGGCTCAGGGACTACAGGTACATCACTCACTGGGAGCTCTTTCTCAGGCACTGGGAGGGATGGTGCTGAGGAGACCGGCTCTTTTGGCTGGTTCAGAAGCTGGTTTTCAGTTCCCTGTGGGGAGGCACTGCTGGAGAGCTGAGGATCTTCTGAAATCAGAAAGATCAAGAGAAGACAGTAACACACGTCTTCTTCTTACCAGGAAGGCATTAATTAGCATTTACCAAGCATTCCATCCGATAAAAGCCAGGGTTTCGTACTAAGATATAAACAGACAGGAGTAGCCACAAATCCAACTTCCAGCTGACTTTTGGAAAGCCCTGTGTCTACCCTGAAGCTTCCCCAGGCCCACTTCAACTAGGGAGGACAAGAGCTTCTTCGACTCGAAACAGCCAACTGCTCTTCAACAGACATTTCCTACCATGTCTCAGGGAGAGAGATTAACCTTTCTCCTGGTCCTCTCACTAATTCTCCTAAGCACCTAGACCAGTTCCAATAGAAGTTTCTGCAGTGATGGAAATGTTCTGCATCTGCTCTGTCTGCCTTGGTAGCCGCTAGTCACATGGGGCCACATGTGGCTATTGAGCATTTGAAATGTGGCTACACCAAAGGAGGAGATGTATTTTTCATTTTATTTCATTTATTCATTTTTATTAAATTTAAATTATGACTACCATATTGGACAGCACAGACCTATACCTTAACTCTAACCCCATGGAGACCAGAAACCTCCACAGCTACGGAGTTACTCACCAGCGCCTTGATGCTCCTGTCTCACTTGGATCTCTTGTCTGGTGACTGCCAAGTACAGACTCTGTAAATTCATGACAAAGGGTCTTCCGTCACCTATGCTGCATGCCTCGGGTAGTTTCTACAGGAAAGAGGAGATGCTGTCATTGGTTATACTCTATTGCCAGAGAAAAGGAGTTTGATGTCCCACTGGCAGAATGGCATCAACCCCAAAAGAGTTTATATAAGAAAGTTAGATTCAGTACAGGACGTCCATATCCATATATTGTTGGGAAAAATATATGACCTCCTGTGAGCTCCTCTCCTCTGAAAGACAACTCCAAAAGTATATCTTTAATTCCCCCAATATTAAAGTCTATTATGTTTTCCTATGAATATCCCTAGGGTACCCATGGGTCTCTGGGCTCTTTCTCCCAAAGGGATGTCCTCTTAGAGGACTGTTTTAGGAAATCATCTTCCCTAAATTGTCCCTGAGCTGTACAGATGACTGTTTTACTTACATTCACTCCTACAATTCCACACTAGAGAGAGAAAAAGGATGAAATCCAGGAAAGGGGAGAAAGGGCAAAATGGGAAGGACAGACTGAGAGACAAGACGATAAACTATGGAGTTGTGAAGTTCAGTTAGAGGAGATGGGAGAACTAAATTTTGCAAAGCTTTGGAGCCTTCCCTGCCATTTTACATTCCTTACTGCAATCCCATGGTGCTTTACTATAATCCTGGAACCCACAAATGGGGGTGACAGTACCCCCAAGAGGGGAGAAAATTGGTTCTTGAGGCATACAAACATCTTACTCTTTTAAAGAATGAAAGATCAGGGCGCCTAGGCGGCTCAGTCCATTACATGCCCAAGTCTCAATTTCACCTCAGGTTGTGATCTCACTGTTCGTGGGATCTAGCCTCACATGGGGGTCTGTGCTGACAGCATGGAGCCTGCTTGTGACTCTCATTCTCTCTCTCTCTCTCTCTCTCTCTTACTCTGCCTCTCCCCTGCTCATGTGTGTGCACACACTCTCTCTCAAAATAAATAAATAAACATTAAAAAATTTTAATGTGTGGAAGATAACATATATAGTACACAAACAGAATTTTGGTATATCTGTAGTATTAAAATTCCTTGGAATGATTAGGAAAAAGTGTCTTAAAAGGTTCCTGATGGGGCACCTGGGTGGTTCAGTCGGTTGAGTATCTGATTCTTGATTTCAGCTCATGATCTCACGGTTCTTGGGATTGAGCTCCGCGTGGGGCTCTGTGCTGAACTCGAGGAGCCTGCTCGGGATTCTCTCTCTCCCTCTCTCTCTGCCCCTCCGCCCCTGTCCCCCCACCCCTTCAAAATAAGTAAATAAACATTTAAGAAAAGGTTCCTTAGCGAGGTCAAGGTGATAATGAGAAAAAAGTTGAGAAATACCACTATCACCACACTCTGTTTCCTTCCTTGTGAATGATCCATGGATTTATATATCTACAGGAAAATGCTTTGCCTAGTTCAAGTTTCATACACTTGGCTTAACTGAGTTGAAGTAATGGCTGAAGATGGAAGAAAGGCAATAAAAATGAGATAAAGGAGTACGGTATCCCATGGTCCCAAGCCTGGCTACACTTCAGAATCTTGGAAAGGATCAGAATTCCTTCCCCTGTCCCTGTGCATGCAAATAGTCATGGTTCCCAGCCAAGCCAGCAGGTCTCTGAGGGCCGTGCCAGCAGCTCACATGGGCACCAACCCAAGCATCCTGGATCGACCCACATCTCGTGTCAAGGGCACTTGCTCTATGCTATAAAGGCACTCATTTCTGAAAGCCCACCATGGGAGAAGGATGGAAGAGAGAAAGTAGGAGAAGCAGTGAAGTAGTTGCTGAACCATAGTCAGGATTATCTTTCCCGGGCTAGGGTGGTAGCTGACAAACTTGTGGATGCCCAGGAAATGTAACACACACTTGTACTCCAATCCTACTTCCATATGGACTATATCAGGCTTGGACTTTCACTGGAAACCACAGATAACAAATCAGGAGACTTACGTCGGAACTTTGCTTCTAGCCAATAATCACACGAGGAGTAAAACGGCCCTGAGGAACAAGCCGAAACACGGAAGGCAAATTATCAGGCCACACACCTCTACGGCACCTCACTCTCCTTAGTGTCAGCTTCCACAAGCTACGTCATCCAGCAGAACGTCCTCTACTCTGTAGCCAGAGAGCCTTGACAGTGGAGAGGTCAGCGGCTGTTCTCCTTCCTATGTCTCATGTCTCCAGATTGCTCAAGAAATGTGGGCTCTCAGGGCCCCTGGGTGGCTCAGTCCATTAAGTGTCTGACTTTTGATTTCGGCTCAGGTCATGATCTCAAGGTTCATGAAATCGAGCCCAGGGTCAGGCTCCACGCTTGGGACTCTCTCTCTCTGTCTCTCACCCACTCACATGTGCGCGCATGCTCTCCCTCTGAAAATAAATCTTTAAAAAAAGGAAAGAAAGGTGGCCTTTCTTGGGGTCTTCCACACAGCTTGGTAGGCAGAGTGCCATCTATACAGATGGGCTAGGCAGAATCTAGGCAGTCCCAGGTCACCCCCTCCTGCCCTTTCTATGGAATTGAACGGATTCATGAATTTTCTAGGGTGATTTTTAGCCAGCTCCTGTATTTAGTCTCAAAATGAAAGGCCACTGAAGCCAGTGCTGTCCTTAACCTAAGTCCAAATACAGAATCAGTATCTGAAACCTTCCTCTATCCTTCCCTGTCTCAGGGAGATCTGGTCCTGCGGTTGTTGCCAAAAGTCACCCCACCTGAGTATCCTCTGAAAAGTACCACAAAGAGAATATGGGTACATTTGCTGCATATTTACTATGAGCTAGATACCATTTTAAGAATTTAAATGTTATTAACCCATTTTGTCTTATTCACTACTATTTCCCTGGCACCTAGAACAACAGTAAGTACTTGTGAATTGGGGCGCCTGGGTGGCTCAGTCAATTAAGCGCCTGGCTCTTGATTTTGGCTCAGATCATGATCTCATGGTTGTGGGGTTGAGCCCTGTGTCAGGCTCTGCACTGACAGCACAGAGCCTGTTTCAGATTCTCTCTCTCTCTCCTCCTCTCTCTGCCTATCCCCATGCTGGCATTCTCTTTCAAAATAAATCAATAAACATTAAAAAAAAATAACTATCTGTGAATGAATGAACATGGCAAGCACTAGTATGATCCCCTTTTACTGAGGTGGTTCCAACTGGTAAGCAATGGAGCAGGATTAGAACCCGGATAGGTGGGCTTCAGGGCCCATGCATATAATGACTACCCTGCTTAGTTCTCTGAACAGCAGAATTTTGGTCAAAAGGGCAGTACAGCCCCTCCCAGGATCACAGCCCTCTCTGCCTCACATCGCAGTTCACTTGCCTAAACTCCCATCCAGCTCAGGAGCAAGCTCTCTCAGGGAACAAGGAAGGAGGGAATAGAGAAAATGGAGGTTCTACCTGAAAAGCTGGCCTCACTTCAAAGCCTCAGGGGCTGAGGCCATCCCTCAATCCTATTCCAGCCATTCCCATAATCACGGATTCCACAGGCATTATCCTCACAATATGCAAGGGAAAGGAGGTGGAGAGGCCCCGGATGGCGAAGGAGGAACATTACTTCCATGCAGGACAATGGCAGGGGTGAGCTGGGGCAGGCGGCAGAGATCAAAGGGAGAACATGGGGTCAGGACTAAGAAAAGCAAACAGCAGTGCCCCCTGCAATAAGTATGAAGGAGCCAGGAGCAAGGTGTACCAGCCACAAAGCGGGTCACTGCCCAGAAGGGGGAGGGGAAGAAGAGACAGGTCAGTCTACTGTATAACGTATTCATCCAATTAACCCAGAATCAATGCTATGCAGCAAAAAGCTATTGAGATTCTACCACGTGCCAGGCACGGCAGGCCTGGGGTGAGGGGGAAAGACGTGTACCTTTCCCTCCTTGGAACAGGACTGAGTTAGTCTGAGACAAATAAGAGTCCCTGACTCAAAGAGTTTATATTAAGGTGCAAGGAACAGGCAGTTTAGGGTTTTTTTTCTAAGTGTTGTGCTATCACAGAGTTATAAACAAAGAATAATAAGAACCCGGAGAAGAAGAAAGGGGAGGAATTTGAGAGTCTCCCAAAAAGCCTAGGGTGGGGAGAGTGACACCCAGCTAGCCTTGCAAGGTTAGACTGTGAGGGTGGGGAGGTATGTGAGGCACAAAGGTGTGAAAAGACAGGATATGTTGATGTACGTTGTGGGAAATAGGACCAGAAGACTAAGTTCATACCCACCAGATTGTTAAGGGCTTCGTTTTTTGAATTAAGGATATGCCCGGGAGAGTTTCCTTTTGTTTCATGAAGTGGCTTTCTATGCTACACACGTGCTTGCCAAGGCTTGCTTGGCTCCCAACGAATACTGAATCAGGGTGAGGGGTCAGAAGTGTCCTCCGAGTTCGCCTCAGCAGGCTTTCGGGGACATTTAGTACCTCTTCACTAACTAACTGCTACACTGTGACTCGTCAGTAGTCACAGAGCAACACTTTACTGGGACTTTGGCCCCTGCCGTCTGGCCGTATCAGAAGCTTTAGGAAAACCAAAGCTACAGATCCTATAGGGCATTTTATTTCCCCTTCTTTTCCCTACTGCAGCCCATTTCAGTTCCCAGCGCCCAAACTCCCCCTCTGTAGTGGAGCTGTGTAGCTCCCATCACTGTGAGTTCTTAAACTCACTCCCAGGGGTCCAGAAATTCCAAGGCTCCCTCCTGCTCTCTGATCCCAGCAGGATCTGCTGGAGAGATCCCAATTGTCTCTTTCCATTAGAAATAAGAGGTTGAATTCCCAACTCCACTCCCCACCTCCCTACCCACCCTCACCCCGCCCCAACTCCATCCCTCCTTTCCTCTGAAGCTGTTTCAGAAAAGAAACTTTTAGAATCCTGAGTAAGGAAAGGCTGGACCCGACTGACAGTAGCTTACCGTACTCAATAGGGGCCCACACCCGAGGAGACCAGGTATAGGGGACAAAAGAGAAAAGGGAACTGAGCAAACTGGAACTCCCAAGTGTCAGTCTTCAGTGCTAGCACCAGCCCCCAGGTCCCAGGCCCCCCTGCAAACTGTACTGTCACACCCACCAGGGCAGGGCCCCCCAAAGCACAACTTCCTAAGGGTAGGAGTTCTTCTCTTCCCTCATGCAACCTGGTAAACTCTGCCGGGACCCCTCACAAACTTCCTCGCCTGGAAAGAGCAAGTCCCAGTTTAGGAAATCATGGTAATTTACATCATTAGCTCCGCTTAGGGTTAAGGGCACATTGGAAAATTCTTCTAAGGTCTCACATTACCAAAGGGTTACCAAAATAGAGAAGAACAAAGAAAAACGGTTTAGGAAGATGACTCTAATGAGAAAGACTCTATCAAACAGAACTCCCCAGGGCTCCTCTCCACCTTCAATCCATTCACCCAATAAATATTTACTGACCATCTGTGGTGTTGAGGATGATTGAGATGCCGGTGATATAAGAGATTGAACAAAAGAGATAAAAAATCCCCTGTCCTCTTGAAGTCTACATCCTAGAGGGGGGATCAACAACATATAGCTAATTAAGACATATGCTCCATCAGATGGTGACAGCACCATGGAGAAAAATAAATCAGCACAGGCATTATGGGATAGGAGCAGGATAGTGTTGCAATTTTAATTGGAGGCCAAAGAAGGCTTCACTGAGAAGGTTAATATTTTTTAATGATCCAAACAGAAGTGAGAGAATGATCCACATGGCTGGGTCAAGGGACCAGATTCCCAGTTTGCCTGGCTCCAGCTCCAGCTTGCGCCTGTTGCTATTTATTAATAGAGGTCCCTTTCTCTCAGATTAGATCCTAGTTTGCACGATAAATCAGACCGTCACCCTGTACCAGAGGACTGGCATGGCAGCTCCGTGGGTGTGTGTCTGTGTATTTATTTGAAATCAGCAGTTAATATAGTATATTAGTTTTTGTTCTGTAGGATGGGAAGCCTTTAGAGCTTACAAAGGAGTGAAATGATCTGATTTACATTTTAAAAGCATCACTTTGAGTGTTGAAGGACCAGAGAAGAAGTAGGCAGACCTTCTAGATGGCTGCTAGGATGACCCGGAGAGCCTGGGCCTGCGTGGTAGTTGGGGGGGGGAGGGGAGGTGGCCTGAAGGGATCAGGGTCTGCGTATGTCTGAAGGTATGCCCAACGGGATCTGCTGCTGGAGTGGGTGCAGCATTTGTAAGGAGTCAAGGATCACTCCATTCCAGGACAGAAGGTGGATGTCACAGAGGGATGACCCAGAAACCGAAAATAAATCCCCAGACCAGAGAAAACCTGAAATGACCCTAAGTCCGCAACACAGACCCAGCTGTGGTAGCAGAAGGGTGAGACTAGAAGGAAAGGTGAATCCAATGCCCAGGGGAAGTATCACTGTATAAAGAGAGAAGGCCAAAAGTGGCTTCTCACTCAAAGAGGAAGCAGGAAGATTATCCAGGGATTAGAAAAATAAATTCTTAGAAGAAAAAAAAGAAGTAGAAGTAAGCTTTAAGGTCTGGCTTGAGAGCCCAAAGATATGGATTTGTACCTTAGGTCAAATATTTGCTAACACTTAGGGCAAGTTATTATACTTAATCAATGTCTGATTTTGAGAGAGAGAGAGAGAGAGAGGGAGGGAGGGAGAAAGAGAGAGAAATGGAGAGATGGGCGGGATGGGGGGCTGACTACCAACAACTATGGTCACAGTTTGTGGAAGGCTTAAATGAGAGAGTGGAGTAAGTATCCAAGAAATGTCTGTCCCTTCCCTTTGCAAGGCAAATGGAGACTTTTCTTGCCCGGCAAAGTCCAGTGCCAAGGAGGCTCAAGAAATGTCTTGATACTATAGCGCAGGTAGAGAAACCGGGTCTGACCCAATTATTACCCCTTCCCCACTGCATCCCAAAGCATATGTTCTTCCAACAACTCAGTGATGAGTCAAAGCCCAGACCAGCGACATACTGTCAAGGAAACCCTAGCTGGTCACCCTCGGGGAGTTCACTGCCCACCATCGCCACACTAGCCCCCTGCTCAGACTCTGGTCAGGACCAAGGCCAGATGGTTTCTGTCCCAACAGGTCCTGGCTTTAAATCCTCACTTTGCCAGTCAGTGGCTAAGTCCCTAACCTCTTTTGGTTCTGTTCCCTCACCGGAAAAGCGAGGATACCTACTGATACCTGCTTATATGAGACTGCTAGAAGGGTCACACGCAATAATGTAAAGGTTGCCTGCTTGGCATATATTGTCCCCCAATCTACCCCAATCTGCTCTGTTGCTTCTCAAAGATCTCCCTTGCTCTCCCAAAGCTCAGGACCTACCCGAGAGGTCAAGGTCTTGCTTCTCATCCTCCTCGCCCTCTTTTTTTCTGGTGGGGTGGGTGCGACCCTGGAGAGTAAAGCTACCTTTTCCAGAGGTACACAGAGCACAAGCACCTTGCTCCCCCCAAAACTCCAGCAAAAGCATTCCAAGTAGCCTGACTTGTCCAATGACGTTTCAGGAAGGAACCCTGTCCCACCACCACTTTCCGCTCCCTGATGTGCCTGCTGCAAGAGGCTCTGCCGTATGCCCTTTCCATTTTACACCGATACATGCTCGATAAAGGCTATTTGGAAAGTAGAAAAACATGACCTGCAGACACACCATCCACAGTTCACAGACAAATGTATTTTGATGGGATTGATTTCCGTTTCCTCAGAGTCTGAGAGAGAAAAAAAAAAAACGTTAATAGGTCGGGGAAAAAAGAGAGAGATGGTGATATCCAGGTTTTGCAAAGGCAACCCCTCACTCTCCCTCCTCCTCACTTTAGTTACTCCTCAGCGGCTCACTTGGATGAGCTGTCTCCGAGTTTCAGGCAAGATCTAGCCTCTGGCTTGGCCCTCACAGAGCACCCCTGTGAGCTCTCTCAGTTTGCTGATTGCAAATCTTGCTGATTTGGGAGAGAACACAGTACCCTGCGCACACAAGGCACGCTGCCCTTGAAGACGGCGTGGGAAGTCAAGACGGCTGCTCCCATGTTTGGTCTGGGTTAGCTTTGTTTGGGTCTGGGCCCCACAGGGCCTACCCTGACCATTCTGCCCGCCGCTGCTGACCTCACCGTGCTCTCCCGGCAGCCTCTAGCTCCTGGGCACCTGCCCACTCAGTGCTGGGCTCTGCTAAGGAGAGAGCACAGACAGGTCTGGACTTAATCTTGTGTTTGGGGGGAAAAAATCTTGTGTTGGGGACCCTGAAAATCAACTGCAGTCCACCTTGCCCCTCTCCACGTTAACACAATGTGAGAGAATGGCTGCATGCACACGTTCTTACATTCAGGCCTGCAGGTATGCAGTCTGGTCAAATGACTAAATCCCTCTGTGGCCTGCCCTGCTAAGGGGATAATTTTGCTGCCTCTCTCTCTCTCTCTCTCTCTCTCTCTCTCTCTCTCAATCTCAGGGCTGAAAATGCAATGGAGATAAGATACGCGCATAGTTCAAAACAGTTCGAGATAAAGTCCAGTCCTACTTGTATGATTCAGATTTTTCTGGTTCCACTTGAGGCCTCGTGAGCTTCCTGAACTGCACAGCTAGAAGAGATGGAAGGTGGGAAAAGAGACTATAAAAGAGATGCCCAAGTAGGTGGCTTAAATAATATTAGTGAGATTAACATGTGGAGACACTTCTAACGTACTAGGTACTAGGCTAAGCATTTTAATGCATTATCACAACTAATCTCCACAGCAACCCTATCAGCTAGGCACTAAAATCATTCTCATTTTATATATGAGAATATAAGGGCTCAGAGAGGTTAAGTAACCTAACCAAGGCCACAGTTAGAAAGTGGCACGATGGGGAAGTAGAAGACCCATCTATGCTCTAATACCTCTTAGAGTCACCCTGTGAGACATGCATGCCTCCCTTCTGTCCCCACCACCCATTCCCCACGAGGAGGCTGGTCCCCATTCTGAGGTCCAGTACTGGAAGCTAGCCCTCACCTGCTTCTTATATCCCCAAATAGCCCAAGAGGCTGACAGAAGGAAAAGACAGGAGGCCCTCCAGAGAAGGAAAGCCTTACTCAAGCCCTGGCATGTCCTCCGATGGTACTAGAAAATCAGAAACAGGAGTCTCTGGGACAGGGAGGCTCTAGACTCTAAATCTCCTTTAAAATAAGTACAGCCCCTCAAAGTCATAGCAGGAAGGCCCCTCAGCTCTGCCCCAAAAGAAAAATAATGGTAAAGGGAGTGGAAGTGAAGGGGGGGGCAGGGGCCGCTGCTCTCATAAGAGCCCTTTGTGGTGGCTGCCTCTGAAAGGAGGTTTTGCTAGACAAGGTGGAACTTCTCAAGGTGACAAGCAAATGGTACAGCCTAAGCTGTGACCCTTTGCTCGCTCCAGAGCCACCCCTCCCCTTTTCGGGGCCGAGCCTAAACTGTCCCCGAAGCCCCACCCAGCCCTAGCACAAACCACGGCTTTCTAGTCTGGGGAGAGCCTCACGCGGCCAAGGGGCTGGGGGACCAAAGTGGTTTCCTGGGGGGGAGGAATCCTCTGAGCCCCTCAGAAACTTCAGCAGCGGCTCCCACTCCTTCTCCAAGAACAAGCAGCTCCTGTCAGCTCGGGCTCAGGGAGGGGACTCTGGGCAGCCTGTGTGGGAGACAACCAGTCTGAAGGACGGTCAAGCACCTCTCTCAAGTTCAGCCACCCCACCACCCTTTCCCCAAATGGAGATGAAACAATGTGGTAAAATTCAGAAAGAAGAAGCGTCACATTTAATAAGAACAAAAATCACAGCTATAAGACAGGTGCCTGGCTCGGAAAGCTCTGGATCCCTGCCCTGTGCCACGAGCAACTGTCCTGGAGCACAGGTTTCATTTTCTTTCTTGTTCCAGTGGAGAAGAGAGGACAGTCAGCCAGGTCTGCAGGCCACAGAAGTGATTTAGAGGACCCGCTAGTATTCTCTGTAGGACCTCCGCCACTAAAGGGATTCTCTTTCACTCCAGATTACACGCCTGACAGCTGGGAACACAGCCCATGGAGGCTGTCACCTCACGGGCCCCCTGCCCCCGCCCGTGCCTGCTCCCTGTGGGGTAACACAGTCCTGTCTACCCTGCAAAATCTTACTCTAGAGGGTGATGTACCACCTTCCCATATACAGATAAGCGCGCATAAGCATGCACATACACACACACACACACACACACACACACACACACACACTCATGACAAGGGCCTGATCTTCATGACCTTAGGTAGGTAAAGATTTACTAGGACACAAATCACAAAGGAAAAGATTGCTAAATTAGACTACACTAAAATTAGGAACTTCTGTTCACCAACAGACACCACTAAGAGCAAAACGGCAAGCTGCAGAATGGGAGGAAATACCGGCAATGCATATAACCAATGAAGGGCTCATTTCCAGAATATATGAAGAGTATATGAGAAACTCTTAAAAATCAATATGAAACACCCAAGTCACCCAAGAGAAAATTGACAAAAGGCTTGGTCAAATCTAAATGACTAGTAATTGCGAGAAAATGTACAAAACCTCGTTAATTATTAGGGAAGTTAAAACCACAATAGGGTACACTAGATACTTAACCATCATGGCTAATAGGGAAAGGGCAGATGATACAGGTTGACGAGGATGTGATACAACCAGAACTCTCAGATGCTACTTGTGTGAGGACAAATTGAGAGTCACTTTGGGAGACTGTCTGGCAGTTATCTACTAACTCTAAACATACGTATAACTACAAAGCGACCATTCCAATTCTATGTATATCTCCAATGCAAATGGATAAATTGTGGAATGATGTTACAATGAAATATTATCCAGAAATGAAAATTAGCAAGGCACTGCTCTCCACAACATGGGTAAACTTCATAAACATTTTGTTGAGTGAAAGAAGTTAGACATAAAAGAGTATCTATTATGTACATAATCCCATGTATATGAAGTTCAAAACAGGCGGAAATAACCTATCATATTAGAAGTCGGGACAGTGGCTATCTTGAGAGGTGATGTGTAGTGAGTAGACCTGAAAGCTTCTACTTCCTGATTTGGGTACGGATTATAATGCCATGTTCACTTTGTAGTAATTCTTCAAGCTATCTGCTTGGATATGGGCACTTTTCTGTATATACCTTACACTTCAATTTAAAACATTTATTAATAAAAGATAAACCACCATGAAAAGCAGTTTGGCATTTCCTTCAAAAGTTAAATGTAAAGTTACCCTAGCAATTGCATTCCTAGGACTATACCAAAGAGAAATGAAAACTTAACGTTCATACAAAAACTTACACGCAAATGTTCATAGCAGAATTATTCATAATAACTGCAAAGTGGAAATAACGCAAGTGTTGATCAGCTGATGAATGGATAGACAAAATGTGCCATACCCATATAATGGCAAATTATTCTGCCGTAAAAAGGAACGAAGGACTGATATTTGCTTCAGAGAATGAATCTTGAAAACATCATGCCAAGTGAAAGGAGCCAGATACAAAAGACCACATAGGATTCCATTTGTGTAAAATATTCAGAATAGGCAAATCTACCTAGAGACAAAGTAATTCAGCAATTTCCAGGAGCTGAGGGGTAGGGGAAATGAGGAGTGACTGCAGATCTGTACAGGGTTTCTTTTTTAGGGTGATTAAAAAGTTCTGGAATCACAATTGAAGCTATGGCTGTATGACACTGTGAGTATGCTAAAAACCACTGAACTGTACACTTCTCGTAAATGCTATGGTATAAAAATTATAACTCAAATTTTTAAAAGGGTTTTAAAAATAGATAAAGTCTCTGCTCTCCCTCTCTTCTCTTGACATTCTCTGCTCTGTTTCCTCTTTTAGGAATAGACGCTCAGGCTCTCAACAGGCCTGGACAACTTTTAAAGGGCTTTAATACGGTCAGTGGAGCAGACTCCTGTCTAGTGACTGAGTGACTGGAGTTAGCACAGAATGGGGACAGAGCACAGGATCCAGAGTCACACGCATCCAGCTCTGAAAATATGTCCACCATTTACATATTCATTTTATGATCTTAGCTAAGCAACTTAATCTCTTTGAGCCTCAATTTTCTCTCCATAAAATGAGTAATTCCTATCCATGAGGGCTGCTGAGAGGATTGTTAAATGAGATAATGTGTGAGATGTATTAATCACATTCCCTTGAGAATTCCAAGCAATCTCTGCTCCTTGAAGGCAACCAGAAGAAGCACTTCAATTGTGAATGGTGTGGGCTTTGGAGTTGAAACACTTAACACTTGAATCCCAAACCCATCACTTTATCTTGCTAGTAAGCCTTTGTTTCTCCAACTGTACTTTGGGAATAATAATACTACCTTCGTTACAGAGTTACCATGAGGATTAGATGAGATAATGCATGTGAAGTGCTCGCTATGCCGTCTGGCACATAGAAAGCGCTCAATAAATATTAACTGTTATTAGTAATTCCATCATTTAATACAATTGTTGAATATGCCACACAGTATGCCATGTCCTAAGGATAAGATGGAGTTCACTGCCTTCAAGAAGCTCATATTCTGGTTGAGGAATCAGACACATAAACAAATAATTGTTCTTCATGGCCAGCCACACACTAGAGCCTTTGATTCCCAGGCAATAACACCAGGTCTAAGGTATTATAAAACAAAGCTGGATATGTAAGGAACGGTGTGGGGTGGGGGCAGCGGCGAACACGCTAACCATGAATCAACAGTAGACCCTCCTTTTTTTCTATAAATAGCCTACAAGAATCTAGATAAATAGGCATGCAGACTTCCTCCTCGGCGTTACTTTTAACTGGCTAGGGGTTTAAGGGCATCTCTTATATATCTATCCCACGCTGGCTTCAAAGCTGGTCCCTTCTCATCTTTTAGATCTCGGTTTAAATGTCGCGTCTTCGGGCCCTTGGACCGTATCATCTAAAGTATTTGTCCTTACAGAACTCTATTCTTTTCCCTCCAAACAATTACAATAATTTTCAACTGTTTGTTTACTCATTTCCTATCTCCCCAACCAGGCTGTGAGTTCCTAGAGTTCAGGTTCATTCTGCAAATATTTATGGAGTGCCTACTACATGCCAGGCTCTGAAGTATGTGCTGGGCATTCAGTTTGGGGGTACAGACATGACTACTTTGCTCGTGGAGCCTACAATCTATATTCACTGAGCTTTGGGATGGAAGTTTATTCCAATCCTGGCTGAGGATCTTCTTTTGACTAGCCCAGTTGGATATGGGCCCCTGACTGCCAATCTCTCACTGAGTCCAAAAAGCAAGAGGCTGGAACTCTGGGGACTTCTTCGTTCTTCCTTTTGCAGTCCTAGAGTCCCATAACTCAGTAGAGCTTAAGTTAGGGCACACAGCACAACCTCAGAGCCATTTCTGCAGGTTCTTTTTTTCAAAAATCTATTCATATCAGCTTGCTAAGAGCAAAAACTGTATCAGGCAAAGGATGTACTGACTAGGGTAGGGGGTGGGATGGGAGGTGGGGCGAGGGAGGTAAGAATCTCCCTAAGTCCTGCAGAGAAGGAATAACTAGACCTATAGATTCTGATCCCTTAGCACCTTTCAAATTCAATGCCCTGAGGTTTTCTGATGGCAGCTTCCCACAGTCTGGGTTTTTCTATCACTGAGCCTGACTTCATCCCAAAGTCTGCTTCCTGCTAAAGCCAGCCTGAGGTCCAGGGATGCTGAATTAGACTCTAGTAAATATATCCTGCTGCAAGTTCTTTGGGAATAGGTAAAGGGAACACTGTTTTCCAAGACTGGGGACTGGAAGATAATAAAATTCAAAGAATTATTGAAAAAGCTGCTTTAAATTCTTTATTAAATAAACAAGGGTGTACACACACACACACACACACACACACACACAGAATAAATCTTGCTTAATAGCAGGAGATAATTCCTGAAAGCAGGATTGGGGGGAAAATCTGAAGCTACAGAAACAAATAAATTTAGTCACTTACTTGGGACCTTCTGTGAGCCAGATTATGCTAGGTCCAAAGAAATAAATGAATGATTATGGGTTCAGCAAAGTATGTTCGGTTCTATGATACGGGTCTCTGCCCAGTCTGCCTTGAGAGAATAGCAGGAAGCAGGCAGGACTTTTCATCCTTGTCAGGGATTTCCCAACTCTGCCCCCAAACTCTCTGCTCTTAACCTACTCTGGAGACAAACAGAAGCAATGCCATGGGGTGGACTTGGAGGGTGGGGCTGGGGTAAATATATGTCCATTAATTTGGAACAGCATACTGCATTGAAAATAGGGAGGAATCTAATAGCCAACTAATAGCCCCCAGCCCAAATCACTGCTGCCAGATCGATCAGAATTAGTGGTGTGACCTGCAGGAAGGTTAGCAAGGAAAAACAGTGTCATGTAGGCAATGAGATTTTGCAGCTAAATCTGTGTGGTATTGCTGCAGGAAAATGAGATTCTCTGGAAATCTCCGCACTCAAACTCAGCCCCAGGTTAGAAGAATGCATTTCCTCAGCATTAACCTCCCTTGGCCCTCTTTGAGCAGATAGTAAGTATCATGTTGTTTTCTTGGCATAAAGACTGCATATCCTAGATGAATACACTGAGCACATCTATGACAGATTGAACACAGAGGCTATAATTTGGAGAAAATGCATGTGGAAAGAGTGGCTCTCCCAGGATCCCAGGATCCTAGCTGGGGGAAGAAGAGAATTTTTTTTCACTCAGTATTAAAGCTTTATTATTAATTCCACTTACAAACTATGTTTTCTTGCCATTTACTCAGACAATCAGTAGATCTCTTTCTGGATTCATATTGATCTATCCACATTCTACAGGTTCTTCTGACAACCAACACTATATACTTTCTTTTCTTGTCTTTCTTTTTTAAAGATTGCATTTTTAAGTAATCTCGATACCTAACATGAGGCTAGAACTCACAATCTAGAGATTAAGAGTCACATACTCCACCAACTAAGCCAGCCAGGTACTCCAACAGCACATATTTCCTAGATAGATGATACAATATGATTGGAAGAAAACTGTTCTCTGTATCAAATACAAATAACTACAAAGTAAATTAAGGTGGCCATCTCAGTTAAGCTCCCTTCTTTGGAGGTGTGTTCTATTCACCATACACCCCCATAAAAGGGTAAGATGAGGCGATCAAATCTGTACTATGTGACCCAGATCCCCGGACCCAGCTAATTAGACCAAGGATGGATATCTGACCCAAGAGAATTCAAATTCTAGACCAATCAGATTCCCTCCATCCAATATGTGACCTAAAAGCCATAGTGCATGGATTCTTTGCCTTTTTTGTGTGCTGTGGACTCCTATGCAGTCTGATGAAGGCTGAGGACTCTTAAAATAAAACATAGAAGAGGGGTGCCTGGGTGGCTCAGTCGGTTGAGCGTCCAACTCTTGGTTTCAGCTTAGGTCATGATCTCACAGTTCAGGAGTTTAAGCCCCACATCAGGCTCCACGCCAACAGGGCAGAGCCTGCCTGGGATTCTCTTTCTCTGCCCATCCCCTGCTCACAATCTCTCTCTCTCTCCCTCAAAATAAATAAACAAACATCTAAAGAAAATAAAAAATAAGACATATAAGATTACAAAGAAAACTGGGGTGCCTGGGTGGCTCAGTAGGTTGAGCGTCCGGCTTCGGCTCAGGTCACGATCTCGCGGTTTGTGGGTTCGAGCCCCGCGTCAGGCTCTGTGCTGACAGCTAGCTCAGAGCCTGGAGCCTGTCTTCAGATTCTGTGTCTCTCTCTCTCTCTGACCCTCCCCTGCTCACACTCTCTCTCTCTCTCTCAAAAATAAATAAAACATTTAAAAAATTTTACAAAGAAAACCAATTAAAATGCTGTTTTTCAAATATTTTTTAAAATGAGTAATACAGTAATACATATTCTTCTTTATTAATATATTAAACTACAAGATCTAGTAGTGGGCCTAATAACTCATGATTTCAAACAGCAACAAATATAAACTATATTTCATGATACCTTCAGCAAAGATAAACTAATATAAAAAACATATATAATATCTATTGGTGACAAAAATCATAGATACTGCTAATGCTATAGTGGGTTTTGTTTATATTTATAAAAGAAAGAAATGCCAAATTTCAATAACAGGTTAATGAAGATAAGATTGCAATTTTCCCCTCCACCCTATTCACGAAACCCTGTAAGCATGGATTCTCAAGGGAACCATGGACCCCAGGGTAAAAAAACTTCTGCTGTAGGCTTTCACTAAATAACAGTGGATGCTTGGTTAGAACGGCCACGTAGAGTTAGTCCGAGTGAGCAACAAGACAAGCCAAAGCCATGTGCCAGTCAGTAGTTTGTGGGAGCAGAAGCAAACTGGCCAGGGGGTGGCCGTGAGGGCCATGAAAGAGCCATCTTGAGATCTCCCAAGAAAGAATCACCTTTCCAGTCCCTGTGAGGCATGGTTAAGTGCCCTGAAATTAGGGACCAAGAGACCTCTCTATGCCTTTTCAATATCTTTCCTTTTCCCTTAAGCTAATTGAGGAAATTTTCTCCCTGACGATTAATTGTTGAGATAATATTTAAACAAATAGGGGCACGTGGGTGGCTCAGTTGGTTAAGCATCTGACTCTTGATTTTGACTTAGGTCATGATCTTGTGGTTTGTGAGTTTGAGCCCCGCATCAGGCTCTGTGCTGAGAGTGTGGAGCCTGCTTAGGATTCTCTCTCTCCTCTCTCTGCCCTTCCCCGGCTTGTGCTCACGCTCTCTCTATATAAATAACCAAACTTAAAAAGGAAAACAAACTTACTGAGAGTTGATAATACAGTATGTATATTTGTGTATATTAATATTCCACTGGATTATACATTCCTCAGTAGTTGAGACTATGTACAATCTTAATTCTGCAAAGCCTGTAGCTGCTGGTTTCTGTGGGCCTCCTGTAGCTGACACTAATACTGTCCAGCAGCTCAAGGGCTCAAGGAGAGGGGGAGAGCGGTCTGTCCTCTGCCTATGTGGCCAACCACGGCAGGCAAACCTGGGCAGTTTAGATATTTCACTTGTAGGAGCCAGACGGACTGAGGCAGGATGAAAAATCAGTGAAGTCCTGGAACTACCTGAATCACTGTAGATGTTTCGGTGTCCATCACGTGTCCAATGATGACATAAATGGCCAGAAGAAGAAACCAAAGCTGTCAGAGTTCCTCTTGGGAAATGCGTCTTAAATAGATATTCCATTTTCTTGGGGGCAGGGAGGGGCTGAGAGGGATAAACTGTGTCCTGAACAGCTTTCCTGTTAACAAAAGTAACACTGATGATCAATGTCTAAACTCCCACTAGACGGATGTAGGTCTGGGGCCACGTCTGTGGAGAAGGGAGCAGAATGACCCTCAGGCTTCCCCAGCTGCTTTTCCTTCTGTTTTCAACCCACTGAGGGTAAAGAGGAAAGGAGACAGGAGGGGAAAGGGGCTGAATATTACTGTTAATTGCTTTAAAATGCAGTGACTGGTGGGTACACAGTATTTGCTTTATTATCCTTTATACCGTATATACATCATACATTTTCCTTCCTATGTACCAAATTTTATAGTGAAAATACTTTATTTTTATTTTTTTAATTTGAGAGAGACAGCGCATGCACACAAGTGGGGATGAGGGAAAGAGGGAGAGAGAAGGAGACTCTCAAGCAGGTTCCACACTCAGCATGGAGCCCGACATGGGGCTCAATCTTATGACCCTGGAATCATGACCTGAGCCAAAAATCAAGAGTTGGATGCTCAACTGACTGAGCATCCCAGTGCCCTATAGTGAAAATATTGAAAAAGACACAGTGAAAACCAGATCAAATCAAACATCAAAAACATGAAAAAGTGAAAATTATTTAACACAATATCTTCAGTAACTACCAAAGTCCAAGCACGGTAAGTCCAATGAGGGACATGCTCTCCAGACCTGTGGCACCCTTTGGATTATGAGTTTAAAAAAGGGCAAGGATTCCAAGGATTATGAGATCCTAGAAAAAAAAATTCTGGATACAAAGTCACTTTCCAGAAAGACAAGAAGACTGGCAGGTTGTGGGTTAGGAAGCTGACATGCTAGAAAGTCGACTGCTAGACCCCAGTTACCTGCCACCAGTTTTACTCAAAATACTCATTCACAACAGGGCACAGCTAACCCCCTGGCTGGGGTGGCCATGGAGGGATGTGACCTAAACGTGTCCAATGATGACTCTAAAATCCAGTGCCCAGGGAGAAGGGAGCAGGGCCTAACAAGGCATTAAAGAGATAGCAAAGGAAGATGGAGCAGAGACAGACAAAAGTGGAGGTTAAAAGATATGCTTCAAGTCAGACCTCAACTCAGAACAGAAGTGTGGTCATGCTGAGGGTGGGTGGTGGGAGAAGGGGGCTGGAGAAAGAGAGAAGCGTGAATCTGCAGAGGAGTCAAGACAGGGCTGATGAAGAGGAAATTTTCCTCAATGGATGTGATCAGGACGGAGGCTAAAAGCTGCTTCCTCCGTCCACGATTTCTACACCCTTGTCCTCTCTCCTGGCTGCAGCCCAGGTACTCTAAGATCATTTCTAGGTATAGTACATCTCACACTCTCTTGGATCTAGGTTTCACTGAGGAGGAAGGATGCCCCGGTTACCTTATTTAGCGCTTCCTACTGATATACTCCCCACTTCCTTGCAGGAAGCCATAATCTTGTGGGTTTAAAATTCCCATTGAGTTTGCTAAACCCCTATCCACAGGCTCACTTAGGAGGCAAGAGCAGGCAGCCCTGACACCAGGCTGACCCTACGGAACAGAAGAGCTACTCCAGGGTTCATCTCCAGGTGAGGGGACGAAGGAAGGACCAAACCTAGGCTCTGGTTACAGGGCATCTTGAACACCTGCTGACAATAAAACATCATCTGTCGAGGCTTTGGCCCTCTAACCCACCAAAACAGAGGAAGAGGGTGGGAGAGGAATTTTATTCCCTCTGATTCCCACCCCAGGGAATAACAGCTCCCACCCCAATGCCACCCTAAAGGCCACCAGCCAGAACACAAGGGCACCTAATGGAGAATCTAAAGGAAGGACTGACCAAGGGCCAAGAGACTGTAGGGGCCCCTTCCTGCAAAGGGAAGGCAGATAGTGGACATGGAAGAAAGGCTAAGGAGACACTTGGCCAAACAAGCTTTCCTCCATTCCCATTTGTATCATCTCTAACAACCAAGGTGGCTTTTGGAAGATCTGTTGGGAGAATAAAGCAGAGAAAGGAAAGGAAATAAAAGCCAGCCATGATAAAATGAGACCATGGAACGTGTACACATCTAGCCCAAGAGACCAGGTCTCCAGGTCTTGAGGAGCGTATCCTTCACCAAGAGTCCTGAGTGCTAAAGGAGCTCACCACCACTGCTTAGCATGTGTTTCTATATCAGTACAGTACTTTACACCTCGTGGTCACTTAACAGCTGTCCGACACTTGCCCAGCTTTTTCCCCACACAATCAAAACCTTAGTTCAAGAAGACCTGTTAGCCTGTGTCCATTTCTTGTGCCCAGGCCTGATCTGGTGCAGGAAGAGCCTTACCACAGCAGCAAGAGCCAAGAGCGAATAGGGATGGCGCCATTGATAGCAGGAATTCGTTTCTCAATCAAATTCTTAGTAACCTGGGATCTAGTTCAGAGAGAAGGGGTATGGGCACCATTATAAATGCAGCTGGAGAGGGAGCATCATCAGAAGAATGTTAAAAGAGTGAAGGGGCAGGTTTTAAGGCAGATAGGAAGTAAGAAACATTTTCACTGAGGTCATAAGGAGCACTGAAGGCAGAAAACCAGAGAAATGCTGGGAGAAGCAATGAATGTATCAGTTAGACTATATCTGGGTTGGGCCCAAGAACAGAAGCTTTGAGAAGCTGACAAAAAGTAAGAGGCTCAGTAAATCAAAACTTAGATTGGGGGACAGAGGTGGAGACTCACTTACTGAGGGGCTCCTGGTGCAAAGCATTTTGCCTCATCCAGAAACCCTTCCTAAAACTGGATCCCAAAGCCCAGAAATCAAAGAATCATATTGAGAGAGAGAGAGAGAGATACGTGGAGAAGAAAGAGACATGGAGCTCTAAGATTTCCTTCTTTCTAAAAAATTCAGGACAGGAGGAAAGTGAGAGGGCCAACTTCTTGCTGTTTCAGTCTTTTTATTTATTTATTTATTTATTTATTTATTTTACCACTTTGAACCTTGTATTGCATAAAGTTGGTAGAATTTTGCAAGACTAGTCCCTCAGGAGGAGAACACCTGATGAGGGAGAAGAGTTGGTAATGAGCCAGGAAAGATTCTGTAAATATAAGATACTGTAGAGATACACAAAATGATTGCTCATTGGACTCAACATGGCAGTCACCTGTGCTCTGTGATCATGCCTAAAACTAGCTGAGCATTAAATCAACAGATATTTACTGGGGCCCACTGTGTTCCAGGTACTGTTCTTGGCTAGTGAGACACAAAAATTAACAAAACATAAAACAATTCCTGCCCTTTGTGGCACTTGTATTTGAGTGGTAGAAGACTGCTAATATAAAATAGTATGTTAGAGGATGTTGCATTCTATAGGGAAGTATACCATTATTTTATTTTATTTATATGACAGAGAGAGAGAGAGGGAGAGAGAGAGAGAGAGAGAGAGAGAGAAAATCCCAAGCAGGCTCCATGCTCAATGCAAATCCCAATGTGGGGCTCAATCCCATGACTCTGGGGTCATGACCTGAGCCAAAATCAAGAGTCGGACACTCAACCAACTGAACCACCCAGGCACCCCAGATTGCTCTTTTAGATGAGGTAATCAAGATGGGCTTTGACAAGATGATATCAGAGCAAAAAACTTGAAGGGCCTGAGAGATTTAGCTCATGGATATCTGAGGGACAAGGGTTGGAAACCAAGGGAACAGCTAGCGCGAAGGCCTAACACGGGGAGTGTGCCCAGGGTATTGAAAGAATAATAAGACGGTCAATGTGTCTAGAGTGAAGTAAGGGAGTAAGAAATTGTTGGAGAGGTCAGAGAGAAGTAATGGAGGTCAGATAATATAAGATCTTATCAGCCACTGTAAGGACTGCTTTTACTTGAAGTGACGTGGGTTTTGAGCAAAGAAGTGGCATCAACTGACTTAGAACTTTAGAGAATCAGTCCAGCTTCCAAGTTGAGAATGACTATAGGAGAGCCAGGGTGGAAGCACAGAGTTCAGTTAGGAGGCTCCTATAGTCATCTGGGCAAAAACTGAAGGTGGCTCAGATCAAGGTGGAAGAAGCAGTGGAAGGTTCTGTATCTATTTTGAAAAAGGAGCCAACAGAATTTCCTGACGGACTGGGTGAGAGAAAGATAAGAGTTAATTAAACATGGTTCTAAGAGTTTTAATTGAACAAGTGGAAGGACAGAGTTGCCATCAACTGAGAAGGAAAGGTTATAGGAGGAACACGCTTGATATGTGTGCTGCGGAGATGGGGAAATCAGGGTTTCGATTTGAATGTGTCGAGTTGGAGCTGTCTATCAGACTTTCGACTGGAAATGTTGGACAAGTAGCTGGAAACACCAGTCTAGGATTTGGGAAAATATAGAGTGGAGATACAGGCATAAAGGTGGTATTTAAAGCCATGAGATGGAATGTAATTACCCACAGGGTGAAATGTATGTAGAGAACAGAAGAGGACCAAGGACCAAGCCTTGGAGGCAGTACAGAAAAAAAGAAATCATCAAAGGAGATGGTGAAGAAGTAACCAAGAAACAGAAAATAAGGCCAGGAGAGTGCACAGCTCTGGAAGTCAAGTGAAGAAAGTATACCAAGAAGGACTGGCTGACTAATTGTAGGAAAGGCTGCCTGTACACCCAATAAGATGAGAACCAAGAACTAACTATTGGATTTTGCAATGAGAAAGTCAGTAGGGATCTTTTCAAGAACAACTTCAGTACAGTGATAGGAGTCAAAACCCCAATGAAATGTTTTAAGAAGAGAACAGGGAAGAGAGGGATTGAATACATGAAAATAGCTCTTGTAAAGAGTTTTGCAACAGAGTGGGCAAAGAAGCACACTAGTAACTGGTGGGTGGGCAAAGTGAGAGATCAAGAGGAGGATTTTTAAGAAGGGAAAAATAATAGCACATTTGTACGCTAATATGATAAACCTATAGAAAGCAAAAAAATTAGAGAAACAAGAATTACTGGAGTAGTTTACTTGATAGGTGACATGGAATTTAATGCACAAACAGAGGAACTGCCTTTAGACGGGCAGATGGCAAATTTACCTATGCAAACAGGCAGAAAGGCAGGGTATGAGGGAATATATGTTGGCAGCGAGTAGAAGTGGTGGTGTAAATGTGCTAAAGTTCACTTCTGATGGCTCTTCCTTTTTTTTCCCCAGCAAAATAGGAAGCAGGGTGAAGGTGACTTGGGAAAAGAGAAGGAGGTGTAAAATAACAGGAGAGCAAATGGGTCAGGGAGACACAATATGACTGCCTGGCAGGACTAAGGGTGCATCTGAAGATCATGGCCAAGAATTTAAATTGACACTAGTCAGCATGGATGTTTTGTTTTGTTTTGTTTTGTTTTGTTTTGTTTTGTTTCTGACCATGTTTGGCTACATATGCAGGCATGGAAGAGGTCAAAAAGTTGGATTTAACTGCACACAAGACAAGAGATGAGCAATAGAGTCAAGAACGTATGCAAGGAAGTGATTATAATGACTGACCACAGAAGCTGAGTAAAGAAGGGAAGCAGGACATCAAAGGAGCCAGGACAATAAAAAGGAGGGTAAGGTCAATGGACTGGAGGTCCCTGCAGGAATAATGGAAAGCTGAGTTGAGGTAGAGGAAAAGAGCTGGAACACTAAGAGGAATGAGTGGCTAGAAAGATGTATAAAATTGAGATTATGGAGGGTCTGCATTTATTAGCCATAACAAGGTCTAGAGCAGACTCTAGGGCAGAGTTTCTAAGCAGAGGCACCATGGGCTGGATAACTTCTTTGTTGTGGGGGGTGGGGGTACCCTGCACACTATGGGGTGTTGAACAGTGTCCCTAGACACTACCCACTACTACCAGATGCCAGCAGTGCCTCTCAAGTTATGCAATCAAACGTGTCTCCAGACATTGCCAAATGTTCCCTGTGGGCAAAATCTTCCCTTGTTGAGAAGCACTGCTCTAGAGTAGGACCACAGAAATCAGTGAATGAGATATAGCAGAAGTCAAAATAATTCAGGAAGACTGGAGAAAGTGGCAGTGAGTCAGGAGCTAAAGTCCTCAAGAAACAAATAGGAATGAGTCAGAGTCACTGCACTATACCAATAAAGAATACTGGATGATACAATCTTTTTGTTTTGGTTTGGTTTGTGTTTGTTTCTTTGTTTCTTTGTTTAAGTAGGCTCCATGCCCAGTGTGAAGTCCAATGTGGGGCTCAAACTCACAATCCTGAGATCAGAACCAGAGCTGAGATCAAGAGTTGGACACTTAACTGAGCCACCCAGGCACCCCTGGGTGATATAATCTGACAAGAGAGTCAAAACTGGGCTTTTTAGGGGCACCTGGGTGGCTCAGTCAGTTAAGTGTCCGGCTTCAGCTCAGGTCATGATCTCATGGTTCGTGGGTTCGAGCCCCACGTTGGGCTCTTTGGTGACAGCTAGCTCAGAGCCTGGAGCCTGCTTTGGATTCTGTATCTCCCTCTCTCTCTGACCCTCCCCTGCTCACGCTGTCTCTCTCTGTCTCTCAAAGATAAATACAAAACATAAAAACAAATTTTTTTAAACTGGGCTTTTTAGGGATGGAGAAGGAGAATGGTCAGAAAGCAGCAATTAGAAGCATGGAAGACACATATCCCACCACCATACTCAGTGGTAAGAGGACTACAAGGAAAGAAATAGCCACCATGTGAGTGGGCTACAGATAAAGGAGCAACCTCAGCAAAAGCCAGGTTTCTGAGCAAGGAGAAAGGAACGCTCAGAGAAGAGACTGAAGATAAAGGAAATTTTGCTGATGATGCACTATTAATTCCAGAAGGCACAATGGAAGGGTTCAGGAACTGGGGAAGGCTGGGAAAAGAGGACAGAGTGAAGAAGTGCAAGACGTGTTCCTCAAACTGGAAGGTGGAATCCGGTGGGAGGTCCACTCAGGGCAGTGGTAGTTGAGTGGACACAGATCTTCAAAACAAGAGAAGAAGGAAGTGTCCTGTTATTTTAGCAAGAAGGTGGACACAAAGTAAGAATCTGCCGGGAATATGGCACATGCCACGAGGAGTCACACTATAATTACCAACCCTAGGCTAGACCTGGTCTAGAATAAGAAGATAATTTCCTAGGCTTCACTGAAGAACAGCACCAGCTTTAACACAAGGAAGTCAGCCAAACGACACACATCTATCAAGAGATGAGAACAGGGTTTTCAAAAGTCTAGGAGCTTCTTGAGAAAATCTTCAAGAAGGGTAAAGCTTGAGTAAGATTAGTGCAGATAGGACTAAAACCCTAAGGGAAGTTCTTGGGGTCAGTTAGGAAAGTGCCTTCCTCACTAGGGGATTAGAAATTAGGGCGATCTAAGAGGGGCAAGTGGCTCTAAAGAAGCAATGGAATATGGCCAACAATCCAGAGGACCTGATCTAGTGATTACACTGTGCAAGAGAAGCAGAATGTGAATTCCTAGATGGACTGAGAAGCCCCCTAAACCAGACACGGTTGAGAAAAGGAACCTGGACTAGTGAACCCGGGAAGCTAAACAATCAAATTAAGAAATAGCAAGGAACTCTATCAGGATAAGGAACTAGAAATGGGTAAACTAATCCACTACTTTCTCTTCCTTTTAAAAAAATTACAAAATGGTATGCTGACTTAACACTTAGATATACATTTAACACTCATTTTAAATACTACAGACGCATAGAAGAAGTAAAAGACCCTCTCTCTTCATCCCCAACCCATTCCTCAGAGGTAACCACTGTGAACAATTTGGTGTGTATCCTCCCAGACTTTTTTCTATTCTTATACAAACATACATACACAGAGGTGATTTTCCCCTCACATGGGGCCACATTGTATATATTCATACGCAGTTTGCTTTCTTCACTTACTAGTATATGATGGCCATCCTTTCAAGGTATATACAGGTCTACCTCACTCTTTTTAATGACTTCATTGTATTTTATTGTATGGATAAACCATAATTTTTTCATATTTACATAACAACGGCCACTTAAACTGTTTCCAGTTTTCCCCATTATAAACAACGCTGCTTTGAACATAGTCGTGCACATGTGTTCACAAGTTGATAACCCTACAGATTCCATTCCTACCTGCTGGATTGAAAGGTATATCTGGGGGGCTCGGTTGAGTGTCTGACTTCGGCTCAGGTCATGATCTCACGGTTCATGAGTTTGAAACCCACATCGGACTCGCTGCTGTCAGCACGGAGCCTGCTTCGGATCCTCGGTCTCCCTCTCTCTCTGCCCCCCCCCGCCCCTCCCCTACTTGCTCCCTCTCTCTCTCTCTCTCAAAAATAAATAAACATTAAAATTTTTTAAAGGATATATCTGATACTGCCCAAAAAATTGCCCTCCAAAAAGAATGTACCAATCTATATTCCCACTACAATTGTGTGAAGAATGCCCAATTCCCCATAATCTTGCCAAAGATTTCAATTAACAACCTATTTCAATTTTTGCTGACTGATAGAAGAGGATCTCATTCTTGTTATAATATGAACTCTATTTTGTTCTGTTTGTTTGGTCTGGTGGGGGACGATACCTCAATTTGAGAACAAGTGAGAACTATTTTCCAATTCATTTATATACAGAAACATTGAACCAAAAAGGTAGCATCTTTGTTAAATATACTGAATCCTAAATGGAAAGAAATATGAGAATAACAATAATTAGACGCATAACCAATACTTTTGATTGTTTATTATGTGCCACACCATGATACATACTCGAGTATGTATCATACTGAGCCCTCACAACTCCATGGAGAACATGAATGTGCCCATTTTGCGCAAAAAGAAACTGAAGCCAGATAGGTTACGTAACTTTCGCCAAGTCACGCATCTAGTAACTGAGTAGAACCAGGTTTTGAACCCAGACCACCTGACTCTGGAGCCCCCATTTAGACAAGTTAAGTAACTGGCTCAGCCAAAGTCCTATAGCCAGTAGATGGTGCCAACAGGATTCAAAGCCAGGTCTGCCTAACTCCAGAGCACCAATACACAAGGTGTTTGTTTATTTAACAGAACTTGCATCACCTATATGAATAATGTAATGATAGTGTGGGGAAGAATTTGTTCCTATCTAAACCTTTTTTTTTTTTTTTTTTTTGGTTCTGGTTTTGGTATTTTTGGTTCTGTTTTGCCTAAGGTTTAAAAAAAAAATACTGACATTGCCTTGGTTGGACTAAAGGCAGGGCCACTGCATTGCATGACTCAGGGGCATCCTACTTTACATGACTGATGCTCACTGGAGCTGCTCAGTACACAGCCTGCAGGGCTGAATGTGGTGGCCCTGGACCAGATACAGACTGACTAAAGGAAATGGCAGATTTCTCCCCACAATTAGGCCAAAAGAGCTACGGGAAACAGAGTGCCCCCTAGTGGTTGAGAAGAGTGTGACAACTTCAAAAGTCTAGCTAGAGATCTCCGGAACTGACAGAATGAGGCTGGTTGCGGAAGTGAAGTCAGGAGACATGAAAAATGAATGGCTGCTGTATCCAGAGTGTGCAAGTGAATGCAAGATGTGTCAAGACTACTCTTTGAAGAGTCAATGGTTCCCCCAGGAAACAAAGGAGAATAGAAGAAAAGTATCACCTGGAAATCGGGTCTCAAGAATAAGATGCCTACACAGTAAATGAAGACAGGAAAGGGAAATGACTTTACTAAACTGGAGAAGGTGGGGATACACATAAATAGACTCAAGACTAGATAATCAGTCCTGGAAACTTCCGAGTAATCTTCCAAAAGGCACCTCCCCCCACCCCCCAAAAAAAGCACTAGAAAATTAGGAAAACCTTGAAAATGTTCTCAAGGGGGAAAATGATGCTAAAAGAAACCCAGATGTGGTGAATGTAAAATGAATGGAATTTTGGATTCATTCCTACTGTCAGCCTCTCTTAGAATTGAGGCAAAGGCAATTGCAGACTTGGGAAGAAAGGCTTTAACTTGACCAAATTAAAATGGCTTAAAGCCATGAGGAGAACATGGGTAGAACAGAAACACACATCAGCTGGGCAGAAGATGGGCCCTGAGAATCAGCACAGTGGCTGAAAGAAATGGAGCAGATACAGCCAAGGTAAACATGACTATAGTGAGTGCCAATCACTTGCTTGATGGAGAAGGAGATATTCTGGGTAATTGTATTTTCTAGTTTAATGTTGACCATTTGTTACTTACACAGATTATCAATTTTCGAAGAATTTACAAGTATGTTGTAAAGTAAAATAACACTAGCATACAAGACACCTCAAAATCTGATACCAAAAGTATCAATTTCACTACTGCCTCAGGTTTGTACAGAACCTGGTTTCAGTTACAGACCTGTCAAAACTCTGGCTGAGAGAAAAGAGTCAAGAAAGATGTAGATGGCATCAAATTAGGAGATGACCATGCCCAGAGAGTTAAGAGACAGTATTTTTTTAGTTCAAAGGACTTAGTTCATTTAGAAGTATGGTGGATAACAGCAACGGGACACAGAAAAACAATGCCACATTCATCTGACAACTCATGTCAAGTAAACTCACGTCAAGCAAACACTTTGTTTTGGTAACTGCTCTATCCCTGCATCTAGAACAGTGACTGGCACATAGCAGGCACTTAAAAAATACTCAAAAGAGGAATAAATGCTGTCCTGTTTAATGCCCTTTTCCCCATTCTGCCCCTCCCCCAAAATTTTCTGGAAAGAAAGAATGAATGCTATTCACTCTAACATCCTTTTTTATATTCTCTACTTAGGGAAATTCTCATCCTTCAAGGTCCAGCTCACATTTCTTTTACTTCTTTTTTTTAATTTTTTTACATTTATTTATTTTTGAGAGACAGAGAGAGACAGAGCATGAACAGGGGAGGGGCAAAGAAAGAAAGAGACACAGAATCTGAAGCAGGCTCCAGGCTCTGAGCTAGCAGTCAGCACAGAGCCCGACGCAGGGCTCGAACCCACGAACCGTCCGATCATGCCCTGAGCCGAAGTCGGACGCTCAACCAACTGAGCCACCCAGGCGCCCCATTTCTTTTACTTCTTAAGGTCTTCTCCAAGATCTCTTCCTGCTGCCCACAACCCAATGTTCTTCCAAAAGCCAGAATTAAACTTTTTTTATTCTTTGCTTTCAAAGCACATCACTTGGATCTATGTTTGCTCTCATTTCGTTCTGCATCATGTTGTAATTTAGTCTTTGCATGTCTGACCCTTCCACTGGGTTATAAACTCCTTGAGGGCAAAGTTCTTGAGAGACTCGGTTATTCTGGACCCCCCACCTTCTAACATAATGCCTTATAAACAGTAATTACTTAAATGGCTGCTAAGTTTAATAAAACAGAAGGCCATCCTTGGTGTCTAATAAAAAGCCAGCATATAATAGGTGCTCAATAAATGTTTATTATATGAATGAACTGAAAGAAAAAGATACCAAGAAAAACTAAGTTCTGTGCCTCAAATCCCAGAGCCGGAGGGCATGCCTTGAAGACGGAGAAGAGGTCTCCTTCCCCTGGTTCTAAGAGACTTGCCTGGTTCACATGCCCAGGACTAGGCGCTCCTGCAGCAGAACTGCAGAGATAAGTCTGCACAACTGATGTGAGGGGGGGGAGGGAAGGATGAAAAAGGAGGGAGCGAGAGATGAGGGGCACAAGGCAGATGGCCTAAGTGATGTCTGGGACCACATACGATAATCTTCTGCTAACACTGGGAGAGTGTAAACACCTAAGAGGGGAGGGATTGTTTAGCCTGGTCTGAAAAGCTAAAAGTAGGAGAAAGGATGAAACAAGGGATGGAAGATCAAAGCCCTGTGACAGGAAAGCCAACCAGGGGAGACGCTGCTCTCCTTGGACTCGGAAAACAACGTCACATACATTTTCACGGATATCAACAAGCATTATTATCCTCATCTTCAGGCATAAAGGAGGTCTACAAACAGACGGATTATTGAAATGGGAAGAATCGAAACCTAAAACAAAGAGCCTATGCTTGCAACAGAAAGTCCTTTAACCGTTCTGCAAAATATAGCCCCACGCTCAGGGGTTATTAGGCAGCGACCAAAAACACCACTGATTCAGACTGCACCCATTAGAAAAAGCACCTTCAGGAGGAGAGGAAAGAAGGAAAGGGAGAGAAAGGAATCAGCAGAGCAGTGGGACTGGCATCCCCCAGGTCCATAAAACACGTGAAACCTCCCTTCTGGGTCTTCATTCGCTACTTTCCATTTTAATCTAACAAAGACATGTCTCAAAGTGGCGTTTGCTGAAAACATATTCATTTCTTCCTATTTCCCATTCCACTCCAAGCCTGCCTGCCCGCTCTTAGGAAGTTTTAGTGGGCGTCAATGGTGTCTACAACATTAATAGTAAGTGCTGAGTGGTAGGGACAGAGAAGATATGGTTTCCCGCTTCAAAGAACTTGTAATCTACTTGAAGAGACAAAATATAAATATGTGCAAATCGCAAGAAAATAATTGCAAAGAAGCATGTGATATATGCAAGAAAAAATAGGATAAACTATTTATATAACTGCAAATGGTCTGTGAAGTAAGATGGACCTGGTAATTCAGGGAAGGCTTCCTGGCAGAGGTAAATTTTCTTCCTGAAGAAGAAAAACTGAGGAGCACTTAGGTGGCTCAGTCGGTTAAGTGTCTAACTCTTGATTTTGGCTCAGGTCATGGTCTAGTGGTTCATGAGTTCCAGCCCTGCGTCAGGCTCTGTGCTAACAGTGCGTAGCCTGCTTGGGATTCTCTCTCTCTCTCTCTCTCTCTCTCTCTCTCTCAAAATAAATAAACTTAAAAAAAAAAGAAAAGAAAAACTGAAATGGACTGATTGAAATGAATGTATGCATTTATAAAAGCTAGAAGGAACATTGGGGTGTATTCCAGCAAAATTGCTTGTTGACAGATGAAGTAAACTGAAGCCCAGGGAGCTTAAGTAATATGTCCAGTGACAAAGAGATAAGAAGAAGAAATGGAATGCAGATCAAAGTATTCTGTCTTCAAATCCAGGGCAGACAGGGGCACCTGGGTGGCTCAGTCAGTTAAGCATCCAACTTCGGCTCAGGTCATGATCTCGCTGTTCATGAGTTGGAGCCCCGCGTCGGGCTCTGTACTGACAGCGTGGAGCCTGGAGCCTGCTTCGAGTTCTGTGTCTCCCTCTCTCTCTGCCCCTCCCTCTCTCTCTGCCCCTCCCCCTCCCCCCCCCCACACACACATTCTCTCTCTCTCAAAAATAAATAAACATTAAAAAAAAATTCAAATCCAGGACAAACAACAGGAGCAAGAATTGGCAAATGCCTGTGAGAAAGAAGTTCCCACAGATGGGCTGGTTGTGACAGAGGGACTGTTTCCTTGGGTCCTGAGAGGCAAGTCCCAGTCTACTGCCCAATGAGCTGAGTGGTTCCACACGAGACCGCACTTTTGTCCCCTCCGAGAGCACCCATCATGCCTTAGTGACAGGGGCCCTGCAGGACTTCTGCATTTCCCACACCACATGCCCCACTCTGAGACTTAGCTCCTAGCAGCCACCATCCCTACTCCCAGATCCCATCTAGTCCTAAGGGCCCCAGAAGCTCCAAGATACCCATATGGCAAAACTAACCAAGAAGCTACTCCACATATGAACTTCTGGTTCTGCTCACAACCCCACCCTCCTCCTTTGCCTCCACCAACATGGAGGAAACCAGATGTACAAATGGTTAACAGAGAAAAAAGAAAAAATCCCACCCAGACCACTTGAAACGCGGCTAGTCTGGCTGGGCTTTGAGTGCGCTCAGCGACTGCTCCATGCCTGCTATTTATAGCCTCTGGGTGCCCAGCCCAGCCTCCAGGTCACTAATTGTGGCCCAGCCCCGAGCCAATCCCCCCATCTCCTCCCCCGCCCTTGCAACACAGGGAAAAAGAAGTAAATCCGGCTTTGTCTGGCCCAGGAAGAACAGCCAGGAGTGAGATCTGAATCCAAGACCCTATATTATATATCTTGTAGAAGGCATCAAAACTGTCCAGAAAGGTCTGCCCTAACACTCTATATCCTGGAGAGCTGCACTATCCCTTCCTTCTTTAGCAGGCTCCTTCCCTGAAGCCTTCAAGTTCATCCAAACTTGAATCCTAATTTCAAGTTTAGAGGGGGGCGGGGTGTGGGTTTAGGCCATGAAGGACACCAGTAAACAGTCTAGTAAAGGGTGTATGTCTTTGAGTAAGTGCTTAAGCATCCACAGATTGGTATCTTGCCCCTTCGTGGGGTCTATTTGCTAGATGACCTACTTGTTTGTTTTAGTACACCACAAGAAAAGTACCCAGGGAGGAGGCTTGCTCAGTATTAAACCTCTAAAAATTCTTTTCTAGCACCCACTAAATACATTTGAAATCCCCCACATTCTGAGTTTCAGACAGAGCCCTGAATATGATAGTTTCATTAGGGCGCTATAAATAATCGCTTCTGATTCCAAGAGGCTATTACTTGCGTATTATTCTATACCTTTGTTTTCCCTCTAAGAATACAGATGACTCTGAGATGGTCAGTGACCTTTTTTTCTTTTTCTTTTTTTTTTTTTTTTGACATATGAGACTTTGTGAAGTTATTCTGAGGAGAGAATAGCTTTTCTTTTTTTTTTTTTTTTTTAATAAAAGCATGGGGTGGGGGAGGTGCTTGGCAAAAAGACCCGCAAAGCTTTGTCTGTCAGTTCTGTATCTATGCTACACTGGGGTGACCCCCAGTGGGCCACATCCTTGATGATTAATTCTATATCTGAAGCCTTGTCTCCATCCTGGTGAAACCCGCCCACTGTCAAGGATGTTCATCTTCAGAGCAAAGGGCTGGGACCGGAGATGTGGGGACAGTTACAGGCTACAGCAAAAGTGAGAGATGCCCTTCCTTCCCCAGTGCCCCTGTGCCCTAGCTAGGCTTACCTCTCTTTTCAGAGAGTCCAACAAACTCATGGGCCCCTACGTCCTTGACCACTACTGCCCAAGACTATGTATGCTGGGGTCAGTCTTGTTTTGGGGTTCATCTGGGCCACTGGGTAACATGCCAAGGATTCTGGTCACTGGAGCCAGAGCCAGAACGCTGCTGTGCTATCTCATCATCACCCACAAATACCAATTCCCAGCCCCAAATGGCCCCAAATCTTTCCTCCCAAGACCACAAGGGGAAAAAAAGTTTCCAAATTAAAAAACTAAAACTGGCAACAAAGGTGCCCCATGGCAGTAACCTTTAAAACTGGCCATTAAAGTTTATAAGTCAGACGGGCACCAACGTGAACGATCAAGAAGAGAAAAACAGCCCCCTCCCTTGGGGACCCGGAGCCACAGCCTTCCCCCTAAAGCCACAGAGTTGATGTCACAAGAAGCGCTTGCTGCCGTCAAGGGCTCTCTGTGTCCCAACTACAGCCATGTAGCCTCTGTGCACAGGAGGTGGAGGCGGGCGGGTGTCTGGCTGAGAATGAAGGAAAGGGGAGGGGCAGGGAGGCATAGGCTGGGGGTATAGAGTAGGCAGGGGAAGGTGGGGAGGGGGTGAGAAAGAACAAATCTCCTCCTAACCAGGACAGCTGTCTGCAAATCACAAGCCAGGAGGGGACAGGCCTGTCGGGCTGCCGAGGACAGTGGTTCTCAACTGTTTTTCCACCCAACACACATGAGGCATATACCACGTTTTCATCAGTAACTAAGGGTCGTTATGCAGTGATTCTTAACCATCCTGGGGCCGAGGGAGCACATATCAGAAATTTTTTTGGTGAGGGTATGAACAGTCTGAAAAGACCTCCAAATCATTCTGACCACCTCCCTTAGGGGTTATGTACCCCCTAAGAAGAATCATCGGTTTAGGGAGCCTACTTCTCCTTCCCTCCCTTCCTTCCTTCCATGTATTCAACAAATGCGTTTTGAGACAGATTACATGTGCCAGACATTGTTCTACGGGCACTGGGGAGGCAGCAATGAGGACACAGACAAAAGTCCCTGTCCTCATTGAGAATCCATGCCTTCGCAGGGGTGAAAAACAACATAATAAAAAAGTAAAATCTACGGCATGCTCGGTAATGATAAGTGCTAAGGAGACAAACAGAGCAGGGGGAGGGGACAGAAAGTGCTGATGGGGGCAGGGATGGAGATGGGGATGAAATTTTAGATAGGGTAGCCAGGAAGTCCTCAACTTCCTGAAGGAAGAGAAAGAACGAGTCATGTGGATATCTGGGGAAAGAGTGTTCTTAGCAGAGACACGAGCAAGTGTGAAGGTCCTAGGGTGAGGCTCACACGTCTAACATGTTCATGGAAGAGCTGGGAGGTGGCCACCATAGTGGGACCCCACATACCCTCCTTCTGTTTCAGATCCCACGGCTCTGAGGGGTAGGGCTGATCGCCTGCTGGACTAAACCGTCCAAGCCAGGGAAAGTTCACAAGCAGAAAAAACATATATAGCTTCGTGCAAGGGGATACAGGTGGGTGAGATGAGCTTAGTATTAAAGTACTTCTCTTTCTTTAAACAGCTCAGATTGCTTTTAAATAAAGTCTCATTCATTTGATGGTAAAAATGACTAGTTCAAGAACCAGTTTTTAATTGAATTTAAAGCTAGAAACTGGAATAGAATGTCCTCTTGATACGCAGTCCAATGCTTTATGCTTTTTTCATAAAATCACAGGATAGTAAAAACTGGAAGAGGCATTAAGAGATTATCTTATATATTCCCCTCACCCTTACTCGAGAAGTAGCTGCCGAAATTAGAGCCTAGAGTTCTTGGATAAGGGGCTGACACTCCTTAGAAAGCAAAGTAGGGGGATGGTGCAGATTGTACAAGAGGGGACCATTTCTCTCTAATCCTGTGTTCTAGAATCTCTCCTGTAAAGGCAGATATGGTGGTGATATTAGGATTCCCGAAGACCAAATAGAGTTCTCTGTCCTCTGACGCCGGGAAAAGGACCATTTCCACATGCCAGGCCCACTGCCCTTTATCTACTGCCCTTTAGCCCAAATGTCCTCCATGAGACAGAGGCTGGCCAAGTAAGTGGGCTGCAGGTTCAGAAGACCAGGACCAAGCCTCCAGTGTGAATACAGATGCACACACACACACACACACAGACGCACACAGCCAGGGGGAAGGAGGGAAGGAAAGCACACACAACACAACACACCAGGGCAGCTGCAGAAAACAGCTGCTTGTTAAGTTAAAATTAAACTCTGCACAAATATTGACCTTTGGAGGGGACAGAAACCGGTCCCATATTTACCAGTTTTATAAATGGGACTGACCACAGCTGCCCCACGCGCTTGGCCAGCGTGATGGCAGGATGGGGCGAGGCCACGCTTTCGGGGGGGGGGGCGGATGAAGGAGAGGGGAAGGAGACATTTTAAACACCCTGTGAAATGCAGTTACTACAGGTAGGTCAAAGTTCCCAAAAGCCTTACAAGAGGAATTTCTAAGAAAGCAAATAAGGCAGTCTCTGAAAGGGGGGTGGGGGGGGGGTCAGGGAAGTAGGGAGAGAGAGGAAAAAGGAAGTGTCAGAAAGAAAAAGAATTGCTAAAAATAGTGAGAAGTATGACAGAGATTAAAACAGAATGGAGGGAACACTGGGGAGCTTACCCTTTTGAACCCTGGCCCTTGGTCAAACCAAGAGTCATAAGGTAGAAGACCAGGTGACCAACTTAACCTAATGGAACAGTCTAAACGAACCTGGTTTGCGCCTTGGCTCTGCTGCCTACTTGCTATGTAACCTTGGGAAACGCAGGACCCCAGTTTTCTCATTTATAAAATAGGGACAGTAACACAAAAACATGGCTCGAATTCACAAAGATGGAACCAAAAGAAGACAAGGTAAGCAAAAGTGCTTTGCCAACCATAAACACCACTCAGATGCAGATCATTATTTTCACGAATTCTATCCCAGCTAACTGTACACCTTTAACTCCAAACTGGCCAATAAACTTCAGTCTCTCTGAGACCAAAGCCAGGGATCAGAAGGGGAACTTGAGCTTCCCCGAACTTGCTAAAAGCCCCCTGCAGGCATACGACTAAATCCTTCCCTGGCTGAAAGATAACAGGGAGGCCAGTTTGCTTGAAATAGGCCCCCAAAGCCATACCGCCAGCTTCAAAGGTCCAGATACCAAGGGGTAGAAAGGACTCATCAATACTATTTCCCTGAAAGCTGATCTCTGGCAACCCACGGTTTTTTAGAAGCAAACATCACAGATGCTGGGCAATTCAGTTCTGTTCCAAATTTCTGATGCCTTCACCCTCTTTTTATATTTTCCTCATACTCATGACTTCCACGATGAATAATAATAAGCATAAAAAGTCTGGATCCACCCCTGTAGTTGTGGCATGAGGAATCACAATCTGAAAGTATTTCAAAAAAAAAAAAAAAGAAAAAGAAGAAACTTCAAAAAACGCATGAAAAGATTTTGCCAAAACTAGTCGCCCAGGTTCACGGAGAGCTCCTATGCTTTACATGGCACACTGCTTACACTCTATACCTTAAAAGCATACACCAGCGTCTGTCACTTACAGCACAAGAAACAGGCAGTGGTGAAGTTAAAGTCCTCGACCTCCTCACTGCTAACCAAACACACATCGCTAGTGTCTTTTGACTCTGTTTCACTTGTTCAATGTTTTACCTTAATATATTACAGTTTATATTGTTAAACGTGTGCCATAAAATATAAGCAACGTACAGCACAACCATGTCAGCAATTCAGGAAGAATTCCCAACGCTGCAGTCTCTGTGGTCACAAGGCAGGGAGGTGTTTTGCATTTGGTGCACCAAATATGTGCTGAAGCACAGACTCCAAACAAATTGAGGAGGGGGAGACAGACAGGAAAGAGAAGGAGAAGAAAATGGGGAAATTATACTCCATGTGGGGAACCACCTTCCTTGAATTCCAATCCAAGAGCTTATTTTTAAAATGTGATCACTGAATTTCTAGAAATCTCGTTCTATGGCTCTGTCCTCCTACAGGGAAGTGCTAGGCCTCCTGGTTCTGCCACTCAGAGCTTCTAAGGGTTTTGTTTTCCTAACACGAACCAAAGTCCTCTCCTCATTCCATCCCATCTTCTCCAAGAGCAAGTGACTCCCCTCCATAGGTCTTAGCCCCATCTTTAAACAACAGAGAAACTCAGCTAGCTGACCTTCCCTGGATGAGCCTAAGATTCTCTGCCAAACCCATTAAGCTGAGGTCAGAGCTGATGGTATTTTCAAGTATTCCATACTCCTAGAAAAAGGGAAATGAGAACTACCATAATCAAGACTGTCATCCATTTAATACTCCAAAAAAGTTCATTCTCTCCCTCTAAACACCAAAGCTCACAGGAGTAGCCCTGAATAGGAAGGACCAGTGAGTCGATCACGCCTCCAGATCTTCCTCCCATCATGTTCTCATCCAAATAAAATCAATGCCTCAGACAGGGAGGTTTCTAGGCTAGGAAAATAGCTCAGGAGCTGAAAACAAACACCTTCAAAAGCAAAATGTTCTTGGGGTGCCTGGCTGGCTCAGTTGGTAAAGCATACAATTCTTGATCTTGGGGTTGTGAATTTGGGCCCCACGTTGGATGTAAAGATTACTTAAAAATAAAATCTTTCTTAAAAAAAAAAGGCAAAATATTCTTAAGGAAAAACACACAGGGTTCAGTAGATCTCTGAAAAACAAAACAAAACGAAAAACAAAAAACAAACAATAAAGCCCCCAACAGGACAAGCAATTATCACCCAACAATTAGAAGTCATACTTCCGGACGCCCGGGTGGCTCAGTCAGCTGAGCGTCCGACTTCGGCTCAGGTCATGATCTCATAGTCCGTGGGTTCAAGCCCCACATCGGGCTCTGTGCTGACAGCTCGGAGCCTGGAGCCTGCTTCGGATTCTGTGTCTCCCTCTCTCTCTGCCCCTCCCCTGCTCACTCTCTGTCTCTCTCTCTCAAAATAAAGACATTAAAAAAAAAAGTCATACTTCCAAGGATGCTTTGCCTATGAGGGCTCTCTTGACCCCCTACCCACAGCTCTATCTATGAGACCCTGCTGATACCCTCCCAGACAAAATTCAAGCTGCCTAAATTCAACAAAATGCAGTAAAATGCAGCCCCACATAGGATTTCTAGTTGAATACTGTTTGTTTCAGCAATCTCCTGCTCTCTCTTCACCTAACTGGTAGATTGGTCTCTCAGAGAAGTCCCTAAACAGATCATGTGCCAGGGCTGATTTCTGTTTAGAATGCCTTGGCCCAAGCAAGTGACATGTCATTCCTGGGGGCTTCAAGACAGAAGGGCACCTTAATATCTTGGACAACAGCAACATAAGTGCTCCTAAGGCCTAGAAGACGTAATGTTTATAAGACCTGAGAAACAGCGAATGGAAGCCAGGGTCCCCAGAAATGCTCTGATGTCCCAACAAGGACAACAAGGACAAGAAGGGGACTCTTCCACAGGGACTGGCTAAGGCAGGGAGCAGAGTGCAGCAGGGGAACATCTTCACACACAAGTGCATGCCTATTTTATACGTGCAGCCCAGACACTGCAGAAGTTTTTGATGGTGTGGGAACTATGTCCATAACCCAGAAACAACTAAATTTCAAGCACGCGAGGAAGCATCCCTCCACCGTAATCTTTGAAGCCCCGAGAGAAGCCAGTAAGGAAACACTGCTACCGGGTACCAGTGACTGCTGCCGACTCACCAGCCCTAGGAAATGTCTGAACAGAGTCTTATTCAAGCCAAGGGAAAACGCTGTTAAAACACACAAAACTCCTTTGACTAATGTGAGAGGGGGAAAGAGCCTCTATAATTAACAGAAACTGTCACAGGCATTGGGGGCCTCCAACGTGTTCAACGCAAACCACTTGAAAAGACCCGGTCTTCTAGGAGAAGGCTGGGGTTTGTGAGTGGGGCTCCAACAGGCTGGCGACAGCTTTTCCAAAAGAATCCCACCATATTAAAAAGAAGGAGGAGGAGGAGGAGGGGGAGGAGGAGGAGAAAAGAAGAAGAAGGAGAAGAAGAAGAAGAAGAAAGAAGAAGAAAAAGGAGAAGAAGAAAAATGGGGGGGTGGGGGGGAGAAAGGAAAAGCCAAACCTCAGCTGCATGTTTTTCCACCACTGGAACTAAAAAGTAGAACAGAAGAAGAAAAGTCCAAATGCAACCAGTTTTCAATTAGGGCCTAATTAGAAAGGAAAGTGGCAGTGCTATTATTACAGATCTGGGGAGGAAGAAATGCAGTCAATGACTTTAGTTTGGGCTGAGCCGTCCACTTGAAAGCTGTGATGATTAGGGGGACAATTTATGGTGAGAGATGTTGGAGGGGAGCAGGGAACAGAAGAGGGCCTAGGGCTGGTTCAGCGTGCCTGTCAGGAGCCAAAGCAGAGTCTGAAGCATCTATTGATCACCCACAATGTGCAAAGCATTGCACGGAGGGCTGGAAGGAGAAACAGAGATCCTAACAGACCTGAGGAGGCTTATAAACACTGTCCCTGCACTAAGTACCCACCTCTTAAGCACTCAGCCGCTATAGACACATTGCACACATCTTCAGAGAGAATCTAACTTCGGCTTCTTTTCATACACAGTGTCCAGTCTGACCACTCATGGGGCCCCTCTCTGCATTTCTCCCAGCTCCCTCTGCATGTCCATACTGGACACACAGAAACGCTAGAGAAAAAGGAGCCATCATGAAGAATAATCCCCAAATGAAGCTATCTGGATTTGCCTCAGGCCTCAAAAGAAGCCAGTCAAGATCTACCCTTTGGTTTGGATAGACCAAGACCCTACATCCAGATGGGGAATCTCAGAATAGCAGGAAGGGCCTTTTCTGCTTTCTTCGTGGTCCCAGAGGATTCTGGTCCATTTTCTAGGTAAAGGCTATACTCCCCGAGAACAAGCAGAAAGGCACTAAGGACGGGCGTCCTTACACCTAGCTCAAGGAAGGAACGGGGCTGCTAGTTCCATTCCCTATTTGCAACAAAACAAAGCAGTCTGATTGGCAGAAGCAAGAAGGACTTTCTTCCCTTGCTCTGGGGTACGCTCTCCCTTGTTGATTTAGTTCAGGCAACTTGGAGGAGGGACAGGAAGGGCCAGGGCAAACATGTCACAGCCTGCAGTGAATAGGGCCAACAGAAAGGAGAGGCAAAGAAGAGAGCCGAGAGGAGAGGAAAAGAGGGGAGGCCTCCTTTCCCATCCCACAACCTGGGCTCCATCCAACACAAAGTTAATTCCTAACCTCGGCTCACCACCCTGCCCACTGCTTGCATGATTTATCCCCCTATCTGCCTGCATCGCCTTTACAAGCCTCCTCGCCCTGCATACCATTATAAAAGCTGTCTGTGCTGCTGGCTCGACCTGGCCTGGCCCGGGCTCCTGCCACAGTAACCCTTCCCCACCCCTGCATTTTACAAGCCTTCCGCCATCATGGAAATCTGAAATCCCACGAAAGAACAGTAAACATCGCAGGGAAAAGAAAATACCTAGCCAGGCCACTCTGGACAGCAGAGTCACAAACGGACTGAGGTCTGTGAGCCAGGGATGAAGGCGTCTAGGCAACAACAGGGAGCCACCTTCTCGCCCGAGCTCAGCTGGGTAATAACAAAGAGATGCGCGCACAGATGTGCCAATCCTTTATGGGGCACAGCCAAGCATCCGGTGCCCTGGGAATTCCCAGGCTCAAAGAAGCAGCCAGAATAGAACATCAGGGAGACTCACAAGTAAACACAGGTGTCAGGTTTAGAGACCATGTGGAAATGTGAAAGTTTTAAATAACGGAAAGAGACTAAGCATTATTCAGACCACAAATTAAATCAGAATCAGCTTTGTCACCTTCTCATGGGCTCCTTAGGGAGGTTGCACAGTGTCGTGAAAAGAGCAGGGGCCGTGGGTTTAGCTCAATGGCTTTGAAGCCTGGCTTCATCACTTACCGATTAGCTACATGACTCTGGGCAACTTATGTTCTCTGAATCTCAGGGTTGCTCTCCATCCCATGGGAAAATACCAATTCCTAAAAAGGCTGTGAAGAATAAGAACAAGATTGGGGTGCCTGGGTGGCTCAGTTGGTTAAGCGTATGATTTTGGCTCAGGTCATGATCTCATGGTTGGTGGGTTCAAGCCCCGTGTCAGGTTCTGTGCTGACAGCTCAGAGCCTGAAGCCTGTTTCAGATTCTGTCTCTCTCTCTCTCTCTCTCTCTGTCTCTCTCTCTCTGCCCCTCCCCCACTCATACTCTATCTCTCTGTGTCTCAAAAATAAATAAACTATTAAAATTTTTTTAAAAAAAAGAATAAGAACAAGATTTACAACCAGAGGGCCTGGGCTGACACTCAATAGGTATTAAAAAATTATTGCTGCTATGATAATTTGGGATATTAGACATCCCCAAATGGGGGGGGGGGCTTTGCTTCCTTATGCAAATTTTAGCCCACTTAACAGATTTCTCCTTTATTCGATGCAAACTTTCCCTTTCTAGACCAGATTTCACCTTTTTACCTCCTGGCTGGAGAATGAGCCAAAAGGAGTCCCCTAGGAGGAGTATTCTTTCCTACCCACTGTCTTAGGTACCCTAGCCACTTTCAACCATACAATCCAGTTCCGCTCCTGACCCTCCTCAGTAGGCCCCCGTTGACTCCTCCAGCCTCCGTTTATATAAAGCCTCTTCTTTCTCTTCATTTGCCTCAAGACAACCTGCCAGGACCCACTGGGTTCCATTCTTTTTGAGAAATGCCTGCATGCCCTCTGACAGCAGAGTCGAAGCCAGAAGTCAGGGTTCATACCTTCCCCAACTAACTTAGTGGAGAAATGGGCACTAAAGAATCCTCCACGAGTCTCTAGAGTTCCAAACTGCCCTGCCAATGAGGCTGAGTGCTCCCCAGAGCTCTGTTATTCACTTGGGGGTAGGTAGTGGGAGGTGGAGGGGGAGGGAGGGGGGAGGGCAGGAAGAGAAGAGAGCCTTGATTCAGGGGCCAGACTGAGTCCGCCACAGGCCAGGCTCCGCTGAGGTTTCTCGGGTGAAACACGCCTCTGTGATGGCTGTGCCTGTGAAGCGGATGGAAATGCCCATAAAGCCGTATCAAACCCTGTGCAGAGAAGGACAGGGATATATATAGAACCAGGAACCAAAGGGGCCACAGGGGATTCAGGCGGACAGCTCCGCCCAGCCCTTAAACCCGCCCTAGGGAAGGGGGGAGGCCCAAGGAACACGCTCAAGGAATGAAGGTCGGAGACAGCCCGGCGGGTTTACGAAGGGAGTGGGGAAATTGGGGGCGTCAGGGACAATACTGGAAGAGAGCTAATGGCTCGGCAGTGGTGGGAATCAATCAGGGTTGAGGGAGCCATGCCTGCCCAGCACGGCTGCAAAAGAGCCTCTGAGTTCGAGTCGATCCTGACATGACTTTTAATACTGCTTCGGTGTCCTGCAGTCTGGACAGTGCCCTGCTTCCTTCTCAGAACCGGAGAGCCTCTCGTGGACTGGCTTGCCCTGTCCTCCTCGGCTCTCCCAGCCAGTTTAAATTCCTCTAGGGGCCAGAGTTCTCCATTCCCTACTCCCTGATCCCCACTTCCAGCCCCCCCCCCGAAACTGGGGTGAGGGTGGGGTCAGAAAAAGAAATCGATCCATAAGGGAGACTGTCCTGCAACAAAAAAAGTACCCCAAGAGAGACAACTGTCAAAATTGAGAAAAAATTCACACAGAGGAAAAAGAGGCTGACAGAAGGAGGCAAGAGCCTCAGAAACCATGGCACCTGGCAGAATCAGGCTCCAAAGGAGACACAGTGACAGGGACGGAAAGTGAACGGGCTCTTCTTCCACTCTTTGATCTGCTGGGACTCCCCCTCCCCCTGCCAAACAATCCTCTTGCCAAAGAAGGACACTGTAGGTACAGATCCTGGGTGACAAGGAACTGGCAGGCACCAAGCCCACAAAGATCTCTTACCTGAGCAATGGGGCCAAGGTAGCCAGTCCCCAGTTCAAAACAGAATCCTCTCCACCGGGAGGCTTTTCCCAAGTCAGCACAAGTATGACAATGTTCTGGCGCCACCTGCTGTCCTTTCCTGACACACAAGTAGGATAGATCCTAAAACCAGAGGAACCTCAAATTTACCTTTAATTCATCCTAAGCCCTAAAGGGAATGGAACCCAAGAGAAGAGAAACCATAATTCCCACCAAAGGGACTATTCCGATGTAGCACAATGGACAAGTCCAGTGCTCTCACCCTTCCCCGGCTTCCTGGGACTGATGTCTTAGGAATCCAATTAGCCAGACCCCTGTCACTGGTTTTTGGTTCCAGTCTTAATAGCCATTAGTCTGTCAAGTTCCTTCTCCAAGCATCTTGCTGGCTTGAAAGCTGTTAATATTTAAGAATCCTTTTCTTTATTTAGTAGATTCCCTGCATTTTCCCCCTATATTTTAAAATTATTTCTATATCATCCTGTTTTGGGTTTTTTTTTTTTTTTTTTGGTTTTAGGTAGAAATTCTAATTTTGCACCAGAATGACATGATCCTTTGTCATCAAACAGTAGAATGAAAACACTGTCACCGAATAGCAAGGACTTAGACATTTTACACTGCTGTCCCATTCCTGTGGTCCTTACTATGGTCTGGGCAAACATTCTAATAAGCAATACACTCATTGAGAAGTCAGCTCATCTCACAAATATAAACATTTGTTCATCCATTTAACAAATATTTCTGTAGCACCTCCCATGAACGAGGAGCAAATTGGAGGTAGAGGGTGAATAAGACAAAGTTCCTATTCTCACAGAGCCTCCACCCCCGCAACATCTGCCCAATTCATGAAGGTAGTCTAGCAATTTCTTAAAGAATACCTGTGTGAACAGCAAAGATCAAGACAACACCATGAACAGACTTGGTAAAGAAACAATGAAGAAATGTAACTGGACAGAAGAGCAAGGATGTGCAGAGGAAGCAACAACTGTGTGTGGAAAAATAACGTTTTTTTTTATTTAAAATTTTTTTCATTTTATTTATTTTAGAGAGAGAGGGAGAAAGAGAGAGCGAATGTGTGCACACAGGAGAGGGCCAGAGAGAGAGGGAGAGAGAGAATCCTAAGCAGGCTCTACACTGACAGCAGAGTCCAATGTGGGGCTCAATCTCATGACCCTGAGCCGAAATTAATAGTCAGATGTTCAACTGACCAAGCCACCCAGGGACCCCAAAAAAGAACTGTTAATATATGACACCTGTTGTGAGGGAAAGACGGTTAAAGAATTCTGGGAAGGGAGTTTCCAAGCTTCCCTGCTAACATTCCAGTCAGGTTAAAATAAATAAATAAATAATAATAAATAATAAATAATAAATAAATAAACAAAATAATATATATGTTCTCTCTACTTCAACTATAACCTTATTGCTATAATTCAAGTTCATCCTTTCTTGCAGTATCTTTAACAAAATGTGGAAAAGTTCTTTACCATCCTACATGTACGAATATTCATATTTAAACGAATGAGCTACTTTCTGAATTAAATAACCCCATTTTCCTTGGATATTTTTTAAAAAATTCTGTTTCCATCCCATTTATTATTGTCCTGATTTTCCTACGGGCACCAAGGCCCCATGTATCTTTCAAACATGACACAAAATTCCTGAGAGGCCAACTACCGCTAAATACAATGGGAGGGTGATGTGGGCTTTCATGCTCTTCTTTTAGTTATACAATCTGGAATTATGTTCATCTTTCAAAATAGCCACACTTGCCAAGGACTGTATCACAGTTGGGAGCTCTTACTAGTTAACATTGTTCAGAAGGAAAAAAGTTGGGGGGAGTGTCCATCTAGGAAGTAGAAGGATACTTTATGGGAAAGAATCCCTATTAAATAAGATACCAGAATAGCTAAAGCTTCTGACAAAAAGATATGAAGGCAAGATTGGGAAGCAGGAGGCCTGGGAGGGGCGTGTAGAGCAGCTTTAGGCCTTACTGAGGGTTATTAAAAGAGTCACAGAAAATTCTCCTTTACTTCCCTTAGATTCGCCCTCTTTCAAGAGCTCCCTGGGAATCCTTCACTGACTTCTCCCCTCCCCCAAGGACATCCTCATCCGTCCCCACCGCAGCACCGGGTGTGCATCTCTATTTAGCACAGCATTCTCACCTGGGATTAGAGGTATATACACACCTGTGTCCCCTTCGCTTCCACATTCTTCTTGGGGCAGGAATCATGTCAGGTATCACTGAAGACTCCCCACAGTGCCTCATACAAGAACCCAAACCCAGTGGTTTTCAATAAACACTGGATAAGGATGATAACCTTAACAGCCATCCAGCCCAACTCCACTAAGCTGTCAGACCAGTTTAGGATATTGGCATGAAAACTCCTTTTTCTCTTGGCCCAGACATTGACTCTTAAGGTTTGTCTCCTCCTCAAGAGACTCCAGGAAATAGGGTTAGTTTTAAAGTTCTAGAAACTCTAATTATTCCTGTTTTCTCCGAGCTAAGGGCCTAAAGGAAGACTGTAGATACCTCATGAATATTAATGAGCCTCTGCGGTCACATGAATATTAACAACACCCTGTGGCTTTCGGGAACAGCAGCCCGGCTAGAAGGCCTAATATTAACCTTGGCTAGGCCCAAAATGTGGGAAGAGCATATGCCCATAGGTCTTCATGGGGAGTAACGGGTACATGGCAGAGCCTAGTTTGGGGGTTGGCCCGTAGGCAAACACTGGGCACAGAGGCAGTTAAGAAAGGACTAAACATTGTGCCCCATGTCCCTGGCACCAAGGGCTCTGGTAGCTGCTACCTGGGCAGAAATCCCCACTTCTCAAGCTTTGCAGAAGAAAGGATGCAGAAACTACGTCCTGTGCAATGCAGGAAAGAACTGGTGGGGGTACATTGGCCCAATAGCTGCAACAGGGGGGTAAGGGAAGGTTTGAAGTCAGTTCTCAGTGGACAAAAACCAGAATCAAATAATAAGGCTCAATTAGGTAAAAAAATGCACAGTTAACAGATCACATGTTAACAGTAATGAAAGAACAACAGAGTGTGGCGTTTCCAGCCCCACACCTTCTGTGAGACTAGCAGACACAGAGACCATGACTTGGGTTTAAGAGGAAAGATGTCCTAGGGTTGAAGCAGCAAGAAATGGGAGAGATCAGGTTCTTTTAGCACATACAGATTCCGGAACTAGGAGACATCAGAAAGAATGACTGGTGTTATGAAAAGTAAATATGGGGCACCTGGGTGGCTCAGTTGGTTAAGCATTGGACTTTGGCTCACGTCATGACCTCACGGTCCATGGGTTCGAGCCCCACGTCGGGTGCTGTGCTGACAGCTCAGAGCCTGGAGCCTGCTTCAGATTCTTTGTCTCCCTCTCTCTCTGCCCCTCCCCTGCTCTGTCTCAAAAATAAATATTTTAAAAAAAGTAAATAAGGGCATCTGGGTGGCTCAGTCACTTAAGTGTCCAACTCTTGGTTTCAGCTCAGGTCATGATCTCAGTTTATGAGTTGGAGCCCTGTGTCGGGCTCTGCAGCTGTCAGCTCAGAGGCTGCTTAGGATTCTCTCTCCCTCTCTCTCTCTGTCTCTCTCTCTCTCTCTCTCTCTGCCTCTCCCCCACTTGCATTGTCTCTCTCAAAATGAATAAATAAACTTTAAAAAAAGGTAAATAAATAAAAATTACTGTGAACCAGAGCCAACCAAAGAAACCCATGCACCCCTGGCCCCAGGTCTCAGTTCAAAACCTACTTCTATTGGCTACATGACAACGCTATTAAAAGAAAGGCAAGTTGAGGTGCCTGCGTGGTTCAGTCAGTTAAGCATCCAGCTCTCAATCTCAGCTCAGGTCTTGAGCTTAGGGTTGTGAGTTCAAGCCCTACACTGGGCTCCAGGGTGGGCATGGAGCCTACGTAATAAAAAATAAAATAAAAAGGAAAGGCAGATTGAGTGACCTCATGCAGTGACTGGGATTAACACTAATAATACGACCCCTGCTGAACTCACACACCAGGATAGGGCTTAAAACTAGAAAAGCACCTCTTTACTCCTCTGGCCCAATCCTACTCAAAGGCCGTGACCCCTTACTTCTGTCTGAAAAGCTGTCCCCAGCCCCCTCTGCACACAGTCAGGAGGAACAGAGAGGCCTGTGGGCCTAGCCCAAGCCGAGGCGGTGAGAGGCCACACCTAGGAAGAGGGTGGGCCCGCTCACGGGAGCTGTGTTCTGTCACACAATTACCATATTATGTAGCTCTAATAAAAAGAAATACTTGAAGTTTTACTAGTGCCATATAATAAAGTATTTATAGAATCCGGGGGGTGGGGGTGGGCAGAGGTAGAGACGGGGAGGGAAAAAGGAGGAATCAGAATTGTAAGCAGGAGTCCTGGGGAGGACTCCTGGGATTCATGGCACAGGCAGCCTGGGACATCAGGCTCGCATTCACTAACCTAGGTCCAAGAGGCTGACTGCTCACCCCCTCTCCGTAACAGTCTGTCTCTGACTTCTTCCCGGTTGACAAAGAAAGAGATGAGCTGGGAGGAAAAGAAGGCAGAACAAGGAAGGCAGAACTGTGTGGAGCCTGGGCCCGAAAAGGCTGGGGACCAGAGCAAAGGGGACACAATTGAAAGAATGAATGGCATGTGAGCTTTAAAAGGTTCCATTCCGAGGCTAAACTTCTAGGGCTCGCCATCCTACATACCTGACCATTTTGATATTTGCCAAAACAGGGTTTTCCATCATTGCACTGGCCCCTTCTGCACACCTTCCACCCCACCTCCAACCACCCCGAGAGAAGTTCACGCCACACCCACCGTGACCACACAGCACGCACCCGCAGCTTCCCACACCTCTCCTCCGCACACACGGGCCCAGCAGCCACAGTGTCACACACACACATACACACACACACACACACACAACACGCTCACCACAACACGCTCTTCCCCAAGGGCGCTCACTGGCTGCCTGGATTTCCTGGGTATCTTCCCAACCTCAGACACATCCTAGATAAAAACATTTTCTGAGTCTACAACCCTCTTTAACATTTCAAAATTTTCTATTACCCAGAAAAATTCTCCCCAAAGAGAGAGAGCAATGAGGGTTGTGGCATTATTACAGAGGAGACTATAAACAGAACAAATATAGAGCTGCTTTATTACAAGGCAGTGTGGGGCTGGTGGCTGGCTGATTACAGGGACACTCCCCAGACCTCTCTGCAGTCGCAGACCTCAATAAAGGCCAGACTAGAGCTGCGTTCAAACTGAGGGGCAATTGGATCCAGGGGCCCCTAGAAATCCCTTCAGATTCCAGTCCAGGATATGATACCTGCCTTGGTTGAAGAAGGAAAGCAAACACAACCTCAGAACAACCATGCTTGGCAAAGAGCCACCAGGCCATCTTCTCAAAGGCAAATACAATTTGAAGGATGGTTAGGGTTTCTTGAAATCAATAGATTTCAAACTTTAGATTTAAAAAAACCCCAACTACAGAAATCCAGAACAAATTGATAGATGAAAATCCATGCATATCAGGGACAGTGCAGAGTGGGGCGAAAAAAACGGGTTAGAAGGCAGAATGAGAAGCAGCGCCGCAGTGTGAGTGACTAAAGCAACCCGTATTACGCCTAAAATCATAGAAGGAAAGAGTGGGAAATCCACAAGTCCTCTCTTCTGGGCTCTGGGCACACGGCGTCCCTTCCTGGGTGACTCACTGCGGGATCACCTTCGCCCCCTGCTTCATGTGGTAAGGGCCTCTTTATAAGGAGACACACCGCGAGCCTTCTCCTCCTCCATCCCTGCAAGCCAGGGGAGTTGCGTCACTGACCTCCACACACACTCACTCCCTCCTCTCTCCAGCCGGCCACCACACAAGGGATCTTGTCTTGTGGTCCCCGCGATCCTTTCATCTGGGCTCCAAACCCACTGTCACCTTGGCCCTGAATCACTCCCCAGGAGACGCTAGGAAAACATTGCCGGACAAAGAGCGTCTGGGTCCCGCATGGCTAGAATTTACTGATCCCTGCTGGTGAGAGAACCCAGGCCACACTCTTCCCTGCCCCAAGGCCAGGGTGCAGGAGTAATTTTGAACCTGGCCTTGTGGCCGGCTCTGCCTACAGACTAGGTCTCCGCTGATCTGGCTGATACCAATTCCTTTCGGCTCCCAAGAGCTGAAGAATAAAAAGGGCTGAGAGGCAGCCTTAAATTTTTAGCTCATCTACCTTACTTGTTCGGTGGCTGAGAAACCGGTGGAGTTGGAAGAGGGCCAGCAAGTATCCTCCCAGTTCTGTCCTCATCCCACTTGGGTGTCCTGTTCTCAGGGAAGCCCCCCCAAAAAAACATGCTGGCAGCCGAAAATGTCAGTATTTCTCAGATCCTTCTCCTGAGGATTCCCCTCCAAGTGTGTCTCAGCTCATTTCCACATCTCATGGTCCTGATATTTTTCCTTGACCTTCTATGTGATGATAATCCAGTTTGGTGCTCAGCCATTTTTCTAGAATTTCAGCCCTGTGTTTCAATGGGAAGATTTAAGAAGAGTTACAGGAATGCTTTTTTTATTCTCTGGGTATCCTCCCTTCTCAAATATATTTCATTAGAACAGAGCCTCTGAGACAGGGTGAGATACCGGGGGAACAGAGAAGGGGGAAAGTTCTGTGCGAGAAAGTCGAAGGATGAAGTTTTGGTTTCAACTGCGATTCCGTGTGGGACTCAGGGCCACATAATTTCTCCAAACGAAGCCATCATATCTCCTCATCCTGAAGTGGCCCTAGTGGGGTTAAAAAAATTTATGTACATTTGTTTCTTCTTTTTATGTGAGTCGGTGATCGATATATTTGTGTTGAATTTTATTCAGTGAGGCCTGCTCATTTCACCTGCTAGTTATAAGTGAATCAAATTAGGGGCACCTGGGGGGCTCAAGACAGTTGAGCCTCCAACTCTGGCTCAGGTCATGATCTCACAGTTTGTGAGTTCAAGCCTTGCATTGGGCTCTCTGCTGTTAGTGCAGAGCCCACTTGGGATCCTCTATCCCCCTCTCTCTGCCCTTCCCACACTCGCACTTTCTCTCTCAAAGATAAACACATTATTTAAAAAGAAAAATAACTGAATCAAATTAAATAATAGAGGCAAAATTCCTCTGCAGAAGTATATAACACCACAGAATTTCCTGAGTACCTACAACGGATCAGACAAGTTAAACAAGACAGATCATACCCCCGCCCTTGGGGAACTTACCATTGGGGGCGGGGAGCCAGAAGAAAACAGCAATTATAATGCAGCATGATAGGGCCTATGATACAACAAACAAAGTGGCTCATAAGAAAGGCAACTAAATTGAACTCAGAGGGCCAGGGAGAATTCCCTCAAGGAAGTGACATCTTCACTGAAATCCAAACAGTGAACAGGAGTTATCCAGGTGACAAGGTTTGTGGTGGCAGGGATTTTCCAGAGAGAACAACATGTGCCAAAGTCTAAGAGATAAGAGAGAAAATAATGGGCTCCAGGAACAGACAGCAGTTCACTATGCCTGAAGTGTAGATTTGGATGGAGGGTTGAAGTGTGGGTGGGGAGTGAAAGTGTGGCCTAGCAGAAGAGTGGGAGAAGAAGCTGTGGAGGTAAACAGAGGCCAGATCAGATCATAAAGGGCCTTAATGGTTTTATTAAGGAGTTTGGACTTTACCCTAAGGTCAATAGGGAGCCACTAAGGAGTTTTAAGCAGGGACACATGACCAAGATTTAATCAGGAGCTTCCATCTAGTGTCTTTTCCTGATTGCAGATCCCTAGGGTTAGCGGGGTGTTAAAAAAGAGAAAAGACACAGAGGTGAGTCTGTGCCTACTTCTCTCTTCCTTCTTCCCTTAGCAAGGGTGGAACGGAACGCAGCAGGTTCCTGCTCCCTCTCTCACGGAACTCTCCAGTGCTTTAAATTCCTGGCTTGCTTTCCAGTCTTCTCTCTCAGTGCCCTATTCCTCTTTCTCTGGCAAAGACAAACCTTTCACTGAGTGGCCAGTCCCCTCTACCCAGCTGTCCTCCAGACCTGGGCTGTGAACCCCCACTCTCCAACTAGGGATGTTAAGTAACCCCGCCAGTAAGCCACAGTTCTAATCTAAGGCCCAGTTCTTATCTCTTACTGGAATTTCACCAACTCTGCCAATATTTACTTTTCTCCTCAATCCTAGATCTCTCAACCGCTGGAAACAATTTGGTGGCCTCCTAACAGAAGACAAAGATAATGCTGACCAAACACATGATCGATCTGTATAAGAAAGACCTCATATCTAGATGAAAATGACAGACTAGTAAGTGAACCCTATGAAAAACATCCCCTCCTTTTCTTTCTTTACCTCGGTAAGTCATCTAAAGCTGCCCTTTTAAGACTCCTCAAGGCCATTAACTTTACCTCTTGGCCTTACCATTTAGCATTAGAATCACAGAACCTTGGCACCGGGAAAGAAACCTTTAATCAGCTAAGTTCAAGCTTCTAGCTCAGAACCAGAGCTCTTTGGCATGACCTGGCAACTGAGATCAGATTATTTCTTACTGCCTGAAATCTCCTTAAGAATTCCTTTTTTGAGGCGCCTGGGTGGCTTGAGCGTTGAGCGTCCAGCTTCGGTTCAGGTCATGATCTCGCGGTTCGTGGGTTCGAGCCCCGCGTCGGGCTCTGCGCTGACAGCTAGCTCAGAACCTGGAGCCTGCCTTCAGATTCTGTGTCTCCCTCTCTCTCTGACCCTCCCCTGCTCTCCCTCTCTCTCTCTCTCTCTCTCTCTCTCTCTCTCTCAAAAATAAATAAAACATGAAAAAATGTTTAAAAAAAGAACTCCTTTTTCTATCCATCCCCCACTGAACAGGTTAAGTGTAGGACCTCTGTGTCCAATAGGAAATAGCTCAAACTCACTAGGTCTTAACAGTTCTAGGACAATGCTATTCAAAGTGTGATCAGCAAACTGGTGCTGGTCCATGAACTCTTTGTAACTAGCCCATGATGGGGTAAGTATAGAAATTGAGCATAAGCATTTAAAAAAATCGCATAGCCATGTGACATTGCCATGATACCCACACAATAGTTCCAGGGACTCATCTCAATGAACAGGGTATAAAATGGTTTGAGTACTGTTGAACTTACCACATAGGGCACATGATGCACATTAGCTACACACAGTTAAGACCATGTGTCAGACAACTTTGAAAAGCACTGTTCTAGAAGGTTCCACGGGAAGAGAAGAGGATGGGTCTGGGGACAGGAGGGCTAACTCTTCCTTTTTTCAAACCCTTTCTGGGTACAATGGGGAGTGAATCTGCTGCCTAGGATGAGGAACAGGAAGCTGCTCCCACGAAGCCGCTGGTCGCGTGGGGTGAGGAGGAGGGCAGGAGTTGGTGGCCAGGTTATCAGGCGATAACAAACTCAGCATCCAAGCACGCGACTTCCAGCAATGCAAGGAGTTTCCTTTGTTTTGGGAAAACAAGAGCTGCAAGGAGCCTCTCCTTGACACGTTCTTGCCTGGCTTCGGGAGGAGCCCAACCACCCCTCACACACAAACAGGACAGTCCTGGCCAATGACAGACAAGCCAGTACCCTGACCACAACCCCTGTTTGCTTTTCCTTTTCCACCACTTCCTCAGTTGGAGGGCCACTGTGGGGCCATAGGTAGCTGCCAGCCTAGGTCACCATTCAAGAACTTCACCCCCAATGACCCAGTATCTACTCCACGCAAGGCTTCTGATGCTCTTTCTACAGCTTACTTTCTCTCCCCAGTAGGGTACTTTTGGTCTGAGACCACGGGCTCCTGGCCCCTTCCCTCGAGTTCCAGATGAAGCTAATAAGAGCACTATTCTGACACAGGCCAGGGTGCGCTCTAGCGAACTATGCTGTTTAAACTCCAAAACTGAGAAGATCACCATCAATTCAAGTACCCCAAAAGAATACTTGAGATTTCCACAAAATACTCTAAACACATTCTAAATAGAATATGTTACCTGAGCAGAGCTGAGTATGTTAGAGCCTCAGCTTCGAGAACCCAGTTATCGCCGAGACTAAGATATATATAAAACAATGCACCTCTTTGTGCGGCAGAATGTTGTCAAAAGTAAATGTCTAAGTGGCTAGCTAGGGAGCTTGGGACCAAAGACCAAAAAATCTGACAACACTTGGAAGCCGGCTCTTGGGGCTTTATAAACAGAGTAAGAGTGTCAACCTCTCAGATTCATATCAAAGTGCCTTCTAAGACCAAAGACGTCAGGGTATTTTCTGTGAGCGCTCTGAGAAGCAGGGCTAGTAAGTTACACTTCTGACTTTACTATGTTAAATCAAGAGCCTTGGGGACCAGAAACCTTCCTCCCTTTCTGATCAATCAAGAGAGCTTACTCTTTACTCTAGTGGCCCAAGAGCCCAAGTTTCTATGAAGACTCATTTGTCCAGGAAGGGGAGGGGTGTGGGGGCGGGACTCCCCCCCCCACTCCGGGCCCCCTTCATGCCAAAGAAGGAGGAAACAGAATAAGCAAAATAAAATTCATAAAGCGAAGCAGTAATTATGGTGTGGTCAACAAGAGGCTGTCCTCAGGCCCATCATTATGTGGCTAAATTTAACGCCCCGCGCGGCCAGGGGAGCCGTGCGCCCCGGGCACCGTGTGTCCACACAGACGCCAGCTCTGCCACCTTCAGCCGCTCGACAGCCGCCAGGGCTGCCAGAAAGCAGGTCACAATTTTTTTTATAGTCTGTTTACCAAGATGCTGTTTTTACTGCCGAGGTTTCTCTCATTTTATCTTTTTCCCTTTTTCCCAAACAGACTGGCCTGTATTTTCTGTCCTGGCTTTTTTTTTTTTTTCTTTCTCCCTCTCTGAGTACTATTTTCAGAACTCTAATTTTATATGGTATGTCCCTTTTTTTTTCTTTTTTTCTTTTTCTTTTTCTTTTTTCTTTTTTTTTTTTTTTTTTTTTTTTTTTTTTTGGTAAATATTTGCCATGACTAAGCCAGGCACATCCAGTTTAAAAGACTCCATCCCACAACACATCAGGTCTTTAATGATATGCATCTCATTAGCTTGCCCCCATGAAAGGGGGTATAGAAAAAAAAAAGCAACTTACAGACTCTCTCACTTTTTATATCTAGAGAGACCTATATTTATATATGAGACAAGCTTCAAACTGACATTCTGAGCCCCGATATAAGATTGGTACAATGGTCACTTGATTCAGACTTGGAGGCCTGAGAGGCAGTTTCAGGAGAGACGGGTTACTGGTCTGAATATCACTGCTGTTTGATCCAAGAGGGTCTGAGCAGTTCACGGCCACTAGACTCAATCCTTGGACTGTGAGAAATTAGGGCTCTAGAGACTTGGGAAACAAAACTCTGGGAAGTCCTCTGACCCTAAATTACCTAAAAACGGGTTCGAGAAAACAAAGAGAGCCAAAGGGCCAACCTTCCTTGGCACCACTAGCAGATGAAGTCAGAGGAAGTTCAACTTAAGAGAGCTCTGAGAGAGACCCCCTCCAAGGCAGAACATCCACATCTCCACTCACCACCCAAAGGGCTTCTCTAGCTGGGCAAAGCCCCAAAATTGAGGGCACGTTTTCTTGGAGTACATGCTGGGTTCGATGAAAGGGGCTGCATGGCCAGGCCCGCCTACTGCACTGACCAAGAGGCTCAGAGTCCAAGAAACACGACCTGAGTACTTTGTTGGGTGCTTTTAAACCCAGCTTGATCCTCTAAGATGGTTAGAGGGGTCCCAGGATCTGGGGTTTGCAGTAAGAAATGTTAGGGGAGGTAAATAGACAGATATACAGAATGAGAGACCCCAAGAAGCTGTTCAAACAGCATCTCACGGGAAGTCTATACTTTGTAGGGGTCACCAAACTTGGTCCAGAGTCCCCAACTTGGTTTTCATTAGTTCATTTAGAAATAATCAGATTCCAGAGGATTGACAAGTGCTAACTAACATCATAGAACACTACTTCAGAAATTAAAATGCCAGTGTATTATTTTATAAGGTGGGGGCTATACCATTCCAGTGCCTGAACTATCTTCAGTTGATTTTTCCTGGAAAGCCAAATAAACACTGAGCGCTATGTGTTAAATACAGAAAGAAAAAAAAAAAGGCAGAAGACAGCAAATGACTTTCTGGGAGACTTCATATACACTGTGGGGGAAAAAACTAGACATTTGACCCCATTCTACTATATCACTGCTTTTGCACTGTGCTAGATAAATTAATAAATTGTTACTCCTTAGTTTCTCTTTTTTCAAATTCTATACATCTCTGCTCCTCTGCTAGTACATCTTCTCAGACCTCATGAATTAATTATATAAGATTTTTCTCTAATTGCCTACAAGAGTCCAGACGTGTGCAAGAACAAGGGTTTCAAGAAGAAACTCGAGCCACAAACCACTTTCCCAGCTCTTACGTAAGTTAGGTGTCCATAATGCTCACAAATGGGTCTCAGTCTTGCCTATCGCTCACATAAAGTTCCGAGTGTTGCTGTGCAACATGGCAAGGCAATGGGATATGATGGAATAATACTGGACCTGAAGTTCAAAGCCATGGGTCCTGGTGCCAAAATCTACCACTGTTGGTCTACATGAGAGTTGTTTTATCTTTGCAGGCCCTAATTTCCTCAAAAGTAAAACAAAGAGATTTGATATACTCTTAGATTGAGAAAGACCCTTCCAGCTCCCAAAATTCTATGGTTCTAAACCTTCTCTGCACACACTGGACGCCATGATTTCCTTCATTAAGGTACTAGCCTATGCCCTTGTTGAGACTTGTAACCTAGTCTTATAGCAATATATTTACAAATAGTAGGGTAAATCACTTCTGTAGATAGCTAATCTCATCCATTTCATATTGATTCTTATTTACCTCGATAGTAGAGCTTACCCCAAATTTGTGGGGGGAGGCAATAATCTGTTTGAGATGTGCACCAAGTTTGGTATCCACTAAATTCAGCAACTTCTCTCTGTTCTTCCCCGGCTCCTGGGGCTACAGAAAACTGAATGCTAAGACAATCACTGACTATTCCTTCTTTAGACCAAGGGTTATTGTCATTTTGTCTTGAAGATCCTCCCCATTCCTAGCTTCATTCACAGCATATTGGAAGGGGTTGTGAGGAGTAAAAGATTCTAAGAGGACAGTGTACAGCTTCAGAGTTGCTCAGGCTTCAAGCATAAGAGTAACAGAAGCCAAAGAGCTTTTGAAGGATTCCCTCAAACCGCCACACCTAGGGAGAGCCTCTCAGATTGTGTAACTGAATAAAATGCCTAGCTGTGTCTTTCCTTTGGTAGCCATTCACCACATGAACTCCCTTACATGCTCTTAGCTCAAGATTTACCTCTCCAGAAACACCTCTTCCAAACTAGCCTGCTATGCAAATGAATCTATTTCTTCTTCCTCTGAGGTAACATACATTTTATGTATTTAGGATATCCTTTGTATATATGCAAATTTCAGTGGTCTGATCACCCTCAAAAGTCTATCCTTGGAGGGCAGAAACCATGTTTTCACTTTTCAGCATGACTCCACAATGTGTAATATTTTCAATGGTGCTTAAAATATACCATCCACATAGAATTTAAACTTCTAAATATAAAAACAAATAGACTAGAGGCACCTGGGTGGCTCAGTTGGTTGAGTGTCCGACTCTTGATTTCGGCTCAGGTCATGATCCCAGGGTTGTGGGATCAAACCCCGCATTGGACTCTGCACTGAGCCTGGAGCCTACTTGAGATTCTCTCTTTCCCTCTGCCCCAGTCACGCATACACTCTCTCTCTCAAAAATAAAATTTTAAAAAATAGACTAAATATTTCCCTTACAAAATGAGAAAAATATGTCTTGAGATTTTTAATGGCACTCTCTCCATTGACAATTCTTTTATGGGAGAAAGCAAGGATCTCCATGAGTCCTGACATCTTGTTCCCTACACACTGGACAGCTCAGCTGCTAACCTACAGGACTCAGTCTCTCACTTTTCAATGTGGCTCACTATCCAAAAGAAATATCACCCATGAGTAAAGGCCGTAATAAGAGAACACTTCAGGTATAAAGCTAAAGTTAGGAAGCTGGGGTGCCTGAATGGCTCAGTCAGTTAAGCGTCCGACTTCGGCTCAAATCACGATCTCACGGTTCATGGGTTCAAACAGGGTGTCGGGCTCTGTGCCGACAGCTCAGAGCCTGGAGCCTGCTTCGGATTCTGTGTCTCCCTCTCTCTCTCTTGCTCCTCCCCTGCTCGCACTCTGTATCTCTCCCTCTCTCTCAGAAATAAACATTAAAAAAAATTTAAACTTAGGAAGCCAACACATCAGGAAAGCACATCACAAAAGGTAAGTCATTTTATACTTCCATTTTTCCTCTGCATTTCTATAACCGGAGACAACATTTACCAATGTGAGAGGGTCTTCCAATGCCAAGGCCTTTAAGCTACAACCACTCATTATTGTGTGCCTCCTATATACAAGGCACTGCAATGATAAGTGACACAGGAAAGACACAAAGTGACACAGGAGTTCAGAAGAGGGAAGGAATACAGCTGATCCTTCTACTGCTGTCTGTTTCACTATTTTGGTCATTAACAGAAAAGTCATGGAACCATCTGATTCTCTTCTTAAGTAAGGGGAATTAAAAGTCCTTGGGAAGGACTTTAAAATTCCGGAATGAAAAGGCAACATCTCCTGGGAAAAGAGGATGGAAGTAGGCAGAAATCAAGTCATCTGCTCAAAACATCACCTGCGCCTTCAGGTCATCCACAAATCCCAGAGGAAGGACTAATCCTCCCACACTGCTCAACTCCACAGGTCCTTGCTCCCACTCTATCATTCTCCCTTCATCAGCTTACGTTTCTGCTGTTCCAGTGGCTCCTCCTTTGCTTTCAAACACACATACGTCTTCTCACTTTTAGAAGGGCTTTTGCTTAAGCCACTAGTAACTCAGCAGCCAGCTCTCAATTCCTTTTCATTGTGAAACTTCTACAATGAGAGTTCTATACTCATTGTCTCCATTGCCTTATCAATTGATCCTTCTTTAGGTGCCTGCAATCTGCTGACATTGCCCAAGATCACAAGTTGCCTAATAGACTTTCCTCGGGCAGGCGGGGGCGCTCATTCTCTTTGGCCTCTCTCCCGCAGGCGGCGCTGTGGATCACCCTCTGGGGTGACAGGAAGAACACAAGATTTGAGTAAAGACAAATACAAGAAAATCAGGTGAGCTGACTTGAAACAAATTACTTGGCCCTTAAGCCTCTGCTTCTTTATCTTTAAAATGAGAATAATATCACCAACCTCATAGGTTTAAGGATTGTAAGTTAGATAAGCCACCTGGCACTGTGTCTGGCACATGCACATATGACCTTGATAACTGTCTGTTCTCCTTTCTGGGCTAATTAACTACTCTGTCCAGATTCTCCTCCTATCTCCTCGCACTTCCTTCACTGGCTCCTATTACTCCTTCCGATTATGATTGTTCTCCAAATCTCAATCATTGGACTTTTTTTCTTTTCTTTATGCTCTTCCCAGCAAAATAGGCGTCCACTCTCATGACTTCTGGTATCTCTCCTCTGCGCAGACTCCCAGATCTATTTCTATAGGTTTTTTCAACCTAAGATGCAAACCCACTTTGACAGTACTTTCCTGAGCATTACCACTTATAGGTCCTTCCTATAATCAATTTAAATCCAACATGTATGTGAAAAAGACTTTCATCTTATATTTTTAAATTAACTCTGATTATATATAAGCCATCATTTTTTTTTTATAGACTAAAGCACTGTTTAACGGCCATAATGTAATGAATGGACTTTTATGAAACCCTTCCTCTACTGGGGGAAGAGGAGAGAGATTCAACTGTGTGAATCACTGCAAAACATTCCGGAGGTTATGAGAAGCTTAGAGTTTAGGCCTAAGAAGGCTAGGTGTTTGCCAGAAATAAGATACCCATCATCGCTGCCTCACAACTCAACTCCTAACTAAGTGGATTTCTCAGACTGGAAATAAGAATGAAACCAAATGAGGGACTAATAGTGGATTCAGTGGAGCTAAACAAACAAATAAAAAACAGGTTTCATTTGAGAAGAGTTGGTAACTCCCTCTGAATGAAGTAAGATACACATCCCCCAAAGCGGTGTCTGTTAAACTGTGCTAGTCGGTCTGGGTCTAGACACAGGGGGCATGCACAATTCAGTTTTCCACAGACCCCTACAAATCTCTGTCGTCTTATATCCAGCCTCATACGCGTATTTATGTTGTACGCCGGTCCCCTGTAGGCATCTGAGTTAGTAACACTTGATTTCGAGGCTTTTGGATATGAGAATTTAGAAGCTGATGAAGTCCTTCACTAATTAGTATTTCCAGAATCAGAAATCTATGTCTTGGAAATGAGTAATTTTATTCCACTTGTATTTTTTATATTGATTTCCTTTTTGCTTTCCCTCAGATTTTTGACACATTTTCTTTTGGAAGTATAAGCCCCTATAAGGCTTTGTAAAAGGAAAATAAAGAAACAGGCCTTTTAATATATTCTTGGGCCCAAAAGAAAAGAGGTGGTGGCCGGTGGCAGCGGGGCTCAAGGATGACTACAGGAACCACATTGAGAAAACCCCAAAGAGGAGGCAAAACTCTGAAGACATGTAGCTGAGAAACATATGCAGTCATCCCTTCCTCCCTGAAGATTTTCATTCCAGAGCTCCAATACTGGTGGATTTGTGTTTTAAATAAGGAAAACCATTCCTTTGTATGCCCAAGATTAGATTTAATTGAGCCCCACCCATGATTTTCCTAGTCTGTCAACAGTACCACTATTCTTCAGCTCACATAGGCATACCATGGCCAGACTAATCTTCCCAAAGATCACTTTCATATGTCAAGTCTCCAGCCAAAACTTTCCACGGCTTCCCACTATCTACGACAGTAATCAATAACTGCAATAAGGAAGGGCCTATCTCCTTCTTAGGAGAAGTGCGGGTTTGAGAATCACTGCCTGTAGTGATAGATGTTAATAACTGGACTCAAACCCAGCAAATAAATGGAATGCCAGCAGAAAAAAAAAAAGCTGAAATACATTTACCTTCAGAATGAAGTATCCATCTTCCAGCGCAGCATTTAAGGCCCCTCAACAACCTAGCCTCAAGTTATTATCTTGCTAACCTTACTTTCTACAAATCCTCTCCCACTCATTATTTTATAGCCTTTGCCCATGTGCTTCCAAACTAAAATGTCTTCCACCGAGTTCCCCAGCAAAACCCAAAACAAACATGGAAGTCCAGATCAAGTCCTGCCTTTTGCAGGAAGCTTCTTCCGATCACTCCACTACTGTGGCCCCTATTATCATTCATTAAGCACAGAAAAAGCTCTTTGATGATAATATTCTCATTCCCTGTCTGCTCACAGAACTAGACACGGTGCACATATATCCCGGAGAATACTGGGAGAAGGAATTAACCACAGGGTTCTTTCAATCAGAGAACTGACACGCATGATGGTAGGGAGGACAGTGTCCGGCATCTAGACTTCTCCTTCTTTACGATGCCCCTGAGGGCACTCTGAGTCCTGTGCCTTCCTCTACATACTGAATACGAGGCATATGGTAGCAGGGCAGCCCTTCTAACTGTGGAGGGAGAGCCCAGAGAAAGGAAAGATTGAGGAAAGTGGAAACTTAAAAACTTACTTTTGGCTGTATGACTAATGTTCTTTCCAGGATCTTGGTAGGTTCTTATTCTTTTGGTTTTTGTGACATTTAATTTCTTAACTGGGTCTAAAAAAGAGGCTCTGGGGTCACTCAGTAAGAAAAGATAAAGGTTTATAGTTCACCCCAAAGTTGGGACTCTCAATAAACCGGCAGGTAAGAGAATGGCAATCGCGAACAGTAATTCTTTCCTTAGGCTACTCATCTATTTATAGTAGGGCTATCTAGGTCTCGAGCTACCAACAGGTGATCATTTCACAGCCTATTCATAAGATAAGGAAAATAAAGAGGAGTGGGAAGATAAGATTCGTTCATCCATTCAACAAATATTTATTTCATGCCTGCTGTACGTAGAGACACTGTTCTATGCACTTTGGATAAACCAGTATACAAAACATATATCCTTGTCTTTGCTGAGCTTACACATTCTAACAGGGGGAAGATACCATAAACAATGAATATAATGAAATAAGTAAATTTTATAATACGTTGAAAGATGAGTGCTATGGAAAAAATTAAAAGTAGAGCTTGGTAAAATGAAATGGGAGTGCCATGTGCAGAGGGGCAAGGATGTGGCTTACAATTTTAAATAGGATACTCAGGGTAAACTCTATTGTGAAGGTGACATTTGAACAAAACCATGTATTATATTTTTGACACACCTCCCCTTAAGAGGTGGAGCTTAATTACCTTCCCATTGAGTGTGGCCTGAACTTAGTGACTCACTTCTAATCAAAGGATTACAGTAAGATAGTGATGGGCTGTCAGTTCTGAGATTAGGTTGTAAAAAGACTGCAGCTTCCATTTTGGACTTAGTCTGTCTCTTGGATCACTTGCTCTGGAGGAAGCCAGGGCCATGTAATGTGAGCAGCCCTATGGAGAGGCCATATGACAAGGCAATGGCACCTCTTGCCAACAGCCACATGAGAGAGCTTGGAAGTGAACTCTCCAGGCCCTTATGATGACTGCATTCCCAGCCAACATCTTGATTGCAACTTCATGGGAGACCCTGAGCCAGAAATCACCCAGCTTAAGCTGCTTCCAAATTCCTGACCCTCAACACTGTTTGTTGTTTTAAACCATGACATTTTGGAGTAGTGTGTTATAAAGAAATAGATAACTAATATAGACAAAAAGGAAGTGAGGGAGTTGGCCACACAAATATCTGAAGAAAGAGCATTCCAGACAGAGGAAACAGGCTGCAAAGAGGATAAAGGAAGGTGCTACTCAGAGAGTTAGAAAAACAGCAAGGGGCCAGTGTGGATGTAGTGGAGTGAAAGGAGAAAGTGGTAGGAGATGAGGTCAGAAAGGTACCAAGGTCCAGATCATGTAGGGTTTTGCTCTATAAGTGTAATGTGAAGCTAATGTGAAGGACTTTGAGCAAGGGAGTATCATGATGTGATCTGTGTTTTAATAAGATCACTTTGTTGGTAATAGACTAGAAGGAGGGATAGGTACAGCAGGGATACCAGTAAGGAGGATATTGCAATAATGCAAGAAAGAGACAAACCTGGCTCAGACCAGAATGGTAGAAGCAGAGGTGAAATTATGGGTGTATTCTGAAGGTAGAGCCAACAGGATTTCCTAATGGACTAGATGCAGGATGTGAGAGAGAGGCAGAAGTCAAGAATGACTCCAAAGTTTACAGCCCTAGCAAGTGAAAGGATGATGTTTCCATCAACTAAGATGGGAGGAGGCTGTTGGAAAAGCAAATTTGGGGGTAAGATTAGGAGTCCACTTTTGGACATGTTGCGTTCGAGACTCTGGTGGACTTCCACATAAAGCAGATGTTGAGCAGGCAGCCCAGAGTCTTGGGGGCAAAGTCTAAGAATAAAAATTAAATTCGGGATTCATCAACAAAGTGGTTAAAGCCATGGACTATATGTGATCACTAAAGGAGTGAGTGAAAAAAGATAAGAACACCAAGGACTGAATCCCAGGCACTCCAACATTAAGAGGTAAGGGAGAAGAACCAGCAAGAGGTTCGGAGATGGAGCAACCAATGAAGTAGGAAGACGGACAGGAGAGTATCATGGTATGGAAGCCATGTTAAGAAAATCTTTAGAAGAAATTAACGAGCATTACATTTAAATTTTTTAAATATCTATTTATTTTTGAGAGAGAGAGAGAGAGAAGAGGGGGACGGGCAGAGAGAGAGGGAGACACAGAATCCAAAGCAGGCTCCACGCTCTGAGCTGTTAGCACAGAGCCTGATGTGGGGCTCATACCCATGAACCATGAGATCATGACCTGAGCTGAAGTTGGACACATAACCAACTAAGTCACCCAGGTGCTACAGAATTAACAAGCATTATAAAGGAAACGCCTAAATGAGAAAAGATCAGCCAACTCAATTTTCCCTGCCTCCCCATCCTTCCTTTTCATTTCCATATCCTTCCTTATGCCAAATGCCATGGCAGAGATATGTACCAGAGGCCGTGGGAACAGCAGGACAGTGCCCCTGTGCCTAAGAGAAGAGCAGACTGAGGAAAGGAAAAACTGTCATGGAAAACTCACGAAAGAGATGATGTCTGTGCAGAGTCAGGAAAGCTAAATAGGAGTCTGCCATGAGGACAAGAGGGAAAAGAATACCAGGCAGATTGGCCAAGAGATGTATGGGCATCAAGACTTCAGTGTGGTAGGGGCCCCTGGGTGGCTCAGTTAGTTGAGTGTCTGACTTCGACTTCGGCTTAGGTCAAGATCTCGCTGTTTATTGAGTTCAAGCCCCACATCTGGCTGGCTGCTGTCAGCTTGTCAGCGCAGAGCCCGTTTGGATCCTCTGTCCCCCTCTCTCTGCCACTCCCCTGCTTGCACTCTCCCAAAAATAAATAAATACTTTAAATTTTTTTTAATAAATAAAAAGTAAAGACTTCAGTGTGGGAGAGTGACAGAGGATCAGGCTGCAGAGGTCAAGAGGACCAAATCATGAATGACCTTGTGTGCCATGCAAGGAGTTTGAACTTTATCCTGTAGGCAACCGGGAACCCCTAAATGACTGTAAGCAATCCAGCTTCTGTTTCTGTTTAAAAGAGATCACTTTGACAGAATGCAAATTCAACTGGAGGGGAATAAGGACAGACTGAGTGACAAGCTAGGAGGCTGCTGGAAGATCAAACCAATAAAGGGGGAAGGGGGTGCTAATCTAAGGCAATGGATGCTGGAATAGAGAAGAGCAGATTCAAAAGACAGTTGACAAGTTAGGCTTTGAAAGTAAGGACAAAGAGAAAAGTGAGTACCTCTCAAGTTTCTAGCTTAGAAAGCTGATCGGATACTGGTAGGAGTCCCCAAGATAAGGAATACAGGAAGAGAAACGGGAAGAGAAATGGGTTTGGGGGAGTAGATGGTTTCTTTTGGACACGTTTAGGGCATTGCAGTGGGACATCCAGGTGGACATGTCAAATGTGCAGAAAAAAATACGGGCTGCAACATAATAGACATATAAAATTGGCCCTCACTGGTGTACTCGTGACAGTTGAAACTGCGATCTGGATGAGATGACCCAGAGAGGGAAGGGTGAGTGGATAAGGACACGATCTTGAGTAACACTAACATTTAAGGGGCAGGTAAAGACTGGGACGCCAGCCAAGGAAACCAAGCAGAGGCTACCTGTGAATGAACTCAACAGGACAGCAAATTCCAGATTAAAGGATTCCTCATCTTCTCCAGGGATCACTGATATAACCTCTAGCTTTCTAAGAGCAGCAGTGAATATCTTCACAACTTGAAGTATCTGCTCTAGCATCAGGCTGCAACCAGACAGGGAATGAAGACAGTAACTTAAAACTAGACAGGACACAAAGGCCAGGGCCACATTTAGGATGCTGAGCCAAATCAATGTTACCTATAGGCACATAACTATGACCATGTCATAGAAATTGGTAAAGGTATTACACCGAACAGATTAATTTCAATCTTACAACGCATGCAGCATGCGGCAATGGGAATGACTGGCTATGCTGAACATGCCCCTCTGAAGATAGGGAAGGAGAGAATCTCTCTGTTAAGGCCCCCTCCCTAAGGAAGCCAGCTTCACGCAACTGCTCAGGTTTTGGTGTTAAGGGCTGATTCCCGGCCAGGGGGTTGCCAGCTGCAGAGGGCGGGGCTCTATTTTGGGCTGCCTGCTGTCCCCGAGCCTGGCCGCGTCTGGTTTGAGCAGCATGCAGCCCCAGTGACTCACACACCCATGCAAACCGCCTGTGGCTCAGTGGCATGGCCTCGGAATGCCAGCCTCAGGCCAGCTCCCTCCTCACCCCATTACACTGGGATAAATAAATAAAGAGCCCGCCAGCAGCCACACGGCCTGATGGCAACCAGATGCAGAGAGGGAGGCATAGACAGGGCCAGGGGAAGGAACTCCCTCCAGTGGACTGGAGTGAGAGAGGGCCATGCCAGCCCCATCCTCCTATACTTCTTTAACACAGTTCCTACTGCCATGCGGTAACAGTCCCCAGTTCCTGGACTCATCTTCCACTCCTAATGGTGCTCCCCAGCCCCGAGTCCTAGGAAATGCTCTTTATGGAGATGTTCCCTCTATGAAGATCACACCAACAGCCACTCCATCCAGCCGACTTGAGGAACACTGACAGTACCCACCCCCCTCCAATCAGGCCACCATCAACTGGCCCCCTTGGGCTCCCTGGAAATGCGAAATCATAGGCTCTTGGCGGGAAAGGAAAAACAAAAGAACTAAATATGAAGATGTAACCCCTGTTCAACCCTTAAATATTTTTCCTGGCCTTAGTCTCCTAGAAACCTCGCTGCCCTACTGCCCTTTGTGCCCTATCGCTATGGCCTCTTGCCTAGAACGAGGAAAAACAGACCTTAGGCACTGACCGCACGGCCCTCTGACATCAGCCCTGGCCCCCTGCACCTTCATCCCGAGCTCTCTGTCCCCGGTTTGTTTATCTTCCTATGTTGCTTATTTTGATGGCACATCCTTTCAGCTGTCTTGGGTGACCCCATGACCCTTCTGTGTCCTGTTTGTAGGACCCCAGACAAGAAGAGTAACTGAAAAGATGCAGTGGCCCTAAGAAAGTCTGCAGTCCCATTAGGAAAGGGGTTCTAGCAGCTATGCGGGACATTCAGTGATCCCAGAGGACAGTGCAGTGATCCCAGAGGTCATAAGAATTCCACACCATCCTAGCCCTTAACTCTCCGCTAACTGGTGTATACAGCCAGTCAGAGCGGCAAAACAAAATAGGGATGATCCCAGATCAGAAATGTAGCAGGTCCTAAACATACAGCTACATGACCTTAGGCAAGTCATTTAACGTCTCTGGGACCCAATTTCTTAATCTATGAAATGGAAAGCTACAGCCACTTGTCTCTCAGATCCTTTGCAGATATATAAAATTCCGTAAGCCTCTGTGGTTTGGGTGTGATCCACCCAGTACTTAGAAGACCAGTATTCCTGAAGTAATTGGTTCCAAGACACCAATATTCTCCCTGGGTTGGCACCAGGATTCTCCATGCTTTCTCATTCGATTCTGCAGGACTGCCCCCACCCCAAAGCATGGAAGAGAGGAGCCTCCAATTTTACAAATGAGAAAATGGAGGCTCTGAGAGTACTGATTTATCCAAAGCTGCAAAATAAACCACGAGAATAACTGAAGACCCCAAATATAGGTCTCATAAGCAGCACTGCACGCATAGGCCATAAGGCCACAATTTTCATGAAATTCCCCTAACACAGATTTACCAACATCTTCCTCCACAAACTTAGTGAGAACCTACCACTCCTAGGCACTATGTTCAGTGCTGCGGATACAGAAAAGCATTCAACACAGTCCTTGTCCTCAAATTGTCCATAGGTCAATGGAGGAGAAAGGCATAGTCTTGCAGACATATAAATGGTAATATCACAAAGTTATAAGTGGTAAAACAGAGGTAGGAACCAAGGTACTATGGTAGCAGGGAAGAAGGATTATCTTTACAAGGAGAGTCTAGAAAGGTCTCCCAAAGAAGCCAAAGCTGACACTTAAAAGATAAACAGAAGTTTACAAGGTAGATAAGGCCAGGGCATTGGGCATTATAGATAAAGACAACAATGTGTGCCAAGACATAAAGGCTAAAGAAAGGCATTCAAAGTCATTCTCTGTTACTGAAATATAAAGTTCATGAAGAAAAATGTCAAGAAATCAAGCTTGTATGTGGATAAGTATGTGGGCACTAGATTAGGAAGGGACCTCTCTGGTGGGCTAAGAATAAGCCTTGTACTGTTTAACTAAGACGCTGAAGCAGGGAATTAGCATGTCATCCCCAGCCTGTGTTAACCTCCTTAATACCTACACCTATGGACAGAGGAAGCTATGTGACAGAAAAATGGCCTAGGAAATCTCTCTATGGCAAGTCTAATGGTCTCTCTTTCCCCATAAAGACTTGAAATCTACTCTGCTTCAGAGTAGTACATGCCTTCCTTCTTCTCCAGAGTTAAATTGCTTCAGTAGATGGACTGAGCACTCAACCCGCATTTTTGTTCTTAGTGTTAAGACCCCAAGCATCATGGCGTCTTTGCTCTGCCAATGCATGGAGGCAGAACAGAAGGTTCCAAGTCAAGAACACCTGCTTTAGGCCTAGCCCTGTGAAAAATATTTCATGTTCAAAAGAAATATGAGTCACTGTTCCTGTCCACAAGGAGTTTATAAATTAGCCTAGATGACAAGACAGAAATATGAATAATCTATATAGAACACAATATTATAATAGCATTATTTGCTTACATAGTAAAGTACCAACTTGGGCAACATGTATAATTAGAAAACAGGGCAATAATACTAAGGTACTCACTGTACAACTAACCAGTCCCAAAAGAGTTAGAGAAGGAGAAGATCAATATTGACTGTTATTATCAAAGGTCACTATTATTAATACTCCCCCTGTTTGGCATTTAATAGATGTTTCTTTTGGCCAAGCTAAATCCTTAGAAGGGAAACCTAGGCAGGAGCTTCTGACAGGCCACAATTATCTACTCCCCATTCATTCCTTTGCCAGTCCCCTTGTATAAACACTGTGATTTTCCACAGCCTACTGTGTCCACAAGACAGTTCCCAAATGGTAGCCCTGTGCTTTTCACCTTCCTCTGCTGCAGGATGTTGAAGGGGCCTGGACAAGTAATAATAACTAGCCCCCCACTCTATAATCCAGACCTGCGATCTGATCTCAACAAACAAAAATTTATCAACTGATTAACCAAACTTTCCAATGTTAGAGAATCCCAAATGAAATCCCTACATTAACAGAGATGTTTTACAAATGTTAACCAGCCCACTTTTGCCTTTTATATTCTTGCCCCCTATTTCACCCTATCTTCCCCAATGTGCGTCTCAAGTTTTATCAGATTTTCTACAGGCACCTTTTTCAGAGGAAGGACTTCCCAACCATGCAAGCAAGCTAACACCCAAAACGCATGAGAAAATAAAGCAAAGTTGCACAAGGAAAAAGGAACTTCCTATTGTTATACATACTACCTCTACCATAAATTGTTCCAAGAAGGAATTTTCTTCAAATGGCTCTGTCTTCAGCCGATCTGTAATAAGAAGAGATATAGAAAAAAAATATTAGTCTTAGGATGAGCTTCTTGCCTATGAGAAGGAAAAGAAACAGAGCCCAAGATTTCTTGGGAAAGAGCATAAACACGCAACACCCAGAGTCCAGCAGGAGAAGGGATGAGAGTGTGTGAGCAAACAGGGGGAGGAGAAGGTGATTTGCCACACAGGACATGTTCGGTGGCAGCATGTGCTCTTAGGAGTTTTTCTTGCCATGAAGACAAAGGTCAAACTGAGTTTTTACTCTGAAGCTGAAACTCTAGCACTTCCTAAGGTCCCAAGTCTGTGTTGCCCCCATACAGTGTCGTATGGAGCTGCTGGCCCTTTTCCGAAGTCCTTCCTTGCCACAGCCTAGGCCATGGCTGGACTCAGTTACAGCTTCTGTGGGCTACTGGGCACCAGCCAAGTCCTTAAGGCAGAGAGAAGCGTCACCCAGCATCTGGTCAGCAACTCCCCGGGGAAGCAAATCTCTAATGCAAGTGACTCTCCCCTTTTCTGAGGCCCTTTGACCATCTGAACCACTCCCCTCTCCCCCAACACCCCATGCAACACCCTCTCACCTCGGCTCAGCAGAGCCCCGCTCTCCTGGTAGTCCTGGATCTCTAGATCTTTCATTCGCAGCAAGGTTGCTAGCTCTCTCGCTTGGCACTGCAAGGCCAGGCTCATGCCCATTAGAGGACGAATCAAATGCTGGGAGACCTTTCATGGAAAATATGTCGATCAGCCAACAGACACTTACAGAGTACTCCCTAGCACTATGTTAGAAACTAGAAAAAAACTACTGAAAAATAAATGTTTTCACAGGGACTTACAGTTTCATAGGCAAGCAGTCCATCTATACAAATATAATAATAAGATAATTAAATAGGTACGTGAAAGAAGCTCAAGGATTTTCTTCATAGCACAGATAAAATGATGGGAAGAATAGAGGAGACCACAGGAACAGATAACCTGGAGTGGCGATTTAAAGAGAAGGACGTGGGGCGCCTGGGTGGCTCAGTCGGGTAAGTGTCCATCTCTTGATTTCAGCTCAGCTCACGATCTCACGGTTTGTGAGTTCGAGCCCCACATCAGGCTCTGCACTGACAGCACCGAGCCTGCTTGGGAGTCTCCTTCTCTCCCTATCTGTCCCTCCCATGCTCATGCTCTCTCTGTCTCTCTCTCTGTCTCTCTCTCTCTCAAAATAAATAAACTTAAAATTAAAAAAAAAAAGAAGGAAATAAAGAGAAGGATGTGACAGAGTTGATAAGAGGAAGGTGTTGCCTCAACTCTCCTCAAAGACTGAGGGACAAAAGCAGAAACCCAAGTAGCGTTCAGGAGAGTAGCTGTGGCTAAAACAGAGTGTGCTAGCTGCACACAAGACAAAAATCAAAAGAGAGTAGAGAGCCCTGGATCAGCCTCAAATTAGACCTAGACACTGATTATGAGCCATTTCAGAGCTGCAGATAGCCCAGAAAGAGCCCATAGTTTCAATGTGCTCCCACAAAGGCACCAAAGTCTCAGGTCATCTTAAGAGAAGTCAGCCAGTCACCAAGAGGCCAGCCTGGGAAGGAATAAACTGCCCAGCACACCTTGCTCTTAATAAGAGATAAGAAGGACGCAAGCACAGCCATAACCACCGTGCGGCTAAGATAGTGTTCTCACATGGTAACATACAGCTATATAGAATAATCATTTAATTCACCTACACAAGGTGTCCAGTAGCCTTAGAAAGAAGAAAGCCTTAGCCAAGAAAAAAGCTAAAATCAATCATCTCTTTGTGGCTAGTACATGCTATCAGAGTTCCTCTCCCTTCCCCGAAGCAGATGAGCTAAAGGAGTCACTAAGAAGAAATGCCCTAGATCAGAGGTCAGCAACATTTTCTGTATGGGACAGGTAGTCAATATATTCAGCTCTGTGGCCGATACAGTCCTTGTCACAATAGTCAGCTCTGCTATTGTAGCATGAAAGCGCCCACAGACAACATGTAATAAATCAGGGTGCTGGGGTTCCACTCTAACTTCAGAAAAATAGTTAGCAAGCCAGAGGTGGCCCATTGGCCAGAGTACACCAACCCCCACATTTCTCTAAGGACAGATTAGAAGAGATGAGGGGGTAATAAGGGTAAGTGGCGGCAGTTTTTGTACCAGCACCAGGACCCAAGAAGTGCAGGGTCCTGACGCAGAGTGGAAGGCCAGAAATCAAGTCTAGCTGTAAATACCAGTCATTTCTTTCCATCACACAGCACATCCCAACCTGGTCCTGTCTCCCAGTTCTGGTCCTTTGGATAAACTTAAGCCTCCAGGAAGTACTGTTCAAAATGTCGCAGAAGTTCTGACTCGGGAAAATTAATCTGCTCTAGACCTAACCCTCTTCCCTACGAATTATTTTGTTAGGTTTGGTCCTCCTGTTCAAGGTAGGTTAGGAAGAAAAATAGGTGAATACTTGTATGAAAGTAAGTCAATGTTTGCAGGGGCTGAAGTGAAAGTAATTACAATTGGTAACCAAACAGAGTCACCATCCAATTCGTGACAGCCTTCAAGTAACAGAAACTCCTAAGGGAATAACCAGCCTCTCCTGGGAACCCCCCTTAATAGCGATTTCTCTGAGTGGTGGTAAATATAACAACATGAAACACAAAAAACCATTCTTAATCAATGCCATGTTCTAATTAAATATGGTAATGCCACGCCAGGCACCTGAAATGATCTATCAGACTCCAATGTCTACATAGCAGAAAAAAAAAATTAGCTTTTTATCAGTAAATATTGTGACTTCTCCAATAATTTCATGGGATTGGGTTACACCACTCTGGACTATCGGGGTATAGCTCATTTCAAAGTTAGATGAACACTAACATAGATCAGCTAAGTACGACAAGACGTGTCTGAAATCTGAAGTAACAGATTTCAAAGCAAATCTATAGGCAGTACAAGAAAAAATCGAAGTATTTTGGGAGGTCCCTTCATTTACAGACAACAATATATGAAGAGAAGCAGTTCAATAAGTCAATTCAACGAATACCTATGGTGTGCCTAATATATACTGCCCTATGAGGCTTCTGTCCTCAAAGAGCTCACAATAACAGTTAAGGAGGTCAGGAAGTGTGGTGGATATAGAGGCAGGAGTTGCCAATCTTTTCCAAAGGAAAAGCTATTTATAACTCCCCCCCCCCATGTCTTCAGATTTCCCATTGAAATGTTTACAGGCCAGAGGCAGGAGAGCAGAATGGCAGTTATCAATCCCGAGATGAATTATATCAGGTTTGGATAGTGTGAAGAGGGTAACAGACTGGGAATTAGATCTAGATTCCAGCTCTGGTTCTGAGAGCACCTAGATGTGAAAATGGCTTAATCCCAAGCACCTTCATGGTCCTTAACTTTTTCAAGGAAAACTTTTTTCAAGGGAAAATTATGGAGTCAGAGTATTTGCTCTCACAGGTCCACTATAATGCTAAAGTTCAGTCACACTACGTACGTTCTCAATTTACTCCTCATGATTCCATAGTAAGGCTGTGACTGGCATCTCCACTTTAGAGATGAAGGAACCAAGTCTCATAAAAATTCAGTTATTGGGGCACCTGGGTGGCTCAGTCAACTAAGCGTCCGACTCTTGATTTCGGCCCAGGTCATGATCTCATGGTTCGTGAGGGCAGAGCCTGCTTGGGATTCTCTCTCTCCCTCTCTCTCTCTGCCCCTCCCCTGCTTGCTCTCTACTCTCTCTCTCAAAATAAGTAAAAATAAGAATAGAAAAGAGTTACATTATATACTAGGCAGAATGAAGGGAGAAGGGATGAAGGAAGTTGGCTGGAAGTGGAAATGGGCTAGAAAGCAGTGACCCAAAGCTCTACATATTCCACGATATCTCGCAGGGACTTGAGAACTATTAAGTCATTAGCGTGAATACCTATGTTGTACTCTCCTATTCTCCTGCATGACTAGTAGGAGCTAAGCTGCGTAGTCTCTCTGGAAGACAATTTGGCATTACGTGAGCAAGAGTAAAATTACAAATATTCCTTGATACAGCTATTCCACTGCTAGCAGTTCACTCATTTACACACAGGAAAAGTAAATACAAGGATAGTCACCATGCGTAACAAAAGAATGGAAACAACTTAAGTGTCTACTAGTAGCACGTCAATTAAATACATGTTGATATATTCATTAAGTAAAACTCTAGGTTACCCTTAAAGAATATTAAGGCAGATCTTCTCAATATATTGTTATGAATGATTTCTAAGTTCTAGAATTAAGTGAGGGATGATGTGGATAGCACGCTGCCATTTGTGAAAATGCATACACAGACCCAGATACGGATTTGATTGTGTGAGTATATACATATTTACATACATACAAACCTATGAATAGCTTTACGAATTCACAAGATGGCATTAGCAGTTGCTTTAAAAGAAGGAAAAGGAGCGACTAGCAAAAGGAGTGGAAAGATCTATTTTTTCACGCTAGACCCTTAAATGCTATTTGAAATGTTTGTCTTTTGCATGAATTACTCATTGAAAAAAAATGAAATAAAAACTATCACAAGAATGAGTAACAAACAAAACTTATGACTGTGTGACCTCACAGACACACACACAAGCCTGAAATAGTATCCGCCTACATCCTTGACAGTGTCCGCTGGCTCTTTTTCCCTGTAAAGCCTCCTCAGGTTCTGGGGTTTCCCTGGGATGGTATGCTTCTTCTTTTTTTTTTTTAATAATAGATATTTTATTTTACCTTAAAGCACAATTGTTCACCAACTGTCCAATGCTCACGTCTCCCTGTGGCCAATCAGGACTGATTCCACTCCAAATACTGATGCCTCTTTTCTTACTGCAGCTGCCCAATTAATTTGCCTACAATAGCTAGTTTCCCCTTTACATATTATTTTCAATTATAATATCCCTATACAAGTGCTCTTTATTCTTTCAGGGGGGAAAAAAAACATGTGAGTCCGTCAGCCTCCTAGGAGAAGTGCCTCCATAATCTCACTATTCTGAATTTCTTAGGCTGTGTGATGCAAATGAGACTAGCTATTGCTAGGACTTCCCAAATTTGGACAGCCTTAATGTTTTGGTCCTGGAACAAGCATTATCGGGGGAACAGTGCCCCCTGGTGTTACTTAGAAAAAGTTAACAGGGTTTTGAACAAAAGAGTTATCTAAAGAAGGATGGAAATTTTCATCAAAAAATTTAATTAAATCAACAGATATCAATGACTGTTATCTGCTAAACATTGTTGATGGACCTTAGAAAGTCTGAGATGAATGAGAAGTAGTTCTCCAAGCACCCAAGCCCAGCTTTACTGGATTCCAGATCAAAAGGGCACCTGAGTGGCTCAGTCAGTTGAGCGTCCAACTCCAGCTCAGGTCATGGTCTCACGGTTCGTGGGTTCGAGCCCTGCATCGGGCTCTGTGCTGTCAGCTCAGAGCCTGGAGCCTGCTTCTGATTCTGTGTCTCCATCTCTCTCTGTCCCTCCCCCGCTCACGCTCTGTCTCTTTCTCTCAAAAATAAATAAACATTAAAAAAAAGTTTTTTTTAAATACACCACAGAATAGTTTTTCAAAAAGCACTGTTGATGCCAAAACATCACATCACCTCTGGAAAACTGAAGAAGGGATATAGAAAACAAGATGTCCACTTGTCTTCAGGTCCTTCTGCTGATAAACCTACACCCTTAGACCTCCCTTAGAAGACTGAAATGAGGTGTTTATATAAAAGGGTGGAAGGGACTAGCGGCAGTAATTCCTGCAAACAAGTTTAGTGTTCACTCTCAAACTAATTTCTAATAAAAGCTCTTGGGGTCTAGAAAGCTACAAGTGAGCAAAGAATATCCTAGTCCCTGAAAATGGGCTCTTAAATCAGACCTGTCTGGGAGTAAAATTCCAGGTCATTCATTTATAAGCTGGATTACTCTGGACAAACTGCCTTCAATCTCAGCTTCCTACTCTGAAAACAGGGATAATACTACTTACCTTGCAGGGCAGCGGTGAGGATTAAGTGACAAGAAGTGTTCAGAAAGGTACATAACACTGGTACATACTCTGCCCTGTTGCCAGGCTGATCTTGATAAATTACAAATTCGATCACATTAAACCCCTGCTGAAAAGTTTTTCAGCGAATCCCTATTGCATTCTGGATAAAATCCAAACTCCTTAGAATCCTTCAAAATCTGGCCACTGCTCAGCTCATTTCCCACAACTCCCTGCAGTCATGAAGTTCCCCCACTTGCCCTACACTTCTCTATCACCCCACTTCTCAAAGTGCACTCTAGCCTAGAATGACCTCCCCGTCTTCTCCCAATTACTCCCACTCATCTTCAAAATCAGCTCAGAAACTATCTCTTCAAAAAGGTTTTTGGGGCCTTTGATCATCCTGAGCTTACCTCAATCAGAGAATTCGCCATACTTTATCCTGTTTCCTGTCTGTCTGTCTTCTCACTAGATTATGAACTCTAGGAATAGGCTATATTGTGTTAGATCTGGACATCCAACAGTTAGCCCATAGTAGACACTTAATAAACGTCGAATAAATAAAGTAATGAATAAAGACACACAATAAAGCAGGTAAACCCAAACTCTGCTCCCTTGGCAAGTAAAGGATACACCAGTCAAGAATCCGTTTTGCCTTCTGTCTAGTCAAGGAAAGTTTTCCAACTGGAGAAGGATTTCAAATGGAGTCCACAAAAAAATAAGAGCACCCACAGATTCATTTCAAAGCAGCTGGCATTCCCCTTCCCCACCACTCACCAGGAGAGGGTTAGCTAGGACGCAGTGGAAATTCCAATAAAAGGGGAGACCAGAGAGCTCACTCCGCACCCGTAGTATCAGTGCCTCGGCCACACGATCACAGGAAAATGTAGCTTTGCCAGGGCCAGCAGTGTCCTTCAACAATGGACGAAGCAGATCATCCAAATGACAGAGAAAAGCCGCTGGGGGAGCAGTCAGGCGTTTGTTCAGCTCCTAAAAAGACAGCAGGTGTTGTACAGAGTGAGGGTGCCAAAAGGAAAATGACTCCCATCACAGCAAAGGAAAGCTCTGGTTAACATGAGGACAGTGGGCATGAGAAAAAGGGAAGACAAAAAACATAGGCACAGGAAAGAAGAAAACAAAAAGAGAGAGCAACTGGCCTACATCACAATCGTCGTGTACTGCCGGCAGTGCAAAAACTGACATGCATACAACCAAATGGAAAGGTCCCAGGGCTTTAGGGAGAAGTGCAGGACACTCATTGGAATTGTCTCAACCTGATCCAACTTCCCTTGGCAACAGACAGGCCAGTGAGCTGGTTGGTGTGAACATACCCTGACCTCCACTAAAACAGAAATTATACCCACGACCGCCCCACAGCAGTACTTCTCATCACACTTACCTTGGCTCGATGGCTGACCACACTAGCGTCCACCTGTTCATGCCACACCTGTTGGAGATCCGAAACCAGCAAGGCATAGCCCTGCTTGGTGATATAAGCCTTGGCCAAGAGGGAGTTCTCGGCGAGTTGTAGCCATGCCCATGGCTGCATCAGTAGGCCTTGCTCCAGTTCCTCCATCTGCAGGAAAGTCTTAATTTAGGAAAGTGCCCCAGGGTACTGCGGGTCTGGGGGTGGGGGGGCACCACTCAAACAGTTCTGTATCAAAGAAGCCTGTGAAAGGCTCCTCCCTAATAAGACAGAAGGCATGGACTTACATCCTACCCCTGCCACACACACACACACACACTCCCTTCCCCACACCCCTCACTCCCAACCCCTGCCCCCCATATAACCAGCTGGGCAATGTTACTACCTCCTGACCACTATGAAATCTATTTAGGATTTTTTTTTTAATTAAGTTCCTAAAGGGCATAAAATATCTTTCTTCTATAGTGTTTAAGCCTCGTCATATTGGTATTAGTCTTTCTGCTTTTTAACAATATAACTTAACATGGGAACCTGAACCATTCTTGTTGCATCTTTATCACATTCCTAATAAATATGTCAATGCTACCCTTTCCCAGAACTTCTAGAAGTAGTTCTTGTCTTATAAAACATCATACGTCAAAAGTGTCATGAGCAGGAAGTACAAATTATTTGGTCATTATCTAGAAATAAAACTCTAGAAGCTCTCAGAATTTCAAATATGTATTTATATTCTCTAAATACATATATACATATATCTACACATATACATATATATGCATATATATACATACACATTTATACACACATACATACATTCCTGAAGACAGGGATTCTTAATCTAGAGTCTGTGCATGTCAATCCCCTGGAATTATATGCATAATCTGTGCATACATGCATATAGCCATTTGGGAGGAAGAAGTTCATAGCTACGTCAAATCTCAAAGGGATCAATGACACACAAATAAAGGCCTAATAAACTCTTTTGTTTGTCCAGAAGCAAACAAAAAAGCCCCAAATCCCATTTCGAGAAGAACCGGGGTGACTAAGAAGTTGTAAACACAAGGCACAGCATTTCACAGAAGTAGAGACAATTCATTAACTTGCACTTCACTCATCCCCCAGATCCCCAACCCAAGGTACTGTCATGCCCTGCTGTAGATCCTGGAACTCCTGGAAACCAACTATTCTAGTTCAACAACTAAATTTTTAGTCTTAACTTAGTAGATGTTCAGTAACTATAGTTACTTTACAGCAAGTTTGGTCATTTTTCCCGTGGGTAAAAAGTGATACAACTTCCTTCATTATTTCAGTCTATAAATACAAAGTGAAGTGAGGGAGGCATCTTAGAATATAAAGGAAATAATGAAATTTCTTGGGTTTCATTAACATGATTAACATGGCTCTGTTCCTCCAGTCATTTCCATCACAGTCTAAGCCATTATATTCTTACAACCATAACCTAGCTTTTGAAGTGGGGGCTTGTAACAAAATTTAATTTGTACAGTCAATGGTTGGGTGAAAAGTAAATATATTTTGATTTTTATTTGCAGCAGCCTTGTGTTTGGAGGATGGGATTGAAGTCATTTCCCACGTGTGGCTCCTACGAGATCTTGGAATGATTAAGCTAGTCCTCACTAGACCAGAGTTCCACATTGCCAAAGGTCACAAAGGCAAGAGAACAAGTGAGGTTGCCAAGCCCTTCAGCGCACCCTCTAAGAGTGCCAAAATTGGGTTGATTATCCTGGCCTAACACTTCCTAAAGCCTGGGAGCTCAAAACCCTCAAACTGTATAGTTATTTTTTGTCTTGTGGCAGGGGGAGGAGTTCACAATGTGCTCAGGGCATGGGGCACCTGGGTGTCTCAGTTAGTTGAGCCACCGACTTCAGCTCAGGTCATGACCTCACTGGTGATGACGTTCCATCCCCACTTCGGCGCCTATGCTGAGAGCTCAGCTCAGGGCCTGGAGCCTGCTTGGGATTCTGTGTCTCCCCCTCTCTCTCTGGCCCTCCCCTGCTTGCGCTCTGTCACTCTCTCTCTCTCCCTCTCAAAATATCTTTTTAAAAATTAAAAAGAAAATGTGCTCAGGGACAACAGGCCCCTCAGGAAGATCTGAGACATTCAGCCCCAGACCTGGGGTTGGCTGCTCCTACCACCCTCGTCCTGCGGAGTCCAAGGCCTCTGTATCTCATCTTCCCCCTCCACCCCCTTCAAGGCCATCTTTTAACCTTCACGTTAACAAGATTCATCCATTTATTATTCGTGAATGACGCTTAGGAGCACCAAGAGCCAGGTGCGGTAGTCTGAGACCCCCGGGTCCGCACCGAGGACCGCCCCACGGCCCAGCCCCACTAAGCGCACTTCCCCCTCCATCCTGCAGAGGGCAGCAAGGCCCCAACCGCCGTCCGGGCTGGGCCACGCCCCGTCCCTCTGGTGGGGACCAACCCTCGCTCCCTTTACCACAGCCCCACCCCAGGAGTCCCGCCTGACGTAGTTTCCATCCGCCCTCGCCGCGAGGGCCTTCGCCGTCTGCCTCTCCACTTTGACAGCACCGGCTGCACCGAGGCGCGGCTCGGGACCCCTCGGGGGTAACAAAGCCGACCACGGGCCGCTCTGTAGCTCCAAGGAGCCCGCCAACGAGTAGCCACACAAACCCCCGCCTCGCCACCGGAAGGCGGGCTGCGCACGCGCGGCGCACGCGCCCCGCCCACCCACGGAGGCCTGCAGCAGCGCCCGGGCCGCCCGCGACTCCCGGCGCGCCGGCGGGACCGCGGGGGCCCCTCGCCGCCTGGCTCCGGCCGGGGCCTCCGCCCTGATTCGAACCCGACGTCACCTACCGTGAGCGGCCGCGAGAGCTCCCACCCTCCCTTCAGCGACCGCGCAAACCGAAAGGCCTAGAGTAGAGGCCTTTCGGGACTTAGGGGCGGGGCCGGGGCCCGACGTGGGCGGGGCATCTGGGTCATCACGGCAGATGAAAGGAGCGCCCGGAGCCGCGGGGCCGTCGGGCCGGGAGAGCGAGGAGGGGGCCGCGCGACCCGCTGCTAGGAAAGTGGGGTAGTAGTGGCGCCCCTCGGAGTCGCCCTGGCCGAGTAGAAAGAATGACAGACGAGGTGCGGGAGAGGGGCCCCAGGATTTGGGTTCTTCAATAAACTTCGGTCACTTCCCTCCCCTACCTGCCCAGCCTCTTTTTTTTTTTTTTTTAATAAAATGGAGAAATTGAACTTGGCCAGATAATCTCTCTGGTCCTCACCAGCACTCAAGGTGTTTCAGAGATGATTCTTCCGTGCATAAATCCCATGGTCTGACCTCTCCTGTCTCATTTCTCCTGCCATTTACCTCCATATTTCTGCTCCATCACCACGGAGAAACTTGAAATTCCTCAACTCATCTTGTACTTTGTACAGTTTAGGGTTTTGCTCCAGCTGCATATCTGAGCCTGAGATATTCTCCCCATCTGCTTTCCACCACCAAAGTCCTCCTCTTGTCAGTCCACCCTCAGGGCTGCTGCTTCCATAAGGCCTTGGCCACTATCCACAATCAGTTAACGGTTTCTTCTCTTTTGCTCCCATAGCGTTTTAATCTTTAATACAGACTGCCTTCTGCCTTGGATTTTAATTAATAATTATGTAAGTCTTTTTTTTTAATGTTATTTATTTTGAGAGAGAGCACACAAGCAGGGAGAGGGGCAGAGAGAGAGAATCCCAGGCAGGCTCCATGCTCAGCATGGAGCCCTACACGGTGCCTAAGCCAAAGTCAAGAGCTGGACACTTATCTGACTGAGCCACCCAAGTAGGTGCCCCTACATAAGTCCTTTTAAATGGTAGGTGCCTTAAGAAGGCAGGGACCCTGTCTTACCCATGTCCGTAGTTCCAAGACCTTGCACATGGGAGGCCCTCAATAAATATTTGTTAAGTGAATGCTGAGGTTCGACTATAGATAGTTCACGTGCAAAATCCCATTCATTCATTCATTCATTCATCACTAAACCATGGCCCCTGCCCAGAAGTTAGGCCTAATTAAGAGAAGGAAAGGCAACACACCTATTGGGAAGTGAGACCTTTAGGTGGGCCCATTTCTCACTCACACACACACACAACCATACCCCCTTCTTCCTAGGAGAAATTAGAGCCTGGGAGCTGACTCTCGCGGCAAGCTGGGAGATGCGACTACACTAACTGGGATAGGGGTAGGAGTCCTGGTAATCACTGGGACCTAAGTTCTCTGCTAGACTCAGGACACTGCTCCCCAAAGCCAAGCAACAAGTCCACTGTCTCTCCTGGCTCAGAGGTCCCTCCTTCCTCATTGCTAGGGTCTTCGGGCAGGGGGCAGAGGCAACGGAGGGGCTGGGGGATCCAGGGACACCAGTTTTGGGTGGGGAAAGGAAGTCGGTATTCTTTAGCAACCTTCTCCCTGGACTTCTGGGGCATCCGAGCCTCTTGGGCAGAGAAAGGAGATGGCAGCCCTTGACCTAGGCCTCGCTCAAGCCTTGTGCCTGCAAAAGAAAGGTAGGTCAGGCTATTGCCCCACCCAGGGAATGATAACATCCAGGCTGCTCCCTAGTGCTGGGGCCTGGCCTCAACTTACCAGGAATGGTGTTCTCTAAGAGGAAACCCAAAAGTCCTGCTAGGAAGATGGGCTCTGTGAGCAGCGAGCGCAGTAACACATCCAAGGGGCTCCAGCCTACAGAGGATTGGGACCAGGCAGGAGGGGAAGTCTGATCCTATGCAAGGCCCACGAGTCATACTTCTAGACCTAAATCTAAATCTTAGGCTAAGGACAGATCGTTCTGAATTATTATCCCATCTCCCCCCACCTTTGTCCCCCGACTCACTAGTTTCCCCCACCCAGGCCTTTCCCACAAGGTCCCTGCCTATCATCCTGCCTTCTGAGCATCCACATGCCCTCCAGATATGTTTTGATAGTTCCAGGCTCTGGAAAGTTTGGTATTAAAACTCCCAACCTGACTTCCCAACTTCTTACATTCTATGCTCTAGCCTGGTTTTCTCAACCTCAGTACTACTGACATTTTGGACTAGATAATTCTTTGATAGAGAGGTGGGTGGTGGGTGGGGAGCTGTCCCGTGCATTGTAGGATATTTAGCATCATCCCTCTATTCACTAAATGCCGGTAACAATCCCCTCTTCCGTTTGTAATGGCCAAAAATGTCTCTGGATACTGCTGAATATTCCCTGTGGAGCAAAATCATCCTCAGTTGAGTGCCACTGCTATTTGCTAAGCTTCACTAACTAACTAAGGTATTTGCTGCTCGTCAGACATACCCTACAACTTCCTATTTCCATGTCATTGTTTTTGACGGTTCCCCTACCAGAAATGACCCTTCCTCTCCCTGAATATGTTCAAATCTTACCATCCTTCAAACCAGCTCAGTGTTAACTTTTTCCGTAAAACTTACTTGGGTCATCTTAAACAGAAACCATTTCTCACTGCCAAGCCCCCCAGCTCCTTATCTAAGCCTTTCCTGGTATGTTCCTACACATCTCGTCTCTTTTGCTAGACCGTAACATCTGGAGGCACCTTTGTATCTGAAGGGGCTAGTATGGTGTTCAATAAATATTTGCTAAAGGAACCGGTGAACTATTTACACCAAATCACAGAAAAGGGTGTGGGACCTGGAGTCCAGAGAGCCTCCAGCGTCCAGCCCTTGCTTCCCCAGTACTGTCCAGCTCCTCCTCCCATCTCCACCCCCACCTGTGCTCAGCAGGACGGGGGCTTCCTGAAGCCACCTCGGCAGCAGCAGGGCCATGAAGATGGAGAAGCCAACAATGAAGACGTTACGCCCAGAGTCAATGTCAGCCAGGTAGAAGCTGGAGAATCCGGTAGACAGAACCACGGCCTGGGTCACCCCAAGCACCCCACCTGTCTCATAGGGAAGTAATCAAAGGGGTTGGGAAGGGCTGGCAAGCAGGGGGAGTGTTGCAGGATGGGGCAGGGTGTGATGGAGAGAGACAAGCAAAGGCTCATTTTCCCATTATGCCAGAAGCCCAGTCAAGAGGCCAAGATGTTGGGCAGAAAATGAGGGCAGGTGACCCACAGCTGACACCCCACAAGTCAGGGGCGCTGTTCAGAAAGAGAGGGTGCCAGCCACAAGCAGCCAGTTGGCAATCCTGGGGTGGGGGTGGGGGGTACTGGTTCAATACCAGTCCTGCTGATACATCCACTCACCAAGCACAGGCAGCGGGACGGTGGCGAGGAGCTGGGCCAGCCTCGGGGAGAGCCCAAGCCCCACGCAGAACAGCCCCACCAGGTGGGCCACTCGCCCAGATCCAGCCTGTGTGAAGAAGAGATGCTAGAACACACAGCCACCTCCTCGATTGACTCTTCGAGGCTTTTGCCTGGCTGGCTCCTTCTCATCATTTGGATCTCAACTCAAATGCGATCCTTCCAAGAAGCACTCGACCTAAAGGGCCCTCCTTTTCTCAACCACTATCCCACTACTACCCTGCTTCGTTTTCTTTTTCTTTCTTTTTTTTTTAATGTTTATTTTTCAGACAGAGACAGACAGAGCATGAGCAGGGGAGGGGCAGAGAGAGAGGGAGACACAGAATCCGAAGCAGGCTCCAGGCTCTGAGCTGTGAGCACAGAGCCCGACGTGGGGCTCGAACCCACGAACCGTGAGATCATGAGCCGAGCCGAAGTCGGACGCTCAACTGGCTGAGCCACCCGCGCGCCCCCTAAAGATCTTATTTTTAATGTGTACCTGCTTTGTTTTCTCGATAACACTTATCACTCTGAAATTATCTCCCTGTTTTTCTTAACTTGTCTGCCTCTCCTGCTCTGAAGTGCCCAAGAGAGCAGGGACTTTATGTGACTTGATCTCACCGGACCACCACTCTCCCACCCCCAGCCAGGGTACAGTGCCTGAGGTATAGGAGTTTAGTAGCGACTTAGTGTCATCCTCATGCTCCTAGCCTCTTACCACTTCTAGGCACCGCCCTAAATGAGATCATTGATGTGGAGGGCCTGACGGAACGCTGGACGCGGATGGCAACCTGTCAGCGTGAGTCCCCTTCCCTCTCTGGCACCTCCAGCTCCCCCGCCCCCACCCCTGTCCACATACCTGGATGAGACTCACTGTGCCCACGTTGGGGAAGCTGGATGCAGTGCCCATAGGGCTCCCCAACAGCCCGGCCAGCACACTGCCCAGACCCTCCAGGCTCAGCCCTCGATTGCAGGCATGTGGAGGTGGGGAAGGCAATTGCAGCAGCCGGCCACACAGGGCATAGCAGCCCAGGGAGCTGGCGGAGGCTGCCAAAGCCATGGAGATGCCTGCCGCCACAGCCCTGGGTGTCAGCAAGGGCCAGTCCCACTCAGCTGGGGAGGGAGAAAAAGCCACCTTGGGGCCAGGCTCAAGTCTGGAGCATCCCCTTGCTCCCAAAGGCCTGCGCCACAAGAATCTTCGAGACCCCATTGTCTTTGAAGATAACGTCTTCGGACAGAACCAGGAAACTCAGGATAAGGACTCATCCCTTTACCATGGTCTACACGGCTTCATCTCCCACCACACTCTGCCTCACTCCCTTCACTCCAGATGTACTGGCCTTGTTTCAGGCCCTTGTCCTTGCTGTGTTGCTGGCTACCACGGGGCCTTTGCACATGCTGTTCTCCACACCTAGAATGCTCTTCTCCCTTGCCTTCACCTTGTTAGCTCCTCCTCATCTCTCACCTCTCAGCTCAAAGATCACTTTCTCAAGAATACTTTTCCTGATCTCTCTGGTAAAGTCAGATTCTCCATTATAAGCTGTCATTACACAATGTATCTCCCCATTGTTACGCTTACCACAGGTAATTTTCAGTTTACTTGGGTGACTGTTGAATTCGTATCTGCATTCCCTAGCAGATATAACCTTCATGAGTATAGGTACTGGGTCTGTCATATTTATCACCGTGTCCCCTATCACATGCCCAGCACATAATCAGCACTCAACAGACCTCTGTTAAGTTGACGAATGAACAACTTTTGTACCCAATGCCTCAAAAGCAATCTTCATACATAGGGCCACCAACCCAAATGCCAGTGAGGGTAAGTACCATAAATGTGTAAATTGGGTGAGGATTATTAACAGGGAATGGTGGGCTTGCAGATTGTCTCTTAACATTACATAAAACACCTGTGGTGAGGGGCTGGCATTGCCCCTCGGACTGGCAATTTCTCTCCCCTGTGTGTTTTGAGAAAACACAGGATTTCACTCAGAAACGAAATTCACGAAATCTTGAGTTCAAAGAAACAGACCTTTGATTTGAATAAGAGGATGAAGGACGAAGAGCAAAGCTACCTGGGTGAGGCAGCCAAACCCATGGTGCCTTGGGGGAGGCAGACAGCTCCAGGGGGCTGACGCTCAGACCCAGAAGGGCAGATATGATCCACACACAGGCCACTGGTATCAGCACCTGAGGGGCGAGATTGAGACCGGAAAGACCCCCTCCCCCCGCCAGAACCTTCCAAGCCAGCCTTCAAGGGGTAGACAGAAGCCAAAAAGGTACTGTGGGCTGAGCAAGCATTCTATGCCAGTCCTCACCTCAACTGGCCCTGGTCAGACCCCAACGTACCGAGAGGAGCCGGAAGACAGGAATGTGAGTGTGAGGTGAGGAGGTTGAAGCTGGCCTCCAGGGGCACAGGCGTAAGTGGCAGGAGCCCAGGTGCTGAGAACAGACCACCATGACCAGGATAAGCCTAGGGGAGAGAAGGAGCTTTAGGAGCAAAAGGAAGCAAGCATCCTGAGGAGGGTAAAGGAGGGAGTGGCAGAATTCCCTAACAGGGACCCCAGAGAAGAAAGGAAGGAGGACAACTTGGGGCGGGGGGGGGGGGTGTCAGCGGGGCACAGAGTAAAAGCCAGGGAGACCAAGTGAACCCAGCAAAAGTCCTGGATTCCAAATCCACAAAGCATTATCCCGGCTCAGACGGCTGCTGAATCGGGTAGGGCCAGCTGCTGTGCCCTCCCCCAGTCCCGCACAGCCCGCTGGTCACCACCCCACGCCTCTCAGGACTTACGTACAGCAAGGCCAGGCCCCAGTGAGTAGAGCAGAAAAGGGACACCTCCCTGTGGGCGGAGAACCCTGCCACCACGAGGCTGGGGGCCAGCACCAGGGGCCCACAGTGGGAGAGCAAGTGGCCAGGACCCCCCAACAGCCCCAGGGTGCCCTGCAGCACCCCAGATACCACCACAGCCCCGGACACCTGGAGGAGCCGAGAAAAAAGACAAAGAGGAAGATATTCTGCTCAGTCGAGCTGGCCTCAGTCTGGACTTCCTAACTAATCCCAGGGGGTGGATCCCTGCCCCAACTCCTTCCGCCAGACCATCACAGTCCCCACCAAATGGAAACAGGAACCTCCTCCATCCTGGCACGTCCTTCAGGCCTCCTGCTCTCCATCCCCAGGCACTCACCTCTCGGAGAGAAGTGTTCCAGAACGCCAGGCCATGGCAGCCAGGCCCCCCACACAGGCGCAGCACGAGGGAGGCTTGGGAAAGTTGGGGGCACAGAGAGGAGAGAGGTAAGTGGGACAGAGCCCTGTTGTTCTACAGTCCTGGCTGCTGCCGGGCACAGCTCCAGGACCCCATAGCCTAGCAGTTCCCATCACTGCCCCCTCTCAATCCTATGCCCACCCACGTCTGGAGGCTCAGACTGGCACTCCACTCCACCCTCACCCTGTGCCCTTGCTCTGTGCTCACAGTTTCCAGGTGTCCGGATGGCCAGGGGTAGCTTCTGGCTGGTCAGCACCAGAGCAGGGACAAGGAACTCTAAGGATGGAGCCTGGACAAGAGGCAGCCTGTAGGAACAGCAGCCCTGGCTATTAGAAACAAGGGGCAGCCAAAAGGCTCCTCAGGCCTCTTCTACACACACAGACACAGACACACACACACACATACACACATACCCATGCACGCGAGACCCCGCCCCCTTCTCTCCATTCCCCTCACCTGCTGCCTATCCAAATTTGCAGGGTGGTAGACACACCACACGAAAAGAGGCTGGAGGCCAAGAGCTGGGCAGGGGAGTATGAGAGCTCTCCTTGGGGGAGACTTTGAAGCAGGAGCAAGTGGGAGGCACAGAGCAGAGAAGCCAGCACCAAGATATGCTGCAGGAGAAGAAAGGGGAAGGAGAGTCTTCAGAAACAGGTGGAAATGCCTATTTCCTGAGGGTTTCTCATGCCACGCCTACTCCCCCCACCCCCATCACCCCTTCAGCTAGGACCAACTCCTGCACCTCTGCCTCCTACCTGCAGAGCCAGAAGACAGCTGAGGCCCCAGGGAGGAGGCCCACACTGTGAGGCCCAAGGGTGAGAGGAGGGATTTTGGACAGCAGGCTGCGGTGGTGGTGGTGGTGGTGGTGGTGGCGGTGGTGGTGGCTGTGGCAAGGGGACCAGGGCCTCCTGGGGGCCCATGGACTGGAGTTGGATGGGATGGGGGTGTGATCGGCTCATGCTGCCTGCCTTTCTTCTTGTCTTGGCTGCCCTGGGCCGGAGTTAAGTAGAGAGAGTAAGGTCAGAGTTTGGATGAAGTTAGCTGCCTGGAGTGGGGAGGGGGTAGAGGTGTTAGTGAAGCGGAGCGAAGGGATGAGGGATTTGGGGCAGGACAGGCCCTTTCACCTTTGCCCAGCTCTTGTGCAAATTCCATCACCCATTAACTGGGGAGCCACGTCTGGACCCCTCCCCCCCACAAGAATCTCCCATCTAGTCCCCTGTTCCACGCTCTGGAAAGTAGGATAGGAGAGGTGGGGAGGAGACTTATCAAACATCCTGGGGAGGTTTTAGTGTTCCCTCCTCAGCACCAGCATTTGAAACGATCACGGTTACACCAGTTCTCAACCCTTTCAGGGTCAAGCCCCCAGGACTACCTGCGAAGGAAACGGACGGGTAGTGTCCCTACATCATGCATGGCAAAAGTGACAATTTCAGAAAGGAGACATAAAGGTAAGTGATAATAAAAAATATTTCATCTGTGAAAGCTTGGGCCCAACTAAAAGAGAAGACAATGTAGTTGACTGCCTACCCTGTATCATGACCATGGATGTGAGAGCTACAGTGTCCACTGACACTGGTGCTTTCCTGGCGACTCATGTACTGCAAGCAGTGTTGTCATTGGTGACCTGATGTTCCAAAATAAGGAACAAGCTCTTGGCAAAGTGCAGAACAAAGCAAAGTCCAGTTTTAATTTACACATAGGTACATTCCTGGCAAACTTGGAGTCTTCCAAAATGTAGGAAAACGATTGCGCGTTTACATGTTAAAAATAGTTCTATGCTCAGATAAACCAAGCTTTTCATATCCATGACGTCCAGCAGGTCATTCGAAAGGGATCTTGGGGACTCTTCATAAGGCGGCGGGGGGGTGGGGGGTGGGGGGTCTCAAGCATTCTAGGATGCCAAGCATCGGGCCCATACCAGCTAAATTCCAGTAGCATCCCTTCAAAGTTTTGCCTCAATCAAAAAATGCCCTTAAGTCTCCAGACTGCCCCCTAGGGGACAGTACTACCTGGGCTGTGGATCACCTTAAGGAGTCCCAAATACTCCCAGCCCCGGTGCCAGAACAGTTTTCTTTCCTCCGATGATAATCCAGCTTTAGCCTTAACACCAACTACCACCACGTGTCAGGCCAGACTGGAAGTCAGGACACTCGCCTTGGCTTCTCAGGATCCGCAAGGATGGAGCTAACCCAGAACTTGTGACAGGGCCAACCCCAGGCATGATAAACCCACAGCACCCAAGTCAAAGCAGCGCTAGGGGCCCCTGAGTGCTGGGAGCAGGGATGAGTATAAGTTTGAAATGGAAGCCTGTAACCATCCAACAACAGGGAAGTTCTAAAATGGGGCTCAGAGCGAATGCGTTGCGAGATGATGGGCTCAGGAAGTAGGAAAGCTTAGGATCCAGCTATTGGGAGGAAATTCTTCAAGGGCTGCCGCAGAACAAAGAATCCCAGCCATGCAACTGACACCGTTTATTGAAACCTCAGTTCTACAAAAGCGTGAAAAACCCAGATACAAAGCGGTGGCCAGAGAGGCCTGTGAAGAGAACACCCAAGAGAAGAACTGGAAAAGAGGGAAGCCCAGGAGAGCAGGGTACTAAGATGGAAGACACCAGGGCAGGGCTGACGGTCCCAGCAGTCCCTGGCTCCTTCAGGCTACATCCAAGGGATGTGGGATGGGGAGGGTTTCCCACCTCACCCCGCCTTCCCTCGGCAGATCCCATCTTGGCCCTATCAGTCCCTGGCTCTCCGGCTTCAGGGATATCACACAGGCCCCCCAATCAACATCTCCTCCCTCCCTCACCCCACTTTTCCCATCTCCCACTTTCCCCCTCTCATCCTAGAGATCTCAAAAGCAAAAGTCTAGAACCCAGGGAGGTGGAGAGACAGGGGCTTCTCCTCTGTCTGGCTGTGACATGGCCCTGGCCACCAAGCTGAAGCTTTCCCTAGTACCATTGCTGCCCTGGCCAATGAGCCAGCCGAGGTCTAGGAGATTGAGTGACCTTCAGTCCTTCTGCCCCACAACCCCTTAAGCTCCAATACCTAGGAGGACAGGGACCAGCCAAGGACCCAGAGAGGTAGAGAGGACCTAAATCAAGTTTTGCCCCTCCAGGTTCTCAGAGACTCCCAAATCCTCTTAATGCATCCGTTGAATGCCTGCCTAGCCTGGGAAAATGAAAGACTTGAGACGGGCTAGCTCCATGACGCTGAAAAGGGAACACTGCTGGGGCTGGGGGAGCAGGGGAGGCATTGGGCTCCAGGGCCAGGGTGGCGCCAGGCCATGGGAGTGGTATCTGGGGCGGGAGGACCCAGTGGAGACAGTATGGTTGGACTGGAGGCAGGTGCGGCAGCCTGGGGAGTCTCGCCGGAGCTTCTGGCAAAGGGGACAGTTATGGAAAAGAGTGGGAGGGGCAGGAGGGTCTGGGGGAGGCAGTGGTGGAGGAGTCAGTGAGGCCAGAAGACTGCCCCAGAGTGAACGCAGCCCTGTGTCACTGTCCAGGCAGCTGGAGACGTTAACAGGACATGGCAGGCACTGCGGCACGGGAGAAGGTAGGCAGGGTTCCAACAGGCACCTGGGGGCCAGTCCAAGGTCCGGGGGGCCCGGCGAGGGGCTGCAGGGCAGCCCCAAGGACTGGTGGATTACAGCCAGCGATGCCACAGCCAGGGCCACGCTGCTCACATACGCCATAGCTAACAGGCAAGACAGCTGAGGGAGAGAAGATAAGAACGGTCAGTGCCCAAATACCCTTCTGCCAAAACCTGCCTCTGCCCTTAACACACCCATCCCTTGTCTGGACACTTGTGCTCGGGTCAGAGCTCTCTGTCACCACCTACTCGCAAACCCCGTCTCGGGAGACTTTCAGCATTTGCTCCTCCCACCCTACACACCAGCCCATTTAAGGCCCCTGTCTTTCCCAACCCTCCTCACCTTTGCCAGCCGCTGGCAGAGGGAGCCCAGGGCGAACTGCCAGGCCGGCTGCTCCAGCAGCACACACAGGTCTGTATAGGTGTACCAGCCCCGCCGCCGTCCCTGCTGCTCGGCCACACTGTGGGAAGGGGAGAGAGACAGAGGGCGTCTTCGACACTCCGGCTGCTGGCCCACTGGCACCCTCATTCCCCTGGGGACCCACGCTGGGGAACCTGTTGCACATACAAGGTTCCTAAACCACCTGTTGATCCAGACTGAGATCTATATTTTAAACGAGGTTCCACCACCCTTCCAAAGGTGATCACAAAGAGGGCAGACAAGTTTAGGAACAATTACCTTGGGCAATTCGCATTGCTGTCTCCTCCCTCCCTGCCCCAAGTTACACCCTAACCCTTATGGTTTAGGGCTGAGCCCCCAAATTCCTTAAGCCCCTCTTCCAAACTCCCAGAACCTACCAGCTCTCCAGCCGGCTCAGCACCTCAAAGATCTCCCGAGGGTCAGTGTAAAGACGCCAATCCTATGGGTAGGAAGGGAAGGGCACCAGGCCAAGCTCAGAAAGAAGCCACAGCCATTTAATAACCAAGACCACGGCAGGCTTTCTTGGCACTTACTACGTGCCAGTTACTGTTCCAGGAACTTTTCTATATTAACTCGCTTAATACCGCATTATCTGGTATCACGTTATACCCTCAGTTAAGGGCAGAGAGAGAAAATAATCCTAAGAATGGTCCACACTCATCTGGAGCTCAGAGTCACAAGGCAGAGAAACTCTGGAAGCAAATAACCAGAACCCAGCGAGATAAGCGCTGACTCAGAGTGTAACGTGTTGGGCCTGAAGGAATCAGGGGACGTTGGGGTGGGGGTGGGGGGGTTCCATTTCTGGGTCTCACCACACCCCCACGAACCTCCAAAGGCTGTGGTTGGTCCAGAAGGGCTGGGAAGGGAAGACGCTAATAAGGAAAGACACAAGGAGAAGAAGCAAAAAGAAACAAAGAAACTACAGAGTGCTGACAAAGAAAAACATTATGCCAGAGAGGAGCATAATGAGAGGTGGGAGAAACAGAACAGCTACTCACCATGGCACTCAGGAAGCCCCTCTCCAGGGCATTGAGAGTGGGCACGGCCACACCCCCTGCAGCTCCCCACTCGTCATTGAAGACCTCCTCCTCCTCCCCTTCATCGTAGAGGTACTTACTGGCCACCATCTGCAGGGAAGCCGGAGGTAGTGTCAGAGGCGCCCACACCCAGCTCCTGGCTCCCCAGGGAGATGAATGGGAGGGGGCGCCTTACCATGGAGATCAGGAACAAGTCAGAGGACGACACATGCTGCAGGTAGTCTGGGTTTCGATGGCGGAGCCTTTCGATGTACACCAGGGCGAGCATCATAGCACATGGGGAAATGCACGCCTCCCTGGGGGGCGGAAAGGATCGGTAATTAACACCGAGGGGCTTTCAGCGCTTATGATCCTTATGATGCTCATCCCTGTGTCTTCATACCTTCTCTTTAGAGACCACCATTTTCCCCTTTCTCTAGGGCCCATCATCCTATCCCCCTCGATCCCAGGCTCACCGGGACACATGAGCTACGTATTTCTTCCGCAGTCGGCGAATAGGGCTAGGGGCTGCCTTCTGGAGCAGCTCCACGGCAATGTCTGCAGAAGACAGAGGAAGGCAGAATAAGCAAACAACTCCTCCCTCACCACCAGCGCCCCCAACTCCCACACACACCAAGTCCCCATTGCTACCAGCAGAAGACCCAGATCTGTATTACCTGAAGCCTTGGGGACAGGACCACGGTAACAAAATGCATCAAATTCTCCCACGTTGAGACAAAATCTCGTTCCACATTTGATTTTCAGCTCCTTCCAATAGGAAGGCTTGTTTTCCTGTCCCCGAAATTATCTAGATTTGTCTTTCACCTTGCTCATTTGAGAAAATAAACATGCCTTGTGAATTTGGGACATGTATGATGTGTTTCTCATATACAAATCAAGAGCAGGGGTGCCTGGGTGGCTCGGTTAAGCATCCTGACTCTTGGTTTTAGCTTGGGTCCTGATCTCACAGTTAGTGAGGTAGAGCTCCCTGTCAGGTTCTCAGCTGACAGCGAGGAGCCTACTTGGAATTCTCTCCCTCCCTCCCTCTCTCTCTCTCTTGCCCCCTCCCCTACACAGGCATGCTCTCTCTCACAGACTGTCTCAAAATAAATAAAGAAATGAGCTTAAAAAAAAAGAGTGACACAGATTTGTAAGATAGCAATGTTTTTACTCATTCCGGCTAAAAACATGCGGAATGGAAACCCAGTCCTTACACCAAACGTCAATAAGTTAGCTATGAAAAGAGCGCGCAGCTCGTGGGGTACACCTAGTTATTTTGGTGACTGCTGACAACCCCATTTTCAAGCTTCTCACTTGCCCAGCCACACGACACTAACCTGCCACTGGGCTGGAGAGTTCCTCCAAGCTGCAGTCGGCTTCCCAGTCCCAGCCATAGTAGAGTCTCCGTCGGATCCGAGCACTGAGCTTCTGGTGTCCAGGGAGGAACTGAAACGGCAGGTGGTGGAGGGTGAAAGGCAGGGAAGGCTACGTTGGAGATCCTGGCTCCAGGCTGGAAGTGGGGTGTGGGGCGGCAGGCTCACCTCACTGCTGGTGGGGCCGGTGCCCCACCCAGCCCCGTTCTCTGGATTATTTGCCAATAGCAGCTTATCTACAGTGAGAGTGGGGTGTGGGGGGGGGGGATCCTCCACCACTGACTACTCCCCAGCAGGGGCTCTCGGAGAAGGTTCCTGGTGGCCACCCTACCTCCATTCCCCTACCCCGCGGCTCTCCCCCAGGGCCCAAGGAGCCCGGGCCTCGAGTAGGCAAGGCTCGAGTGGCTCCCGCCCGGCTTCCGCACCAAGCCTCAGGCGAGTTCGCGGCCCCGTTCGGGCCCCAGAGCAGCGCCCGGGATCCGGGGTTCAAGCACAGGAAGGCCGGGGAGGGGGCGGGCCGCGCTCTCACCGAGAAGTCCTGGAAGCCCGTGAGGGAGAAGGTGCCTTCTTCGTCCAGCAGGAGCCCGGCCAAGTCCATCGCGCCGTCACTCGCCGCCCTGCAAAAGTGGAAGGGAACGAGGGGTAAGGGAGCAGAGGAGCCCTCGCCTGCCCGCCGTCCTCCCCCGCGCGGACGGCCGCCTTCGCCAGCGCAGCCCCCTGTCCTCGCGCCGGCGGCAGCAGGCGGGGCCGGGCTGGCGGGCGCCTCTTCCTGTTCCGCCCCGGGCGGGGCTCGGGGCCCGGGGCTCCGGGCCGCTCGATCCGGGCTCCGGGTGTGGGCCTCGGGGGCCGGGGCGCTCACCTCACCCACTGGAGAGGACACCCGGCTGCCAAGCGCGTGCTGCGCGTCTGTCCCGCGTTTACTAGCCGCGGGGGTGTCGCCGGCGAGTCAGCGCCCGGCACTTCCTGCCGCCCGCTGGGCCCAGCCGCCAGCCCCGACCGCCACGGAGCAGCCAAGCTCGCAATCCTGGGCCCCCTGAGCCCGGGCGAGTCTCAGAACTAAGCCCCGGCGTGCCCTCGTCTGGCTGAGTAATGGGGACAATCCCCGGGGGACCACGCCACACTAAAAATGAACGAGCCCGGCTGACCTTCTCGTACCAATGTCGATGTTAATGAGTAGAACCAAGATGCAGGAGAACGAGTTGCTCCCAAATGTTTGTTTGTTTGTTTGTTTGTTTGAAAGATACGCACATAGAACAATATACATGTATAAAATGCGTCGGAAATAACAGAGGAAACAACAGTGGGTGCACCGTGGAAAGGTGGCAGCGAAACTTACTTTTTGCTGTATACCTTCCTTTCAGAAGTTTGAACTCTAAACCTCATTACGTATTTTGTGGGGTCATTGCAAAAATTAACTGGTCACAAGGGAACACAAAGCGCCTAGTACTCTGTAAACCTCAGTAAATGGTATTAATGGCCCCTCCAAGAGTCAACAACGGCTAAACAGGATTCTATTTTTAAACTCACCCCGCGACCCCAATCTCCTGTTTGAGCATGGGATTGGAAAAAACTCCGCTACGTGCCGGCGGTAAAGTTTATGGAAGGAGATGGGGAAGAAACAACTTTACTGAGTAGGTGAAGCTGTTTGAGAGTCAGTCGAGTCACGCGCTGGTGTTTGTTTATCCGCTGAGGGGAGGGAACTGGGAGGACCAGTAAGTCGAGGACTGCGTAATGGGACGGCCGCCGCCCTTCCCGTGCTGAAGCAGATCCTACTCCGGACGCTGGGCATTTGGAAGCCTACTTCCTACCCCTTCGGGCCGCATCACACCGGGAAAACCCGGCCAGCACGCGACTCCCTAGCCGCCCTGCCTACACAGGCAAAGGAAGACGGGCTGGAGTGCTAAGACACGGATACACGGTCCTTCGGTCCCGTGGAGTCCGACAGCACACAGTCACGACGCGAGATCACGATCCAGCAACCACAACACGAACCTGCGCAGAAGAGTCGCTAGCAACGGCCTGTGCGCAGGCGCGGACCGCCCAATCCCGGCGGTTAGGGCGTGTCACGTGACGGGCTCGTCCTCTCTCCCCCCCCCCGGTCACGTGACGGCCCTGGGCGGCCACCGCTGCGCTCTCCGCGGCGTGCGCCCCCTTCCGCCTGACGCGCCCCCGGCGGCGGCCGCGCAGCCCTGGCTCCTCGCGGGCTCGGGCGGCGGCTGCGACGGGGCTATGGCGAGCGGCGGTGGCGGTGGTAACACCGGCGCGGGTGGGGGGCCTGGGATAGGCCTGGGCCTCGGCCCGGGCCTGGGTCTGAGCCTAGGCATGGGGGAGGCCACCGGCGAGGCGGAGGAGGAGGCGGCCACGGCCGAGGCGGTGGGACGCCTGGCCACGACGCTGTGGCTGCGGCTCCGCGGCTGGGAGGCGGTGCTGGCGGCAGCGCAGCGGCTGCTGGTGTGGGAGAAACCGCTGCACAGCCTGGTCACGGCGGCCGCGCTCAACGGCCTCTTCTGGTAACGGCCACCGAGAAGAAGGGGGCGGGGCCGGGCTGCGCGGGCGGGGGCGGGAGGGGCCGGGAGCACCTTTCCCGTTCCTGGGGTTGACACTTGCCTCGGGGGAGGGACCCCCCCGTCCCCCCCGTCCCCCCCGGCTGTGGTCGGTCGGGGTTGTCCCGTGCCTCTGTCTCGGGTCTCATGGTAGGCCTGGAGGTTCCGGTTCCCCCCATCAGTGGGCGCTTTTCCGCCTTTCGCGATGGATGCGGGAGCCTCTCACCCACTCACCGCCGAGGTGCCTGTCTCTCCCGAAGGTTGCTCTCTTCGTCGTCCCTCCGGCCCTTCTTCCTGCTCAGCGTCTCACTTTTGGCCTATTTTCTGCTGGATCTCTGGCAGCCTCGCTTCTTCCCTGACATCTCAGGTGAGTGTTCATTCAGCCAGCCCCGTCGTGCACTTGGCTTTGTGCCTGACCCCGCTGGGTGGGTTGAATGGTGAAGGGAAATGTACCGCAGGCCCCCAGCTCCCGGGCACCACCACTTCCCCAGTTAGGCAACGGACAGTTGCTCTCTTGTCAAAAATAACGTCACCGTGAGTGCAGTCCTTGAGAGGGGGGACTCTGGCCACATTGCCTGGGTTCCATTGCTTGGTTTCCCATGCGAGTGACCTTGTAAGAGCCGCTCAGTTTCTGTTTGCCTCCGTTTTCTCTTCTCTAAAACAAGGATGATAGAATTTACTTGGTTAAGGAAGTGATGATTAAATGAATTAATACCTGTTAAGTGTCTGTGGTAGAGTTTCAGACATCACAGGAATCCTAGGAATGTTAGGTTCTGTTTTTGTTGTTGTTACCTTTCTATTTACTAAACAGGTATTTTGGAGCACTTAAATGTCACCTGTGTGTGAGCTACTTGGGATGTAAACAGGAGTAAGATGTGTTCGAAAAGAGTGAAGTTTAGGGGCATCTGGGTGGCTGAGTCAGCTAAGTGTCTGACTCTTTGATTTCTGCTCAGGTCATGACCCGGAGGTTAGCAAGAGTGAGCCCCAAGTCAGGCTACTTGGGAGTTTCTCTCTCTCCCTTTCTCTGCCTCTCCCCCATGCACGCACCTTGTGTGCCCTCAAAGTAAATAAATAAGCTTTAAAAAAGTTAAAGTTTGGGGTACTTGGCTGGCTCTGTCAGTAGAGCATTTTTGGTCTAGTGGGGTTGTAAGTTCAAGCCTCATGCTGAGTGTAGAGATTACTTAAAAATAATAAAGAAATCTTCGAAAAAAGAAGTGACTAAAGAAGGAGAGGGATGTGTAAATACAAACAATAATAACAACATAACTTTTCGTATAATTGGTGTCTGAAGGTGCTCTGGGAATGCAGAGGAGGGGGAACTGGTTCTGCCCCCAGGGATTGTCTCCCAGAGCCCTGCCACCCAATAACCTGTTCCTCTCCTTTCTTTATAGCATCATCCCCAGAGGAGCCCCACTCTGACAGGTGAGTGCAGGCCATCTCTTGAAGACAAATGCCCAAACCCTGTGTTGCTTTGGTGCCAGTGTCCCCACATTGCAGGGGCAACATTGCAGGGTCTGCAGGCAGAGACCCCAGCATAGCAAATGGACTGGCAGCAAGTTTGGTCCTGGGTTCCTGTGTAGGTGTTCGAGTGCCTGCTCCTCTTGGGGCAGAGGGTTGGGACCTCTGGGCTTTGCTCCCCAAGATGAGGACAGCCTCCCTTTGGGAGGCGGGGTTCTCCACTTTTCTAGCCTGAAGATCCCATTGGCATTCTCAGAGGGATTTGAGTGCCTAGGAAGCTGGTGTCTGAGGCCTCCAGGGGTCATGTCATGTCTCCCCAGTGAGGGTGCGGGGTCAGGCGCCCGGCCGCACCTGCTGAGTGTGCCCGAGTTGTGCAGATACCTGGCTGAGAGCTGGCTCACCTTCCAGATTCACCTGCAGGAGCTGCTGCAGTACAAGAGGCAGAACCCGGCTCAGGTAACCTCCTTCGTGGCCTACAGCAGTTTCCTGCACTGTGGGGAAACAGAGGTAGGGGGTGGGGAGGAGTAACGTGAAATCCTTGGCTTGGTGCTGAAGGAAGAGGGTTGGGGGCCTTTTTGAGGCAACACTCGCAAGTAGTAGCCTGGTACAGGAGCAGTTCCATTTCAGAGAGTAAGTTCTGGATGCTTTGACGCTGCTTCTTGTTAAGGGATATCAGTTTGAGTTACAGGCGTCTGATGACGTCTGTTGTAAACTTACTGAGTTGCTGGTCTCGGGCATCCTCTTGCCTAGACTAAATCACTGCATCCCTAGGAGGCATCCCTCTCCTTGCCCCGGCTGAGCAGCAATTTCTTGGCCAGGTAAGTGGGGCGTATGCCTCTTAGATCCTCTGCTCTTCTCTGCAGTTCTGTGCTCGAGTTTGTTCCGGCTGTGCTGTGCTGGCCGTGCTGGGACACTACGTTCCGGGGATTATGATTTCCTACATTGTCTGTGAGTAGAGTTTAACTCCTGCCTTTCCCACAGCTCGCTCCTTCTCTTTTTCTTGGACTGGGTCAGAGGGCCTGGCTAGCCCTAAAGGAGAATGGCACGCTCCCTTTCTTTGATGACCTGTTGATGGAGATCTCCAGGTCGTGCTGGACTGTTAATAACAGCAGAAGAGTCATCAGGGCGGGAGAATGGTAGATGTGGAGGGAGAAGGTTGGTCTCTCCAGCCTGCAGGAAGCCTTCAGTGCTCCCTGTTTAGGGACTAGCTGGATGAGAGCCCTTCGGAAATAGGCGTAGGAAGCCCTGAGTGGACTCTTTAATCTCTAGTGCTGAGCATCCTGTTGTGGCCCCTGGTGGTTTATCATGAACTGATCCAGAGGATGTACACTCGTCTCGAGCCCCTGCTCATGCAGCTGGACTACAGCATGAAGGCAGAAGCTGACGCCCTGCATCACAAACACGACAAGAAGAGTAAGGGGCTCCCGTGCCCAGGAGGGGAGTGGGGAGGGGAGGCATTGGTTTATGGCTCGTGAAGCGCCCTAGAACTTAGACACTCTCCAGTCCCTTGGCCATGTTCCCCCCCCTCCATCTCTGCTTGGTCACTGCCCTGCTGTTCTTATTTCTCCAGAGCGGCAGGGGAAGAACGCACCCCCTGGAGGCGATGAGCCACTGGCAGAGACAGAGAGTGAAAGCGAAGCGGAGCTGGCTGGCTTCTCCCCGGTGGTGAGGTCCAAGGGAGATGGGATGCCAAGCAGAGGCTGGAGGAGAATCTGCTTCAGAGCTGCCGCCTCTCAAGAGGGTGGGAGTCGGGGGGCGGGGGTGCTTTTGAAAATTGGTTCTCTTATTTTCTCATTTGCTGTGTTATCCGGGTTCTCCGGCAGGTGGATGTGAAGAAAACGGCATTGGCTTTGGCCATAACAGACTCTGAGCTGTCAGATGAGGAGGCTTCTATCTTGGAGAGCGGTGGCTTCTCTGTATCCCGGGCCACAACTCCACAGCTAACTGATGTCTCAGAGGGTATGGGAAGCCCTTTGCCCTTCCAATCTTCTGTTCCCTGTTGTGGATGCTGGCTGTGCTCTCTGGCTGTCACCCCCATAAATGTTTTCTTTTCTGGGAACTGATCCTCTGATCCGACTTCAAGCTCTGAAAGACCTGACACCTAAGGCCTGATCCAGTTTTCCATGCCCTGAGTCCTCATCCTCGAAGTGACTGCCTGTTGCGACTGTTCAGAACAGCAGGCCCGTCCACCTATTCCTGACCCTTTGTTTTCTGCACAGATTTGGACCAGCAGAGCCTACCGAGTGAGCCAGAGGAGGCCCTGAGCCGGGAGCTGGGGGAGGGAGAGGAAACAGAGCCAGTCCCTCCCGAAGACCTGCTGGGCCCTCCTCAGGCCCTCTCAAGGCAAGACCTGGAGTCGGAAGAAGAGGGGGAGGACGTGGTGGCCAAGGAGACCTTGCTTCGGCTCTCGTCTCCCCTTCACTTTGTGAACACGCACTTCAACGGGGCAGGCTCTCCCACGGATGGAGTGAAGCTCCCCCCTGGAGGACCCATGGAGACACTGAGCCCCGAGGCAGGGAGTGGTGACCTCACCCCTCCGCCGAGCACCCTGTCACCCCTACTCTGCCTGGCTGAAAGTGACCCGGTCCCCTCCCCCTCAGTGCTCCCACCTCTTCCCCAGGACTCGCCCCAGCCCCTGCCTGTCCCTGAGGAAGAAGAGGCACTCACCACTGAGGACTTCGAATTACTGGATCAGGGGGAGCTGGAACAGCTGAATGCTGAGCTGGGGTTGGGGCCAGAGACCTCCTCGGAGCCCCCTGATGCCCCTCCCCCTCCATCCCTAGGGCCCGACACCCTCTCTCTGGTACAGTCAGACCCAGAGGCTCAGGCCGTGGCAGAGCCATGAGCCACGGGGGAAGGAGTTGCAGGCACAGTAGGGCTTCTTGGCTAGGGGCATCACTGTTTCCTCTTTTCCCTGCTCTCGGGAGGGGTCATACGTGGGGAAGCTGGCTGTCAGATGGTAGCCGGTCCCCCCTCTGCCTGCCTGCCTGCCTGCCTGCTGTCCCAGGCCTGGTAACAGTTCCCGTGCCTGGGATTGGTTTTAAGTTTGTAAATAATTTTACACTTGGGTTAGTGGATGTGAACAGGGCTAGGGAAGTCCTTCCCACAGCCTGCCTTTGTCTCCCTGCCTCATCTCTAGTCTCATTCCACTATGCCTCGAGCCCTGGTGCTCGTTCCCTTTCTTTTTCCTCCTATCCTCAGGGACCTGTGCTGCTCTGTCCTCGTGTCCCACTGGGTTGTTTAGTTTGGGCACTTTATCATTTTTCTTTCCTGTCCATGTTCCTCTCTGCTTTACATCCTCACCGGTGTCCTGTCCTTAGCAGCTCAGTCCCCACTCCTGGCCGGTGCCTGCCCAGCAGGCCGTGGCTGAGCTTCGGGGAGGCTCCTGTCTGCGGGGTACAGACTGACCCTGGGGTGGCAGGTCAGGCCGGCGGGTATGCACTCCCGTCACGACAGTCTGCGTTAACCACCACCGCACCCTCGCCCTAGTTTATCCCAGTCTTTCATGATGAGGGAGGAGAGCGGGCGCCCCACAGCCTGTGCACCGGCGCTGCATTAGTGAGCAGGAGCTCTGTCTCTCTGGGCTGTGAATGGTCCATGTGTGGTGGGACCCCCCACCAGGGTCAGGAAGTGGACAGTAACATCTGTGCAGGTGTTGACTGGAAAAATAAAGTGTTGATTGGCTAGAACTGCTGCTGCCTGCCTGCCTCGCCGTGAGCTGCCCCCCCACACCGCTCTGTCCCTTCCTCACCCCTTACCCTTCACCTTCGTGCCCTCAGTCTTGGTCCTGGCTATTTATTTCCCTTGGTGCAAAACAAGGCCCGAAGCAAGGGTTACCCTGACGGCCCTCGCTTGCCCTGTGTCATGTTCCCTGACAGGGTGATCTGTATAGTGGAGATGTGGCATGTGTGAATAAAGTGTACTCGGGAGGAAACCGCTTCATCTTCCTCGTCAGTAGAAATCGAGAACCAGAACAGTTGTTTTCTACTATGTTGCCTACGACATCAATGTCTCCGGAAGTCCTGGCCCATCCATATATTCACAATTAGCTCACTCAGCTGCGATCTATACTGGGGGCCCACACAGGACCTATACCCCTATCAAAACTGCTTTGAGGCCAAGGAACACTGAAGAAATGATACGAATCAAAAGCATAATACGTGCTTGGCACTCTTCTAAGCGATTTATATTTATTCACTTTTCCTCCCTCATCATCCTGAGATAACATAGTACAGATGGGATAACTTTCCTGAAGACCACAGCCCCAGTAATTGATGGAGTCAGGATCCAAACTTAAGCAATTCGGCTCCAGCAATCGCCCTGGAACAGGAAGCCCCTGTCCGTTAAAAGGGCACAAATGGGAAGATGTTCAAGGATGTGGGAACTATAGAGAACCAAGCTAATAGCTTCGCAGAGTGGACTCGGCAAGCCTTGCTCTTTGGGGAAAGAACATTAGAGAAAGCCCTGAACTGAGCAGATGGCCTCTTAGAGGAGTTTGCATCCTCTGCCTTCAGCTGGAAGTGTACTGTATTGCAAGGCTACCTGATTTGGCAGGGGGGGGGGGGGTTGACTCACATGCCATGTCCCTCCTAAGCACATGAGAGAGAATATTTTCCTCCATTTCTTTCACCTTTTCCTGAGAGACCATTCTTTAGGGTTGATTGAGGCCCTGTCCTCTGCCTCCAAAGGACCACTCACTTCTAATCCTCCGGAGGTCTCAGAAGGGAAAAGGAATACAGTTCTAATCAACACACAGGAGAGTCAAGAAAAATAGAATTAACCAATCAGAAAGACAGTAGCTGCCATATGCGTCACCTTTAATCCGTTTTTTTAACTGAATTTTTTTACGTTTATTTTGAGAGGGGGGAGGGGCAGAGAAAGGGAGAGAGAATCTCAAGCAGGCACCATGCCCAGTACTGAGCCGGATGCAGGGCTCGGTCCCATGACCGTGGGATCATGATCTGAGCTGAAATTAAGACTCAGATGCTTAACTGACGGAGCCATCCAGGCGCCCCCATTTCCTTCTTATACTTAACAGTCTGAAAATAGAGCCAAAAGCCTTAGGTAGATCAAAACATTCACCATAGAGTTAAAGTTCATGAGGGTGAATTCTTGACATTCACCTTGGTCTGATGATTTCTACATGTTTGTCTATGTTTTTTTTCATTATCAGGTGTCCTGACTATTTCCTGCCCCATGATGAAAGGGACAAGAAGAAAGCTTTTCCTATGAGTGAAAGAAAAATGAGCAGAGATGTGAAACCTACAATTTAGGCTAAACAAAAACCACCCATAGAAGTACAGGCTGGGGCAAGAAGAGTAGATTACATTTATGTTGGAGGAAGGGCAGTGCACTTTAGTTAACTATACATCCAGACAGCTAACTGTAAGGTGGCTGGTCATAAACTTAATTTTAGGCTGCATTACTAGAAATAGTAATCTTCCTTTCCCAAGCAAGGAAGATAATACCTGTAGTATGCTGTGTACAAGTTAGAATACTGCCAGGGGATGGCTTGCTATGCTCATAGACAAGTTGACACATTGCAGTGCGCCCAACAGAGGATCACCAGAGATGAGGGCTGAAAATCGTCATCTGGGGAACTGGTGAGGAAACAGAAAATGTTGTTCCAAGAAGAGAGAGCTGAGTTGAGTCACATTTTGCTGCCTTCAAATTTCGAAGGGTTATCTGTAGGAATTCAGAGGGCAGAAGTTAAATCTTTGACAAGAATTTGATTAATCACAGTGCTTGGCAGAATTTGTTTTTCTGGTCAAAGGATATTGCAACATAGAGTAGATTTAAATGATCTTTAAAAGTACAGAGATCAAGGATCAACAGATCAAGAATTGTTCATTCCATCGTGGAAAGACAATAATCTATAACCATATTGCTTTGCTTTTAACGTCTGACTTAAGTTTTCTTGGACTTCTTCCTACTCCCTTAAAAGTTGGTGATCATCGAGTCTGTCACTGGCTCATCTTTCTTCTCACTGCCAGGGCAATTTCATGTGTTTACCCATTTAGTTTCTGCTCACATGCTGATGACTTCTTCCAGAAGTTCTGGGCAAGTATATTAGATAAATGATTGTATCAAGATCAAGCTCCTTGAATTTCACTGTTTCTATAAGAGAATGTCCTTATTTTAGGATATAGATTCTGAAGATTTTAGAGACGAAGGGTCATGTTCTCTGCAAATTATATCAAATGATTTGGAAATGTAAATAAATCAATGAGTATGTGAATGTATGGTGTGTTATGTGTGGTGGGGGGAGGGAGGTAGAGAGACAGATAGACATAATGATATAGCAAATGTGGCACAATGTTGTGAAGAAATACATATGATAAATACAACACATGGAAGTTTGCTATTCAGTGGATAAATGTACATTTAGACAACTAAATAAAATGAACAAAGTTTAAGTACAAAAATATACAGGAATCTCAAAATACTGAGTAAAAGAAACTAGACACAAAAAATGCATATGATTCCATTTATATAAAGTACATTTATATTGTTAGAAATTGAGATGGTGGCTACCCTTGGGGTGGGGAAGCAGCCATTGGAGGGGTCTTCTTAAGGGTGGTAATATCTTATTTCTTGATCTGGGTGCTGGTTATATGGGAATGTTGAATTTATGAAAATCCAATCACCTTTATACATTTCTGTACGTATTATTTATACATGAACAAGAAGTGTCAATACCGGGGCGCTTGGGTGGCTCAGTCATTTAAGCTTCCGACTTTGTCTCAGATCATGATCTCACAGTTCCTGAGTTCGAGCCACACATCAGGCTCTGGGCTGACAGCTCTGAGCCGGGAGCTGCTTCAGATTCTGTCTCCCTCTCTCTCTCTGCCCCTCCTCTGCTCGCACTCTGTCTCTCAAAATTAAACATTAAAAAAAATGAAAAAAAAGAAGTGTCAATACCAAGTATGTAGATTAACTATTTCTGCAAAACAAATTACTCCAAAACTTAGCAACCTAAAACAACATTATCTCACACCATTTCTGAGGATCGGGACCTGGGAGTGGCTTAGCCGGGTGGCTCTGGTTCAAAGTCTACCATGAGGTTCCAATGAAGATGTCAGCTAGGGCTGGCTGGAGTCATCTGAAGGCTAGACTGGGGATGGCAGATCTGCGTCCACAGTGGTGCACTTACATAGCTGTTGGCTAGAAGCTTCAATTACTCACTGGCAAGAGGCCTCAGCTCCTCATCGTACTAACCTCTTCCTATGGCCAGTCAAGTGTCTTCATTCACATCACAGCTACCTTCCCCGGAGCAAGCAATCCAAGAGAGAGCAAGAAGGAAGCCACAATGCTTTTCATGACCTAGTGTCAAAAATCACACTCTTATCACCTCCACCATATTCAATTAGTTAGAAACAGGTCACTGCGTCCAGCTCACACTTTTGAAGGGAGAAGAGGCAAAGAATTTGTGGACGTATTTTAAAACCACCACACCAAGTTTATCTGGAAATTTCATTAAAATATTTGGCCTGTCTACACATTAAAGAATAAATAAATAAAGACCATGTATTAACACATGGGAAATGGACAATTCAGCGATAACTAATTATATACATTTGCTAAGTTATTTAGTATACATGCCAGTCATAGATCTAAGTGCTTTACATGTATCTTTTTATGTAATCCTCACCAGTGCATTCTGATGTGGGACTCCTTCACCTCCTATTTTACAGATGATGAAATTGAGGTCAAATGAGGTAAATGTCTTGCCCAAAGCTACACAACTACTTGTGGTGACAGCACTGTTTTTTCGGTTTTCTGGTTGTCTCATACATCCTCATGTTTTAATTTAAAGCACCAACATAGAATTGTAGTTGAGGTAAAATCATTCTTTTCAACATTAGAAAAAGAAATCTGAATTCTGAGTCATTTAAAAATGAGGGACAGCTGAATTAAAATTTTGAACACACACAGTGTTACTTGTTTAAAAAGCACCATTGCACTCCACAAGACTTCAGGAGGAGAAAAAATGTCAATAGACAAAACAAGCTCCTATTACAAAAATATTTCTATTGGTTCAAGGACACTTGAAACAAGTAGAATTAGTAAGAGGACAATATTAAAATTAATACAGATTCTCTGCATCAGAACCTCAACCTCTATTCAATGAAATCAAAGAAGATGGATATAAATCAGAAACTTTTCATTTGAAACAAAAACTCGAGTTTGCCAGAGATCAAAAGGATCATATCTACCTCGAGAAACGAAAACATTGATTCAAAAATATCTCTTGGTTACACTTGTGGTGAGCATAGCATAACATATAGACTTGTCACATCACTATGTTGTGCACCTCAAACTAATGTAACGTGTGCCAACTATACTTATTTATTTATTTTAATGTTTATTTATTTTTGAGAAAGAGACAGTGCCAGTGGGGGAGGAGCAGAGAGAGGGAGACACAGAATCCGAAGCAGGCTCCAGGCTCTGGGCTGTCAGCACAGAGCCCGACGCGGGGCTCAAACTCACAAACTGTGAGCTCATGACCTGAGCCCAAGTCTGACGCTTAACCCACTGAGCCACCCAGGCGTCCTGAGAACTTTTTTAAAAAGTATAGTTGACACACATGGGGTGCCTGGGTGGCTCAGTCGGTTAAGCATCCAACTCCTGCTCACAGAGGTCATGATCTCACCATTCTTGAGTTCAAGCCCCACTTCGGGCTCTGGGCTGACAGCTCAGAGCCTGGAGCCTGCTTCGGATTCTGTGTCTCCCTCTCTCTCTACCCCTCCCCTGCTTGCTCTCTCTCTCTCTCTCTCTCAAAAATTAATAAATAAACATTTAAGAAATAAAAAAATAAAGTAAGTTCTCAAACAAGAGATGAGATTATTTGAATAAGGAGAAATCAGAGAACTATATTTGAAGTTAGATTTATAACTTCATCTCCTCACATTCTCTTGAGTAGTATAACACCAGAAAGCTTTTTCAGCAGCTAGGAAAATTGGCACAAAAAATACACTTAAAACTTAATGTGACATCTTTACATATTTTCTTTAAGAGATTATTACTGGGGTGCCTGGGTGGCTCGGTCAGTTGAGCGTCCGGCTTTGGCTCAGGTCATGATCTTACGGTTTGTGGGTTCGAGCCCTTGTCAGGCTCTGTGCCATCAGCTGGAGCTTGGACCCTGATTCAGATTTTGTGTCTCCCTCTCTCTCTGCCCCTCCCCTTCTCGAGCTCTGTTTCTCTCCCTCTCAAAAATAAATAAACATTAAAAACAATTTTTTAAATTTTATTTAAATTCTAGTTAGTTAACATATTGGTTTCAGGAATAGAATGTAGTGAATCATCACTTACCTACAACACCCGGTGGTCATCACAAGTGCCCTCCTTTAATACCCATCTAGCCCATCCCCCACCCACCTCCCTCCATCAGAGGGGAGGGGAGAAGGAGAGAGTGAGACTCTCAAGCAGGCTCCACACTCAGAGAGGAGCCCCATACAGCGCTGAATCCTACGACCCTAGGGTCATGACCTGGGCCAAAATCAAGGGTTTGCCACTCAACTGACTGAGCCACCCTGGCACCCCCAGAAACTACTTTTTTAAATGTTGAACATTTTGCTGTAAAAACAAACGATTGTTTTATTTAAAATAAATACTCAAAATACCAGTGAAGTCACTTTGATCTGATCTGTCAACGTCTAACAGCTAGTCATTATTAGCATTATGATTTGAATTCACTCAGAATAGCTCCAATTTTTCCTTTCATCTAAATCAGGGTTTCTCAGGGCGCCTGGGTGACTCAGTCGGTTAAGCGTCCGACTCGTGATTTCAGCTCAGGTCATGATCTCACGGTTCGGGAGTTCACGCCCCATGTTGGACTCCGTGCTGACAGTGGGGAGACTGCTTGTGATTCTCTGTCTCCCTCTCTTTCTGCCCCTCCGCTGCTGGCTCTCTATCTTTCTCTCTCTCAAAATAAATAAACATTAAAAAAATAAATCAGGGTTTCTCAACTATTGATTAAATGTACTACTGACCTTCTGAGCCAGATAATTCTTTGTTGGTGGTAAGGATCATTCTGTTCATTGTAGAATGGAGAGCAGCATCCTTGGTCTGTGTCCTTTAGATGCCAGTAGCACCCTCCCAATTCCTCTCCACCCTCCAAATGTTCCCTCGGGGCAAAATTGCCCCCTGTCGAGAACTATTGATCTAAATTATACTGCTCTGGCTATATGGAAAGAATACTAAACTTGGAATCAAGGTGTGAATTTGAATGCTACTTTTCCCAGCTGTATATAAATGTTTAGAAGCACACCTTCCAAAATAATACAAAAGTTACCTGCCTATTCAGCTTTATGTCTCTGCCCATTTTGCCCCTCTAATTTGATACTCCAACCACAGCACAAACATTTGTAATTCCTCACTCTCATTAGTCACTCCTTTACATTTGTGTCTCCCAGTCAGGAACTTGGTTTCCCTACTTGCCCCCTGGCTGATTCTGACTCTTGTCTTCCAGACTGAGATTGTCTTGGGGCACCTGGGTGGCTCAGTCGGTTGAGCATCCGACCTCGGCTCAGGTCATGATCTCACGGTTCATGGGCTTGAGCCCCGCATCAGGCTCTGTGCTGACAGCTCAGAGCCTGGAGCCTGCTTTGGATTCTGTGTCTCCCTCTCTCTGCCCGCCCCCCCTCTCAAAAATGAATAAACATTAAAAATTTTTAGAAAAAAAGACAGATTTTCTTATCTTTGCTTTCCTATTTTTCATTTGTTTTCTTTTTTGTTCTTTCTAAAATATCTTCTCAATTTTACATTGCAACCATTCTTCTGAATTTATTCTGTGATTATATTTTTTATTTCTAAGCACTTCCTTTGTTCTCTGAATATCCCTTTTTAGAGTTTCCTGCTCTTGTGCATTAGATGAAAAAATCTGCTCTCTGAAGATATTGATCTACTCATTATTAATATGTCATATAACTATATATAATATATGATCACACATAATAAAATATTAATTATAATAAATAATAATAATGGTTCTATTCATTATATTTTTATATTCCCTTCATTGTTGCTGGTGCCCCCCCATCCCCCACATTTTTTTCTTTATTTTGGCCTCTGTCTTTCATGGTAGAGATTTCCCCCAAATCCTAGTTTGCTCCTTCATATTTGGGTAGAGGCACCTAAAGGCCAAATGAGTACTCTCCAGACACAAGTTGGAACTTGTGCTTGGCATCTTTCCTGTAGGGTGATTTGGCAGAGACAACCATCTTGTTGGGAATCCCCAAATGCCGGTATCTGTGGATCTTTTCGCTTAGGCTGGTGAAGTCCCCTAGAGAAGGCTGCGCTTTCCAGCCTCAGGAATATAAACTTGGCTGCCAGTGCTCTAGAGGCCAGCTGAAATAAAGGTACGGTTTCTCCTCTCCCCCATCACCTGCATCTGATGACCCTATGCCCAGAGTCCCTCAGGTCTGTTCTCAGGAGGACATACCTCCTGTCTTCTATTGGGGTGAGAGAGCCAATCATCTGGCCACTCAGATCACAGGAGGGAATCTGGGAATCTAACTCTTCCTTAAATGGATCTTCAACTCATCTTTCTGTTTTCAGCCCCAATCTTCCATTTCACCTTCAGAGGTGCCTGTTTCTTCCCATTCCAAGCCTTTCCAAGGCCCTGCAGCCCAAATTGGCTTGTGCCCAAATCATCCCTCTTCCATTAGCTTTCCATTTTCCAAGATTTTTTTTCTGCTCTCTTCATTCCCTTATTGTTATTTTAGGGGAGTTTGAGAGGGGAACAAACATAAAATGTGTGAGTTCAATCTATTTTATTTAACAGAAAGTCCCCTTTCCACTGTCCTAGAGTCTTGTGCACTCAATCTCCTCCATGCCCTACTTGTGAGGATAGTCTATAACATTTGCAGTGCTCTTCCCACGCCCTTCCTGGGGCTGGAATACCTCTGGCATCTTGTCTGCCTGGAGAATTCCCACTGTCCCTCCCCAGTCCCACTCCTGGGCATTACTGCCTCCCTTTTCTGTGTTCGATAGTCTATGCCTATTCATTAGAGCACGGTGTTCAAACTAGAAGTCATGAATTAGTGGGTCATGAAATCAATTTAGGGACCCTTAGATAGCATTTATATATATATATATATATATATATATATATATGGAAGAGACATAAAATATATTTCTTGACATGGGTCAAGGTTGAATAAGTTTGAAAGTTTGTATTAGGGCATTTTTCACTTTGAATTAGTTGTTTATATGTCTTTACTACTAAACGTTGAACAACTAGGGGATAGAGGCCATGAGTTATTCACCTTCTCTATGCCCAGGGTATTATAAAATCCAACAAGGCTTAGTCAATATTTAGTGGGTTGAATCAAATATATATGAGATCACTGTGTAACCCGTAAAGTCATAAGAATTTGAACAATATACCTAAACTAGGCATCTAATTAGCTCACAGGAGAGCTAATTAGGGCACTTGAGGACAAGTGACAATACTGTCACAAAGCTTGTGTATCACATACCTGAGGCAGCAAGGCAGACCTCAGCGAAGGTGGAGCTATGCTGCTCCACTAATCTGGGATCTGAAACCAGCTTTTTCAAAGAGTTTCCCCATCCTGGTTATATCTCGCTTAGATATTTAAACATCTTGCTTTGATAGGGTGTTTGATTATTGATAACCCTTGAAGAGATCTGGGATTTTCCACAAACACTCTGAGAAAACAGCCACTTACAATTCCTCTTTTCAGTTGTTAAGAAGGCTATAATGTAGACTTGGGGGAGGCAATGTTGTATAATGATTTCATTATACAAGCAACTGAAGGCAATACAAAAATCTGGCTCCAGATGCCATCTCCGTGAGAAAGTAACTTATCTCTCAAATTCAGTTTTCTTTTTTTTTTTAATTTTTAATGTTTATTATTTTTGAGAGGGAGAGAGAGCGTGAGCAGGGGAGGGGCAGGGAGGGAGACTGAGAATCCCAAGCCGATTCTGCACTGTCAGCACAAAGCCCGACGCAGGGCTCGAACTCACGAACCGTGAGATCGTGACCTGAGCCAAAAATCAGATGCTCAACCCACTGAGCCACCCAGGCGCCTCTGAAAGTCAGTTTTCTTACCTGCAAAATGGGAATACATAATATCTACTTCAAAAGGTAATATGTGAGTAAGAGCAGGACTGGACAGTGAACAAAACAGCTTTCCTTTCCTTTTCTGTATGTGTTCTCCAAGACTTGGTTGAAGTGGAGGAAAACCACTAAACAGATACCATTAAGCTAATATTTGAGTAGAATTGGGCCCGAGACACCTTGGCTGGCATCCTCACTTTGACCTTGTCTGCTTTAAACCTGCTGGCACTGAAACAAGAGGTCTGGCCATCACCCCACCTGCTAAGTTGTAGAGCAGCTGATTTCTGCTGTTCCAGGGGGGAAGCTGCCGCTCGGTGACCCACAGCCGAAGCACAAAGCTGCTTATCAGGTCTTCCCATGCTTTGTTGGTCTACAATCAAAGAGACTTGCACAGTGTTCAACTGTTAACTGACACCTTCTGACACACCTTGTTCAAGGTAGAAATGTTACTGGATTTCTCTCTTTTATTCCTTTATTCAGGAAGCGAGGAACCTACATTCAATCTACACATTAAGGAGTGGTGACTTGGGTCTCCACCCTTTTGAACTCTTGGAAAGCTCCTGGACTGTTGATCCGCACAAATAGTTTAATCTAGGCTATAACCCATCAGGTTAGGAGAAGTTTTGCCTGAGTAGAGACTGTCAGAGCTTCGCTCTTTCTTGTGGTCTCTGCGGTGTCTGAAGTAAGTCTTGTGGTAGTTAAAACATTCTGGCTCATGCTTGAAAGAGAGCTCCAAAGATTTTATTTTTAGGGTCCTCTAAGCCTTCGGTTATCTGAGCATCCATGGAGTGGGAGCGGAGAGAGACAGTGTTTATCTTTGTTTAGTCTGCTCCAAACAAGGTTCCAAAAACTGAAAGCCTACAATTCTAAAGCCACTGATGAATGTAGACAGGAAAAAAAAAATTCTTGAAACCAAATGACTATAGTTTAATATGAAGAGGATGATTTAAAATCTGATAGTTGTATATTAAAACAAAATAAAAGCATTTATAAGGCCCTGGGAAATATTATGTTTTTAAGTTTACTTATTTATTTTGAGAGAGAGAGAGAGAATGCAAGCTCAAACAGGGGACAGACAGAGAGAGAGGGAGAGAGAGAATCCCAAGCAGCCTCCACACTAGGCACGGAGCCTGATCCGGGGCTTGATCCTACAACAAGATCATGACCCAAGCCAACATCAAAAGTCAGATGTTTAACCAACTGAGCCACCCAGGCGCCCCTAAGCCTTGGAAATTATTTAAAATTAAAAACAAGTAAACAGGGGGGCACCTGGGTGGCTCGGTCGGTTAAGCATCCAACTTTGGCTCAGGTCATGATCTCACAGTCTGTGAGTTCAAGCCCTGCGTCGGGCTCTATGCTGACAGCTCAGAGCCTGGAGCCTGCTTTGGCTTCTGCATGTGTGTGTCTCTCTCTCTCTGCCGCTCTGCTGCTCATGCTCTGTCTCTCAAGAATGAATAAATGTTAAAAAATAAAAATTAAAAAAAACTAGTAAACAGAATATTAAAAAAAATTTAATGTTTGCTTATTTTGAAGGAGAGAGACAGAGCATGAGCAGGGGAGGGGCAGTGAGAGACAGAGACAGAGAATAATTGGGCTCCAGGCTCTGAGCTCAAACTCACGAGCCATAAGATCATGACCTGAGCTGAAGTCAGATGCTTAACCGACTGAGCCACCCAGGTGCCCGTAGACAGAATATTAATTCTGTTTAATTAATTAATTAAATCTGTTAATTAATATAACAGATTATAATGTTAGTATATCAGGAGTCTTGCCAGAGCTCTGAAAGGAGGGTCAATAAGGTTGGTTGGAGAGCTCAGAAATCATTCTACTGCTACCACCACACCCAACACCATATGTAGACAATATATCAGCAAAAAGTTCCAAATGAATGAATCACACATTCATTTTTATTAATATGAGTTGCCATAACAGGTATATCATAAAGGGAGTTTGGGCTGCAAAACACAGAAAACTTTACTAACGAGGACACTTACTCTGTTACATAACAAAAGGCCAGATTCGGTGCTTAAGGTAGATTAATTTATCAACAACACTGGATCTTTCCCATCTCTCTTCTCCGCCTTCAACATGTTGGCTTGTCCTCTCTGCTTGGCTCCACTCGTGGTCACAAAATGGCTGCCTGAAAGCCACATGTCACAGGTAATGTTTAGAGCAGAAATAAATCCTCATCAAAATACATACTATGTGTATATAAAGTTTTATTTAAGTCACGAATGAGGGAACTGGTAAAGAATACAAAAAGTTGGGGCACCTGGGTGGCTCAGTCAGTTGAGTATCTGACTTCAGCTCAGGCCCCATATCTGCTATCATCCCAGAGCCCACTTCAGATCCTCTCTCTCTGTCCCTTCCCCACTCTCACACTGCGAGCTCTCTCTCTCTTTCTCAAAAATGGATAAACATTAAAAAAAATTTTTTTTAAATACAAAAAGTTGGTTCCTTGCTTTCAAGGAAGAAGTATGTATATTAATAAATGAACAAAATTATTAGGTTAGGTACAAACTAATTAATGTTCCATAGGCAAAAAAAAAAAAAAATAATGCCTTTGTGGTTAGTGTTCCTTCAAGGATATATAAAAACAACACCTTATCAATTTCCACAGGTTAATGGTACAAAACTGTAAACTGTGCCTTTATCGGTAGTGGATTGTTAGCCAAATATACTAGAACAACAGTGACATTTCCAAGGGTGCCAGATGAAGGTCAAGTAGGCTTATTAGAAAAACTCTAGCATTATATTAAAAAAAAAAACAACAATCATCATTTTGTCTTTTTTAAAGTTTAGGATCAATTTTCCTTTCAGAATACAAATTGTATTATATGCCTTAACCAAGGTGAATGAAGACAATTTAATTGGCTTAGAGCAGTAGGGCCTTTTTTTTCTCTCTTTTTTTTCACAGAGCTTTTTAATTTGAACTGAAGTTTGCAATCCATTAATGGGATGGTGGGATGGAAATCAATACAGTGTATGGCAACGAGCATTTAAAAAAAATGAAGTAGAATAGAATATCAGAGTGCATCAAACATAATAAAGTCAACTATCAGTTTTGGCTTCTGTGTGTGTGTGCGTGCACGCGCACACGTACGTGTGTTGGGTATTTATGTAGTTATAAAATGGGTATAAAATGGGGGTGCCTGGTGGCTCAGTTAGTTAAACGTCCCACTCCTAATTTTGGTTCAGGTCATGATCTTGCAGTTCCTGAGTTCGAACTCCACTTCAGGCTCTGCGCTGAGAGAGGGGAGCCTACTTGGGATTAGCTGTCTCTATCTCTCTCTCTGCCCCTCCCCTGCCTGCTCTCTCTCGCTCTCGCTCTCCCTCTCTCAAAATAAATAAACATTTAAAAAATTTAAAAATGGGTATAAAATGTGAATAGTGGTTAGAAAGTTTGAAAAACACGCAGGCCCTTTAAGACTCATCCTGGTGGGTGATCCATGTGAAGGAATCCATGTGAAACATGCTTGGAAAAGGGTGATTAAAATCATGGATTTGTCCTCAAGGAGGGAGCTGGGGAAAGGCTGTTGGGTAGACAACCAACAGAGCGGGCTACAGCAGAAGAGTGGCCAAGTAGAGCTCAATCCCATTGTTCTCATCTTCAAACCCCATGAGCTAAGAAGCCTGCTACAATCTTGGCAGCTACGCGACTGGTAAACGACCCACCGCCTGGTATACTATTTCAAGCTCAAGATGGTCCACATATCATAAAATGTATCCTTTATTTCCCCCTTGTGACGCTAGTTTTCTCCCAAATATCTGTTTTCTTTCCCTGACAAAATAACTGAAATTTTATCTGGGCACATGGCCATCCAGCTAAGGACTACAATTCCCAGCTGGGGAATGGGAAATGAGCGCGCTCATGTAACTAAGTGCTGGTCCATCTGAAGCGCACAGAAGTGATGTATGCAAATCCAGGGGCAAGCCCTTAAGTCCTAGGGAGTGCTCTCCTTTTCTTCTCCCTCCCTCTGCTGCCTGGAGCAAGGACTCATTTGGACAAAGGCAACAGTTTAGGATGGTGGAGCCACAAAATAGGAGGTGTCCAAGCCCTGGATTATTACACAAACAAGAAATTAAACTTATTTGTGCCACTGTTTTTGAGTCTCTGTTATGGCAGCTTTGCCTGAATCCTATCGAATACTTTCTTCTTACATGTTATTAGTAGAAAACGGCCTAAGTTCTAAGGGCAGAGGCACATAGACTTTTGGCACATCTGTTTTTAAGGTGTGTGGACTTTAAGCCATACACTCAGACAGTAACTGTTTGCCTTCATGTCTGCATTCGAAATCCCAGCAGACTGAGGATTAGGTAGAAGTTCAGAGAAACACAATCCTTGCCCATGATAGATGCTGCTTAGATTAGATTAAATCATATGAAAACATTTTCAGTTAAAAAAAAAGTCAAATATTAGCAATTTTGTAAGTTTAAATCTAACAGAACTGACGGCGGATTTCACAGATACGGAGTTTTGGAGTTCACAAATGGCAAGTGCTTCAACACCTGTTCTTTCTAAAGGGGCCCAGGTCAAAAGCTGGACCCCCATGGCAGAGGGCCCTTACATGCACACCTGCATCAAGAGCCTTCACAATGTCATCACTCTGACACCAGGTTGTGATCAGAGATTCTGACAAAGCCTTGAGATATACCCTGAATCTAATGGGATGACTCATAACTATCTGAAAACAGACAAAAGGAAAGCAATGAAATAACAGCAGTTAGCTATAGTTTTATCAGCGTATAGACTTTGGGAGGAGGCAAAAGACTTAGGTAATGATATGACTTAAGCCCAAATGTGTGAGCTACAAGATTAACCTCTTTTTATGGCGCTCACTGTGTCCCACTGCAGATAAAAGGCTGGCAGATGGCAATCTCCTTTCCTGTCCCCCAGTCAGTATGACAGTATAGTAGTATGGCAGATGGCCATCCTATAGCTTATATATTATGAATACTGATTCTCTTGGCCTCAATTCCAAATTCTTGGGAATCTGATTGGCCAGTATAGCCAAATATAGCAGATGCTCCCGGTGCCCTGGGCCACATTTGCTAGGTCCATCTATGACGTCAGCAACTGCTGGGAACAGTTCCTCTATGCCTTAATGGCTTCCCACCTCAAAACCCAGCCTCACCATTTCTGCCTCGGGGCAAAGCCTCCACAGCTCAGTCAGCTCGCACACATGTGCGGACTGGCTGTGCCAAGTGGGTGTGGGAGTTATCACCCCCAGCAGCAATCCCCAACTTAAGGCGGACAGGAGTCAGCCCAGCCTTCTGTCCTTTAGAAAGACAATTCTGAAGTGCATTCTATATGGCTTCTTCTGGGGTTCCCTGTGGAACTGAGCTCCTATTACCGCAGTGGTAATCAGCTCAATAACATTCTTTTTCTTTTTAATGTTTATTTTATTTGTTTTTAAGAGAGAGAGAGTGTGTGAGCAGGGGAGTAGCAGAGAGAGAGGAGAGAGAGAGAATCCGAAGCAGGCTACACACTGCCAGTGCAGAGTCTGACGTAGATCTTGAACCCATGAACCGTGAGATCATGAGTCGGTTGGTTTACCAATTGAGCCACCCAGGTGCCCCTCAATAACATTCTTTTTTTTTTTTTTTTAACATTTATTCACTTTTGAGGGACAGAGACAGGGCGAGAGTGGGGAGGGGCAGAGAGAGAAAGGGAGACACAGAAGCTGAAGCAGGTTCCAGGCTCTGAGCTGTCACCAGAGCCTGACTCAGGGCTCGAACTCACAGACTGCCAGATCATTACCTGAGCCAAAGTTGGATGCTCAACCAACTGAGCCACCCAAGCGCCCCTCAATAACCTTCTTTATTGGTTTTTCTTCCTTCCTGTCTCCCTCTCCTACTTTGGCTAGGATTACCTCCCACACGAACTCCCTGCATCCAGATCCTTATTTCAGGCTATGCTTTTGGGGCAACACAAACCTAGATACCTAGTATGTGTCAGATGATTACCCCCAGACCAATCATCTTTGGGAGGGCAAAAACATGGTTGTCCTGAGCCACCCCAGGCTGTGAGGGTGGGTTGCGGGAAGCAGCAGCTAGAATTTCCCCAAAGGAATGGCCATACACTAACTCCATTTGGCTGAGCTTTTCATAGAGGTAAGTCAAGGTGTTTCCTGTAGATAAGGTTGGGATTTTTCTTAAAATTTTTTTCTAAGTACTTTATAATTGCTCTGGGAATAGAATCTTCCCTTCCATTTTATCTTTTCAGTGATACATTGGAAAGTTACTTTAAAAAAATTTTTTAACATTTATTTATTTTTGAGAGACAGAGAGAGACAGATCATGAGCAAGGGAGGGGCAGAGAGAGAGAGGGACACACAGAATCAGAAGCAGGCTCCAGGCTCTGAGCTGTCAGCACAGAGACCGATGCAGGGCTCGAACCCACGAACTGTGAGATCATGACCTGAGCCGAAGTCAGATGCTCACCGACTGAGCCACCCAGGTGCCCCGGAAAGTTACTTTTTTTAAGTTTATTTATTTTGAGAGAAAGAGAGAGAAAGATTATGCACGTGTGCGAGTTGGGGAGGAGCAAAGAGAGAGAAGGAAAGAGTATCCCACACCGGTTCCACACTATAAGCACGGAGCCCAACGCGGGGCTCAAAACCTAGGAACCTTGAGATCATGACCTGAGCCGAAGTTGGACACTTAACTGACTGAGCCACCCATGCACCCTAGAAAGTTACTTATTTTGAAATATCTATCTCATACCTAAACTCCTTACTGAGCTCTCACTAATTCTAACCATTGCTCCCACTCCGGTTCAAGCAATTCTCTTGCTTACAGCAACAGCCTCCTACCTGGTCTCCCTTCTTCCAGTCTCCTAGTTCCTCTGTTCTCTTCTCTGAAGCCAAGGGGACCTTCCCCAGATACAAACCTGATCATGTTACTCCCCTACTTAAAGCTATCTGTAGTGTCTTGTTATATTTATGTTGAAATTCTCAATACTACTGTGACCTCCACTATCTGAGCTAACTTGACCTCTGCTAGCTCTCCAGCTTCCCTTCCGGACTGCTTTTTATATGCTAAGATCCAGATGCCCCAAGCTTTTTTAAAGCTCATGTAGAGACCTCATTCCTTCTCTTATCCCAGGTCTTTGTCCCTGCTGATTCCTCTGCCCCGAGTAACATCTCCTTCCACTCTACTCCTTTCTCCCTTGGCCTTCACTTAGCTATCATCCACTCATCCTTCAGGTTTTGACTTAAAAGATACTTGTCCACCCCAGACTGGGGGTACCTGAAATGTATATATATTGCCCTGTATGACATGTCTTTGCAGATACCATCCAGTTGCTTCTTCATATGTTTTTAATAAGCCTTTTTAAAAAGTTGATTTTATTTTTGTTTTGAGAGAGAGTTGTGCAGGGTAGGGGCGGGGGGGGGG
>CM053578.1:89195504-89239119 GCA_028646485.1 Cryptoprocta ferox
CATGACCTGAGTGGAAATCGAGAGTCGGATGCTTAACCATCTGAGCTACCCAGGCACCCCAACTATTTTTATTAATAAGCTCCCGGGGGCGCCTCAGCAGCTGAGGGGCTGAGTTCTTACCTGTGAGAACAGATGAGACCGTTCCATCCTGACACACTTCATTCTTACATCAAAACAACTTTGCTTCTAAAAACAATTTTTGAAATAATATCAAGCCCACATAAACAAAACCACACAATTCTAGGCACTGCGCTGGGTGCTAGGGACCCAGAACTAGGGAGACGTGGTCCCTGATTTCCCAGTACATTTACGTGCGCGTGTGTGAACAGCTGACCACAATAAGGTGATGTGGGTGCTAGCACAGAACCAGGGAGACCATATAGCAGGTGCTCCTATCTCAGACTGGGGAGGGTCAGGGAAGTCTTACAGAAAGGGCATCAGAGTTAAACCTGGAGGAAGGAACCGCAGATCCGGAGAAAATTCTGCACTTTGAGGAAATATGGGAATCTTCAGCTGGTGGACAGGAAGTGCAGCCGTGGCAGCGGACCAAAGGGCGAGGGGGAAAGTGGGAGAGTGAGAAGCGGAAAAGGGACTCAATTGTAAAAAGACCCCAAGCTACCCCAGACCCGCTTCCCCAAGATATCATCTACCCTCCACCTCGCAAAGCCGGCGCGCAAGATACCAGCCCCGCGCGCGGCCACGCCCTCGCCCCACCCGACAGGGAAGGGCGGGGCTCTGCTCTGCAAGCGCGTTCCTCCCGCCTCCCCGAGACTGCGCGGGAGGTGCCCGCCCTGCGCGATGACGTCAGTGCGCCCGCGCGCGCCAGGGGAGGAGTGGGACCCGCTGGCCGGGAAGGGCTCAGGCTCCGGTAACTCGGGCTGGCCGGGGGAGAGGAAGGGGCAGGACAGGGAGCCCCGCAGAGTGCGGGGTCGTGGCCTGGATCCAGCGCGGGAGCCCGAGGCACGCTCAGCGCCGCTTCTTCTGCTCACCGGCTCCCCGCTCCCGCGGTCCGGCGATGGAGTTTCCGGACCTGGGGGCTCACTGTTCGGAGCCGAGCTGTCAGCGCTTGGGTGAGGGGCGGAGCGCGTGGGGGGCGGGGCCGGGCCCAGGGGGCTTGGGGCTGAAGGTGGGACGAAGGGTGGGCTCTGGGGCTGGAAGTGCCGGAGGAGGGCGGCGATCGAAGTTGGGGGCGGTGGCTAAGGGGGCGTGGCTAAGGAGATGGGGCCTAGGAACCGGTACAGTTTGTTGCAAACCCGGTGGCCGTTTTTCCTTCCCGAGTGGAAGGCTTGAGTGAGTGGGAACGACGTCGAGGTCCCGCTGGACTTGCAATCTGACCCGCTCCCTGCAGATTTTCTGCCGCTGAAGTGCGACGCCTGCTCGGGCATCTTCTGCGCAGACCATGTGGCCTACGCCCAGCATCACTGTGGATCTGCTTACCAAAAGGTGAGGGGGCGGTCTGAGGGTGAGGGGGGTGAGGGGGGTGAGGGGGGTGGGGGGGTGGGGGGGGTGGGGGCGGGTGGAGAACGCATGCAGCATCTCCGGGATCCCTCTGCCTCTCATTTCCTCTCCTTTATTGTTTTGAGGCGCAGTGCCGCAAACATGGTTTCCTTGGGCGTTATAGGGGGCATATCCAGGTTCTTTCAGGGAGGCTGTTTCAGGACCAGATACTTGGTTGGACTGGGAGCGGGCCATAGACTGAACCCTGCTCCTTAACTCTAGGATATCCAGGTACCTGTATGCCCACTCTGTAATGTGCCTGTGCCTGTGGCCAGAGGGGAGCCCCCTGACCGAGCTGTGGGGGAGCACATTGACCGAGACTGCCGCTCAGATCCAGCACAGCAAAAACGTAAGGTAAGCATTGAAGGGGTTAGCCATGACCTAGCTGGGGCCATGGATGCTTGCAAACCAGAACGGCTGTTATGGGGTTCAAGAAGTGGGGGTCAGAGTCTCAGCAGAGACAAACCTTCCCACTCCACCTCAGATCTTCACCAATAAGTGTGAACGCTCTGGCTGCCGGCAGCGGGAAATGATGAAACTGACCTGTGAACGCTGTGGCCGAAACTTCTGCATCAAGCACCGTCACCCACTGGACCATGATTGCTCTGGGGAGGGTCACCCAACCAGCCGGGCAGGGTAATTGCAACCAAGTCCAGTACTTGCCTTTAGGATCACCCCATCCTTTTGGAACTGACTCCGCCTCTTTCATTTCGAGTTGGGGAGCTTCAAACCTTTTGCTTTTGGCTAGGGGGAGTCTTTTAGCTTCCTTTTTCAAGTGGCTATTTTTCTAGACTGCTTGGAGGAGCTCCCCTCCTGACTTCCAGGGTAAGGCCTGGGAGGAGCCTGCAAGCTGACTGTCCTTGGAAGCATGCCAAGAGTGTCTCTTCTCTACAGACTTGCTGCCATCTCCAGAGCACAAGGTCTGGCTTCTTCTACAAGCACCATCGCCAGCCCAAGTCGGACGTTGCCTTCGTCTACCTCTCCCAGCAGGTAGGCCTGCCTGTTTCTCCTCTCTCTTCTTTTTCCCCTTCGCATCTCTGACCTCAGCCTCTTGAATGTCTGCCACAGAGCCACAACCCAGTCTCCATCCCGGACCGCTGCCCCAGTAATGGCTCTGCAGAATGGCTTGGTGAGTAGGGTGGAGGTTGGATGGACAGACGCAAACCCACACGGCGAATCAAGTCCAAAGCAACTGGTCTTTCTCCTTTTTACAGAGCGAGGATGAGGCTCTGCAACGAGCCCTAGAACTGTCCCTGGCCGAGACCAAACCCCAGGTCCCAAGGTACCTGCTCTGCTGAAAGAGAGCGGGATGTGGGTAAAGGCTGTTTGGAGGGAGGGAGGTGGGACCACTCCAACCCCATGTAGGATAATGGTTAGGAACTTGGGCTCAAAATGAAGCTTACTAAGTATATGATCTTTGACACGTACTTTTAACCTATAACGTTCTTAGTTTTCTCTAAAGCAGAACAGTCCTAATACCTCCCTACCTTATAGGGTTGTGTGAAGATTGACACAATACTCAGAAGTGCTCAGCACAGCGATGCCTAACAGATAAGGCGCTCATGTTTTAGATACTGTTGGCATCCAATTTAAGCTGTTGCTCCCTCTCAGTTCTCAGGAGGAAGAAGACTTAGCTTTAGCACAAGCACTGTCAGCAAGTGAGGCAGAATACCGACGGCAGCAGGTATGAGGACTGGAGGGGGGAGTTGAGGTCCTGTACTGGGAGTTTGGGGGGCTTTCTTCAAGCAGTAGAGAGTTTGGAGTGATGGTTATCCTTCTGTTTTTGGTGTGACTCCAGCCCACGCAGGGCCCTGAAGTGAGGACTGTCCCTCATTTCCTTGACGTGGCACCCTGTCTTCCTTCCCTTCCCCTTTCCTTGCTCCAGGCGCAAAGCCGCAGCTTGAAGCCGTCCAACTGCAGCCTGTGCTAGGGCCTTGGGCTTGGGGAGGGAGGCTCAGCTGAGGAGGACTGTGGCCCTCACACCTCTAGGGTACAGAGGGCGAGGAGGCTGGGAGCAGCCTGGAAGACTGAGGAGAAGGAGAAGACAAGGAGGCCACCTCCGGGGAGCATCAGGAGGAAGAGCTTGTGGATCCGAGCCTACAGAAGGCCCCGCTGGCCTCTCCGGCTGCGTGGGAGAGCGCGGCTAGAACCATCCGGTGGTTGGACCCTCGGGGAAGACGCTGGCCAGGCCCCGTTCAGCTCCCTGCATCATGTCATCCCCTTTACACCGGGGCCGCCCCCATGTCTAGGGGGCAAGGAGGGGCCTGCAAAGAATAAAGGATCTTGGCAGTCAGTAAGACCTCCAAGTGGTGTGTTTCTTTCTCCTCTACAACCGAAACCTGGGGAAGTCCTGTCAAGAATGCTCCCCTGACCGAAGTGTAGAGGCCCACGCCAGTACCCCACACCAGAGCCACAAGGATCCTAGCACAGTCCACACTTTTATTTCCCCAAAAAAAGTGCTTTTCTGAAAGGTTCTTTGCCCTCGCTACAGCTAGCACCGTACCCCAGCCCCGGCATGAAATAACACTGGGAAAAGGGAGACCTCTTGTTTCCCTCTGAGTTATCCTCTGGGAGGCAAGTGGCCACAACTCTTGTCAATGTGTCTCAGTCTGGGGTTTGGTGTCTTCAGAGACTTCTTCCTGTCCCCGCTGCTGCAGCTGCCACATGTCTGCGTACACCCCACCTCGGGACAACAGAGCTTCGTGCCTGGGGCAAAGAGGAGAGTGTAGGTCCCGACTATCAGTTTAACCCCAAGAGTCCTCACCAGCAGCCCACGAAGATGAGCGGGATCAGCAAGGGGGATCCCTTTCAGAAACTCCCGGGATTTCCCGTTCCTGGGCCCCCCCCCCCCCCAATTCAGAGGCCATGCCCTCTTCATCCTGCTGTGTTCCTTACCGCCCTCTCTCCACAATGCAGCCATCCTTGAAGACGAGGATCTGGTCGGCATCAACCACAGTTGAGAGTCTGAGAAAAAAGAATTGGGTTACGCGCCACACAACGCGAGTGGGCCCCCCGCCGCCTGCTGCCCCGGTCCGGTACCTGTGCGCTACTACGATGGTGGTGCGGTTGGCACAGACTTTGGCCAGAGAAGCCTGGATGGCCCTCTCATTAGACGTATCCAGCGCCGATGTTGCCTACAGAGAGGACCTGGGTAAATGTGCCCCTGCCACCCAAAATCCCCGTGGAAGGAGGGTGCCAGCTGCTAGCTGAGGGAGGCCTCGGGGATCAAAGAGACTCTGTGTGCACTTGAGCCCCGTAAGGTGTTTTTATGAAGCAGGGATTCATGAGATCTATCCGTGAGGGAAAAGTGCCCAGCAGGAATGGCCTGGGCACAGGCCAAGGAGGAAGGAGGTGAGTAGGCTGCCCAGCGCCCTCACCTCGTCCAGCAGAATGATGTCTGGAGCCTTGAGAATGGTGCGAGCAATGGCGACGCGCTGCTTCTCCCCACCACTCAGCTTCAGTCCCCGCTCGCCCACCTGCGTCTCGTATCCTGTGAACATCGCCCACCTCCCTCAAGTCACACTGAATCACCTTGGTTTCTGTGACCAGATGGGCAGGAAGGGATGGAACGGAGGTCGGTGGGGGAACAGCAGGACTCAATCAGGCAGGGGACGGACTCTGCAGGGAAGCTCACCTTCAGGGAAAGCCATGATGGCATCATGGATGCCCGCGGCCCGAGCGGCGGCCACCACCTCCTCCTCCCCTGCTGTGATGCAGCCATAGCGGATATTGTTGGCGACAGTGTCATTGAAGAGGACGGTATCCTGGGGCACGACTCCGATGTGAGACCGGAGGGAGATCTGGGTCACCTGGGGCCAAGAGACCATAGGCCTCAGCCTGTGAGACTGCCCCACGCCCACCCCCAGGCCTGGGAGGTAGGACAGACTGGAGGGAAGCACACGGGATAAGGTACAGGAACCCTGTCACCAGCCCCCCAAATAAACCCAGCTGCGTGGCCAAATCACTCGACCTTCCCGAGTCCATTTCCCCACCTACAAAGAGAAAATACGCTTTTTATGCTCACGACTACTTTACTTGGCTAGGCCACGCGGTGCTAGGAAGGCTGAGGTCTCCTGCTGCAGCTTTCTGCAGGGGTGACCTCTCCTTCTCTCCCTGGAGGGCGGCCAGCACTTCACAGAATGCCGTTCTTTCACACACAAGCCCCTAAATCAGTCTCCTCCCGAAGAACCTTACCTGTGAAATGTCCTGCCCGTCTATTCGGATGCAGCCAGAGCTGAGGTCATAGAAGCGAAACAGAAGGCGCAACACTGTGCTCTTCCCTGCTCCAGATGGGCCCACCTGTTGCATTGGAAACAGAAGGGAAATATTTTCAGGCCTACTGGCTTTTAAGGCTCGCTCTCCGAGAAGCCACCAACATCCATGGAGGCTGCTACATGCAATCCCGTGGCCTGCTGCGACAGGATTCTGACTCCACAGCCTGGGTCACAAATTTCCATGAGCACTGCAATAGGGAAACTCAAGGAGTCTGGGCCAAGTGGCTGGGTCTCCTCTCACCAGGGCCAGTGTCTGTCCAGGCATGACGGTGAAGGACACATCCTGCAGGGTTTCTCGCCTGCAAGGAAGGGTGGGCATGGTCAGCAGGCCTGCAGCACTCCCAGTTGTCCCTTCCATCAGCAGAGCTGCTACCGGGCCCTGCCCCTCCCCTGCTCAGGCTCTCTTTCCAGGCAGTGGTAGGCTGAGAAGCAGGAATGGCGCAGGGTGGGAGGTAGGGAGGGAGCGAGAGTGGGGGTGAGATTGTAAATGGACGGTGGGAAAGGGGGCTGTGAGATGGCAAAAGGGGGGGGCTCACCCACTGGTATAGCTGAAGTGCACATTCTCAAATTCTATCTGGCCCTTCTGGAAGCACAGGGGCCCTGCTCCAGGAAGGTCCTTCACCTGAGAGAGTGGGACCCAGGCACGTTGCCATTACAGGTCTGGTCCTCTCCAGACACCGGGAACTCAGCATGGGCTCCCACTTCCACACACACACACACACACACACCCCCAGCCCCCCACGCTTCACTCACTTCTGCCTTCTCTTTCAGCAGGTCGAACATGTTCTCCATGTCGATGAAGTTTGTCTGGATCATCCTGCAAAAACAGTGCTGGCTGGGGCTCCTCTGAGGAGTTGCGGAAGTAACGGTGCATGCTGGACAGGTGGGGGCAGGAGGGCACTTACCTGTAGTAGGTGCCAAACCAGTTGAGGGGCATGTACAGCTGGATGATGTAGGTGCCGAAGAGTACGAAGTCCCCAACCTGAGAAGATGCACAGAGGAGTGCAGAGTCACAGAAGGCCTGCAGGTGTCGCCTTCCCGCTTCCTACCCAGGAACCTGGGGGCCCAGACCTCTGCCCTGTCCCCAGCACAGTTCCCTCACCTGTAGCTTCTGCTCACTGACAAAGTACGCGCAAAGCAGGGAGCCAGCAAGGAGCCCAAGTCCAATCACCAGATTCTGGGTCTGATTTAGTAAAACCAGTGAGGCATTTGACTTCCACTCCAAATCCTGGGGCAATAATACAGGGCGGGGGGTGGGGGTGGGGTAGGACGTTACATATACACTTTCACCAAGTCCAAACCTGGGCCCAGCCGTCTTCAACCTCAGGTTTTCAGCCCAAACTGTACTGGCCCTGGCAATTCCGCAAGGCTAGGCCAGTGCTCTCAGCAGGCCTCGAACTAGCATCCTCACCTGATAGGTGAGGCAATTCTTGGCCTGGCAATTCCGCAAGGCTAGGCCTGGCAATTCCGCAAGGCTAGGCCAATGCTCTCAGCAGGCCTCGAACTAGCATCCTCACCTGATAGGTGAGGCAATTCTTGGCCTGGCAATTCCGCAAGGCTAGGCCTGGCAATTCCGCAAGGCTAGGCCAATGCTCTCAGCAGGCCTCGAACTAGCATCCTCACCTGATAGTTGATGATGGCCTCTCGATAGCGGTCCACCTCATAACCTTCCGCGTTATAATACTTCACCTGATGAATTCAAACCACTGTTGTAAGCTGTGGCTGCAGCATTTACAGCTGGATTACTGCCTCCAGATTCCCAATCCCACCCCCCTTCCTCATTTTAAACAGCACCCCCCGCTCCCAGCTCCTTGGCAGCCCTTCTGGTCCCAGCCACACTCCTCCACATCTCCGCGCCTCACCCCATTGGCACCGAGGCCTTCGTTACCGTCTCAAAGTTTAGCAAAGAGTCCACGGCTCGTGCCCGGGTAGCATTCTCCTGTAGGTTCATAGCACGTCGAAACTTTGTTCTCCACTCAGTGACTACAATGGTCAGGACTGCGGGTGACAGAAGGAGGAGGGAGAAGAAGAGATTGAGACATCACCCAAAACCAGAGGCCACAGGAGGACGTCTGCTACCTGCCACATGCACATGAACCCTGTACTATGGGCCAGGGACCCGGATTCCCAAAGGGAGAGGGCACTCAGCTCCCTGAGGGAAGGGGCGGTGACGGAGACACCTTTGCAGCCGGCACAAAGCCTTGCATGTGAAAATGCTGCCGGTGACCAAATGAAGGCAAACTGCATCTGGTTCCAGAAACGAGGTTTCTGCTTGACCTGCACCCACAGCAGTCTCCTCATGTGACCAGGATGTCCTTCCCTGGCCCTCCATCCAGGCTGAGCTAAGGTTCCCCTGGCAGAGAAGGGGACCATCCCATCGTGCTGGGAAGCATCGGGAGCTTATTCGAGTCCACTGACCTACAGCCTCCCCGAGGTGGGCCACCTGAGTCGGGGCAGGGCTCATGCGCAGGGGAGTCCCTGGAATAGTTCAGGGGGGTGCTTTTCACCACACAGCACTCACTGAGGTAGAGACTCATGCACAGGAACACAATGAGGCCAAACCAGGCGTTGAAGAACATGCTGAAGTAGATGATGCCAATGGTGATGTCAGCCAGTGTGGGGAGGACGTTGAACACCAGGTAGCTGGGAGGGCAAAGCGACAAAGAAAGTTTTAGGGGCTGGGAGCCAGAAACTCTGCCTCCAGGAATGTCAGTGGGGTGTTCTGTTTTTTTTTCTTTCTTTTTTAATGTTCATTTATTTTTGAGAGAGAGAGAGAGAGAGAGAGCGTGTGCACACACCTGAGTGGGGGTGGGCAGAGACAGAGGGAGACAGAGAATTCAAAGCAGGCTCTGCACTATCAGCGCAAAGACTGATGTGGGGCTCGAACTCACGAACCGAGTTATCATGACGCAAGCCAAAGTCGGATGCTCAACCGACTGAGCCACCCAGGCACCCCAGTGTTTTGTTTTTCAATACAACAGACCAGAATCAACAAAATGACCCCGCAAGAGGTGGGTGGCTAAAGAGACGAGCATGCCCCAGCACAGAATGCCCCGTGTCAACTAGAATCAATGAGGGGGAGCTTCAGGCATAATAAGAATATATCTCCATAATGTTTTATTAATAAAGCAACTCTAAAAATGACACCTCTGTCAGGACACCGTTTGCTTTAGGAGAACCCCCCCCCCAATACCATGTTGGATCTGTGAGTCTGCACATATACATGTAAAACCGTAAAAAGCAGAACTCAACATACTAAATGGAGTGGGAATCTATGAAGAAGTGAGTAAAACGTATGAGATATTACATAAAATATTTGCTCCATTTTATTTGTTTTATGATGAGAACGTGTGCAGGCTAATCTTAAAGTTAAAAAAGAAAAAAGGGGGGGAAGAAAAGACAGAGAGGCAGCTGAAGCTAGGTGCTTTCTTGGGACGACCCCTTCATCCCCGCGTCTCCAGCTCCACCCTCCCACACTCCATTTCCACTGGCACCTGAGCAGCCCTGTGACACTGGCCGTGCCCCGGTCTACGATCCGTAGCACTTCGCCTGTTCGGCGCCCCAGGTGCCAGCGCAGCGACAGCTCATGCAGGTGGGAGAAGAGGCGCAGCTGCACCTGCCGTGATGTGAACTGCTGCACCCGGATCCACAGGAACGTGCGCAGGTTGCTTACAAAGCCTGGGGGGGGGGCGGGGGAGGATGGGGGGGTGCTCAGTAGAGCTTAGGGGCCAAACGACATCGTCCCAGTCGTCCCAGTGCCAAGACATGAAAAGTCTGAGAACACCAAGGGGCCAGAGGAGGGATGCTTGGGGGAGGGCAGGAAGGGACCAATACCAGCCAGGGGGACAGCAGAGTCCCTCATACCTGTGCTGCCAGTGCCACCGCCCTGGAGGAATTTGAGGAAGACATAAGTGATAACAGTCCAGGCCAGGGAATTCCAAGGTGCCTTCTCAGTCAACAAGTTCACTGTGGAGAAAAGAAGTCAGAGTCCACTTACAGCCCCCAGGACTCTTCAGAAGAAACTGCTCGAGGCACCAGCCACAGCCGCCTCCTGATCATCCAGCTCCTAACACTGTCCAACCTCCCTAGGTTAGGGCCCCCACCCCTCACCAGGCCGATGAAGGATCAGAGAGAGCTGAGCTGGCACTCCTTCTGCCCTCACCTATGTCCCTATAGAAGATGGGGACCAATACGTTCAGTCCCCGTTCCAGCCCCATGAGCCCCAGGCAGATGAGCACAACAAGCTGCAGAGCTGGGCTCCCTCGAGGCCACAGGTAGCCACTCAGTAGGCGGAGCTTCCTGCCAAGGTCTTGCCAGGTAGAGCCCGGTGGTGCCTCTGTTGACTGAACCTAGGAATGTAAGACACATGGGCAGAGGGATTCAGAAATCAAAGAGAAGTGCCCTAGAGGCACCTGAGCGGCTCAGTCGGTTAAGCGTCTGATTCTTGATTTCGGCTCAGGTCACAGTCTCACGGTTCATATAGCTCAAGCCCCACGCTGGGCTCTGTACTCACAGCATGGAGCCTGGAGCCTGCTTAGGATTCTTAGGATTCTCTCTCTCTCTCTCTCTCTCTCTCTGCTCCTCCCCCATTCACACACTCTCTCTCAAAATAAATAAATCTACATTAAGAAAAAAAAAAAAAAGGAAATGCCCTAGCTGAAGCCTTCTAGGGAAAATGTATGAGACTGAGGTTTCCAGTTATCTTAGACCCCAAGTGATTCCTGATGGGGTCAGAAAGCCTCACAGGGCATAACTGAGATTTGAGAAAGAAGTATTCTGGTGGGAAAAAAAGATGACAGGCAATGAAATTAAGACAGGCCCTCAGGTTCAGAAATTTCAGGTGTACCTGGGACCTCTCTACATCTTGATCCTCTTCATTAACCTTCAAGGCGTAGGACTGGGGACGAAGTCCAGGGGCCCAGAGTCCCAGGATAAAAAGCCCGCCAGAGACCACATACCGCACCACCCACAGGCTAAATTGAACCTAGAATGAAACACACAGGGAGGGCATCAAGCAAGGCCAAAATGCCATTGTTCCCACTTACAACAGGGCTAGGGAATAGGATAGGCACACACCCAGGTCAGGGGCCCGGCATCAAACAGGCTTTAAAAAAAATGTAGAGTGACTCAGCACAGACACACCCCACCAGCTGGCTATCTGCAACCTGCCAAGCAGGCCTCCCCCTTCTTCCCTTAGAGGCATCCCAAAGTGTGGAGTCAGTGTGACCAGACATTCTGTCCTTCTCCCCAGCCCCTGCCACTCAAGATTCTTCATTCCCCACAAGGTCCCTTACCTGCTGGCTCAAGTCTGCCCTTGCCCACCACCACTGTGGACTGTTCCAAGACACAAGGGCCAAGTTCTCGGCTGCAAACGCCACAGTCCAGAGGAGCAGGAGACCCAAGCTGTGCCTGAACTCGATCCAGATGCCCATTGCTAGCCTTTGCCAGGCCTGATTGCGTTCCACCACGAGCAGCCCCAGGCCACAGGCGCTGGCCAGAGTCCCAAATATGGAAGCCAGCAGTAGGTAGCCTGGCAGTGGGGCCCCCCCAGTAGTGCCCACCCGGCCAACCAGGGTAGCTAGGGGCAGCGCCACCTGGAGAGTGGCCAGAAGCAGCTGTAGCCCATATGGAGCTACAAGGGGGCCGGCGCTCCAAGACAGCTCACGGGCGCCAGCTGGCCACTCCCGACGCTTGCAGGTAAGGGCTAGCACCAAGGCCAGAGCCCCCAGGGCCATCAGTGTCGAGGGCACAAGCGTGAAGAAGAAGCAGGGACTCAGGCCACCCTTCACCCAGGCCGGACCCACGGGCCCTTCGGCCTCGCAGTAATTGCCCACAGTCACCATGGCAATGCGTGGCCGCCGGCCGAGGCTGCGGGGACTGCGGGAAGGGAGAACGGGGCTGGCTGCTCGGGGCCGGGCGCGTATGCCGGGGTGTCTCGGGTCATGGAGCCGAGGGTCGCCAAGCCGCGGGCCTCTCGGGCAGGGACACACGTGGGCCCGGCCACAGTACCCACTCTCTTCGCGCACGCGCCGCCGACACGCACTCACGCAGGGCACGTACGCCGTCTTCGGCAGTCCGTCCGCCCCTCTCTCGCAGCCCGGGACCCTCCTGCCAAGTCCGGGCCCAAAGGAATGTCGAGCATCTGACTGGAGCGGCTCTGGCGCAGCAGCCCCGCCCACCGGGGGCGGACCCAGCCCCTACCTAGGGCTCCCATTGGCCAATCTCCCTGAAGGGGCCGGGGGGCTAAAGGTGCACGCGGGAAAGGCAAAATACAGGGGCGGAGCCGGCTTGGTCACGTGCGCAGGGCGCGAAATCTGACCGCACGTCCTGCGGGAGACCTTGACCTCCACGGAACCGTGGCTAGGAAATGGCCCTTCTGCTAGCTCGGTGGCTCGGTATAGGCCGAGTGACGGCATAGGCCCACTTTTCTACAGGGCCCCAGCCACCTGGGGGGGCTCAGACGCAGCCCACTCCACTTATTCCAGAGTCGTAGCCGCGCGAGACAACAAGTCGCGACCTGGTCAAAGTCCCTTTTTTATTAAGGGTTATCAAGCTGTACACAGTTCCTACGCCTTCCGCTGCGAGCTCAGGCAGCGCGGTTCACCACACCCGCAGCGGACCAGACCTGGGCGAGGCGCGGGGCGGAGCGGAGTAGGAGCCGGATCCCAGCATGCAACGCGGCAGCTCAAAGCCTAGGGCGAAGGCCTCCTGTCGCGCCTCCATCCCCCTCTAGGGGTCAGCGGGAGGCAGGCCAGAGCTCTCTTGCTGGGAGGTAGACAGCCGAGGGCACACTCCAGCCCAGTCCGTCCCATGTGCAGGCGGTTAAGGGGTACAATAAGCAGCAATGGGGGCCGGGACGGCCTCAGTCCCCCAGGGGCCCATCCTAAAAGTTGGGAGAGGGCGGCAAAGAATTTCTATCCTGTTCCTGCAATTTAGAAACCTTCCTTCTTAGTGTCAAAAGATAGCATGAGGGGAGCTGGGGGCTAGGGCCTCCACACCAGTGCAAGGCAAAAGCTGAACAGAACGGGAGCAAGCGAACAGGACAGGAGCAAGCGGCACGCATGCCAGTAATGTGCGGGAAGCCGGAGAGAGGTGAGCAGGCTGCAGCACTGGGAGAGAAGTGGGGGTGAGGTAAGGGCCACAGCCTGAGCTGTTCATCTGTTCAGGGTGGGGGGGAGGGAGGCTGCAGACGTTGCGGGTCCAGGCCCAACCTCCCCACTCCACAGTTGGCACAGGTGCTCCCTGCTTGGCAGCTTCTGTGGTGGGCAGTCCTCTGGAGACTTGCAGGGGCGGGTGCGAAGGTGGCAGTACTGGGGCTGGGCTGGGGACCAGTTTCTAGCACCACACTCTGGGCCAAGGGGGGGGGGTCCTGGGGATGAGGCTAGAGTCCTGTGTGCCTTGGTTCCTAGGCCCCCAATTTCTCTCCTGGGGCTGTGGCAAGCCCAGCGTTGGCACCTCCCTTGGCCGGGCACGGACACACAAACACCACACACGTGGAGCCGGGCGACACTCAGAAGCCCTCCGTGGCGGGCGGATGGGATGGCAGGGCAACAGTGGCCTCCATCCTGGGACATAGGGACCCTCCTCCGCCTTGCCTACACCTGTGGAGAGAAAAGGCTGGTAGTGGAGATTGTCTTTAGCCGCTTACCCAAATACAGCCTAGAGCTAAAGGAAAAGGAAAGCCTGATTCCTAGGGAACTTGATTTCAGAGTAGGTGGGGGAAGAAGCAGTATCTCTGTAGGAGAGGGCTGCCTTCTCTCACGTGGGACTTGGACCCCAGCCTGGAAGTTACTACTTCTGGTAGCTGTTCTCGGGTCCTCGAGCCCTTACCTTGTGCACCTGCGGGGGAAGCTCATCCTCCGAGCCCTCCTCGGGCACAGGCTCTGGGTGCCTGGATGCTGACTGTCCATCTTCAGCCCACCCTCCAAGGGGCAGCCGAGAGAAGTGAGAGGGAGCCCGGGGTACTGTGCCCGGATCTAGAGACACAAGTGAACAGACTCTTAGAATGAACCCAACAGGAATGTGGAGAAAGGCTCTAGGGCTATGCGGCGTGGAGGTGAGGGTTAGTCTCTTTGGGCCCGATTGCTCTGACCTCTTTCCTCCTCAAGAGGCCTCAGAAAGAGCCACCCTCCCCCAAAGGCTCTGTGTCCTCCTGAACCCCGACTACATACCTGTGATGCCCCCGTAACGCCTCTGGAAGCCCCCCTGCAGGGCGGTGGTCTCAGGTGCTCCAGGCCGGGGTGCCGCACAGGGATAGCTGGCAGAGCGGGGGATGGGTTGGGGGGCCCGGGAGCCCTCTCCCCCCTCTTCAGGGGCGCTTTCCCCACTCTCATCGCTCTCCCGGCGGTGCCACACGTGCCGCTCGGGTTCGGCCTGGGCCTGCTGCTTGTGGAGCTGAGAAGGCGGGGGAGGGCTCATTAGTTGGGGACAGGATATCTGAAACAGCTGCCCCCCCACCGTGATATCCTCCAGTTCCCATTTTTACCACCTCACCCAGAATCACTGACCCAGAGTAACCATCACGTTAATAGTGCGTAACACACGTATGATTATCTTACAGATCAAATTCTCAGCAGGTCCCTGAACAGATCTGTGTATGAGAGTTGTAATGGCCCTCCCTCTGCATAGTCATGTCAGTCAAGAACAGATTGGTTGCACATGTAAGTGCCGGGCACTCTTTTAGGTGCTGGGACTACAGCAGTGAACAAAACAGACAAAAATCCCCGCCCGTGTAAGGCTTATATACTGGGGAATAGAGTAGGGTTATAGACAATAAAATAAAAAGGGAAAAAATACAGTATGTCAGGTCGATGCTATGGAGAAAAACAGCGGGAAGATTCAAGAGGGAGGCTTTTAGTCAGGGTGGCCAGAGGTGGTCTCTCGAAAGAGGTTAAGAACAGACATGTGCAGAAAGAGAACCAGGGAGCTGTATGCATATCTCAGGGAGGTGGGTTCCTGACAAGGGAAACCACAAACGTGTAAAGGCCCTGGGATAACAGGAAGCTCGGCTAAAAAGGATGGTAAAAGGGCGTATGCGGAAATGGAGGTTACAGAGTGGGTAAAAGGCAGAGAAGGGTCCTGAGTTCAGGTCTTGCTTTTCCACATCCCAAACCCTCCATTCTTCAGTGTCCATCTTGATCCCACGGCTCTGCCCCTTCTCGCCCACTCACCTGGTGCATGTAGAGGGCATGCAGGCTCATCTCGGTGGATGCGTATTCTGACAGCACCAGGCTCTGCAGCTGTCCTTCCCACACGCTGCTCCCGGAGCTGGCGGTCCTGGCATCCACCCTGTCCCTCCCAGCACAGACAGACAGCAGCTGTCAACATCTCTGAGACCCGCAGAAGTTGCTGGGGGCTACTGCCATGCCCTCCCGTCCCAGGGGCCACTGCCGTGCCCTCCTGTCACGGCCCACCTCTACTCACCCAGAGCCTGTCATGGTGCTGGGGGCTCGGCCCGTGGGGACCTGACCGGGGTGCAGAGGGGAGAAGGAGCGGAGGGCAGAGGCGACCTCAGCCCTGTGCCTGGAGCCTTGCAGGTCTCTGGGCAGTGGGGGGCCCCGGCAGGAGGAGCCGGCTACCACATTTGCAATAAGGCTCAGTGGCTGTGAAAGAAAAGGGGTGGGTAGGATTCCCAGGGCAGGAGGGAGGCCACAGGGTCCCCCGGTGTCCTGGATGTCAGGACTCAATGGAACCAACTGTACAGATAGAAGAAAACCCGACAGGGGAGGTAGGCCCTTCCACCCCATGCCCAGTCCTCAACTCCCAGCACCGGGAGCACACGCTGCCCGTCACCTCCCAGTCCCCAGGAACCCACCTCAGACTCAGATTGTAAGGACTGGATGGACGTAAAGAGAGCATTTTCAGGGAGCACACCCCCTTGGGCGAGGCCAGCAGCTGCCCCGTCCCGCTGAACCTGCTCCTTGAGGAAGCCGAGGAAGGCCGTACTCTCACGTGGTGGCTGCCAGCCGGGGTTGGTGATGGCAAAGTGCATGAGTGACAACTCTGTCTTCCCATCCTCAGCTTGCTGGTACACCGAGGCCTCTGTCTGCCCACCAGACAGCCACTGCACAAGGGAGGCTACAGTGAGGACTGTCCTCTGTAGGGAACCCTTTTTTGTACCTTTCCTGCTAGAGGGGAGGCTTTGGCCCTGGAGGCCCAATGGCAACGTGCTGTTCTATCTTGTCCAGGGGCCCCAGTGCCCACCCTAGGAGCAGTCACATGCTGGACTCGTTGCTTGGCTTGTGCCTTTCTCCAGGGAACGTGCCCAAAGGTGCAAGTTTAAGGCTACAATCCAGCCCGAGCTCCGGTTTGCCAAGCAGTGTGTGCCCTGGCACGCGGCTGCCCAGAGGCAGGGCTGCCTCTTTGTGGTGGTTCGTTGGCTCAGTTCGCCCAAAGGCACTGTACGTGCTGGCACTGCCTCTGGCCACCTGCCCCTGTCCTCTCCCGGTACCTGGGGATGCCCATGCTGGCGAACATCCATCTGAGCAAAGGAGCACGTGTCTCCAACACCAACGACCTCTACGGTGAAATTTCGGAAGAAGTCTATAATCTCCAGGGCCCGTGGACGCAGGCAGAAGATGAGGATGAGGGGCGTGACAATGGGGCTCAGTAGCTCCTCCAAGATGAACACCTAAGAGGGAGGGGACCCAGATCGTAAGACAGGAGGAGGGATCCCAGCCCTCACCACCGAGCTATTAGCCAGTCTCTAGCAGGCCCTAACTCCAACTCCACTCACTGCCTTGTACTGGAAGAGCTGGGCAAACTCGTCCCGGGTCTGCGAGCGGTGGGCATTACCCTGCCAGTGGTCAGGCATGTAGTGGATGTGAGCGAGGATCACGCGCAGCAGCTGCTCAGGGCAGAACACCATGTGCTGGTCCGGGATAAAGGACCTGGGGGCGGGGGGTGGGGGGGGTGGGGTCAGGGTCACCACGAGAGGCAAGCCTTTTCCCCAGGAATGCCCAGCCTGCTTGCTCCCGCCTGCCGCCGCGGCCCACCTGCACACGGTCACGGTGACCCCCAGGAGTGTGACGGTGGTGAGGACGTGTTCCACGGCCAACACATCTTCGTCGTAGATGGTGAGGGCAAGAAGCACGGCCAGGATGGAGCCAGCGAAGAAGGCGCCATTCTTGGCCAGCAGCGTCAGCAGAGGTGACAGGAAACAATTCATGTACTTGGAGGCGGGCTTGTAGCCTCGGTTGAGGCGGGACTGCAGCTCGTGCTCCAGCTCGTTGAAGTGGCGGAGGTAGCAGCGGCCATAGAGCGACCAGCAACGCGCTCCCAGGGCCCCAGGCTCCCGCTTCAGCACCTCGGCATAGCTGAAGAAGGCGTACAGGATCTGCCAGATGAGGATGAGGGGGCACAGCAGGAAGTTGGCGATGCCGATCCACAGGATGCGGTTGCTGAGGCGCTGGGCCAGCTCCAGCCGTTGCCCCCCACGTTTGTACTCGGCCTTGAGGCTCCATTCATTGAGAAACAGAGAGCCGGGGCCCCAGAAGAGGATCAGCTCGAAGTTGTACTTGAGGCCGCGGGTGAAGAAGACGGCCTCCCCGAGGCCGGGCAGGCGGAAGCGCAGCGGCAGGAGGGATTTGTTAACCAGCGCCACCATGTAGTTCTGGAAGCGGAGGATGCGGTGGTAAATGTCCAGCTCTGTCAGCTCGCGCTTGTGGATGCAGATCTGGTGCTCCTTCTGGGTCTGCACGATTCGGGCCTGCACTTCCTGCCACGTGCAGTATGGAAGGGCAGACTGCAGGGTGGGACAGGGACAAGGTAGGGAAGGCAGGGCTGTTGCCCGGGCTCCTTCCCCACATTAGCTGTGAGGTCCTCTGCTCAGCCAAGCGGAGCCTTTAAGCAGACGCTCCTTGACCTACCAGTGAGGGACTGAAGATGCCCCCCACCCCCGCTTCCCAAGCCACCTCTCGGGCTGTGGTGCTAACTGCTCCATTTCCCAGGCTTACCATGGGGATGCGCAGAGCATGCAGGTAGAAGGAATGGATCTCCCAGTAGCAGCAAATGTTATAGATGAACTTGATAAGCCGATGGATCCAGAATACACCAGCAATGACCAGGATGGTGATAAGGGAACCATTTTCCTGAATCCTGGGGCGGGGAAGAAAGTAAGGAGGGGTGGCCCTTGAGGAGTCTTGGGAGACATGATGCTATCCTGAAGGATGTGGCAAGGCTGAGCCTGAGTCTGTGTTCTAGGGGATGTGTTAGTGCCTCACACTCCGTTCCCCACCTGCTAGCACAACTCTGCAGCCCTTACCTTGCGCTACAGACCTGGGCAGGCAAAAAGGCATCTGGCAGAGTGACCTTGACAGGCTCGGTAGGGTGAAGACTATGGTTCACCATCTTGTTGGCAAATAGGATGTCATAATCCACACAGCTGACCAGGAAGGTGGTGAAGGCAACCACAAAGAGGAACTGCCTGGGGAGTTGGGAAGAGGGGCCACAATCCAGGAGTCAGAGAAGCACCAGTGAAACAGTGTGGGGAAAGAGAGGAGTCTAGAAGCAGCAGAACGAGATTACGGAGAACAGCCTCTGGGGACATGCAGGCGCTGGAGAACTCCCAGTGGGCTCTCCCTACGGCTCAGCCCCAGGGACCTTCCAAGATCCAAACCAGCTGCTATTTTGTCCTTTTAGCCTCGGGGCGTCACACTATCAGCCTGCTCTTCTCACCACATAGTAATCTCTGCCACCACTTACTAGACTCTCAAAGATCTTCTGATTGTGGTTTCTTCTTCCCAATCCCTGATTTTCTTTTGAGATAGGATTTAGAAGCCCTCAGGGGATTTACAGACCTCTCTTACTGAAGGAGGGTTTCCCAAGCCCATTCCCTTTGGCAAAACCATATGGCTCCTCCCATTTAGAAAGCTCTCAGCCTTCTAAGGCATAACCAAGGCAGAACCCACTTTTCTTAAGGAAGTGGCTGGCATCTCTGAGACCTCCGGGCTGACCCATGCCCATTCCATTGGAGCGCTAATGCAATGATCAAGTCTGAGTTCTCTTCATAGAAGAGATAGGACTTGGAAAGTGTTCCTTATAGGGGAGATTAAAAAAAAAATGAAATTGGAAATTTTGGTGCCACACCCAGAGAGTCTGCAGAGTTTTGAGCCTAGGACTGAGCCGCCTTGGCAGGTATGGCCAGGGCTGAGCTCAAGAAAAGACTGAGATGTAGTCCTTCACCACAACACCGTCCCTTCTTAGACTTACATGAGCTCAAAGATCTCCCCGATGAGCATGCAAGTGAAGCCATTCTTCTGGTGTAGATTATAAACGTATGATTGTCAAGAAAAATGTGGTTGAGAGAGACAGCAATTAAGAGCACAGACTTTGGTGTCACATACCTGAACTTAACTCCTGGCTCCAGGACTTTCCAGCTGTATGACTTTGGCCAAAGTTACTTAACCTCTCTAAACTTTCGTCCGCAGTGATACATTGCAAATAATAGCACTTGTCTCATAGGATTATTAAGTATGAGACAATATGTGTAAAGTATTTTAACACAGAGCTGACGCAGAATAAGTCAAAAGATATCATTATAGTTATTAGCGTCCCATCAAAAAGAAAGATCACCTTTAAAGAGGTTCCTTATAAACTGACACCACAAAGTGAAAGGCGCGCACTTCTTGGTAAACATGGGGGTATCATTATCTATAACAATCGTTATTTCCCCAGCCTCTTTCAGCCTTAAGAAAACTCCCATCTCCCTTCCAGAGACTAGAATCAAACCCACCCCAACTTCCCATGAGGGGCCTGGTTTAGGGAGGGGATAAAGGTCCCGGAGCTTCAATGCAGAGACACAAAGGATATTCGAGAGAAGAAGAGGTCGAGGTTTTCGATGTGGTGCCAAGGTGCTGTGGGCACAGGAGCAGAGATGTCAGAGCCCTGAGGGAACATGAGTCCCTTGCTCCCTCCATGTTCCTCCACCAACTCTCCCCCCAAGCCCCGGCTCCCTTGTTGTGTCCAAGCACTCACATTTACTCCCCTCAGGGACGTGCACCAATAGGTCCTCCTCCCCAGGGGGTGAATCACTGTAGGAAGCCTCAAGGCGCTGGTATTCAGTGTCAAACTGCGCCATCACCACCGCCCCCCGTCCACTTTGTCCACCTGCCAGTAATGAGAAAGAGATCCAGGTTCAGACCTTGCTGCTGCTTGTCTCCTGTCCTGCTTAGCAGACCAGAAAGAGTGAGAAAGAATCCTTGGGCTTAGTCTCTACTACCAGTCTTCTTGGCTCAAAGGCAGAGGAGTAGTTACCAAAGGAGAGCAGCAAGCTCAGGTTCCGGGAGGTCAGTCACTCCCAGAGCCTCTACTGAGTGTCTCCTGAGGTCTTGCTGGTCTGAAGCCAGGCTCTGCCCCTTTGCTGGGAGGGCGGGGGCTGTTTCATCTTCCATTCAGTGGAGATAAGGGGACTTCCCTCTGCCCTCCTGGAGAAACCCAGGTCTCCCAAGAGACTAGCAGTTCAGAAGCATTTTGTAAACAAAGGTTTGAGATAAGCACATGGCCCTACCAGCTCCATGGACAGCGTCTGCTCCACTCCAGCCCTTGGTGCCCTGGCTCTGCAGCTGCTGGAGGAGAAGGGGTCAGGCCCCAGAGAGTGGGGATTGGGCATAGCAATAAACCCAACCCTCCTACCCACCCACCCTCAACTAAGAGGAGGCCAAGCATGGGGCAGGGAGGCTGCAGTGGGGAAGAGGCACTAGGGCTTTGTGCCCTTCCTCTGGTTGTACTATACCAGGCCACTCCTCCAACTCATCCCAAGAAGTGGCTTATTGAACCTGTAAAGACTGAATCAGTACAGACCTGAGGTCAGGCAGTCCCTCCGGACGGTTTTTCCATAGCCCCACCTCGGCCTCAGAATATTCGACAGGCCTCTCAGGGTCCTCAAAGCCCCAAATCCAAAACCCAAGAACAGAGTCTTTCTGAAAAGGACCTTTCTGATCACCCCCTTCCCCGGGTTCCCTAGCACCGAAGGCCCAGCAGCAGGCAGGCAGAGTTCCTGGACGGGAAATCCTGACTGGGTCACTGTAGACACAGATCCTGGGCAGAGTGTGGGTTCCCTAAGTCCCTGGGGCCAGGCATGTCTAGATGGCACTCACCCAGTCGGTGCAGACCCTGGGGCCCTGGAACACGGCCCAGCTTGGTCCCAGTGGGCTTCCCTGGGTTAGTGAGAGCCCTGGGTCAGAAGGAGCTGACCAAGCCCTCAGGGAACTCACCACTGCCCAGGTGAGTGTGGACCCAGGGTCATGGAGCCCCGGCTGGCCGGGCCTGGGCTCACAGGTTCCTGCGGATGTTGGAAGAACCAAGCCAGTCCGACAGCCGATCGCCCGAGTGGGCTGGGTTGCCTCCCCACACCCAGCCGCCAAGACCCGAGCCCAGCGCGCCCCAGGGTCGCCCGGCGCCAGGCCAAGGGCTCGGCTCCCAACAGCGGACAACCTCGCGCGCGGCCCCGCCGCCCGCGCGCGCCCCCGCCCGCGCGCCCCCGCCATCAAAACATTCCGTCTGCGCGCCTCCGCCCCGCCCGCGGAGCCCCTTCCCCTCGTTACCCGCTATGAGCTCACTTAGGGCTCCGTGGGCACCCTCGGTCAGGCCCGACCCGGGCCCTGAGATTCCAGTAACCGATCTCGCGTTTCACTTCAGGAACCGTGACCCGAGCGATTCCAGGGGCTCGGTCGGCTCCGCTGGGCTGGTCCGGACCCAGAGCTCTAGGCCCGGCGCCCGTCACTCACTGTCACCCGCAGCCAGTCTGACCAATGAGCATGGGGGGGTGGAGACACGACGGCCAATTCTCGGCTTCGGAGGCGGGACTAAAGGGTCGAGGTGGGTCTTGGACAGTCCAAGGACCAATAGTGCGCCCTGTGTGGGGCGGGGCTGAGGTGCAGGCGACGCCATTTGTCCCCTTCGCTGCTCCGTAGTGACGAGATTGTTGTGATGTTGCAGAAATCCGGGCTTGGAATTGTAGACGAACATGCGGCTCGGCTCCCCAGGACCTTTGGTGCAGCTGCTGAGGGCGGGGGCGAGTCCACGCGGTTCAGTTATTGCTGGAGCTCATTGCACGGGTAACGAGGAGCGGTCGATTAGGGAACCTCAGTGATTGTAGCTCTGTCGGACTCGATTTGGGAGCTGCATGCTCCCCTCTTTCACTCTGTGTGAAACCCAGTCCGGGACTGGGGGTTTGAGAAAGCGGGCTGAGGTCACGTATTAACCTGCAGAGCGGACTGCTGGGACCAGAGTGAGGCCGGAAGTGCCTTGCGGCGTTGAGGAGACCAAGTCAGGCAGTCAAGAGACGGGGCTGTAGGATCTGTCTCTGAGGAGCTCTGTTCCTGTCCCCCGCTTTCTGCTCCAGGAACTGCCCCTAAATAATTTCTGCTCAGCTATGTCGCCAGTTTCAGCTGCAGCCCAGGTTCCTACGTTGGTCTCGCTGTTTGACCTCAACGCGGATGCTCCGGTCCTTCAGGGCCTGAACTTGGTGAGCCACCCTTCTGGGGAGGCTCTGGCCCAGGCTCTGCGGACTTCCTGTCCAGGTATCTGGGAAGGTTTGGGGAGGACCCATGAGGAACGTGACGGGCTTTTTAGAGCTTATTGTTCCTCCAGGGAACCCATTCTTACTGATATTCCCCAGTTTAAGAGCCCTTGTTGACATCTCTTGCTATGGATAACATTTATCTTAAACTCACCCCACCTCTGGGTTGTTTCCAACACAGGCGCCTGGATTGCCTCCAAACAAACCTCTTGCTTGCCATTGTTTGTATCAGGTCGCCTTGACAAGCACTGCCTGCAAAATCATTTCAGAATTCCTAGATAGAGTTCAAATTTAACTGGATTCCAATCAAAGTATTCGTTCTTGCTGAATATAAAACATGTTTTTTTAAATGATTATTTTTGAGAGAGATAGTGAATGGGGAAAGGGCAGAGAGATTGGGAGACAGAATCCCAAACTGAGGTGGGGCTGGAAGCGCAGAGCCCAGGGCAGGGCGGGAACTCACCAACCCTGAGACCATGACCTGAGCCAAAATCAAGAGTACTATGTTTAACTGACTGAGCCACCCAGGCACCCCAACGTAAAACTTTTTTACAACCTTAGTTTGTCTTTGGCTGTTTTTCTTGAGTGTGTTTTTTAAAAACCACACTGTAATTGGAAACATAAAGCTAAAAAAGGGCTCTGAGAAAGGATTTTTGCAGTTACCAGAAATTATTTTAATGTTACCAAAAATTATTTTCTACAGGATTCCTCTAAATAATCCCTCTAGTTAATTTAGTGTTTGGTATATATTCATCTTATATACATCTTTTCAGAAACATATTGTATAAAGTGATTACTGTGCCATTTATTTCGTTATTACTAGATTATAAATTCTTTGAAGGAAGAGGTGCCATATTTTTCTTTTGTATCCCCCTTTGTACATTAGACATTGGATGTAATTCCAGGTACTGCAGATTTGGACTCCCTTTCCACCTCTAATTACCCTCCCCTTATTTAGGTTCAGGGGAGAGAGCAAGCCCAGAAAGAAAACTGCAGGGTCAGCTGGATATTTCAGAAAAGTTATTTTGTTCAGCTTGTGACCAGACCTTCCACAACCACCTGGAACAGGTAAATGCCCAGGTGCAGAGATAAATGGTGGAAGCACAAGTAGAATGGTGGGTGAGGAGAGGTGGATGGGTGATTTATCTTTAATAAAGGTTCGTGGTTTGATTAAGGCCATTGGTGTTACCCAGCACACTCCCTGGAGTTCTGTCACTGGTCATGGGTACCGTCAAGGGCCAGACTGGGGCATATTTCCCCATTCAGCCCCCCCCTTTGCCTCCTACCAGAGGGAACATTATAAGCTTGACTGGCATCGGTTTAACCTAAAGCAACGTCTCAAGGACAAGCCTCTCCTGTCTGCCCTGGACTTCGAAAAGCAGAGCTCTACAGGTGATGGCCGGTAGACCACGTTCAGTAGGACGTGTGGGTGGCGGAAGGCCCTATTTTAGGAGCTTGCGGAAAGGTCCAAGATGGAACACCAAACTTGTGCACCTCATGTTGTTTTCAGGAGATCTTTCCAGCATCTCGGGATCAGAAGACTCAGACTCAGCCAGTGAAGAGGACTTGCAGATACTGGAGGAGGAGAGGGCTGAGTCTGAGAAGCCCGGCAGACCCCAAGGCTTCCACCACCATCGGGTTCTTTTCCAGAATGCCCGGGGCCAGTTTCTTGATGCCTACCGCTGTGTCCTAGGCCCTCACCAGGCAAGTGGCAGCATAGGTTATGTGGCCAACTGCAGCCTTTTGTACACTCGGCCTAGAGTTCCCCTAAACCCAGTCCATCTTTTGCTTTTTCTCTTTCTTCCTGTTGGATGTGGGTATCACAATTGACAGCGCAGTCTTGGATTGAATTGGCCTGAATCTGGGGTCAAGTGTAATGGAGTTAAGTTTGGAAACAGACGGATCTAGGTTTGAAGTGTCATGCTGCCCCTTGATCGTGACTACCTCTACAAGCCTCAAATTTCCTTACTTGTAAAATGGAAACAAGCCTCAGGATGGTTATATGAAATGAGATAGTGCATGTGAGACACTTAGCCCCAGTCCTTCGTTTCTTACTCTCAGTGAATGCAACAGATAGGTGTGTGCTGTTCCTCTGTCGTCCAGGTGTCCCCAGAAGAACCAGAACTGCTGCTACAGAACCTGCAAAACGGAGGTCCCAGATACTGTGTGGTGCTTATGGCCGCAGCGGGGCACTTTGCTGGTGCCATTTTTCAAGGGTGAGAGGGTGCTGCGTGGGTGTAAGGACGGAATGGACCGGTTAGGCCGGGAGTACGGGCTAGTTTCCGGTACTGAGCGTGTGTTGTCTAGTTTCCGGTACTGAGCATGTGTTGTCTACAGAAGAGACGTGGTGACGCACAAGACCTTTCACCGCTACACAGTGCGGGCCAAGCGGGGCACAGCTCAGGGAATTCGGGATGCCCGGGGGGGGACTTCTCGTTCTGCCGGAGCCAACCTGAGGCGCTATAATGAAGCCATGTTATATAAGGTAAGTTAGGCGTCCCAGATCTAGTGGTCCCCCAGTGTGCTTCTTACCCCTCTCAACTCATCAGATGTCCCAGTGGGGAGCTGGACTCCTGTATCCTCCCAGTTTTCATTATTTCTGAGTAGGCGAAGGTAGACTAGGGACGGATCCCCAAGGACCTTAGCCTTCTCATTCTTCCTTCCCCTTCTATTTCCCATCCCTTACACATCATCTGTGGGTGGTTTTTGGTTGGAGACTTAAAAACAAGTGAAGGTACGTTGGCTTGAGTTACTCTTTTCTCTAGGATGTCCGGGACCTGCTGGCAGGGCCAGACTGGGCTAAAGCACTGGGGGAGGCTGGCACAATACTGCTGCGTGCTCCCCGCTCCAGCCGGTCCCTGTTCTTCGGAGGCCGTGGTGCGCCCCTGCAACGGGGGGACCCCCGGCTTTGGGATATTCCCCTCGCTACCCGCAGACCCACCTTCCGGGAGCTACAGCGTGTGCTCCATAAGCTGACCACCTTGCATGTCCATGGTGAGCCTTTGATCTAAATCCCCAGACTGCCTAGATCTTCCTGTACCTTCCAGCCCAAGCTTTGGTTTCGCTTTTGTACATCCAGACAGCATCTTCACTGAGAGAAACCTGGGCTGGCTTCTCCTCAACTCAACTTGAGAAACATCTTTTGTTTCATGGCAGAAGAAGACCCCCGGGGGACAGTCAGGCTGGACTCCCCTCAGACACACTGGAAGACCATGAGAGAGAAGAAGGCGGCTATCAAGGCAGAAAGAAAGGTCTCCAGTGATGAAAATGAGGCACTTGGGCAGAATGAAGAGTCTCCCAAACAGGGTTTGAGCACCATCTGGCAACTGTCCAATCTCTATCTGGGTGTCTATCCTAGAAATGCAGTCAGACCTCCTACGGTCACTTCTTTTTTTTTTTTTTTTTTTTTTTAAGTAGGCTCCGCGCCCAGCGCAGAGCCCAACACACTGAGATCAAGACCTGAGCTGATACCAAGAGTCGGACACTTAACCGACTGAGCCCCCCGGGTGCCCCACTTCCTTATCGATGAGCCCTTACACAACACACACACCGTTATACACACACATAGGTCTGTTATGATAAGGGGTACGTGGTAGCAATTATTGAGACGTGTTTTGTGACCTTTCCAAATTTCCTGTTCTCTTTTGTTCATTGATGTATCCTTAGTACTTAGAAAACACGAAATAGTACGTGCAATAGATGCCTGTGTTGCGCAGATCTTACCTAACTGACCCGTCTTAACCGGACAGTGTGGTTGGAGCTAAGGCCTGCTTTCCCAGCTGCAGACTCATAGTCTGCGTGGCTGTCACTGCTCCCTTGCTCTCCTCTGTTATGTACCATCCTAAGGCTCCTCAAGGGGAGAGTCTAGGGGCGCTTGTCCCTGCATAGCTCCTGCTGGGTCTATCCTTGTCTGAGCTGCAGAGAGCTTCATTTCTGCATGTGACACTAACGGATTCAGCATCTCACGTGCTACTTTATCTTGGCTGACAAAATACAAATACTTAATTTAATTTTAAGACAATCTGAATTATCTCTTTATGTACATTCTTATGCATCTGGGGCAGCCCATATACTTCCACCCTCTGTGTATCTCTTTAGAGGGACCTAACATGTCACATTTTCCCCCAGGTTCAGGGTCGGAGGGAGAGGACAGCTTCCAGGTAGAGTTGGAGCTGGTAGAGATGACGGTGGGGACCCTGGATCTTCAGGAGTTTGAGGTATTGCCGAAGCGGAGGAGGAGGAAAAGGAATAAGAAGGAGAGAAGCCGAGACCCGGAGGCTCTTCCCCAGCAAACACAAGGAGATGAGGCCTTCTCACAGTCCGCCCAGGCACGGGCAGCCCCTCTGGGGACTTCCCTGGATGAGGCCAAGACCCCTGATCCGTCAGAGCTCTGGGACATGCTTCTAGCTGGTTGCCGAGCCGGAGATGTCGGGATGTTGAAACTCCAGCTAGCTGCTGGCCCCATAGACCCCGGAGTTCTGTCTCTGCTCAGCGCCCCCTTGGGCTCCAGTGGCTTCACGCTCCTGCACGCGGCAGCCGCAGCCGGGAGAGGATCAGTGGTTCGCCTGCTGCTGGAGGCGGGTGCCGACCCTACTGTGCAGTGAGTAAGGGTCGCCAGGCCGAGCCCTTTGGGGTATGGAGAGGATCATCTGGAAGCTAAGGGTGGTACTGGCTACTTGACAGTATTCCCCTTGATCTGGGTGGGTGAGGTTGGGAGATGCAGGAAACAAGTTGAACCCATTTTTGGGGGTGTGGGGGTTTACACCTAGGGACTCCAGGGCCCGGCCACCATATACAGTCGCAGCTGACAAGTCAACACGTAATGAGTTCCGAAGATTCATGGAGAGGAATCCAGATGCTTATGATTACAGCAAGGCTCAGGTGAGCTGGAAAAGGAAGCAGTAGCAGAGTAGGAAGCCATCATGGATCCTGGCTAGATCGTTCCCACTTTCTTACAGTTTTCCCAAAGATAGTGAGAATGGGTCTTACCTTACACCTCCCGGGAAATCCGCCAGGTGCCAGGGCCACTGACGCCAGAAATGGAGGCACGGCAGGCTATGCGGAAGAGGGAGCAGAAGGCTGCCCGGCGGCAGCGGGAAGAACAGCAACAGGAGCGGCGGGAGCAGGAGGAGCGAGAGCAAGAGGAGCGGCGGCGCTTTGCCGCCCTCAGCGATCGCGAGAAGGTGAGGCCAGCGGTTCTCTCTTCCACAGCCAAGACCTCCTTACACCCCTTCCCAGTGTGCAGCTGTCACTTCTGGAACATCCAGTCCACCACTGGGGCCTTGCCCTTAACAAGGCTTCTCTTCCCCGCAGAGAGCTCTGGCAGCAGAGCGCCGACTGGCTGCCCAGCTGGGAGCCCCAACCCCTCAGACCGCGGGCTCTGCAGTCGTCAGTGCTCCGTAAGCACAGGGGCAGGCGTGATGGCTGGGCTGGGCTGGGGCAAGTAGACTGAGCGCCTGCAGAGTACTCGGAAAGGCTGTTGAGGGGACTTGAGATGCTCTGAGAACCCTCTGCAGCAAAACCAGAAATGGCGGGAGGGATGATGGGGAGAGCTTGGACTGGAAAGTTTGTGGGGTACCTGTTGAGCCATTTGTGTTCCTCTTGTTCAGACGCTGCTGGAGTTGCGGGACATCCCTCCAAGGCCTCATTCCCTTTCACTATCTCGACTTCTCTTTCTGCTCCACACGCTGCCTCCGGGATCATCGCTGCCAGGCCGGAAAGCCCTCTTCCTGATCTCTTAGGGCTGCGCCTGGGGCCAACTCTGGGCCCTGAGAGGGCGCATTCACGCTAGCCCTAGGTTTCTTCTTTCCCATGAAACCATGGGAGTGTTTGGAAGATTAAGGAGGACACTCAGGAACCAGGGCAAAGACAGGGCCACAGAGGTGTGTGGAGCGGGTACTGTCTCTGGAACTTTAATCATAATAAAGCTTGGCAAGGAAACTGCACTCGTACTTGCACTCAGGCCTGTGGCCTTTGGTTCCTCGTGCTCACCGGGGCCAGCACCAAGGGATCCTGCCCAGTCCGTGTCCCGGGTCCAAGGGTTACCTTACTTTCAGTGCCCACTTAACTCCATTGGTTCAGAGGGACTTTGTGTATCAGCTGAGAGGGAATAGATGTATGTCTTATGCAAGGTGCTATTGAGGATAGGCTTATCTAGAAACTGGATTTGGGGCTCAGGAGGCACATTTTCTAGCTCCAGCAATGTGATTTTGTTGAGGGTTCCCCCAAAAAACAGCAGGGGTCTTGGCACGTAGAGGGTCTGTTGTGGTCCCTGTCTTGTCCAGTAACGGCCCAAGTTAAACCCATTGATCCAGACTTGGCCCTGGCGAAGAGAGAAGGAAATGAAGGGTCAGCTCTCAAGAGGGTAGAATCATCCCCTTTTGGGTTTCTAATCAGAGGAGTAATTTCTGCTGCCCCATCTTCCATGATTTTCCTCTCATCACCCTGACCCTCGCCCCACTGTCAGCAATACCTTGGTCCATCCAGGTAGAAAGAGAAAAGTGTCCCCGCCTTCTCCTAAAATTGGGAACGTTGTGGAGTAGAAGGTGGGGCCGGAGGGAACTTGAGGATGTGAACTTCTCAGCAACTGGAGGGGAAACCACCTCTTCACAAGCTTATCAACTTTCAGAGGGAACATCAGCCACGGGGTCAGGACTGTTTGCCCCAGAACTGGTGGCTCTAATAGGCCCTGTGAAGAAGGGAAATGAAAATTCATCATTCATTAAGCTCTTAAGGCCAAACTGTCCCTAATCAAGCCCTGAGATAAACTAGTGGCCATGTCTAGATCCCCACAAGTGACTACTTTGCTGCCTAAGTCCTAAGCACACGGCCCTTGTTTATCTTTCATTAGGCCCCTATCTTTGCGATGGACTTTGGTCAGTAAGAGTATAGAGGAGAAGGGGGTGGGGACAGCTAGCTCACCTTGAAGTCACTGCTGTTGGACCCAAAACTGAGCCTCCCCATGTTCTCCAGCAGGATGTCCAGTTTGGCCCCTATTCTCCCCATCAAAAACAGCTGGTGTCTCATGTTTCGTTCCAAAACACCCTGAAACACCTGTGGATAAAAGGATCTGTGATGGAAGGGCTCAGCCTCTAGCCTGTGGCCATGACACAGTACGCTATGTTAGCACCTGTATTTGGAGAGCAAAAGAATGTAGCCCATCTGTCAGTTACCCATCCATTTTGGAACCTTAGCCTCAGCCAAATTCTTCCTCATCCCAGCTTATCCCTGGACCCCCTGAAAATGTGGGCAGACAATGGGGAAAGGTAGACAAAGGGACCTTAAGGCTAAAGGGTGCGGAGGAGGAGAGGAGATGGGCTCACAAGGTTCTTACCCCATCTACCATCACATAGGCACGGTCATGGACTCCATTGTTAGGCACCCAGAATTGTGTTGGCTCAGAAACAATATGGGTCAGATAGGTCCGGTACAACATAAAGCCACGGTCCTGGGTGTGGAAGAGTAAGTACGTAAGATGAACTGAGAGGTAAGAAAGGACACCGTGGAGAAGATGTGCAGCTCAGAGAACCTTTGGCTACAGCTGTTGAGGAAGGCTGCCATACCTACTGGATGTGGGATTATGCCGTACCTGTTTGACAGCCTCAAAGGTCAATGGCAAGATTGAATGGACGGGCCCATGGGGGCACAGGAAGTCCAGGAAAGTCAGCAGATGCCCATCCTATTAGAATAAGGAAAGTATTAAAGGGGAAGTACAGAATAGAGGGCAGGATAGGCTAGACCATTTAGAGAATAAAGGGGTAGGATCAGAGAAAAGATGGGGAAGAGCTTACCAGGTGCAGGGTCAAAGGTCCGAGCATCATCTTGGGGCTGGGGGGAGGTAAAGGTCCCAAGGGAATTTCCTGGAACTGAGGCCAAATTCTCTCAGAAGCCATAGGAAAACCACACAACCCCTATTCCAAAACCTGAGCACAGGCTTCTTAACCTGGGGTCCAGGGAAGGGCTTCATGGGGTCATGAAGATCCTGTAATTTTGCACACACTTGTGTGTATCTTCCCAGGTAGTCCCCATTTGGGTGGGTGGGGAAATGCTTCTGTGAGGCTCTGTGGCCCAGACAACAACCAATGATTTATGGGATCCCATTACAAACAATTTAGGTACTCCCTTTCCCCAAATTAATAAAAGACTTTGGCACTTAATGAAGTGGCAGGGTACCTCGCTGATGACATTTCGGAGAGCAAAAAGCTTAGGTGTAGGGTCCCCTGCTTCAGATATTGGTGCATCATAGTCATAGCTGGTAGTAATTGGAAGAAAGTGTCCCTTGTCATCAGCACCTGGGGCCAAATCAATTTTATTAATTCACTATCTTTCAAATCATAGGCACTAAGGAAAGAAATTCATGCAGAGAATTTGGCCATCAGAGGGGACAGTGGTGGCCACATCCAGCCTCTCGACCTCGAATCTACCTAGCCCTCATATTCTAATTCCTCGATACGTCCGTCCCTGCTTCTACCCCAGGGACCATCTGGACTCACCATTCCAGTATCCAAAGTTGGTACCTCCATGGAACATGTACCTGAAGAGGGGGGAAGGTAGGGGGAAAGGCAAAAGCTGACTCACTGAATCTTCATTTTCATCCCCAACACCCAGTTACAGCTTCATGTTGGCCCCCGTGTTTCCAGTTACATGTTCACACTGGCTCCCAACTTCAGCATGTTCTCTAGACCTTTGGTTACAGCCGAAATGGACCGCATGGAGTGATTCTGGCCCCAGTAATCCAGCCAGCCTGTGTAGTATTCAGAGTTCACCTAGAAGGTGAAGTGAAAGAAGCCATAAATGAAATGGGGAACTGAGCTTGACCCATTCCCAACCCCAATGCCCTCCAGCTCCTTACCAATGGCCCATGGGGTTCATACTTCCGAAGCAGGGCAAAGATTTTGGTCATGTTGTCAGCTGCAGAGAGGAGGCAAAAGGTGAAAGGTAAACATAGAAGAGGTGCCCCTTCCCCAGACTCCACTTCTAACCCTTGCTCAGGAGACCTGGGCCAAAATCGACAGTGGTATAAAGTCCCTGGAGGGAGCCACATTTGAGTCCTTCAGGCCCATCTGTGGTGAAGAGCAAGATCCTGTCTCCTAGCAGCGCACGGAAGAGCCCGGCCAAGTGTCTCATGTAGGTGAAGTCACAGGCTTTGTAGCTACCATATTCGTTCTCCACCTGCCAAGCAAAAGGAAAAGCGGAGCTTGGCTATGCCGTGGAGGTTAGGACCCCTGGCTCCTCCTTCCCCTTCCCCAGTCAGCTTGTACCCGGTCACTTGTACCTGAATGCTAATGATGTTGCCCCCATTGTGGTAGAGCCATGGATGTAACTTGGGCAGCAAGACCTTGAACCAGGAGTCCACTGCGGCGAGAAAGTCTAAAGGAAGGAGCAGTGCTCTGCTCATTAGGACACCACCATCTCCACCGCCCCCACCCGTAGCATCTATGCCAGCAACTTCGGTGATACCTGAACCCTGGGATGCAGTTTGCATCCCGCTGTCCACAAATAAATCTGAGAAGCAGCGACTCTAAAGCCCTAAGCACTTGTGTATTTGCATGGCAAGGACATCTGGGCATAGGAAACCTTGAAGCAGTGTTTCTTGTAAATTTAATTTTTAAACGGAAGAAAAATGTTAGATGCATCATATGAGCGATTATTATATAATCAGTGTATACTTGAGAGTGCTGTGAAGTAGCATGGGAATTCACAGAAACGTAGAATATCTGACCTGCACCCTAACGTGACTGATGATCCAAGTGATTTAAGTCACCAGTGGAAACATCACTGTATTAGGTATCATGCCTTAGGTATCACCCCCAACTCCTACTTGTGATTTTTGTTGATTCATCCTCAGGGTCTTCACTTCACTTCACTCTGCCTGACACTTTGTCCCCACCATCCTTTCTCTGGGGCCAACTCCAATGCAAGCTTCAGATCTTAACTTATTTCACTTCCTCAAGAAAACCTCTGATACCCTGGATGAGGGTAGATGTCCCTGTTACATACTCTCATATCACCTCATACTTCTTTTTGAAGCATGTCACATTATAATTAAGCATTTATGTCTATGACTGTTTCCCAACAGTCTCTCTCCGCCAGTGGGCAGGAACGTTGTCTGTCGGGTCCATTTGCTGCATCCTATCACTGGGGACAATGCCTACCAGGTAGCAGACTCTCAAAGGTGGATTCAATGAGAGGTGTGTTGGAGGATACTTTTGCATTAAAACACTGAGCCCCTGTGCATTTTGTGTCTGTACAAAGGGTGCCTGGTTTGACTGCCTCCTTTGATCCAGGTATATATTACGTCTCATCCAACAAGTATTTATGGGTGCTTCCCATATGCCAAACCACGTTCTAGGTGTTGGGGATACAGAATAGGACAAAATAGACAAAAATCTCTGCCCTTGTGGAATTTCCTTTCCAGTGAGGAAGGCAGACAATAAATAAATAGCTACAATGTATAGTGGAATGGTAGTGCCAACAGCAAAGAAAATAAAGCCAGGAAGAAGGATACAGATGGCGGGGGAGCTTAAATTTCAGAGCGTAGCCCAGGGAAGGCATCGCTGAGGCGGTGATTGTGCAGGAAGACAGAGGGCGCACCAAGCGCAACGGCCTCAACGCAGGAATGTGCCTGATGAGTTTGAAAAACAGCAACGAGGCCAGTGTGAACAATGAGGGACAGAGCAGATGTCAAGTAGGTGACCAGGCCAATTAGGTAGGCCCTAATAGGCCATTTTAAGGAATCCATGGTTCATATTCTGGATGAGGTGACAACCTTTTGGAGAGACTTAAGTAGAGAAATGACACGATCTGAGATATATGTTTAAACTTATATCTGCCTTGAGAACAGACTGTAAGGGGTGAGGGGCAAAGAAAGGGAAGCGATAAGGAAGCTATTCAAGTAGTCCTGGTGGGAGAGGCGGCTGGGACCAGCGGGGGTGATGAAAAGTAGTTGAATTCCATAGATTTGGAGAGTAAAGCTGCAGGATTTTCTGTTGGTTGGATTCGAGGTGTGAGAAAAAGGCGTGAAGAATTCCACAGTGTTCAGCCTGATCAGTGGGAAAACGGAGTCGCCGTGAACTGAGACGAGATCGTAGGAAGAGCTGGTTGGGGAGGCAATACCAGGAACTTCACTGTACCGTTAGGCCTTTTAGGTCTCCAAACACGCAATTAGATATATGTTTTTAGAGGCCAAGGGAGAGTCCTGGAACTGGAGATACATATTTCACAGTCATTAGCTATCAGATGGGATTGAAATCCATGAGAATGGATGAGATTCTCTAAGGAAACACATAGAAAAGAGAAGCATCCCAGGACTGAGCCCTGAAACACCCCAGCACTTAGAGGAAAAAGAAAGGGAGAAGAGCCAGCAAGAGACTAAGAAAGAAGGGTCAGCAAGGCTGGGATGTGGGGGAAGGGGCAGGGACCAGATAAAGGTGGCATCTTGGAAGCTGAGAGAAGAGTGCATTTCAAAGGATGGAGGCCTAGAAGGGGACCGTGGATTCAGCAGCGGAGAGGTCGCTAGCTTTCTTGAGAAAAATGGACACTGCGTGTTGCTGTTTTCATCACTACTTGGCCATTTCAAGTGTATTTCAGTCAAGCTGAGTTGGGGAACGGCTAGGAGGGGTGTCAAGCTCTTCAGCACCCTATGAAGTGGAACAGTGCCTGGAAGGTCCACCGCAGATATGAAGCATTTTTCCCAGAGTGATCTTTTTAAAAAAAATTTTTTTTTAATGTTCATTTTTGAGAGAGAGACAGAGCATGAGCGGGGGAGGGGTAGAGAGAGAGAGGGAGACACAGAATCTGAAGCAGGCTCCAGGCTCTGAGCTGTCAGCACAGAGCCTGACACGGGGCTCGAACTCACGAACCAGGAGATCATGCCCTGAGCTGAAATCAGAGGCACCTAACCACCTGAGCCACCCAGGTGCTACCAGAGTGATCTTTTTAAAAGATAAAAATCAGATAAAATCACTCCCTTGCTCAGATGATGGAATTCCTATTTACACCTGAAGTAAAATTCAAACTCCTTGAAACACTGGGCATTTCAGAGCTTAATCTTAAGTTCTTATCTTTTCTCTCCTGATGCTCTTTCCCCAGGCAATGCCCTAGTACCGGTGGATCTAAATGCCACCTTTAGACTGATGAATCCCAAATTTATCTCTAGCTCAGACCTCCCTGTGAGCTCCACACTCCTACAGCCTATGGCTTACTTAGCATCCTCACTTGAGTGTGATCATAAAACCTTAACATGATCAGAAGACTTGTTTTTCCCCCAGAAAGTGGTCCTTTGCCACCCCTGGTCTCTTCCATCTTCCCTATGTCAGTATTGGCACCACCATCATGACTAGCCTGAAACTTGATTCCTTTCTTTCCAGACCCTACCCACGCTGCCCCTACTCTTCCCCTTCCCATCAAAATCTATCAATTAATCCTGGTGATTTTGATCCCCATCCTGCAGCTCAATTCTGCCCTCTTCTTCCCATCTCTTAGTCTAGGAGCCACCACCTGCCTCCTCAACTACAGCCAGAGTCTCCCAATTAGTTTCTCCACCTCCACCCTTGCTCCCCTCCCTCCATTCTCCACACCCAGGCTCAAGTAATCTGAAAATAAATCAATGTGTCTCCTTAAAAAGCTCTTTCAACGGTATGTCTCATTAAGCTCTTTCAGTGGCTTTCTACTCTGCTTAGGATAAAATGCAAACCCCTGCCAATGGCCTACAAGGTCCTGCATTAACATTCCCTAGCTATCTCCAATTTCATAGCACATTCCCCTCTCCCTTCCCTGTGATGCTCCAGCCAAGCCGGCGTCAACCATGCCATGTTCTTCCCCATCTCTGGGCTTTAGAATATACTGTTTCCTCTACCTGGTCATTCTCACCTCACTGTTCATATGACCAGAGCTTTCCCTTTGCTAGAGTCAAGTGAAATGTCATCATTTCAGAAAAGCCTTTTTCTGATCTCCCTATCAAAAACAGGCCTTCTCTGTTTTTAATTTTATTTTTTTTTCAGTGTTTATTTTTGAGAGAGAGACAGAGAGACAGAGAGAGACAGAGAGGGGACAAGGGAGGGGCAGAGAGAGAGGGAGACACAGAATCTGAAGCAGGCTCCGGGCTCTGAGCTGTCAGCACAAAGCCTGACGCGGGGCTCGAACTCACAAACTGTGAGATCACGCCCTGAGCTGAAGTCAGACGTTTAATCGACTGAGCCCCCCACGTGCCCCAACAGGCCTTCTCTGTTATCCACGATCTTAGTTCCTTGTCTATTTTCTTGTGTGGTATTTATACAGCTTGCAATCTTACAGGTTTTGATTTTTTAACAATCTGTTTCTTTCACCATAAGCTCCATTGCACAGGGACTGTGACTGTCTGGTCCCCCAGTTTCTAGCATCTTGCTGGCCACGAAGGAAACACTCAAATATCTGCATAAATGATCTCCAGTTTGGGGATGGTCTCATCTGTTTTGGGCACCCAACGACCCATTTTGTTGCTATTGTTTTTTTCTGTGTTAAAACTTTTCTCTCCACTCACCTGGATCTGAGGTTCTCAGATGGATTTCAGGTTTTTGAAGCAACCAGGCTGGGAGACCCCCCTGAGACAAACATGAAGACAACACGTTTTGTTGTTTGGGAGTGGAGTAGTGGAGGCAAGAAGGGAGGATGTCCATATCGCACCGGAAGTGGCCCTGCAGTGTGGGCAGATGGGAGGAGTCTAGGAAGTGCACGTGAGTGGCTCCAGTTCTACCCCTTCTCCTAACTCACCATATCCCACTCTGCACAGATGTAAGGTCCTGGTCTCAGTATGACCAACAGGTTCGCTATAGATGCCTCATTCAGAAATGCAATGAGGTCCCGGCTGCCATTAAAATTATAGACCCCAGGCTCTGGCTCATGGTAGTTCCAGGGCACATAACTGAGAAAGAAAGAGGTTAACAGGGCCCAAGGCAGGGCGGTGCTGAAGAGGCCGCAGGGAATCTCCAAGAAGCTCTTGGAAGGAGGTCCTGACGCACCCTTTCCCACCGTAGGCCGGGACGCCCTGGAGCTCTCCCACCCAGCCAGTCTTCCTGTCCGAACCCCCTTCTCAAGGGGGTGGTAGGAAGAATAAATCCCACCCTCCATGGCTCTCCCGAGCACTTCTTACAACTGGACAGCGTTGAGGCCACTCATTCGCATCTTGAAGAGCCGGTCTGCCCAAAGCACCCGTGGTACCCGAAAGTAGTGCAGGCTGCCGGACACGTAGCGGAACGGGGCCCCATCCAGGAGGAATCTGTCATTTTCCCGATCCACTATGAACGACCGAGTGTCCGCCTGCAAAGGGAGACACTATGCTCAGCAAAGGTCTGGGGGGGGGGGGGGCGGGGTCAGTGTCTGCGGAGGCGATGGAACTATAGCCCCGCCCATTGTTGTGTTAATTTCACTTTCTTTCTCTCCGGGGCTAGATCTGATCCCGCCTCACCGCACCCAGCCTGCTGATGCAATCCTGTCATTTTACCTGGGGCAGCAGCAGCGTCAGAAGTGGCAACAGCAGGGAAGGAAGGCAGGGCGGCTTCTTGGGAGCCATGACGCTAACACGGCTCCTCTAGTCAGAGAGGGCGGTCCGACTGTCACGTGGCGGATTCCTGGGAGGGAACCTCAGCGAGCAAGGGGGCGGAGACCACCTCTAGGTGCCAGGCGATTAGCCTGGACTCGTCCACCCGCTACTCTACTAGTTTGTAAAATCCTCTACAACTTGAATCAGCTTCATCAGCGTCACCTGGGAGCTTGTTAGAAATGCAGAGTCTCAGGTCCTACCTCAGACCTACAGAATCAGAATTTGTATTTTAACAAGATTCCCAGGCGATCCTAAAGACATTCAAGATTGAGAAGCTCTGTTCTACTAAACTGAGCTCCCTGAGGGTGAAGAGTACCTTGTCCATCTTGAATCCTCAGCTTCTAGCACAGGGCCCGGCACAAAGCAGGTTAAATCTAGATGAATGAATGTCAGAACCAGGGGGCTAAAACAGGTTCGGAACCAAAAGAAACCAGATCTTCCCAGTGGTGTGAAAGTGGGGGAACAGGTGGTAAGAGGGATCTTTTTTTTCCTGGTGACCCTGTTTCAGCAAAAGAGACCACCTTGGTCATCCCATCTTCTTTGGATGTGCACTGCTCTCCAATTTATCCCTGCCTGCCTGTGCGAGAGATGCCAGGACAACTTGGTGCCGAGGCTTAGGGATTCGCATGGAAATTTGCGAATTTCCATGACTCCCGCCTTCACAGTCCCAACCCTGGGATGTAAGGACCAGGATAATATAAATAAAATAATAATAAAAATAATAATAATTTCTGTTTACTGACACTAAGGGCTGTATGTCAAATATCCTGCTAAGCACTTTACATCTCATTTAATATTCAAAAAGCTCCGTGCGGGAGATAATGCTCATTTCCATTTTACAGATGAAGAAATTGAGAGAAACCTTAAATAGCCTGTTTAAGATCACATACCTAGTTTAGCAGAGATGGGATTTGAACTAGGCAGTCTGGCCTCACAGTACGTGCACTTAGGTACTATCATAACCTTGGGTACTATTATACCTTGTCTACATTTAGGGAAACTGAGGCTCTGAGAGGTTAAGTAAGTAGTCCGAGGTTACACAGCTAGTAACTAAGCTATTAAGACAAGATTTAGAACCTAGTCTAGTTCAAGAGCCTAAGCTCTTAACCCTTGAAACTAGGGTAGTGGGATACAGGCCAGAGGCCCCAAGTTTGTACAGATCAGAGATGCAGGGGTCCAGGCCGCCAGCACCCACCCCAGCACCGCCCCTCGCGGCTGGACTGTGGTCAGCCTCCTACCTCCGGCATTGGGAGATGGAAGTCCTGGGGGCCTCCGGCCGAGCCCGGCTTTGCTCCCCTTTGGGGTAGGTGCCTGCGTCTTGACCACTACTGAAGGCCAGGTGTGGAACCCTCACCCGGGTCCTGGGACCCGTCCTACCCCAGGCTTAGCCCGCCCCCGGCCTCTCCGCTCCGGGCCCCCACATCATCCGCACGCCCAGCGGTTGCTAGGATACCGCGGGCCGTTACGGAGGCGCGGAATGATGACGTATCCAGTTCTTCCGGTCTCCGGCGCCTCTCTCCAGCCCGAGCCAGGTCAGTGGCGAGCCGGGGCTGACTGTCCCCGGGGTCTGCGCGCCGAGGCTGGGGGTGGGCTCTGCCGGAGGTGGGCCGGGGCCTCGCACCCCCCCGGAACTACCCTCTGCCCCGCCGTGGCGGCCCGATGGCCGCGGGAGCGGGGGCCCCTCAAAGGTGGGCTGGGGTTGGAGGAAGCGGCCTGGTAGTCGCTGTGTGGCCAGAGGCTTTAAGGCACCTGACTCCAACCTTCTTGGCAGTCGGCGTCGCCAGGGCTCGTTTTCTCTACGTTCCGAGACCTGGGCGCCATCTCTCCTGGTACTCGAGGGGTCGTCTGGATTGTCCCCGACCCACGACTCTGTCGTTTTTTTCCTTCCAGTATGATCCGCTGGGCCTTCAGCGCATCCCCTGGAAGAGCCCACTCAACCTGGACGAAGCCTTCGGCAGCCTCAGACCGCCATTGAGGAGGATGACTGAGACACTATGGGCCACGCGCTGTGTGTCTGCTCTCGGGGAACTGTCATCATTGACAATAAGCGCTACCTCTTCATCCAGAAACTGGGGGAGGGGTGAGTCTTTGGAAACCACTAAGCGAGTAGCCCCCAGGGTTATGGTGATTGAAGGACAGCAGGCTGCGCATGATAGGGGCATAGAAGTACCCTCGTAACATATCCTTTAAATCACCTGACAGAGCCTAGCGACACGGTAGTCAAAAAAAGTGGATTCAGGAGCCAGGCCTCCTTTATCCGCCTTGTGTGACCTTGCATCTACTTCATGGAGATAATTATTTTTATTTATTTATTTATTTATTTGGGGGGGGGGTCACTGATGGTGTTGTCAGGATTAAAAGAGATACTGCATATAAAACATCTCACCCAGTGCCTGGTTCCAAGCACGTGATAAATGTTGAGTGTCACTCATTTGATATCTATGGTGCGTTTGTCATGTGCAGGGCACTGCGTTGTGACCAAAGCGCTTCAAAGATTACTGTGTTCCTGCTCTTGAGCCCGAAGTGTAAAATCGGCATCTTGGGAGGGTTTCTGCCAACTGGGAAAGATACCCGCCCTCCCCCACCTCTTCTCCCCAGGGAGTTCCTAGCAGTATGGGAGATGACCGTGGTCCTTCACTGACCCCTTTGGCCCACAGTGGGTTCAGCTATGTGGACCTAGTGGAGGGGTTACATGATGGACACTTCTACGCCTTGAAGCGGATCCTGTGTCACGAGCAGCAGGATCGGGAGGAGGCCCAGCGAGAAGCAGACATGCACCGCCTCTTCCATCACCCCAACATCCTCCGCCTTGTGGCTTATTGTCTGAGGGAGCGGGGCCCTAAACATGAAGCCTGGCTGCTGCTGCCCTTCTTCAAGGTCAGAAAGTCTCCTGGCAATGGAGGGGCTTGCCACAAGGCCATCTACCAAGGGCTGTGTGAGTAGTCAAGCATGTTAGGAAGCAGACACCACGTCCTGGGTTTGACCACTTCAGATTTGGGGTTCAGCGAAACCCGGGTGGGAGTGTGAGGTGTGTAGGGTGCACGGTGAAAGAGTTGATAGGCTGTGACCTAGGGAAGGGGTCAGGCTCAGGGATCAGAGGCTCAGAAAACATCTCCAACTTGGGGGAAACTTGTGTTGCAGAGGGGTACGCTGTGGAACGAGATAGAAAGGCTGAAGGACAAAGGCAGCTTCTTGACTGAAGATCAGATCCTTCAGCTGCTGCTCGGTATCTGCAGAGGCCTTGAGGCCATTCATGCCAGAGGTTATGCCCACAGGTCAGTGGGAGAGCCGTGTGTATTTTCGGGGCAGAAAGGAAGAGCCTCACCAAGGGGATCGAGAGGTCTCTGCTCTCCCTCCCAAGGAACAAGCCCCATGATTCTTTTGCCCCCAGGGATTCCAGCCTCCTCATCCAGGGCTGCTCATGGGCCATTTCCACTTCCCTACAGGGACCTGAAGCCTACCAATATCTTGCTTGGAGATGAAGGGCAACCGGTTTTAATGGACTTAGGTTCCATGAATCAAGCTTGCATCCACGTGGAGGGCTCCCGCCAGGCTCTGGCCCTGCAGGTAAAAGAGCGTCCGGCTCCTTTGCCCTCCTGTGCCCCGTCGGCAACTTCTTCCGGTGCGTGCCCCAATTTGGTCACATGACTATGACCTGTGCCCCACTTTTGAGCTGTGGGGCCACTGTTCCAGGACTGGGCAGCCCAGAGATGCACCATCTCCTACCGGGCCCCGGAACTCTTCTCCGTGCAGAGCCCCTGTGTCATCGATGAGCGGACCGACGTCTGGGTGAGGAACATGTGGGCAGGAGGATGGGGTGGGAGAGGAGTGCGACTCTGTACCTGCTGTTAAGTAGAGGGGCAGCTCTTGGGTTTCGAGTGCATGGGGCCCCAGGAACTGCATGTGTCCCCATCCCCCTCGACTTCCTTCCTGGGAGCTGTCACTGACACTGTACTCAGTTGCTCAGGAAGTGGTATAATCCCGCTCTTTGAACAGAGCGGGTGCAGCTAAGCGTCAGGGCTGAAGGCAGTGGCTAGATTCGGGGTGCAGAAGGCTCCCGCTAACTGGCGGTTTCTCTGGATCCTGGCTTGGTGTCATGTGGCTGAGAGGTCAGCATATTCTTTTTTAGCTTATGTAGTCACATTTCACTACAGAATTAAGAGAGGTATCCCCTCCATCAGTCCCCTGTCAAAGAATAACCAAGTTGTGCTCAGTCCCTAGGCTGTGTGCTATATGCCATGATGTTTGGGGAGGGCCCGTATGACATGGTGTTCCAGAAGGGTGACAGTGTGGCCCTTGCTGTGCAGAACCAGCTAAGCATCCCACAGAGTTCCAGGTAAGCAATAAAAGGGCCAAGAAACACTTCAGACTGCTCCCTGACATTAGTAGGGTTGGCACCTTTGCGCAGGGAACGAGGACTCTCGGGTCACCCTGCCCACCTCCTTCCACAGGCATTCTTCGGCACTGCGGCAGCTCTTGGCCTCCATGATGACCGTAGACCCCCAGCAGCGCCCCCCCATCCATCTCCTCCTCAGTCAGCTGGAGGCACTGCAGCCCCCAGCTTTGGGCCAGCACACCACCCAAATCTGAACAAACCAGTGGTCATGTTGAGGTGGCCCCTGGGCCTTCCTTGGAAGGAGGCTCCCTTCCCCTTGTTAGAGTCTCCACCCGTTCTCTCCAGGACTGCGGTCTTGTAGTTGGGGGCAGGTGGGTGGAGGACAGCCAACTCAGTCTTCTGTCTCTGCTTCTACTCGCTTATCTCCAAGAGCAACAACTGAACAGGGGGACTCACTGAGTTGGGGTGGACAGGGGCAGGGGAGGAGGAAAGGGAAATGGATAGAATCGAGAAAGGCTCTGAGCAGGACTGCGGAGCTTACATCATGGTCTGCCTCCACATCTGGGAGCAGGAGAATGTATAAATAGAAGAATAAAGTGAAAGCTTGGTGTGGATCTTAGTCTCATCGTTCCTGGAGTCACAGAGAAGAGGTGCCAGGGGCCCAAGGTCTGGTTGCCGTTTCCAAGGGAACAGACTGGGAAGAGGGACCGGTGTGGGGAGGGATGGTGTGACTTGTCGTTCCACGTAAGGAGGCAGGTATCCTTCGCTTACATCTGGCTAACCCGATTCTAGCTTGCCTTAGTCAAACACTTAAAGCTGTTCTGGATTGAGCTGGCCTCTGTGCTAAGAACTGGGACCAGGGCCCCCTTGAAGCACACTCAATTCTTTCCTTCATTCCCAGGAGTGGGTAGCTGAGTCAGAGCAGCCCAGCCGGTTTGCCAGGCAAGGGCTTCTGGGTGGAGACGGCTGAGGAAGCTTTGGGACAACAACCTAACAGGTCTCCCAGCCTCAGCCTGGGGGCAAGGGGAGTGGAGGTGGCAGCCTTTTGGCCCACAGTTTTTCCCAGATGGTTCTAGCTCACACATGGTTAATGATTAATGAGGCCACTGTGGTGTGGCAGTATCCAGCTGCCACTTCCTGCCTACTCTGCTGAGTAAACAGGGACCCTGCCTTTGCTTAGGCTGAACTGTTCCCTAGGGAAGGGCACCGCGTCCCTGAATCACCAGGGAGGGGAAGGCAAGGGCAGGGCTGGCATCTCCTGCTCCTGAGATTGAAGCTGCTTTTCTCCTCCCGACCTGCCCCACCCCCCCACCCTGCCGAGCTCACCCCCATGTGCTGAAGTCGGTGTGGGTCCTGGGGTGCCTATTAGCAATGCTGGAGTCTTCTCCAGGGCCCTGGCAAGAGGCTTTCCCCCCCCCCCGTCCCCCCCTCCCCGCCCCAAGCTAGCATAGAGGCTGAGGCCAGAAAGAGAGCACAAACAGAAGAGATGACCTGACTTTTAATGGCACAGCCCTAGGCCCCAGCAAGGCAGCAAGAGGGACAGACAGCCGGGTGAAGCTGCTCAGAGGTGCAGTGACACAACTCGAGGAGATCGCCCTTGTCCCCTCCCATCCCCCAAGCTTATGACTAGGCTCCGTGCCCAGGAACTGTGGGCCAGCCCAGCCCCGCTCCCAAGCCCTCATCACGCACAGAGGTGCCCAGGCCAAGCTTCCAGAGTCCGTGAATGCAGAAGCAGCAGGAAGAAATAGGGTAGCAGTCAAACTCAAACACAGAAACTCCTGGACTTAAAACTCTTACTTGGAAAGGAAGTGAGAACTCGTATCTTTTCAACAGCTTGTGGTTGGACAGACAGGTCTGGGATTCAGTCCTCATTTTCTCTCTCCTATCCTGGGCGCCCCTGGGATCTTATAGCAAGGTCCCTGAGGTCACGTTTCCTAGGCCTGGCAAGGACCCCTTGGCAGATCTCACCTTCAGCCATGGAAGGGAAAGGGGTCATGGGCAGCAAAGAATGAGGGCAGCAGCAGAAGCAGTGAAGTGGCAGCGGTGGCAGCAGCACAGAGAGGAAGGCAGCAGAAGCTCAAGCACTCACAGAGGGGACAAGAAACCGTGCAAGGAGACTGTTTATTTTGAAAGGAATTTGCAATAAACATAGTGAGTGGGCTCCAGGCAGCTGGTCTATTCTTCTCCCTCATCCTCGTCCTCATAGGAATCGATGCCCACCTCCTCGTAATCCTTCTCCAGGGCAGCCATATCCTCCCGGGCCTCGGAGAACTCCCCCTCCTCCATGCCCTCGCCCACGTACCAGTGCACAAAGGCCCTCTTGGCATACATCAGGTCGAACTTGTGGTCCAGGCGGGCCCAGGCCTCGGCGATGGCGGTCGTGTTGCTCAGCATGCACACGGCGCGCTGCA